>JAPDEO010000004.1:0-600000 GCA_027569155.1 Aspergillus haitiensis | reverse complement strand
GACCGGCGCTCACGTGTGATTCAGATCACATGAAGTGTATACCGATTTCAAGATGGCTTCACGGAAAAATACGTGATTGGGATTGGAAGGGTGTCCTCGAACTCCATCGAAGTACCTCCTGGAGTGGATTCTACTGGAGTGAATTGACGAGCACCCTTAATTGAGATGTTTTTCACCCGCTGTACCCTCCAACCAGGGCCTGTAGAAGTTATGTCTGAGTAGCTCCCTGATTGAACCCCACGCTCTCAGATAAACAAAGCCCCTCCAGCTCCTCTTGGCGTCAACTGCTGGCGGTGACATCAACAATCAACTTAATTATCTTCCATGACTGAATTTCCCCCTTACCCAACCATCCCTGATTCCATCGATCTGCCCTCCTCTAAAGATGGTCTATAATTTTGACCTTCCGACAACTTCTCATCTCTCTTTTCACTCCTTTATCTCCTCCCAGACCCATCCCTCTCTCCCTCAGGCTGCCTCCACCGCCCGCCATGCCCTCCGGCTTGCCCTCAAAGCCCACAACCGCATTCCCCGCGGTCCTCAGCGCGACTCTCACTTAATCACCGTTCTCACCGCTGTGAATGACTATCTACCGTACCTTGTCACCCTCTCTTATGGTTTGAGTGGAAAGCCCGTGGAAGCTACTCGTGAGGTAATTCAGGTCACCCTCCATCGCGAGTTTCAACCAGAGTGGCACGCCACCCTTGCCTCGAGCTCGTTCTTATCGCTTAAAACCCATCCAACAAAAGGTCGTGGGCGCACACGTGGTCTAGGAATCCAATTTGAGACATCGTTTGTCCTGACCACATTGGGCTACGTGCTATCCGGTTTGGCCCGTTCGGGGGTGCTCAACACTCTTTACAGCTCATCGGCCTTATCCCCTGAACAACACACCGCCGCTCTTCAAACTGCAACCAAATATCTTCTCCAAGCAAGCGCCGTGCATACACTCCTAGCTTCGTCTTTTTCCTTCACATCCGACCCCCAAGAATGCTCTACTCTCCCGCCCGATCTTGCGCCGGCTACGCAAGCCGCGCTATCATCCCTCGCACTTTCGGAAGCTACCCTCCTTGCGGTGCTGAAAGATGATTCATATTTGATTACCTGTATTCAGGAGCGAAATCCGAACAACAAAAACTGGATGGTCGGCGCAACCCAGATTCCCAAGATCCGCGCTCATCTCTTTGCGCGACTTTGCATCCGGGCGGCGGAGTATGCAGAGCAAGCCAAGGCGAGCCTAGGCTCCGTCAGTGCTGAGGGCGACAAGATGGGTATCAATGACGACTTGATTAGATATACTCGGGTTCTGGGTTTGGTCGCACGAGCGCGGGCCTGTCGATTCTTTGGGATTGATGCTGAGCTTACCGAGAAAGTGGGGGAGGGGATTGCCTGGTTGAGAGCAGCAAAAGGCATGCTGGGCCTACGAGGTGGCAGCACGGGAACTCCTAGTGGAGAGAAAGAGCCAACCAGACGCGGGGGTCTCTCCCGATTTAAACAGGGCTGGATGGAGCGGCGGGAGGGCCGACAGATGGAGAAGGATGCAGGGGCACGAGAGCAAGTGGATACTGGGCAGTTGGGACCCGGTGATAATGCAGGTCGCGAGGAGGAAGGGCGGGTAATTGACATGTTGGAGACAAAGTGGGTACGGAGAAATGATATGGTATGTGCATCTTCTGCATGCGCCTGGCCCCATGCTATAAATACGAGTCGTTTCTAATGCTAAATTTAGGTTAACACTCAACTCGTCCCCCCGTCGACGGACTTGCTTGCCAATCTTCCCTCCGGACGTGATATACACTCCCCACCGGCTCCATACAAACTTCCCACGTTGGATGAAGAGCAGCTAGGTCGAATGCGGGCACCGCCTACGGAGCTAGGATTCAACCCTGGTAGCGATGGAGAAGATAGCGACGCGGAAAATTCTCAGCAGATACGAGACACACCCACCACAGTGCCTGAGCGGACAGATAGTGTTTATTATTGATACCCTGTAACGAAGGAGAGCCATTTATAGCTGGCAACAGCCACAGAAACTTGGATAATGTAAAGGGGTAGGTACCCTTGCGCAAAATTAAGTATACGAGATATGTAGGTGAATTGTAGTTTCCTCTTAAGTTGGAAGAAAATGAAAGTGTTCTCTTGAAGATAAAAGAAAATCTCAATACTGATTTCCCTCGTCCCAAACACTCGCACCCAGCTTCACCCGCGAACTTTGCGCTCCAATCTCGGCTCTGAACAAGAGCTCCTTCAAACGACACCACCAAAAGCAAATAATAGTCTTTAATCAGTTATACTCAATGAGGAAAGTCGGACGAGATGGGCCAGAGTAAAATGTACATATTTTCCTTTCGCTTGTGCCTTTCTTTGCAAGATTATCAAAAATAAATTTCCGTACTAAACTGGAATACCAAAAGAAAGAAGAGAAAAGAAATAAGCATTATGGATACTCAGCTAGTGTCTTAGTCCTATTCCCAATACAACTAGTTTCATTTTAGTCTGCTCCATAGAGAGAGAGATCGATGGAATCTAGAATCGACGCGACCTGTAGTCTCATCGAGAATCTGCTACTAACAAACTAATGCTAACCTTAAATTTGGTACGTGTACTCCATAAACTCCAGCTAGGTAAGTAAGTTTGCCGTGGAAACTTTTGTGTTTGTAGGCCTAGAATTCTCAAAGCTTTTAGAATATAGGGTAAGCAAATATAATTGAATTAAAATCTTGAAATCTTATCGAACTTTGGACCATATGGATTCCTTATTTTTCCGACTGAAAGAAAAAAAAAAAAAAAAAAAAAAAAATCCGCCTGTGCCAAAACAGGATTTTTCATATGGGGCGATCAGCGATCACCATCATTGAGACCAGAGAACCTAGAGGCTAGGCAGGTGCTGAAGTACGTATACGCCATTTCCCTTGGATGGTCTCGATGATAGGTAATAATCCTTTCTGAATTCGCAAAAGACCAAGACCGGTATATGGGTACATACAATCGAGTGGGGACAACTGATTATTAGTCTATCTGTGGGTAACGACGAGAAGTACGTACTACCTACGAAGTTACTATAATTTGCAACCCCTTGTCTTGGCTTCTATTTCTCGGTATCTCTTCCATGCAAAACGACGGTTGATTGCTGTCTTAGCAGTGGCCAATATCATCATTATCATATTTTTATCTCCATAATTCTCTTGCGCCTCCCCTTGCCAACCCCGTTGCCGACAAACCGTACAACACGCCTCACGCGGCCCAAGAACAGCAATCCAGGATTCCAGGGCGCAGGTAGAAAAAAAAAAAAAAAAAAAAAAAAACAAAACCACTGGATCCCAAGAAAAGTTCTTCTAAGCGAACATGAGAGCCCCGGTAAGAAATTCTGTTTTGGGCCAGGGGAGTCCAAGCGTTCCATGGACGTTTTTTGTATATCCCATGGTCTAGACCGCTGGATTTGACAATTTGTTGTAGGCACTTTATTTGGAAAGGCAATAGATTGGTCCACCCAGAAAAAACGAGTTGAGAACTTAGTCAGGACCTTTTTGTTTTTCTTCTTTTCCACATGGCGAATATTGAGTTTGCCCCTGGCCCAGACTTCACTATCCATGGTACAAAAGCCGCAATTTCCACTCGCTTCAGAGTATAAGTGGCCAATAATGATTGGAACTTTGAGGTAGGAGTAGAATATCTGGTGCGGTTTCGGATAACTTTAGAAATGGCACAATGTTACTCCTTAGGCTGTCATGCGCAGACTCAATATCATGCAGAGCAATCTTTGCATATGTTGAATACTATACTAGTAAGCGGAAGGGTATGTTTTCTAGGGCTTGAATTGGTTATCCATTAGTATCAATTATAATTCATACTCTTAGACATACTTTTTGAATAACAGAGCATTTATGTAGAAGTCAAGTGGGACCGCCAACGAGATCCACTCACTCGGTACCTACCTAGGTAGTAGTTGATGTTATTCACAACCTGGACGTCCCAAGACAATTTTCCCTGTTTTGACCCACTCCGGACCTTTCCCTACGGCCGGGACTCCCTTAACTTCTTACTGGAACTGACTGACTAGCGCCTCGCCTTCCCTTTTTTGCATTCCCTTGACCCTATTCAACCATCGATTCACCACGGCTGACGAATGGCAGTTGGAGACGAGGTGGCAAGCACCTTACAGCCGTCTTTGTCTCCCGCACTTTCAACATGGGAGCTGATGGGGACAAGAGCTTGGCTATGGGAGATTTTCTTCTAGAAGTTAGGTAGAGTCTGGGCGAAGATGAAGACCCAGTCCCACTCCTGAACCCCTCCTGGTGCAAAAAAAATCCCCATTCAATGGCAACCAATTAGGCTTGTCTGCATGTTTACATTCATAAAAAAAGTATCGTCTCCAGTGTCTATAATGGTTGACTGTGGAGTGTTGCTGTCAGGACTAGAGCCAATGGGATTGCTTTGGGTTTCTTTTTATTGACTCTGCTTTGATCTTCTTGGATCTGTCTGTCCAATAAAATGTCTTATCTTTCTACTGTTTCCCACAGTGGATGTCCACAAAATCAGGGAGTATATACTTTTACTGACGTACGCCGTGTCCAACAACCCCTCCCAGTCTCAAGCCACGCCAGCACCATGGTTTCTAGACCAGAAGATGTGCGCTTGACAACGGAGGCAAAAATGGAATACATGGAACCCTTTGATTCTAAATCTTATATATAGGAGGTGGGAACCCCCTCCAGGTCTCCATCTCCAACAGTCAATCTCTTTTCCATCTTTATACATTCTTTTGTACTACATTCACTCCCTAGTGGTTGTTTTCCAACTACTCGACATTCCTTTTTATCACACTGCTCTTTTCTTGTTACCTAGTGTAACAGTCCTCGGCCGTCGACCACTTCGACTCGACTATCGTTCAATCGCTTGACGCGACTCTCGACACTCATTCCCTATCAACCATCCTCGTCTTTGATCATACATCAATCCTAACCGCCCATCCTCCTCCTACCTCAACACAAAATGCAATTCACCAAGACTCTCCTGCTGCTGGCAGCTCTCACATCCAGCGCTCTGTCCACTCGTCTTCAGGGCCATGAGAGACGTTCTGCGTCTGTTACTTCTTCTAGCTCGGGCTCTTGGTCCACCGCCGGATTCGGTGCCAGTACCGCCAGCTCTGGCTCAGGTAACACATATGCGGGCAATGTCGGTAACCCTTGGGGCAGCAACATCATCGAAATCTCCTCTGCTCAAGCCCACAAGTACAAATATGTTGCTAAGGTCTCCGGTGAAAACTCCGTGCCCTGGACTGTGGTCTTCTTTAACAAGTATGGCCCTAGTGGCAGTATGGACGGATGGTACGGCCACTCTGCCCTTACTCTCACCCTGAACGCTGGCGAGACCAAATATGTTGCCTTTGACTCCGATACCAATGGTGGCTTCGCTGCTGCACGTGGATCCTCTATCCCTACCGACTCCAACGGTGGTTACGCCACCACCTGGGGTGAATTCGACTTTGGTAGCACCGTTAACAACGGTTGGTCTGGCTTTGATGTCTCTGCTATTATGCCCCAGAATGCCGGCAAGAAAGTTCAGGGCATGAAGATTTGCGAGACCGTTAGCGGTGTTTGCTCTTCTATTTCTCCTGGTGCCAAGTCGGTGAACAATGCTTATACTGTTGCTGAGACCGATATCGGTGGCATTGGTGGAAACATTTCTGAGGATCGCCGAGTCGTCCTTGACGTGACTATCGCCTATAAGGGTTAAGAGAGCTATGTCGCCTCGGTCATGTCTTTGTTTTACCTTCTTTTTTTTTTATCTTGTGTTGAAATAACAAAATGAAAAATAGAACATTATTCCGATAGATTTTTCTTTTATTCGAATACCCCGTCCATTGAATACTATATCACCCTTCTTATTCATATTGCAATTGTAAAGACTGCTGCTTACTAAAGTATTATTCTTTGTTGACCGCGTAGATGTTAAGAGTACAAACGAAACCATAGGTAACTAGCACCTATGCCGAGAATCAGTCGGATCGGATCATTTCCTCGGCAGGGCACAGAGAGGAAATCATCGGCCCGTGACGTCACGTTCTGCCAATCCTCGCTTAGGGAGCTACGGGCTATCTTACCTTACCATACCGTACCTAACCTAGTTCCCTCCTTGGATAAGTCGCTGCCCAATAATTATCACTTTTCCATAATGCCTTCATATAGGGTACCTAGCTCTTAACTTGGCACAATAAGCTCTAGCTTTTTAATTTTCATTCGCTAAGGAACTCAGCTAGAAGGAAGGATTCTAGGAAGTCCATGCCGTCAAGAAAGGTTCCGAAATTATTTACTAGATTTGAAGCTATACGACACACCTCTAACCTCGGTATAGAGATTTGATTTCCTGACGCTATTACGGTAGAGCTCACTGGTGAGTAATAGACACTTCAATCCCGTACGGGCTACGTTACATACAACCTTCTTCGGTCGGCATCTGCGGGGAACGGACTTCCATCCATCCCTCCACCGGAGACGGTTACTGCAATAATATTCACTTCCCCGAGAGAGCTCGCCACAATCAGCTAAACTAGGTCTCTAGCTAAAGGGACCGACCAACCAACCAACCAACCCAGCTAACTGAAATCTTTTCTCCGAGTCGAAGTACCAGCCGTGCGTCGTCATTGTCGCTTTTATTTTTCTTCGCCTGAATATTCTCCTTATCTGCCATCGTCGGTCCTCTATCTAGCGCATCCAAGCCAATCCAGCGACACTTGTAGGCCAGAGAGATAGGGGGCAATTTCGGCCTCCAGCAGATTTACTCAGCCATGCAATCGCATCCTTAGGGAGATATACAGACAGACAGCGCGAGTTATAGACACAGAGAGAGAGGGCAGGAGGAGAGGATGAAAAGTAATCCGATCAATCTGACCCGGCACATGAAAAACTTCTCCAGGAGCGACTACAAAATCAACCCCTGCGAAACAATTGTTGATCGTACAGAATCTTCTCGACGAACAGATACCCTCTTCATTGAACTGCGCGACACGGATTGGTCATTATAATAGAGTGTGAACGATGCCTGGGGTACCGTCAAACAAGGCCTGCGAGCGGTGTAAAAAGAGACATTTAAAGGTTTGTGAATTTCCTCCATGAATGTAAAAAAGAGGAAAGGAAAGAAGAAGAAGAAAAAAAAATAATGAGCGAAGGAAAAAAGGAAGAAGTTTCTAAATTAATATAACTAGTGTGATGAGACACGCCCGCAATGTCAACGTTGTATAAACGCCGGAGTGAAATGTCCGGGATACATTCAAACTCGCAAATTTATTGACCAGGGTGCGATCGTACGGAGGAGATATGCGCCTTATCAAGACAATGCCTCGAGAAGCGCGAGCACGGCAGGTAGAAGCACACCCGACGTAAGTGCTCCGAAACAGAACTCTCTGGGATATTCCCTCACCCTCTAGTAGACTGCGAAAGACCATCAATCAGAACCCGAACAGACGCCGGGAAGGACTGCAACTCCTCAAACTCAAATACGTCCTGAATTAGGGAAATTAGCCACGAACACACAATCTCAACCAGAAACGCTTCCTACCTTTCAAGGCCCTAGTCAAATAACGCCAGTCACACCCTCGCACATGGGCGCAGTCAATAGCATGTTAATTCAGGCTAGGACTGAAGTTGCATCTGATAGTGCCATTGGCGACGTATCTAAAGTGACTAGCCAGCCCGAGTTTACTCCACGGCAACTCTCACCCCACGCTCAATTGCCTTCGTCAAGGAGCCTCTCGCAGCATAGCGACAAAGAGGAATTTCAGGACATTTTCTCGGAACTTATGACAGGAACTGAACATGAGATTTCATTTCTCATACGACACTTTACCGAGGTCATATCTGCCTGGTGAGTATTCTCCTTTGTTTCGTCTATAAATGGTCCTATTTATAAATATGGTTCTGGGCGCTCATATTTTTTATAGGTTGGATCTCTCGGACACTGGGAGGTTCTTCAAGGCCTATGTTCCCATACGTGCGATTAACGAGCCATGTTTGAAATACTCGATAGCTGCATTATCTGCGAAGCACCTAGGTAGAATGAAAGGAGTAAAATACGAGTCTACCAGTGGCATGTTCACGAGCCCTGCTACTACAGAAACATACCCAAACTCACTGCAGGTCGATTGGTTCCTCAAGGCTGCCAATTACTACTACCTTGCAGTGTCACATATGAATCCGTCAGCCTCCGATGCCTACGCAGCTGTCTCTACCTCAGCTGTTCTAGAATCACCAGTCGGTATTGTTAGTCAATGGTTAGACCTTCACTTGAAAAAGCCCGATATTATGCCCCAAGAAGGGCCCACTCGGGATGCTTTTTGGAAGAAAACTGAAAATCTCCTTGCTGCTTCTGCGATACTTACTACATACAAACTTCTCGATGAGCCGGGAGAAAATTGGCAATTGTACGTGATGTGCTCCTGTTTTTATTCAACACGACAAGGCCATGCTAACAACTCTCATTTCGTAGACATCTTACCGAAGTTGGACCATTATTTAATCACCTACTTGAATTAATCACTAATACCCCGGGTAGCTCTCCTACCTTTTCTCACGGAATTACGGCAGCGTTCTGGATCTTTGCGCGTCATGATTATCTCGCCTCATATTTTAACCGCTTACCAACCCACTTTGATTCGGAAAATCTAGTGTTATGGCGAGCTGCCGGGCTGTCAATCAATGAGCAGGGAGCTCCTTGTTCGCCCAAGGAGATGGCCCAGAGCCGGATCACATTCTCTGAAGAGGACTTAGCAGCCAACCGCCTCACACGGCTTCTAAATAAAGTCTCAAATTTTCTAGCTGCCTCTAAGAGGTGCCAACTAGAGCAATGGACTGGCGGTAGTGGTGGTGCTCAATCATCGAGCCGATCTCCCAGTCCCAGTCCCACATTATCCAGCACACCCTCGCCACGTTCATACCCCACCACATCCGCGTGGCTCAAGCTCTCCTTTGAGTTTCAATCCTGGATTGAAAGCATACCGGAAACATTCCGTCCCTGCTTGCGGCTGGAACAACCCAAAAACCTATCGAAGCCAACGGAGATGGAAACTTTACCGTTCCCCGAGATATTTTACAGTCTTACCTCCTGTGCCGCAGCCATGCAGCATTACCACTGGGGCCGACTTGCCCTCTCCCTCAACCGGCCATCTGACGAAGTTGGTGGACCGAGCACGGCCTTTGACCGACTCCAAGGATATCGAGAATTGACAAAGGAGGTTGACTATCGCTGTCGAGAGATCTGCGGCATTGCCCTAGGTCGACCGCAGAGTGGAGCCCGAATACACATGATCACTTTGCTCTTCGCTGTGGGTCAGTGTTTGGAGAAGCCAGAGGAGCGACAGATCATCATCAATTTATTGCGCGGCATTGAGGCAGATCTGGGGTGGGCGACAGAGTCTCACGTGCAAAAGTTGCAAAAGTCCTGGGATGATAGGTTGTAACATGGGCTTATAGTTAGTAAATATCTATCTCTATGTACTTCTTCCTCGCCTACATGTATAATAATACAGGTGATTATTACCACATTATGCATGGTAAGTGGATAATGAACGATGAAAGATAAAAGTAAAAATGAATGAAGTACAGAGGCCAGCAAATTTAGCTTTATATGGCTTGCAACTCTAATACTCTTCCTCAGTGCCACTTCTGTGGTCTAATTCATCTTACTTTTTGTATATTGGTTGAATGATTTACATATAGTATGATATGTAAGTATGCAAAAGTAAGTAGCTCCCTTTATATTATGAATATACTAAACTTTGGGGCTTGTTCTATGACACTAAGATAGACCATCAAGATTAGGATAAAGAGGATGTTTAAATAAACCAGCTAGGCGTTGCCTTTAATCACTCCTAAGATTGTGATTGTCTAGAGAGAGATAACATTAGAGCTGTTCACATAATTAACTTTTAAAAGCAACCCAGAAGTTAATCCAAGTACTGGTGCATCAAACATTTGGTGTTGTTATGGCTCCCGGCGAACGCGTTCTTAAACTGCAATCTAATCTTTTACAATTCACTAAGATTTTGGATTGCTATATAGTTCGAAGAATCCAGGACCTCTCAAGTTTCTAAAAAATGACCCAACATTACTTCTTCTGCCTCGTGCGGCTGAATTGGGCAATTGGGCGTAGCCTCGTTGGGCACCCCTCATTCAGGCAAGTAATGCACGTATTTGGTTGGTGGCGTTCCGTCGCGAGGCTGAAATGTCCTCAACCTCAGCTTGATCTCAGGGGACTTGTCTGCTTTATCTCCGTCCGCTAGAACACACAGCTATCCATCAATCCACCTGAAGTAATTGAACTGGCCGATTCTTCTCTTTAAGCCTCAGATCTATTCCTGTCAGTTGCCCAGCATGCGCCCAGCCAGTCGAGATGGATTTGCTGTTGCGATCATCTGCGCGCTGACCATCGAGGCGGAGGCAGTCGAAGATCTTTTCGATGAAACCTATGACAGGTTCGGTATATTCTACGGGAAGCAGCCTGGAGATGACAATGCGTATATCAATGGCAGGATGGGGGACCATAATGTGGTTTTATGTTACATGCCCAGCATGGGGAAAGGTAATGCTGCCAGTGTAGCATCAAGCCTGAAAGTTAGCTACAAAAGGATCCAAGTGGCACTGGTTGTGGGTATCTGTGGAGGTGCCCCGTACCCGTCCACTGGTAGGGAGATATTCCTGGGAGATGTCATCATAAGCAACGCGGTGGTTGAGTATGACTTCGGCCGGCAGTATCCTGGAGGGTTTGAACGCAAGACGGATATGAAGGACGTTCTCGGAAAGCCAAATCGAGAAATCCGATCGATGTTGGCTGGCCTCCAGGCCAGAAAGTCTCGCATCGACCTTGAGAACAAGATGATACGGCATGTGCAAGCAATCCAGGTATTAGAACCTGATTGGCGTCGTCCGAGGTCTGCCGATGATGTTTTGTTTGAATCATCATATCAACACAAGCACTACAGCACAAATTTGTCTAGATGTGTTTGTCTTGATGAGGCGTCCAAAGATATCTGCAAATCAGCCCTAGAAAAGACCTGTACCGATTTGGGTTGTGATGGGAACCAAATTCGTCGACGTCGAGACTACACAGAAAGCTACAGTCCAAGGATACATATTGGGGCAGTCGCATCTGCTGATACTGTGATGAAATCCGGTGGGCACCGTGACCATCTGGTCAAGGAAGAAGGTGTTATTGGGTTTGAGATGGAGGGTGCAGGAGTATGGGACAATATCTCATGCATTATTCTCAAAGGGGTGTGTGACTATGCAGATAGCCACAAGAATAAAGCATGGCAACCCTATGCAGCAGCAACTGGAGCAGCAACTGCTAAAGCTTTCTTGGAGATTTGGAGGCCTACTGTTGAAGAAGGTTAGTGCAAACGTTAAGTAAAGTTTGTATGCATGCTGATATCTACTTTTCTAGAATCCAATGAATTCTCGATCCCACTGGACCTTTCGGCAGTCCCCGCAGTTGAGGAGTTCATTGGACGTCAGGATGATCTGAATCAATTATGGAACTACTTACAGCCGGCAAGTTCACGGGGACGAAGAGTTGCAGTCCTCTATGGTCTTGGTGGTATAGGGAAAACGCAGCTAGCCATTCACTTTGCGCGAAAACACAACAGCGACTTCACAGCAATATTTTGGCTAAGTGGTAAAGATCAATCTACATTGGTGTCATCCTTGAGTTCTTGCCTCCCTCGAATACAAAGAAAGCCTATGGACTGTGAGGTTACTAACGAAGAGGAAGCGAAGAAAAGAGCATACCAAGTACTTCACTGGTTAGCAAGTCCAGGCAACACTAGATGGTTGATTATCTTTGACAATATTGACCAATATTCTCCGTCCAAAAATAATAATGACCGTGGATATGATATCCGCGAATTCTTCCCCACAACTGATCATGGGTCTATTATCATTACTTCCCGGCTCCAGACACTCACTGAATTAGGGAAGCTATTTCCCGTTCAGAAGCTTGTGCAAGGGGATGATATGCAGCTATTACTGCAGAGTAGCGGCTTCTCAACCCAAGACATTACACAGGCTGAGACTGAACAAGGTACATACAACATTCATTATTAGATGTACTTGAGAATTAAAACTGATTTTTTTTTTTTCCCCATAAGATCTAACCGCACTTTTAAATCAACTGGATGGGCTCTCATTGGCGATTGTGCTTGCTGGGGCCTTCATGCATGAAACAGGAACCAGTATTAAAAAATATTTACATTTCTATAACACAGCCTGGTCAGATTTGCAATCTCAGTCCGAGCCTACACGCCACTACCAGCGAGGCAATATACTCGAGACATGGATGATTACATATAAAGAAATCCAGAAACGTGACCCAACTGCTGCAATGTTACTGCTCTTGCTTGCTTACTTTGACAATCAAGATATTTGGTATGAATTAATACGGTGTGGTCTAAAATGCTTCTCCACACCACCTTGGTTTAAGTCATTAGTGTTAAATGAACTAGCATTCAAAGCAAAGATCAAGATACTGATTGGCTTTTCCCTTATTGAGACAAAGCAACAGGAAGGAAGCTATACTATACATCCTGTGGTTCAGGACTGGTGTTTGCACATCTCTACATTAGAGAATCACAGAGCCCAACTATATGAGCTGGCACTGGTCTCTGTTGGGTATATGGTTCCAAACCGAGAATATCAAGAATGTGCTGGGCTTCAACAGCGGTTACTCCCACATGCAAATAATCTTACTCAAAGCAGCAGACATGACTGGCTATACACAAGATTCACAAGATTTGACCTTTGGGATGCCCAGCATCGTTTAGGAAATCTCTACTCTTATCAGGGAAAGCTGAAAGAGGCAGAGAAGATGTATCAGCAAGCACTAGCAGGCTATAATAAGGTACTGGGTCCAGATCATACATACACACTTAATGTAGTCAACAATCTTGGGAACCTCTACTCTAATCAGGACAAGCTAAAAGAGGCAGAGAAGATGTATCAGCAAGCACTGGCAGGCTATAAGAAGGCTCTGGGTCCAGATCATGCAACTACACTGGATATATTTCATAATCTTGGTCGTCTTTATCATAAACAGGGCAAGCTTAGAGAGGCAGAGGAGATATTTCAGCAAGTACTGGCAAGTAAAAAGCAGGTGCTAGATCCAGATTATACATCTACTCTAGGTGTAGTCAACAATCTTGGTGTTCTCTACTTTGAGCAGGGCAAGCTGAAAGAGGCTGAGGGGATGTATCAGCAAGCACTGGCAGGCTATAAGAAGGTACTAGGTTCAGATCATACATCTACTCTTAACACAGTCCACAACCTTGGGAATCTCTATTCTCATCAGGGAAAGTTCAAAGAGGCAGAGAAGATATATCAGCAAGTACTGGCAGGGTATAAGAAGATACTAGGTCCAGATCATATAGCTACTCTCCAAACAGTCAACAACATTGGGAATGTCTATTCTGATCAAGGCAAGCTAAAAGAGGCAGAGAAGATGTATCAGCAAGTACTGGCAAGTAAAAAGAGGGTGCTAGGTCCAGATCATACATCTACTCTAGGTGCAGTCAATGATCTTGGTCTTCTATACTTTGAGCAGGGCAAGCTAAAAGAGGCAGAGAAGATGCATCAGCAAGTACTAGCAGGCTTTAAGAAGGCACTAGGTCCAGATCATCCATCTACTCTTCAAACTATCAACAACCTTGGGAATCTCTATTCTTATCAGGGAAAGTTCAAAGAGGCAGAGGAGATGTATCAGCAAGCACTGGCAGGCTATAAGAAGGCACTAGGTTCAGATCATATATCTACTCTTGACATACTCAACAACATGGGGAATGTCTATTCTAATCAGGGCAAGCTGAAAGAGGCAGAGGAGATGTATCAGCAAGCACTGGCAGGCTATAAGAAGGTACTAGGTTCAGATCATACATCTACTCTGGGTACAGTCCACAATCTTGGGATTATCTACTCTAAACAGGGCAAGCTAAAAGAGGCAGAGGAGATGTATCAGCAAGCACTGGCAGGCTTTAAGAAGGCACTAGGTCCAGATCATCCATCTACTCTAGGTACAGTCCACAACCTTGGGAATCTCTATTCTCATCAGGGAAAGTTCAAAGAGGCAGAGGAGATATATCAGCAAGCACTGGCAGGCTTTAAGAAGGTACTAGGTTCGGATCATACATCTACTCTGGGTACAGTCCACAGCCTTGGGATTCTCTACTCTAAACAGGGCAAGCTAAAAGAGGCAGAGGAAATGTATCAGCAAGCACTGGCAGGATTTGACAAGATGCTGGGCCCTGACGATCCTAAAACACGTATGGTGGCTAACAAGTTGGCCACTTTACAAAAATGCCCATGTTGAAGAGACATTTTGCATTGGATTTTTTCTGCAGAGGGTAAATTTCGCCATTCCATAAATTAGGGTTCACCTCCTAAGGACTGAAAAGCCCAATCAATTTGCTGCGCAAAACTTGCTATTATGTATGGTCTACAGTATTCCGGGTAATTATCTTTAGAAGTGATATAAAACCTCTATATTTGTATCTAACAAATACTAAATGTACATTACGGAGGCCTTTGGGTAAGTGCTACTGAACAAGGGCTAGGAGTCTGTACATCAATCCCATCCTGGGCTACTTTAAATTTGGTCTAGTCGATGGGAGTGGCACTGAGAAATAAAGCTAAAAAATGGTTGTAAACTATGCAAAGATTCACTATGGCTCCCACTCTATCTCAGCACAGCGCCCTCCTAACTACACATATCGGGACCGCCGCTCGGGCAAAGACGCTCTCTCCACCTCTTGGCGAACGAGGGATCCATCATGATGCGGGGGGAGAAGTTACGTATGCTAGCTAGTTAGCACCTACCTAGGTAAGGTGGTAATTGGATTATTATATCATCGGCTTAGTGGTCCTTTTCTGGAGTACCTTTTTTTTAACAATTTCACCTAGGATTGTAGGTAAGTGTCATTGACTATTATGCCACTACAGCACGAAAATTAGGTAGATAGGTAGATAGGTATGTCAAATTCAGTATCCAGATCTAGAGGAAAATACAATAAAAATCTCTAAGTCGATAGATAGATGTTTATTCATAGCCACTACAGCCATCCGGCAAGCACCACTGCACTCAGAAAACAGAAAGAAAATATGTTAAAATTCACCACCAACATCATAGCGGAAGATGCGATCATTGATTCTCCCCCCAGTAAATCGCCAGAGACGCGAAACGGACTAGATATAATAATATCATCAGTTTTATGGCCAATAAGTATCTAGTCGACTGGCGAAATGCAAGATTGGAAATAGAAGACAACATACCGCATTCAACCACACCCCATGCAACATAGACTGAATGAATATGAATTCGCCTACATTACTTCCAGCTGGTCGTTCATTTTGACTCAGATTGTAATTGATAGGGCGATGGGCAGGGACTCGACGATAGTTCGAGGGCCAGTTGGAAGGTTGTGAAGTGGTGTGAGCAGTTTGGGTTTGGTCGTTGTTATTGCTGTTGCTATTGCTGGATGCGGACTCTTCTGTGCCGCTGTGATGCAGTTCATAGTCGGTGAGGATGGAAACGGTGCTGTTGTGCGTGATTGTGGTTGTAGAGGACATCTTTGTGGTGAAGTCGAAGAAGAGGATCAGGCGGTTTTGATTTAGTTGATTCTGGGTGTTTTCTTTTCTTCTGGAGATGAATGACTGACAAGGATGACTTCTCGATGGATGTTTTTCTTTTCTCTCTCTGTCTGTCTGTCTCTCTTCACCTTTCAGAATATTGTGATAGTAGAATAAGGGAGAGAAGAAGGGGTGCAGTGGCGTCCTCCACATCCCGAGAATGGTCATCAGTGGTGTGAGCTCAGAGTTCAATTTCGGGACCGAATGAGGGGGGAACAGGGAAAAAAGGATGAATGGAAGCTCAAGATGATCTTATTGTAGCTTCGTCAATTCCCTCCGCTTGTGTTCATTTTCTTTTTCTCTCCTGTTAAAATTGTAAGTAAAGAAAAACTTGGAAATTCCCGAACCAGATGTTTTGTGTCCACATTATCATCCCACGTCTACTATACCATCCAGCCATTCCCCAACAAGAAAGGAAACAGAAAACTAATTAATCAGTAAAGAAAAAAAGCACAAGAGAAGAAACGACAGAGACAGGTCCTCTTTTTATTTAAATAAAATATTAAAAAGAAATATCAGAGAGAGAGAAAGAATGGTCTCCCCACAACCTTTCCCCCGACTCGTCGCCGCAGAGATCGATGGTCGCTGCCACAACATTCGCTATCGTCAATCCCAATTCCACCGTCTCCAATCTGTTCTCGTCCAGCATATTGATCAGATCAAGAATGCCATCCAGACCGACTCCACACATAGCCCGGAGGAGGTGCAGGCGGAGATCTGTCTCGCTCTAAAGGAGTTGCGAACGCACTATCTCGCTCTGAACCTGGAAGAAGATCTCGCGAATGAGTATCGCGTGGCGCATGGGAAGGATAATATCACTCAGCGTGGAACTGGCATTATCTACATTATTCCGACGACACATACTATGTTCTTTTCAGTCATTTCAGCGCTCAGTGCGGCTCTTTCTGCCGGAAATTGTGTCATTCTTGAGGTTGGTCATGCTCAATCCAGCGAAAGAAAGAAGGAAATGAGAAAATGACATTAATTGGACTTTATATAGTTGACTAAGAACACCATGGCTCTCCCACCCCTGCTCCGTCAGATCCTGCCGCAAGCTTTGGACGCGGATACCTTTGCGATCAGCGAGCAACGACCCGACGTGGCCTTTCTCAAGAAGGTGCTGGTGCTTGCACAAACCCAGACCGACTCATCATCGCTTTCCAGGGAAAGCCTCGTCTCGCCCACCACCGCGCGCACCCTTGCAGTCGTCGATCGCACTGCGGATATCCCAGGGGCAGCGAAGGCTCTCGTAGCGGCGCGGTTTGCCTTTGGAGGTCGCTCGACCTACTCTCCAGATGTGGTCCTGGTGAACGAATTCGCGATGAAGGCCTTTGTCGAGGCGATCATCCCGCAAGCCTCGAGGTATCTTGCCGGGCCGGTGGGCGAAGAAAGACAGAAGCCTGTGAACCCTCGCCGTGCGAGCCCAGGGTTGTCATTCCTGGATCTGGCCCATAAGGATGCGAGCGCTCGCGTATTGGTATCGGGGTCCGGATGGGGGATTGTGGAGGTTCATGATCGGTATGGCTCTTCCTTTACGCACAAAAGCCATATGTCCTAGATACGTACTTGCTAACGCATATCCCATCTAGTAACTCCCCCCTTCTTCAGAAGAAAGTCGAAGAAAAGGTGCTAGTTCTCCATCCGGTTACTAGTCTCGACGATGCAATTGACTATAGCGCCTCGTATGTTCCCCCTTCCCTCCCCCTCAAATAGAATATGCGCGCTCCGCCCTGCTCTGGAGAAATACGAATTAACCATATTTCATTCCATCTAGACTGGAAACCCTAGCAGCAACATACGCCTTCGCGGCCCCCGCAGCAGCCAAGTACCTCACGCAGTTCATCGACGCCTACGTATCCTGGGTGAACCAAGTCCCGATGGAGATGCTGATCGGACCCGCCCTCCCCATCAACGCGCCCTCGCACCCCTCAACCCGCTACCCGACCAGTATCTTCCAGGTCCCGCGACCCCAGTTCGTCACGGCGAGCAGTAACTCCGGGCTAGTCCGTCAGGTGCTCGACCACCACCCGGGCTCGCAGGAGTCCACAGCGGTGTGGAAGGAGGTCCTTGCCCCATTGCCCTCAACGGGTCAGCGGTTGGGACGGCGGATTGGGTTCTTCGAACAGGGGATTATCACGGGAGGCATGATTACGTTGTTTTCCTTGGTGGCGACGGTGTCGACTTTGGGGTATTATACTTTTACGTTTGTGAGAAGGATGCATTCGTAGGTTTTGAAATTATATATATATAGTGTTTTTGTATAATCTTATAAAGTTCATTTCCTATATTTCTTGTTTTTTTACATTCAAGTTTATGTCCTCACATTGCAGTATGGTATGGCAGGCATAGATCCATCCAGTTCAGTATTTCTCAATTTAGGAGATAGAAGGAACACAAATACTTACTGGGCTCCATGCTCCATGTAGGTAATGTATAGGTAGGTAGGTAAGTTGGGGGGGCTCGACCTCACTCACTCACATACAGTAGAAAACTTGACATGAATGGATTATACTGGGTAGGTAGGTAGGGTAGGTACTAAGGAATCAATCAACATGTAAAACCAACTTACCAATCTACCAGCAAATTTGCAATATAACAACAACAACAATGATAATGATAATAATAACAATAAGAAAAGACGAACAGTGAAAAAAAAAATAAATAAAAACTAAGCCACAGAAACCTCCTTCTTCGACCACTCCCCCAACGTAAACTGCGAATTACACATATTCGTCAACTCCCAACTCTCAGCCGCCAACACAGCCTTCGTACCCGCATCCTCGACATCACCAACCGCCCCCGCAACAAACAAAGCCGCCATGAAATGATCATCCGTCGCATGGGCATCCCGAAACTGCGGATGCTTCATCAACCTCGTCATGGCCCGTCGCAACTGCGGCCCCGACGTCTTCGTAATCACATCCTCCACGGCCTGTCGAAACTCCAACGCCCACTCCTCCGGCGGCGTCTCCATGGCGAAATTGTCCCGGAACCGCATCATGGGCGCCCACCGGTTCCGGTACAGGTTATGGACGGCGCCGCCCGTCCCGATGAGGAGGTAGTTCTCCTTGCGGAGCGGCCGTAGTGTCGAGCCGACCTTGATGTGGTAGTGTGGGTCGTAGCGGGCGTTCATGGAGATGATGGTTGTTGGCGGGCATCCGTTCGGGAACATGTGGATGAGGATCAGGTAGACGTCGTGGATCCAGTCGAAGGTTGGGTTCCCGCTGACGTTGAAGCCCTCGTTGGCGAGCATGCGGATGCATCGTTCGGCGGTGGCCAGGTCCGGGTTGAGCTTGTAGTGGATGTATTTGTCTGGGTGGACGTAGGCGACGGGGGATTTGTCTGGGTTGGGGTTCGTTGCGACTTCGATTTTGTCGCCGAGGCAGTCCCAGTGTGCGCCCTTTTTTTTTTTTTTCAAGCAATCCCAGTTAGTAGGGTTGATTGATGTTGGGAGCATAATATGGAAGGATAATATGTATATACCATGATCACCACGCCCTTAATCCCCTGGGCCAAGGCCTCATCGCCGCATTTCCGCCAGTAATCGGCGGATTCGGACTTTTCGCCCAGCATCATGGTCGATCCATGAGAGAAGAAATGGACGGGAGTGAGACCTGACGTGACGAGTTAGAGAGATGGAACTCATATTGAGAAATGGTGAGGATGGAGTTCTTACCCATGGTGTATGTATGCGTGCAGTGCACTCTATCGTAGTCGTTGTATTGTATGGTTTGTATGTAGTAGAAGTATACCTAGGGTTATAGTCGTCGTGGTGGTGACAGATTAAGTTGTCAAATTAGAACCAGATTCGCCAGGTGATAGGTATAGCCCTTGACAGATTATTACAAGGTGAGTCGTCACTCCTAATTCATTATTAATTCTTTCCCCTTTCTGATTTATTTCTCGTTCAATGGTGGCAGCGGTGGTTCGGAAGGAAGTGCAACCATTTTGACTGACTGCTTCGGACGTGGGGGGGGAGGAGGGCCTCCACATCCCGATTCTCCTCTTTTTGGCTCTCTCTCTCTCTCTCGCTCGCTCACGGGGCTTGATAGATACTACTCTAGTAGCCGGATTTGGCCCTCGGGTCTTTTTCTCTTTTTCATCCGTGTCGCTTCTCCCTTGTTTTTGTCGGACTTTCCGCTGAGTGGTGTGGTCTGAGGCTCATCGTGATTCGGCTGTTACCTAGGTAGGTGTATATGAGCAGCGTGTTTGGGGTATGGTTATTGTCTTACATTCTTGCTCTTACTTTGTATTATTTATTATTTATTTTTTATTTTTATCATATACCTTGGTACTGGCGCTATCTAGTCGTAAAACTTAGGTAGGGACAATAGCCCTCCAGATTATATATATTTTCAAGTGAACGATCTTTATACTACCGAGGCAAACGAACACAACCCTGAAGCATTGATTCCGCTACAGAAAAAGATACCTAAGAAATAAAAAACTACTCATACCGGTCAAGCGCATCCTGCACAGGTCGATAGGTAAAGGATTCAAAATGCGCCGGCAACCCGGTCCCGTTCAGGTCTGAACAAGCCATACCCACAAAAGCCCCCGTGAAGCTCCCATGAGCCTGGTGTCCGCCACACTCATCGGACAGAATAGAAGCATCAAACACGGGGCCGATCTTCTGCAACTGCTGGTCGCTGCCCTCAAGGGCATAGAAGAACTGCAGCGTAATGCCACCCCGAATGCTCAGCGCCAGTCGGACTTTGCCCTCGTTCGGGATCTGAATCGATTCGGGCGCGGGCATCTGCAGTTTTCCCTCGGGATAGGAAGCCTGCGAACTCATGATGCTGATCTCGCGCTGGCCGTCCTCGTGCGCCGTCACTGTGAGGTAAAAGAAGTTGTATCGGCAGTAGTAGGCGACGAGCCCGGCAAACTGCCTTTCGTCAGTGGGGGAGTAGTCGATCACCGTTTCGGCGTCATAGGAGAAGTGTGTCTGTCGTCGTGCGACGAGGGCCTGTTCGAACCAGGATCCAATCGACTCACGACCGATCAAGGCGAGTTTTCCGTCCCCCTTCTCGCCTTCAACTGAGAAGATCCGGTTCGTCTCCGGGGTCCGGAGCCATTGGAAATCCGAATGTAAACCCTCTGCAGCAGAGAAGGTGTAGTTCTGCTCGGCCCAATACGCCGTCTCATCCCGCTCCCCCAACACGTCCGTGTACAGCGAAGGGACCGGCCCTCCCTTCACATACAACCAATCATCCTCACCCCAATACGCCTCCTGGATCGACGTCTCCCTCCCCAAAACACAACGACGTCTCTGACCAACCGGTCGACCCATCAAATGAACCAAAAACGTCCTCTTCTTCCCACCGTCCCGATCATCCCCCGGTGTTTCCACCAGATCCCCATGTCCGGCCCGCTGTAACGCTGCATACGGCGCATCCTTCGATGTCACAATATACTTCTCTGGGTGCAGCTCATAGGGACCCCAAATATCCCTCGACCGCGCCAACGTACAAGCATGCTCATACGCGGTCCCTCCCTCGGCCGTTAACAAATAATACCATCCGTTCCGTTTATAGAGATGCGGACCCTCCACGAGATCCAACTCTGTGCCACGGAAGATATTTTTTCTCGGACCGACCAGTTTGCCCGCGACAGGGTCGAACTCCTGCAACGCGATGCCCGCAAAGGCGCGCGGCCGTCGTCGATGATCCCAGAGCATATTCACGAACCATTTTCGGCCGTCGTCCGGGTCATGGAAGAGTGACGGGTCGAAGCCGGAGGAGTTGGCGTAGATGGGCTCCGACCAGGGCCCGGTGATGCTGGGTGCGTGCACGATGTAATTATGGGCGTCTTTGAAGGAGCCATCCTTTCGAGTGACGTGGGTGTAGACGAGCCAGAATTTCGACCCGTCGTGTGTGAGACAGGGTGCCCAGACGCCGCAGCTGTCTGGGACGCCGCGGAGATCGAGTTGGCTGGCGCGGTTGAGAGGTCGGGTGACGAGGGTCCAGTTGGCGAGATCGCGAGAATGGTGGATTTGGACTCCGGGATACCATTCAAAGGTGGAGGTGGCGATGTAGTAGTCTTCTCCGACGCGGATGATGGAGGGGTCGGCGTTGAAGCCGGGGAGGATGGGGTTGCGGACGAGGGGCATTTCCGTATTGTCGGTGCTTAGAGGATTTGCTGATTTGTACTAGTAGTGATTAGTTTACCAGGGTTAGAAAATATGTATAAAGAAGAGAATGAGAGGGAAAAAAAGGAAATGAAAAAGAAAAAGAAAAGAAAGATATGAATCAGATAATAAGAGAAATCCAAGAGACCCTGAACACTTGGGGTTTCCCCAAATTCTACCCCCCAATCCGCTTAAAATAAAATTAACCGGGGCCCAGAGTCTTGGTGTTTAGTTATTACCCCACAGCTTGATGCGCTCTTTAGGCTAAATCAATTCATGATCAGCGTCGACATTATGGAGAGCCTACAAACAGTGATAACATAGCCCTTGTCATATCTGGTTCGAAGACGTCCCTAGTGGTTTGTGTCAATGTGATAATTTAGCGGTCGATGCAGCATATACATCCCTGCATCTACATACATGCACAATTCAATCATTCAACAGGAGCTGTCTCGGTCATGAGGGGCTGAATGTGGGGATGCTGGTGATCTTGGCATGTTGCTATTATAGAGACTGGAATTTGCTAAACCTCTATTTTAGCTGCTTTAGATAATAAGACGACTTCCACTTGCTCTTTCAGGAGGTTTACTGTCCAGTAGTATTCTTGCTTCAAAGCGTTTTTAGTGGGAGACAAAGACAGCCTCCTGAATTGGAGTTTCCTGCTTTTGTGTGGAGTCAATTTCCGCTCCGACTCGCTTCAGGCACTTCAGGCAACCTTTTTTCCTGCTCTTCCCATTTGTGTTCCTATACACATCATGATCAGCACTGCAGTGAAGCAAACATGATCTGAGTTAGTTGAAGATGTGGGCACCCGCTGGAGCAGGCTGTCCCCACCTCCTTCGCTAGTCTATATGATCCGAATCAGATTGTAGATAACGCTTTATACAGAAACTGGACATCAACCGGCCCCAGACATATCCCGATAAAAACCCCCATATAAACGTGGATATATAACATAGAATATAAATATATACGAAGGAGAGCAAAAATAATACCAAAATCTACAACTTCGCCGATCGCCCCGGGGCAAAATTAGATCCAACCCCCCCACTGATCGCACTCACAATCTCATCCACACTCTCCAGAATCCACGTATTCCCCTCTTCACTCGCCAACCACCGCGCCGCATCCTCGCTCTCGACGTGCACATCCGTCTTCCACGACCCATCTTCAACACCCTTCCTCAATCCAAACACATGCGAAATCACCTGCGGTCCCACGCCCGTTTGCGCCCTCAAACAAGCAACGGCCACGATCGAGGTCGCGATACGGCCCACCGCGCCGCCCGTCGTCCGACCCGCCGGATCCGACAAGAGCGCCCCGTAATTCGCATGCAGGATCTGCACGGGCAGATCCGGATGCGAGTCGGCCAGCTTATCGTAGAGCTTGTTCTCGAAGGGCCGGTAGATTGAGTCCCACAGGGCGCGGCCGCGCGCTGAGATCTCCCGGATATTCTCCGGGGTTGGGGCGCGGGTTGGGGTGGTTGACAGCTGAGAGCTTACGGAGTCGGGGAGACTGGCTTTGAATGCATTAAGACAGTTGATCGTGCGTGGGATACCGTTGAAACTGATGCATTTAAGTCCGACTTCGCGCATGAGCTCGGCGGTTGCGATGCGCTCCGCTGGACTTTGGGATTTGGTGACGAGGTCGAAGAGGGCTGTGAGGGAGTCGGGTGAGTTCATCGTCATTGTGGCGGCGGTCTGGTTTTGTTAGTTTTCTTGGAGGTTAGGAATGATTCATGTAGAGTACAGTAGGTATAGTATGGATGGAGGGCATTCCACTCACAGATAGAGCCAGCCAAGATGGCTGAGAGACATTTTTCGCTTGGGCGGTTTGCTGGATGCGACTGTAGATGGACTTGATGTTGGCGGGGGCCGGCACGGTATTCGGTCGGGCGGCGGGCGAATTGATCAGCGTCTTCAGGTTACTGGATAGCTTGGACATGGTGGCGGGCGTGATCTCGGATTCAAACGCGAGGAGATCGTGGATGCGATGTGATGGCTGGATATGATTTCTGGATTTCTGTTGTCGTCCTTATTTTAAGTAGCGGATACCTCGGTGCTAAAAGTAGTCGCCGATGGTTCGGCGTTCCGAGCGAGACACTTTGCCGAGGCTGGTCGTTTATAAACCAATTACAGAGGACTATATGGGAAGAAAAATCGAAAAAGGTTAATTTTACTGGCGTATCTTGATTCGTTTTCGCTATGATTAAGGACATGCTATCATCAGATTCTATTAAACAATCCCGCATGAATAATGGCTTAGCGAAGTGCCAACTCGTTCGCCTTCTCCTCCTGGATCTGACGGTCCAATACCCCCAATAGCGGCAGAGGCGCATCCAACTTCTCCAGGAAGACCTCAACCATCCGCAATCCCTTGCCCTTCAGCATCCGCTCGTCCGTCATGACCTTGTCAAAGTCTGCCCACGTTCGGATCTCCCAGGTGTGGGCCGCATATTCGCCTTCCTGGGGAGCCCCGTAGAATTCTGGCCCCTTCAAATATCGCCATGGAGTGATATCATTGTAGGCCGCGTTCCGCCCGTGAATACAGCGCTCAATGGTGTATCCAGAATTATTGATCAGGAACACAATCATGTTAAGTTTTCTGTGAATGATGGTACTGAGTTCCTGCGAGGTGAGCTGGAAACTTCCATCCCCGATAAAGAGAATTGTCCGGGCTTCGAGGAGATCGTGGTATTCCGATCGAGCGATCAGATCGTGCTGCGCCATGCTAGCGCCTAAAGCTGCTGGAAGCATGTAGCCGATCGACAGCCAGGTAACGGGCTTAAAGAGACGTGTTTTGGAGGGAAGAACAAATTCATTCGCCCCGTATCCAGCGGTGCCAGTTTCGGCAAGAATGATATCGCCTTCTCGAAAGAACGACGAGAGTCTCGCCCAGAATCCGCTATTATGGGTGACCAGGTCAGATCCATTCACTGCGGGAGGCACTACTGACTTTGGATGAACTATGTCCGGAGTGTACTTGGCTATCTTCGACAAGTCAAGCTGTGCGATGAGTTGTGGGAGGAAGCAGTTAGCTGGTAAGTCACGGAAAACCTCGTTGCCAACCTGCACTGAGTCCGCGCTAATTGCGATTGTACAGTCTGCCTTGGGAATAGTTTGAAATATGAATGTGTTGGTGTTACTGAAATGGGGCCCAAAGCAAAGAACCAGGTCACAGGAGTCCACAAACTCCTTGCGCTGGGGCGTAAACATGCCGTACACGTTGGGAAGCGTCTCATCAATCAACCCCTTTCCAAATGCTGCAGTTAGCGTCGGCCATGCCGTGGACTTGACCAAGTGGTCGACTTCCTCTAAAATTCTGGCCGATCGGCTTTCACCGTCCACCAGAATCATAGGTTTCTTGGCGCGATATATGCGATCGAGAACGGCAGATAGTGCTTGCGCTTCAATCTTTGGTTGTCGCACCGGGAGTGGGATCGCAAGCTTAGTCTCCAGTCCAATTGTCGGAACCCGGAGGGCTACCATATCGTCCGGAATGGTGATCCGGACCGGTCTGCTGTGGAGTAAACATTGCTGTAAAACACGGTCGATCTCTGCTGGAGCGGAACGATGATCTCGGAGACTAGTTTGAGCGACAGTGACGTGTTCCTGCATGCGGTCAAATCGCTGATATTCGCCATCGCAAAAGGTGTGGTGGATGAGAGCCCGTGAGTCCTGTGATTGACGGGTTGGGGTGCCAACGATATGCACGACGGGCGCTCGCTCGGCAAAGGCTCCGGCGATGGCGTTGACAGCAGAGAGCTCCCCAACGCCAAAGGTAGTTACGAGGGCCCCAATGCCTAGTACATCTTAGCAAGTACTCATTTCTTATATATCTTTTTCCCTTTCATTCCGTTTGGCTCTGTAAATCATACGATCAGGAGATAGGATATCTATCCTATTGTATAATGTGTTATCGTACCTTTGATTCGGGAATATCCATCTGCCGCATACCCCGCATTTAGCTCATTGCAGTTCCCAATCCAGTGCAATCGCGAAGGCGAGACATAATCTAAAAGCTGCAAGTTGTAGTCACCAGGAAGGCCAAAGATCGAATCAACCCCCAACTGGTGAAGTCTGGTGAAGAGGTATTCAGCAAGAGTGGTGGTGGCGGATTCCATTTTGATCAGATAAGATATCAAAGTCGGAACGGAAGGGAGGGGAAGAAAAAAAGGATAGGAAAAGAGGAGAAACTTAAGAAACCATGTAATAATTTAAAGAGAACTAAGTATTAGTGGTAGTTAATAGACTTTGGGAGATCTGATCTGGAGAAAGCTTTGATTGAGCTCGGCGTTGACGGCGGGGGAGTTTCCGATCCGTCACCGGTTATCATCGGCCTTGTCCACAACGTCGTCATTCCTCATTCGATCAGTGAATCTTATTCGAGGGAGGTTTATATGATGGTCTATGCTCTATGAGGGTTATTATAAATCGCACGCTTATATAACTCTCTACTGTTTAACCAATGTTGGATCTTGGTTGTACCACGATACCTAAAGTTTGCCACATGATTGTTGGAGAAGGATGGGGGATTGTCGGCACCGAGAGCCAATGAATGAATGAATGGCCCCCATAGCATCATTACCTATCTATGGAGTCTCCTATTTTTACAACGGAACCATGTAAAATAAAATAGAAATAAAAAATAAAAGACTACTCGCTAATCTATACACAATCCTGGATTGATTTTCGGGGCTGGAACTATATCTATCTTGAATGTTAAATAAATAGCATCAATATAGACACCCTTTCCCACTTAATCGATTTACAGGCACTGAGAGTACCAATCATTCTGGTAAGTGCAGGTATAAGGGCTAGCACAAACGGTAGGACCAGTCCAGCCTTTTCCAGCACACTGGCCCCAGCGGGGAGCAGTCGCGGTGCTAGTAGTGGTGGTAGTGGTGGTGGTAGTGGTAGTAGTAGTAGTAGTCGTCTTCGTCGTTGTGGTGGTGCTGGATGAACCGGCGCTCGTAGTAGTGGTAGTGGTAGTAGCACCCAGACCAGCAAGCAGACCGTTATAAGCAGGCTTCTTGACAAAGTTCTCATCCCAGGGGAGAGCGGCACCCCAACCGGAGAAGACGCTGGGAACCCAGGAGTACTTGTCGGTCCAGTCCCAGATGGTGAAACCAATGCAGCCGGTTGCCTGGATGCAGGATTTGACCAAGTTCCCAAAGTCGGTGGACTGTTGGGCTAGAGTGGTAGCGGAAGTGGGTAGCTGGATGCGCACATCGACTTCGGTGTAGGCGGTCTCAACTCCGAGCGCGCTGAAAGAATTCAGGACGCTCACGAGGGAGCTGACGGCGGGAACGGTACCGACTTGGAAGTGGCCCTGGAAGCCAACACCGTCAATCTTGACACCAGCATTTTTGACCAGCTGAACAATGGAACGGGCAGTGGCAGCCTTGTTGCCACCGTATTCGAGGTTGTAGTCATTGTAGTAGAGTTTAGCATCGGGATCGGCAGCAGCCGCGGCAGCAAAGGCAATAGGAATGTAAGCTTCACCAATGGTCTGGTAGAAGATGTTGCTGCGCCAGGTTCCGTCATCATTGATGGCTAAGGTAATAGGAGGGAATCCAACATGTTAGCGAGGTATTCTCCATGCAGGTGGCATACGTCTATCCAAATATTTCCCACAGAGCATCGGTTATAACATACCTTCATTGACAACATCCCAGTGGTAGCAACGGCCCTTGTAGTGGGAAACGACTTTGGTGATGTGGTTCTGCAACGCCGCGGTCAACGTGGCATTGGTCCAGGTTCCGCTGGAGACTACGAAGCCATTAGCGCTTATGTCTACAGGAGTAGGAACGGCAGTCGAGTATTGGGGGACAGTCTACTAACCCCAGCTGGGAAGCTGGCTGTACCAGACCAGAGTGTGGCATCGCAGGTACTGGTCATTGGCTTCAGCCAGATTAGCAATGACATCTCCCCTAGTGAAGGAGAAGGTGTTTTGAGATGGTTCGGTGGCATCCCACTATGATAGCCCTAGTATTAGCTCCGATAATTCCCTTTACGCAGACACTAGGTGGGGAGCGAATCGAACCTTCATAGAATTTCCGGGCGTGATTTGGCCAAAATCCGCGGTGTTGTTGAGTATAGCCAAATAAGCAGAATCTGAGAGCTCACCGTTATCGGTGGCTGACCCGAAAAACTCCAGACCGGCAGCAACGGCGGCCTCATGAAGACCAACAGCAGATGCACTAGAACCATAGAAAAGATTAGTAACATTCGCACAAGAGAACTTCAGAGAATGAAGAAGTAGAAACCCACAGGTTAGGGAGGACACCAGCAGCGAGCGCTGCGGCGATAATTGAAAGTTGAACCATTCTGCTCGGCAATTGGAAGTCAAGCTTTCTGTCTCACTGAATAAGAAAGGAAAAAAAAAAAAAAAAGGAAAGGGATATGTAAGTGGAAAAGATCAACAGTTATATACTAATAGCTATTGTCAGAGCGTAGGTGGGGAACACCCCATGCTATCTCCTTCATCTTGTTTTGTCTAGTCTAAACAAACTATAATGGTCGACCGTGATCATAAAGGCAGGATAGGATGTCAAGCCGGCTATCCGATGCCAAATCTTGTGGAAGGATTGTTTCTGCAGGATAGCTTTCATCGACTTTACCTACCCCGGACTCTCCGTGACGCTGAGAAGGGACAGAGTAGGAGGTGGAATGAGATTTAGCCTAAAACTGCAAGGAACACACGGAGCAACAGGCGAGAGAAGAAATAGAGGGGGAATGGGGGGGCTCCGTGTTAATATTAAACCTGCAACACCGGATCGCTCAAAGAAGAATCAGGGCCCCCAGAATTCGAGGTTAAACTACTCAGTTGTCAAGCCACATTACCAAATTCAGTGAGGGGAGAGACAGCTTGGACTCTGCTTATTGGTTCCTCACGCTGAAGAACCTCCAATCCTTTGGCGCCGTCTCCGAGTTGCCAGTTGTTGTCTACTTGAAACTATACACCACACAACCGTCGTTACTACTCCGTCGACCTATTCCAATCTCCTTCCTACATACTAAATAGTTATTTACTGTCGAAAGGACTAGACACTAGAGAAGCTATCATTTATTTTTATTTATTTACTTTTTTTAAGGGACTCAAAACTTGCTTCAATTTCGGGTAAAATCGGGCTATTTCCTCCCATCAGTCAACAATACGCCTCCTAGCATGCCTAGACATCCTGCAGAACTTTTTGTTTTTATTATTTATTTATATATTTTTCTTTAATGCCTCTTCGGCTCTTCAGAATTAATTAGGTCTTTTCAGGCTATTTAGCATATTATTATCATTGGACAATGCAGGTTATTGATCCCTTCACTGGTCGGGCACGATCTTCCCCAGACGGAGCGGCAATAATAAATTAATTAATTTAATCAATATTAAATATGAAAGCATCCAAAATGCAACGGATCTCCGCACGGAGAGAGAGGGAGAGAGGAGACTAGAAGCAAATTGAATGAAATAATAAAATAAATGAAGAAGAGAACTTCTAGTTTGGCTTTAGTGTCGCAAACCTACTCCCGTTTTTCCTCCGCGACGAAACGGGCCGTCCGTCTCTTCAACCTCCACATTTGCTGTTTATTTTTTTTTGTTTTTATTTTTATTTGTGGGGCTCTTGAGGGGATTATTCGGTAGATACAGCATACTCATGTCATATATTTAGGGAAAAGAGAGGTGAGGGGGTGGGAAAGGTGGATTCATATCCTTTCCCAAATCGATTGCATGCACTACTGACTGGTATGGATGTATCTGCAACTCGGCACTTTCAAACTAATCGATATGGACAGAATTGACCGACCATGAATACATTCTACTAAATAACCCGTACTTCGTCGTATATATATATATGTATATCTATATAGATTAATAATTTTAAGGGGGGATGAGGGGGAAGGGGGAGGCAGGAAAAAACCCTATATCATTATGAAAAAGTCCGTAAACAATTCCCGTCGCACACATCGGGAATCGGCCCACGTTCGCGATGCATCCTGACGGCGTGTCATCTCCTCCAATAATACTAGGGCTTTGGCTGCATTTGGATGGCGTGCTGTTGCGGCTTCCGTCATCATCGGAGTGTTTGAAGGACTTGTGCTGCTGTTGCTGCTGCTGTCACTCAACGATGCCATCCGGTGCATTTCCTGCACAATCCAAGTCTGCTGGTCTCGGGACCCTTCCAGCCCAGCCACAAACAGAGGCCAGATGAAGCTGGTGGGCAGGCTAGGGTAATGGCGCGACTCCACTGTCGCTAGCTGGATGATCTGGTCCACCGCACGATAGACTCGGTCAGTCCGTGGATAGATGGCAAACGCCACGCGATGAAGGTAAATAAAGAGAGAGAGAAAGTTGGCAACGTATTGACGGAATGTGCGACAGATTTGCATCGCGAGTGATGGGGAAAGGATGTCTTGTAAAGACTCAGGCTGATTATACACATCTAACACCCGAGGCCGCCGGTTCCATAGTGTTTCGAGGTCGGTTCCGATCTGGTGGGCAATCTGAAGGACTTCGAACTCATCACTGACGGTACCACGACTACGGTGGTGGAGGTCGATGCATACAATACGGCGAACTACTTGTTGCGTCTGTAGAAAGAATTGGAATGCGGGGCCCACTATTGCATCTTGAATAAGATACCCCGGTTGGGAGAGAAGACTATCTTTACCGTCATGATCATCATCTACTCTGCCGTTGGTTGTCGTTGCTATTGGTGGCGGCGCTGGTGCAGCTACGGAAGCGACATTGACATGTTTATTTGACTCGTTCAGGATACCCAACTCAGTCAGTGGATCACCATCACGACCTGCCACCAAAGCCTTGACATCCAGGAGAGATACCCACGACACAACTAGATGTGCAAACCCAGTCCACAGTCGTGTGCGACTGTGGTAGCGCTGCAAAAGGAGATATGCAGAGTGGAGGAACGGAGCTGCTGGACGCCACGCGTTGGAAGTCGAAAGGAGCTACATATATTTCGTCAATGAAAAAAGGGAAGCAATTAAAAATGAGTAGAGCCACAGAAGAATGGAGACATACCTCAGCCAGCATTAATAGGAATACGCTAGTAAATACCCGCTGTAACATCAGCTCACTCACTTCGCCACGAAGACACAATTCGATCTCCGAACTCGCCTGTTGGTAGTATGTCGGTACCAACCTCCAATGTTTCTCCCCCACCCAGGCCTTGTGCATATCAGAATAGCAGTAAATAGCCGTCAAGAGCATCCGACAACTCCCTGACTGGGTAAGCATGACGTCTCTCACGTACCTCCATTCTAAGTCTATAGGACCGAAAATCGTAGGTGGAGGATTGCTTTCCCGAAAGTGCTCCAACAATTGCTCCTCCCAGAGAAGTCCTTCAGTTGATCTAGGTGTGTTGGATTCGGGTATATTTGTAGTATCTCCCAGCTCCCTTGGGCCCCAGCTCATCTCTCGCTCATCGTTGAAAAGAACCCCATCTACCTCTGGTATGGATGAGGTGGTGGCGGTTCCACTATTCGTAAGGTCATCATGTTTTTGTTGGAAAACTGAATTTATTTCGCCGATGCACCCAAGCATATCAAACGGGATTTGAAAATCACTGGCACTATCTGGCATAGATGGGGACGTCACAGTGTGCGACCGGGCTTGCGGTTGAGCTGGTGGAGTTTGAGGCTCATGCTGGTGCTCGTGCCCGTCCTGGTTGTTGTTATTGTTGGGCTGGAGAACAGTGCGGAGAAAGCTCGCTTCTTCAACTTCCAAGGTTACACTGCTTGAGGAAGACCTTGCCCGAGACGAGCGACCACCAATACTCGGGATAATCACACTCTTGTAGATACATTGTAAACGTAGACGAGTACAATTGGCACACTTTGGTTTGGCTTCATCACAACGAACTTTGCGCGCTCGACAAGTTAGGCACCCAGTCCGACGACGAGGACCCGATCGGCCAGAACCCCGAGCTTGGGGGGGAGTCTGTGAGAGGCGATTAGAGAAAGGGGTTCTTTCGAGGATCATATAGTGGGGGTGTACTCACCTCCATATTTTTCTTCTTCTTTTTTACCTCTGGCTGGAATACCGATAGTCGACGAGGTGGAGCTACCAACAAAAATCACAGTAGTCGTGTGACTAGGAGGCACCCTACTTGTGTGTTGGGGAGATCCCCGCATCTCGGCTCTGATCCGTTTTAACTCCTATGACTCGTAAGATTAAGGAGAAGATCCACGTAATGGACGAAGAATTCCTTCAAATTGCGCTAACCTCATCACCAAGCACGTCATTTTCAATTCCCCGTCTATATAATGCTTAGATATGCATGGGCTACGGCTAACGTCGTCGATTGTGTTGACAGACAACCCATACCCCTTTTAGGAATTAGTCCGCACGACTCAATAAAGTTACGGAAAGCTTACCCACGTTCAGCAGCGGGATTATTGAAGAGCAAGTGCCATGATAATCATATGTCTATTTGCAAATAGCGAAATAAATATTTAAATGATGCATCTAAAAAGTGCAAACAGATAAGGAAAAACGTTGTAATCAATCACATCCCCCGGTTAAACTCCACCTGGCCGTCCTTTCCACCCCGGTTCCAGAACTCCTCCTCCAGAGACGTAGCACTGATAGCTTGTCGCTGGGGGAAGGCTCCTAGAGCAAGCGGCAGAGCAAAGAGCGAGGTTCCCAGAATCAATCCCAGATTTATTGGGAGCACCATTCGCGGCCGGGCCTGGAGCCACTTGGTCTTCTCCAACTGCACCAGAACCAATGGCGGGAGGACCATAATTGGTGTCGCATTCAGTACTCGGCTGATCGCCGTCTCGCCAACCGCAATCGTAGCTGCCTTCTTACTCTTGCCTAGACTCTGAATGGGCTCTCCCGTCTCCTCGCGTTTCTTTTTCTCTTCCTCTGTCAAGACCGGGTATACATCAATGCCCTGGCGGATCTCCTCTCCACGCATCAAGAAGACGTTCAGTGCGCTTGCACTGGAGACAGCAGCAAAAGGCACAAGGCGGCCCAGGATAAGCTTCGTGCTTGGAGACACTCCCTTTAAACGGGGAACAAGCGCATTCAGCCCCAATGCTACGGAGCATGAGGCGGAGACCGCCATCAAGTATGATTTGGCCATTTGGGATATCGATAAGGGAGTGGATTTATTTGCGTTCGCATTGTTAATTGCAACATTAAGAGATTGGTTGGCAATTTGCCATAGTAAGGTTCCAGTGGTCTATGTTCGGGTCAGGTCTTATCGCCGTCGTAATTTCGGTTAAACTCGCGATTCCAGCTTACCTGGAGGCCTGGTGTAAGCATACCGGCTGTTACAACCAGGTTGGAAAGAACGTAACATGACATGCGGAAAGGAAGGAAGACCGGTTCACCGGTATCTAGATTTTCGTATTGCGTATTAGTTAATCTAGTCCCATTATTCTTTCTTTTTTTTTTTTTCTTCATTCAAATAGAAAAAAAAAGAGAAAGTAAAAATAATATCGTAAAGGTGGGAGAGAAAATGGGAGTACCTGGATGAAGTGTCGAATCGACCACCTTCTTTGCCCGCCATAAATCCGGAGTCATAATAGGATGCTCATTGCGCTTATAAGCAGAAATAAGCCCTTTAGCCTGCTCGAGCCCTGCCGAGGATACAAAAAGCATCCTACAAATAACAGACATCAGCTATTGTTGGGGACTGGTTTAAAAACAAAAAAAAAGGCATTGAGTGTGACTTGGCAAATTGTCTAGAGACAACGCTCATTGCCACAGACCGCCCCTCTCTTACCTGGGATCAGATATGTCAGCCGCATGTCGAACGCGGCCCCAATAAGTAGTTAAGTCATATTGGGAGGATGGAAGGTCCCGGCTACCGGGGAGTGAGGCTGACATTGGCAGGGAGGAGGGAGAAGGGGAAGAGAGCGACACCCACAAAAGGAACGATGGCAGGCGATGAAGAAAGCGGGAAAAAAAGGAACCTCCGATAAATATTTTGAGGACTGAGAGGAACCACACGTGCTATCGGAGGCGGTGTGCCGATAAGGGAAATCCAGACCAATCAGAGACAACCAATTGCGGAGATTAAGTGGCGCGACAAAGCATTTTGTACTAAATAATTCTATTTCCTGATCTAGTTTAGCGAAAGTTATTTTCTATCCACCAAAACAATGTGTCATGAATAGCTTCAAATTATTAGAATCAGGAAAGCAGTGTTGGTAGCGCCAGATCAGATACCTTAGCCTTACTTACTATTATAGCGATTGAATTCTGTATCAGACAAAGCCAGGGAATGTGAATATTGAAATCCTGGGAAGATATCCTATTAGTTTAAGGAAGGCAACTGTTCATACTTGGTTAGGTAGAGAGGACACAGCTACTCTAGATAATGGATAAAGGGTGGGAGGTTGTACTCAGAGACAGTGGTTACGAAGGCGGGAGTTCAATGTAAATGTTTTTTCTTTCTTTGGTCATATTTTCTTGCCCCTTTTTAAAAAAAATATTACCATTTGTTGTATTAATTTTCTTCTTTCTCTGGCCATTTTTATTATATATCCTATGGCATTTACTTTCGTGGATCTGGCCATCCACAAGATGTGTTGATCTTCTAGCCCAAAGCAAGTAATTTCATTTGGCCAATTCACCAACTTACATGATGAAAATATATGGGGAAACCATTTCTATTTTATAATTAAATGTCTATGCCCATGCGCCAACCAAACTCATGCAGAAAGCACCTAGAAAAACCAAAAGACAAGCGATGACTCGCTTGCGGCCACGTAGCACTCGCCAGCTCTCATCACTCAGGAAATCCTCCGACATCAGCTCTACCAGAGAGGCGAAAATCAGCAGGCCAGCGGAGATCGCATTCATCGTACCGACTAGGAGGAGTCCAACCTCGGAATCAGGGCTATAAAGGGTGTGTGTGGCAATGCCAATGGCTTGACCAATGGGTGTCCTAGGAAATAATAGACACAGGTGAGTAACTTATAGGTTAAGGATAATGATCATGAGAGCAAGATTCCCACTTACGTGCATCCATAGGCAAGACACATAAGCCACGGTTGGATTGCCTTATCAGGCCAGTCCAGAGCTGCAATGCGCGATCCAAGTGCGAGGCCTTCAAATGTTTCTGCCCATAAAAATTAGTATCGACCATTTTTTTGCTTTGTCAAGATTGGAATGACGTACGGTGGAAGATAATGGCGATCAGGAGAATTAAAAATTCATTCCCCACTGATACGCTTAGTGACATGCCGATAAACACACTATGAAAGAGTATCCCGACTTCAAGCATGATTACTTGCATCACAGCCTTGTTGCGTTTTTGCTTGTCGGAGACACTACATTTCTCGGACACTTCAGCACCGCTGTCATAGGGCGCTTGTATCTCAATGTTTCGCGGCGAATAATTGCTCTCTGGAGCTGACGCAATCCGGCAGATCCGATCCGAGTCTTCTCCGATACGATAGATGGCCCGGCTAAAGCTCGAGGACCGCCCCAATAACGGGCCTTTGGTGCGTAGTTGAGGATTACGAATAGAGTTTTGAGAGGAGTCATTGACAATGGTGGGGGCGTTGGGATAACCAGAAGCATTCACAATGAGAGTTGAGAGAGGCGCCTGTAGATCAGGCTCTGCCACTTGTTGCTCTTGATCATCTTTGTTGTCACCGTCAGAAGAGAAATGACGGGCAGGGCTAAATACCATCTCTATAAGGGTGACGAGAAAAATGCCAGCCAAGGAAATTGCACCAGGCATGGCGGGATAATCAGTTGTCCAGAAATCAGACAAGCATGGGTCACCTAACAAAGTGAACGCGGTAGGGAGTAAGTGGACAAACGCCGTGGCAATGAGCACACCGGTGCCAAAGTGAGTGACGAAAAACAGAAACGATGACGGAATTCGCAGACGAGGGAACCAGATAGCCAGGACCGGGAAGGCACAAGCAAGGTAAGAGACCGCGAGAATGATGAAGAGCGCACCCACATGCAGCGATGTATTGTAAACATCACCATTGACACCACCTTGTGCACACGTTTGTCGCTTGACATGGCGTCGAACTATCGACGCTTGATTACTATCACCGATTGGCTGGGGAGACATAACGACATCCACGTCCGAGAGGTTAGGTGCACTCCACTGCCCAATAGATAGGTATCTATTAAGGCTGGTGTTTGTGATTAGAATGGCGACAAAGAGGACAGAGGCAACCCATAGTAACCCATTCGAGAGCCTATAAGCCAAAGAAAGTAATGTAGAGATATGTTTTTGATTAATGAAGTTAAGTTTGACTCTTTTGGGGGGTCCTAACAAGATATTAGTTAATGTATGCAACCCGAAGATACTATCCACTTGACGCCCGCTTACCTGACATAGTCAGTGACCCCCCCAGTGACAGAGACCTGTGCTTTTCAAATTCGAGCTGCTTGACGGGTGAAAGTCCTCTGTCATCCGGGTAGGTATCACAAAGACCCATCAAGCCAATACCCCTCCTGTGCTCCCGGGTATTAGATATACCATTGAGATCCTGACGAGTGGTAAGATCAGGGGCCAGAAAAGGGGGGTTCTGGTTCCATTCACAGTGGAGGATAGTGTCATCCGTGCGAGAGGGACAATTCATGACGGAGGCGGATCTGGGGAGGAATCTGGGGAAAGAAGAAAAATCTCTCCGGAAGGAGTTCCAAAGAATAATATTATTATCTCGTCAGTCGTGAGTTATTATCGCCTCCAGCGTAACTGGAATAGGCCCCACAGTGGCACACAGACAAACCAAAGGGACCCGGTCTTGGCAGTTTAAAAAAATTATCCTGAAAGGATGAGGGAATTACAGTTGTTATAGTTGTAATACCAGTCATCTTCTCTAGTCGGGAAGAGTGAAGATCCCCCGCTATAAATCCTCCCTCTACCATGACGCTAATTAAAAATAAATCTCTGCTGCGATTTGTTCCGAACTCTTCGAGTGTGTTCTGCTCTTTATTTTCTCCGCCCGTATCCACCTCGGCCTTGGCACTCTCCTATCGGACCGGCATTTCCCATAACTTACTTCCTAACTATCCTCTAAGCGACGAGATCAACACTCTGTAAACAAAATCAGGATGTCACTGCGTGATTTTTATTCATATAAACACTCACTATATCAGGGTACAGGATGGTGAGTAATACGAAGTAAACTTAGAGCTTTGACCGCAACTTTCTATTCTAATACTCGAAAGCTGACAAGTACACTCAGCTTGGCAGGCTCCACAGATGCAGAATGAGCGTCGATCGATACTGTATTGACGCGAAACAGTTTGCAATTCGTAAACTGCTAAGCCCTTGAAATGATTATATTTCACCAAAAGCTTCGAATTACCGGGGTCCCTATGTATGGACCACCACTTGCTCAGACATGCTTAGAGCGCCTACGGCTCATAATGATGTGACTGCATGATAAGTTGGGTTGGCTAGGTTGCACCTAAAAGAGCTCCTCGCCAGTAAGGGACCTTTTAAGTTACAATTACGATGAGCAAGATAAAAAACTCTGATTTTAGGTTAATTGCTATCCATGCACACACACAAAACAAGAGCAACCTCAAGATTTTCGACACAGAGTATAACGTACAAATACCAAATAACCTAATGTGACACCTCAGCCCTGAAGTCTCTTGGTCGAACCAGAACATTTGGGCCTTCCTTGGCGCTCGTGAAATGGTCTACTAAAGCTAAATGCCCGTCTGAATCCTCCCCCACACGATCGGCAAACTCCAAATCAAAAAGGAACAAGATCCGCGCAATGGTTAGTTGCATCTCCATGAAGGCCATGCTCTTTCCGATACACCCTCGAGGCCCAATGCTAAATGGACAAAACGCTTTGCGCGCTAGTTCAACATCCTCTTTGCTCACCTGCCACCATCCTGTAGTCGTCGAACAGCTAGCACCCTCAATCCATCGTTCAGGCAAAAATGTCTCTGGATCTCGATAGTACTGTGGCTGCCGGTGAATGGAGAAGATTGGAGTTCCGCAGTTGGTCCCCTCAGGTAAAAATACCCCATCCACAACGGCTCCACCTTCCATTACCTCACGGGGAAGTGCTCCGGGAACTGCAGGAGCCAGCCGCAAAGCTTCGTCTAGACAGGCCTTCAAGTAGACAAGATCATTCAATGTGGAGCCGCTCACGATATCCTCGACATTGTCAAAGCTCTGTCGGATCTCTTTCTTGAGGGTTTCCATAGCCCGCGGGCAGCGGACCAGGTAGAAGACCGTAGCAGCAAGAGTTGTTGAAGTCGTGTCACTACCAGCGATCATTAGGACGTTAGCCTCCCCCCAGAGTTCCGGAGTGGTGAGACCCTTTCCAGTCTCTGGATCCTTCGCGTTGAGTAGGTAGTAGAAAAAGTCTTTCTTCGCATCTCGACCAGCTTGTGCCCGCTCCTTAGCTCGCTTATTTGCCTCCACTCGCGAATTCATAATGAAGTTCCAACGGTCATTTGTCAGACGGTGAATGAATATTTGGTCTAAATGCCAGCGGTCAAGGGGCATCCAAAGACCACACTAGTCATATAGACATCAGATCAGCTTCTTCTCGTCCCACTCTATTTAAAAGTGAAAAGGGTCAAGACGTCCTGTCAGTTACTCACCACATAATGTCGATTAGCAGCACGATCCACCAACTCAATCACTTTTCTACGCCCACTTGAGATAAGCATATCAAAGCTCTTCCCAAAGCACAATTCCCCCATGACATCATAGGTAAGGTAGCTAAACCAATCCCCAAAGTTATGGATGTTAGCCACAGATACCTGCGACCCCGCAGTTTGGACATTTCGTTTATCTCCAGACAGTCCGGCACAAAGCTGACGAATGTGCAACAACATGACATCCTCCATGCTCTTCAACGCATGACTAGAAAAGGCTTGACTCAACACTCGTCGTTTCCTGCCATGAACAGTTTTATCAATCGCATTGTGAGTGTTGTACACGCCCTTGATAGCCGGGAAAGCATTATAGAAATCCGCCTTCTTCAAGCGTTTTCCATGACCGTAAATATCGTGCAGCCCCTGATCTGTATTGACAGAAATAAAATTTGGCGCCACGCGGACATGTGACCCATATTGATGATGCAAGCGATGAAGCCATAGGTGTCTATCACCCTTTAATCCATGATATAGTTGGACCCAAGGGGTAACCGACGCTAAAAATGGGCCTTTGATATGGCGAAGGGGATGGAGAAAACGGTTATATGCCACGTATGCAAATGACTATAACAAATCTGCATTATTACTCTCACTCATCACAGACACATATTAAAACTAGCGGGAAAAAAAAGGGGGGGGGAGAGAGGGGCAGGAATGAAAATGGAGAACACATAACACATACCAACACCAATCCTAACACAAAAATCCCCATAAACATCCGTCCTAAAGACAACGCTTCCCACACATGCTGAACAATCATGATAGTAGTAACTACCAGCAGTGGTTATTATGACGAAGTAGTGGAACCCCGAGTTTAACCGAGACTAGCCGGAAGAAAGAACAACTGCAAGCCACGAAGAATGAGAAGTGAACCCCGCAAGGCAATAATACGTTGTTGAGAATTTAATGAAAAGTAATAAGAATAACTAATTGTATGGACTTCCTCTGCATGAGGTCCATCCTGGGCAATCCTCATCATATATATGTCTCTTTGTCTCGGCTAGATACGGGCTTCGGGGGATTATGAACTCATAGGTAGTTCCAGGGTAGGTGCAAGTCTAGAGCGGGTGGTACCTACCTACTACCCCAAATGACACTCTCCATGGAGACGCAAATGGAGTCGAGAGGTATCAGCTACCTATAAGATGAAACAGAGCTTATTTAGCGGGTATCTACAGTTCACTCCCGATTGTGGGTTCCCAAGGTGATAGGTTAGGTAGGTACCCCGGGATCGAAAATACATCACCCGGACGCTGCTACATTATTTATCTTTTTTTTTTTTTTTTTTTTTTTTTTTTTGCTGCGTGACCTTCATCGAAGTCAAGATAATACAAAACAGGTAGCTTTTGCAGTCAGAAATCATCATTGCTGCGTTTCATTGGGCATGAGAAAATTAAGAGGGGAAAAAAAATTATATCTATACACTGGAAATAGGATTTTTTAAGAAACCTGGTTTTCCTTTCCTGATGATGGGAGCTTATTAGTTCAGGAATTAGTTCAAGAACTTCTCTACAGCACTTCCAATATCGTTGTTCACATCCAGGAGGAACGTGTCGTGTCCATATATCGACTTATCCGGCCCCAACTCAAGATGTTGGACCTTCTCATTGCCTCCCGCTTCGAGCGTCTTGGCAATTTCACGCTGTTGCCATGCGGGGAAGAGGATATCGCTAGCAACACCGATGACCAAAACAGGGTGGTTTTTTAAGGGAGCCAGCCCAGCCACGAGGTCTTGAGGAGGCACTTCATCGGTAGAAGCTGAGTCACTGGTGGACTGGGACTGGGCAGATGTGTTTTCGGCAGGTTGCTCTTCATAAGGCTTTTCGGGAAGGGTGAGACTGCAGGAAAGATCATTTGATGGCTTGTCTCCCTGGTCAATGATAGTCTGGTGTTCTGCCCGTTTGTTCATAATGGTTGTTCGCTGACCCTGGCCGAGATCGAACAGGTCCATCGCTTTGGAAATGTAGAGCAAGCTGTTAGGGTCATATTCCAGGCAGAATTTCTCCCCCGCGTGATCGAGGTATGTCTCGATCAGGAAGTCAGGGCAGAGGGCAGGCTGCTTGCTAGGGTCGGCGCGCTTCCGTCCAAAGCGCTGCTCCCACTCCGGTCCACTGCGGTAGGTCACTGTAGCAATTTCTCGGGCAAGTTTCATGCCTGAGTGCGGCGGGATGGAATCGTAGTAAAATCCGCGGGCCCAATTGGGATCCATCATGAGCACCTGTCGTTGGGTGTGGCGCAGTGCGATACTGTAGGGATGGCTCCGGGCACATCCACTAATTGACACAATTCTCCCGACCCGTTCGGGAAACAAGACGCCAGACGCCAGACTTAGCATACCACCCATACTCGAACCGACCGATGCATACAGTGTCTGGATACCCAGGGAGTCCAAGAGGCGGAATTGAGCACGAACCATGTCGTCAATTGTGAGAATTGGGAACCGTGTAGCATATATCTTTCCATCGGACGGGTCGATCGATGAGGGCCCCGTACTTCCATAACAGCCTCCAATGACATTGGTGCAAATAATAAAGTGTTTGTCCGTGTCGAGGGGCTTTCCAGGCCCGATGAACTTCTCCCACCAGCCTGGCTTCGGGTTGGCTTCGGTACTGTGAGCATGACTCGAGGCGGACAGTCCCGTGTGCAGCAGGATGGCATTGCTCTTGTCTGCGTTCAATTGACCCCAAGTTTCATAGGCAATATCAAATTCCGGTAATACACCACCCCAGTCTAGGAGCAGTGACTCATCGCAGTGGAATGTCTCGTGGTGGCCCGAGGTATACGAAGGTTCAGGTCCCGAGTCAAGAGACCGTGCGGAGAGGAGGGCCGATTTCGCATCTCGTGCATCAAGGCAGGGAAAAGACAGAGCCGGATTGGATGAATCTCGGGTGGACGGCGCAGAGGCTTGTGCGGCAGCAGATCGCAGTGTTCGAGGGTGGCTTATTGTCCTATGGCTGGTTGGAGAGTAGTATCTGGATGAACATGGTAATTGCGATGATAAAAGGTAATTCCTCTGCAGCCCCGCGGTTGCAGTTCTGAAGGATCGGGGAGCAGAACGAGTCACTCCCTGCAGAAGTACCATGGTGCAGAATACAAGGGTAAATTTTCCCTCGAAGGGGACGCTGGAAGATCAAACAAGCAGCGATTGAGGGTAAAGATAACAGGGAAGCCACCCTGATTACCTGAAGTAGGCTTGGTATTTATTATCAAAGGAAATTCCTCTCTATTAATAATCCGATTTCTTTCTCTCCTCCTCTTGATTTATTTTATTTAATTTTTTATTTTTTTAATTATCCAGTCCCGTGGGGAAGTGTGTTCGGATTAACAATCATCCTGAAGACGTCATCCTTATGAGCCCTGATTGGATGGGGTGTATTAGCCGCTATTAGGTATATCTTTGCTAATCCTTAGTTATGTACATAGGTATGAACCATTTAAATACTCATCCAGGCATCCTCTTCGTGTCTTCTACTTGTGAATAAGGCATCGATACATCCATCCATCATCACGTACCCGGTCCCCTTTATACAGGTATCTAGTCAAGCACCTAGTCAAACACTTTAAGATAAGAAACTACTGTGTCTACAACCCATTTTGCTATGGTGTTCTGAAATCCGGTAAATTACTCACTTTGTCATTTGATAGATTCAGTCCGCTGTACAAGTTCAGGTTTATTTTATATACAGTAATCAATCAAGGCACAAACTACCTAAGTTATGTCTAGGGTATCAAGTACCCAAAAACAGCTGTGACTCCAGTACAGAAGCTCACTTGAAGCCCATAAACAGTTCAGGCGGGGATGAGTCCCTCTATTTCCCATTCAGAGATTAGATTTTCAGCGATTTTCCTGGAATTCTATGTTTAATTGTGTTAACTTGAAGGGCCCCGACACCACCCAGTTGAATAGCTTCTGGAATACTTGCGGGTGGATGAACAGGCAAGTAGATATTTGACTTCAGAAGTTCATATGATGGCATATGCAACGCCTTAATGTCCGGAAATTTTCAGATTCTGAGTGCCCCATCAAAGGAGACTGATGCCAGAGTCGGCCATTTGGCGAGGTAACGGACTGGGTTTTACCTAATTGACTCTGAAGGATTTGCTGTAACACACCTGTGGTGGGATTCTAGAGTTTGATAATGCCGCCATCTGATCCCTAATGAGAAAGAAACACATATAGCTATTGAGTACTATATGAGGTAGGGAGATGGGTGGGCAGGCAGGAAGGCACTGATAGATAATAGCTGGGAAAGGCTATTAGTGTTGAGAAAGGGCTCTAGATTGATGCAATAGAAATATCTATAGGAATATAGGAAACTGTTCATTGAGTCCTGCTATACCTAAACAGAAACTCAAAATAAAATATATATTGTTTTGGACGGAATTTTACAGGGGCCAATCTTTTAATAAACAACTTGATGTCTTCTATAGTTCGCGTTACTTCCCATGAAACTACCTACCTTATCAGGCCGCAGCCGCCTAAGTCATATGCTCACCTCCTACCTCTCCCTTCTTCTCTCTTTCTCTTCTCTCTCTCTCATCCTACGTTAAACCTAGAGAAATATAACAACAAAGAGGGAGATGATCAGCCCATTTAAAGCCGGTTATTTCCAAACATGGGAATGGGAAAATTCAGTTCTGGATGAAACTACGGAACTCCTCATCCGCGATGAAATATACGGAGATCATTCAATTTCCGATCCCATTCTAATCGAGCTCCTACTAAGATGTCCGGCCGTTCTCCGACTCCAAGGGATTTGCCAACACGGTATAACCGGTTTTCTCGGCCACACCCATCGCGTAACCCGACTCGAACACTCAGTCGGGGCATTTCTACTCGTACGCAGTGTGGGCGGCAGTCTATCGGAGCAAGTATCTGCTCTTCTCCACGATGTCAGCCACACGACCCTCAGTCACGTTATTGACTGGGTGATGACTGAACCCAGGGTAGACGAAAACGAGGGCGGAAAGGAAGTAAGGGAGAAAAGAGAAAGAGAAAGTTTTCATGAAATCCACAAAGCACGGTATATCAACAGCATGACCGATCTGCCAAAGATCCTCGCAAAATATGGGTTGACGCCCGAGTCGATCGACGAGAATCTCTTCCCCTTAGTTGAGAAGAAAGCCCCGCATCTCTGTGCAGACCGGCTCGACTATGCACTCCGTGACGCGGTCGGGTTCGGGAAACTTTCTCTTCACCAGGCACAATCCATTTTAGCCTCTTTACGTGCCTTTCCAGATGTCTCTCATCCGCATCGATTTCTTGTCCTGACAGATGCGGATCTTGCTTTAGCCCTCGCGAGGGCTTACCTGGCCACCGATTGCGGTATCTGGTCTAATAGAGCTCATCTCGATATGTATCGTCGGACTGCGGATGTGATCAGAACCGTCTTAGATCAGGGACGCATCAATGAGAAACAGCTATGGCAATTATCAGATAAAGAGTTCTGGGCTCTTCTCCGCACGGTCGCTGATCCACAGAAGATAATTGCTCTCGATCGGTTAGAATCTGAGGGTCTTCCCCACGAAGATAATCTGGCTCTTCCTCGTGATGCGAAAGTTCGAACACTTGATCCAGATGTTTATCTCAAGGATATTGATGAGCCTCTTCCACTATCTGCGATCCGCCCTTCATGGGCAGCTGAACTAAAACAGTACATTTTTGACCGTGAAGCCACGAGAGCTTGAGCTAGCAGTGATAAGCAGAATATGGAGCCTATAAGTTACTGAAGGTGTTTCCAAGTACAGGATATAAGAGTGGAAACTTCTAAGGGAACAAATAGCTTTTAAGGGGGTGGATCAACCCAAGAAAGGAAGAAATGGTAGGTATCATGTTAACAGTCCGACCCGGCATATTTTCAAAATAATGGGTTGTTATCATAGGTACATACTATAGCGTAATACCATACAAAGTCATATAGAGATATCCTATAGTCGATAAAAATCATAATAGTGATTCAATGTTTCTATCATCAATTTATTCAAGAATTAAAGAAAAAAAACAAAAAAAAAAAAAAAAAAAAAGGGAGCGGGGGAAAGAGGATGGGAAATGAGTCCAGCTATTTCCTCTATAGAGCCTTCTCCGAGTTTCAAATGAATTTGGGTGTTAGGAAAGTACATATATCCATATAGAAATCCGCCCATCGACAGGATGGCTATCCTAAGCCTTTTGAATATTAGCGATCCATGTCCCCGTATGACACAATATTTGCATTGGAACCGGTTAGAGGGGCAGTTTCATGATCTGAATAAGGGAACATGGGGCTGTGATTACTAGCAGCAGCGGCATCTGAGTCAATCTTCCGTCTCGCAGTAAACACACCCGCAACACCACGCTCTTGGTATTCACCCAGCCACGGCTTACGCGCCTCTGCAAGGACTCTCCGCCCCAGGAAGTAAATAAGCTGACCAAGAATGATGAGCACAAAGGCGGTTGGGTACATAAAGTGAATGGTATAGTGGAAGACCTTGACTCCAATAATGACACCCCAGAAGTTCATCGTTAGCAGCGAGATGTTGAGAAACGCTGCGGATGCTAGACGAAACAGCAGCGGCACCATAGAGTAGAAAAAGGTCAAACAAAGCGTATATCCTGCCAGGTAGGCTCCTACCTTGCTATTCCAGTGTGCCTGGCGCAATGAGCTTTGGTCAAAAATTGCTGCCTGTACACCATTGATGATCATGCCAAAAAATCCCATTTGACCAAGGACTTCATATACAGGCCGGGTGCTGACAAAATATTCCTCTCCTGTATTTGCAAGGCCGTAAAAGGTTGCCCCGGCCAATGCGAGCATGTCTCCTTTGACTTGATTGCTCAGAGAAACATCGCCTCCGTTGGTGCCAGTGATATGGTCTGAGGCCAGCAAGACACCCATGCCGCCAATGCAGATCAAGATTCCAATGATCTGGGTAGCATGATAGCGGACGCGTAAGAAAATGAAGGAAACTGCGACAACAACCGCGATGGCCCAAAAATTGATCAATTGGACACTGAGCATAGTTGTGTAATTGTATGCCATTACAACAAAATAGTTCCCTTCCACGTCGCAAAACGACAAAATAATATCTACCGAAAAAAAAAAAAAAAAATAAGTAAAAAAAAAAACCAAAGCCTTTGCTAGAATACTAAGTATAATAAGGGTCCATGACTTACACTTCCAACCGTGCTTCCACACCATTTGGAGCCAGCCCTTGACACCATAACGGTAAATAGTGTAAGAGGTGAAAATGGTATTCAACAGCATATAGTTGAAAAACGTCTGGAATGCTGGGATTGAAGTATGCTGAAGGTTAATGAGTGTCGTGAAGGTGCCAGTGGCAGTATTTGCGATTGCCAGAACTTGTCTAAATGACGAAAACGCTCAGTTGTCGCATTCTTTTCGAGAAGAAACAGCGCAAACTCACCCAAGGAGCAATGTGATATAAAACTCTTTCGTTCTAAAATACGCCAAAAGTCCGTTCTTCTTTCGACTAGTCTGACCGACCGCTGGTCCAGGTCTAGATCCCTCTTCTTGTAGACTCGCATCTACAGCGACTTCACAAGATAAACTTTCGCCATTAGGGTTCATAGCGGATGCCTGCACAGCAGTCTGACTTTTAGAATTGGACATTTTGAAGGAACGGCTGGGATAGCCACGTCCTGGGGGTCAAATTAAAGATCGAAGGTCCAAAATTGACATTGCAGGTTGAATTTTCTCGAATATGGGAGTTTTAGGACCTAGACGTGCGCAAAACTCCCGACAAGTCGCTCGCCTACGGCCTTGAAATAAGATCAACTCAGGAAATATTCTTGAGAAGTCGAATGGCCGCTATGAGGGGGGAGAGGAAAGAACAAATGAAGGGAAAAAGCAATTTAGAGCGGAGAATTATGTCAAGATCTCAGATCATTCTTGATTGGGCGGTATGCATTTTGGGTACAACGGGCAGTTATTGTTGTCTGGACTAGACAGCCAAGACTGAGCGGTTGAAGAAGTCGGTGTCTTTGATTTTTGCTTTTTGTGTGCGTCCTTAGATTGCCACAGCGAGCCAACGTAAGGGGCCCTCTACACACCCTTGCTTATCCAAAGAGTTGATTCTATTATCTACCATCGGTGAGATCTAAGATGAAAAAAAAGAGGGATGAGAGGCGGGGTAAAGCGTCGAGGGAAAGGCTGTCTAGGGATGGATAGAAATAGCAATGAGTCTTATTAACGTCACAGGACATTCCGCCCCAAATCAGAAGGCGGAAAAGACGGGCACTCCACGCAGGCATCCAGGCATCGAACTCTTTACTCAGATTGATTATGAATTCGGTAAAAAGAAATATCTGCTTTAATTATTGGCATCTATTGCGCTATAAACCCTTGATATATCTCCTCAAGTACATCCCTCTTGCGCTTCCTGTTATTGCGCTCTACTTCCTCCTCTTCCTCGGCGGCAAAGTCTTCCTCTGGCTCTCGTGATCCCCATGCCCTAAGTGTCCCATCGCCATGAGCAGAAAACATTTCTAAACCTTCGCCCGATGCACCATTCCCACGCCACGCTAGGGAATTAATCCGTGCAGCACTTAGAGCGTTCGGGCGCCTCATCGGCTGTTGCCGCCGATTCACAAGACCAGGAACCACAAGGCGTTTGATAAACGAGCCTTCGCGAAGTTCAAACATGAGTATCTCGCCTCTATCATCAGTTTCATTAAAATTTGCCCACAATAGTGCCTCTTGACCAGGAGCCACATCCCCTTGCGATATAACCAAGGGCACCCTTTCAGCAAGATGTGAAGTCACACCATTTTGCACTCTTGGCCCAAAATGAACAAGCATATTCGCGCCCGTTGCAGCATCCCAAACCCGAATTCTCGCATCTTGACCAGCCGTCACAATATTCCTACCACTCGAGGTCCAACGCACACCTGTGACTGCACCGTTGTGCGCTCGAGCATGGGGAGAGAAAGCTGGCCGACTCTGGTAGGATGGTGGAGCGCTATGTGGCGGAACGAGACCCACAGCGTCATCCATGTCGAGTGTTGCAATGGCTGAATTATGTCCTGCCCGCCGAATGTCAAAAATAATCACCCGGCCATCTGCGGACGCAGACGCTAAAATATGAGGATGGTTGGGTGCCCAAGCCACCGAAAGAACTGCTGAACTATGTCCTGGAAGCCCATGTGTAGATAATCCAGAGCGCAAATCAAGCAACCGCACCGGCTTCTCCGAAGTGCCTACCGCAATGAGTAGCGGAGAGCTAGAATGTGAGGAAAGTGAATGGGTGTATGGAGTGCAGTCCAACTTAAAAGTATGTACAGGAGTGATCTCCTCCGGTTGCAGTGCCGAAAGTTTAAGGGTCCCATCATGGGACGTCGTTAAGATCGTTGAGGGCGTAGGATCGAACGGGTAGATGGAGATAGAGGTGATCGCATGAGTATGTGCAGCCTCGTGTGAGAATTTGGTGATTGAAGCCGCAGGTCGGTGAATGTGACTCAGTTCCGAACTTCGAGTTTCCAGGTCCCAAAGATGGATCGATGGGTCTGCACCACCAGAAACCATAAAACGACCCTCATTCTGGTCAATTGCAAGCACGTTGACTCCAGCTCTATGGGCAAAGACATCATCAGACAGAGCGCTCGGCTGTTCTGATTGGGTGCTTTCGCTTGAGAAACGGATTCCGGTTGCCGGTTCAATGTGGTGGAGCAGCCGCGTAGTCTGTGCGAGATGGAAGGTAGACGGATCGATAGACCCGAGGGCCCTGTTCAGGAGATATGAATTCATTCATTAGGATAGGAGATTTCGGATGCATATCTGATGAGGGAGTTGAGAGCAAAGGTATTTGGTGAGAAGGCTCCCTTTCAAGACTCGGGTTATCTTTTTCCCGTGCGGAGTAAATAAGAGACCCACATTTCCGCAGCCTATTTTCGCCTTGTTTTCCCCACTCTAGGAACAGGTATTACTACAAGACAGTTTAGGCACCTCACTTCTAAAAAGGCAAGCATACCTTATCTTTTTTTTTTATTACTAAGTATATCTAGCGGGACGCAACCGAGTCCAAAATTACATGTTTTTATTTCAGCATTCGGTATGGGATGAATTCTTAGTAAGTCTAACAGACAGATCTAGACCACCACCTCCAAAATTTCCAAAACTTGACTCTTCTCCGTCAATGGCACAGGGTTTGTATAACACCACCGGTCGTTTAGACTGTTAGCTGCCAATGCGTCAAGTTGATCCCGTCCAACACCGACTTCTCTCAAAGTTCGTGGCATGCCAAGCTCTCGAATAATGGCATCTAGCAGATCTCCCAGGTCGGCATCTTCAGTCTTCAACCCACGAGAACGCACCACGTCAACGACAACCGGCTGCTTGAGGAGAAAATCCCGTAGACGAGATTGTTGAGCTCGATTTGCGTTGTGCAGGGCGTTAAATTTACATACAGCTGGAAGCAGAATACAGCTGGTTTCACCGTGACCAACACCAAGGGGGCCCAGCTAATATTAAGTCATGATTAGTACCCTTATTCAGAAGGATGAGAAAGGGGGATGGAGGTGTTACTTGATGCCCAATACCATGGCTAGCCCCTAATTGAACCTTCCCACCAGAACAAGCTGCCATGGCATCTACTGAGCCCAGCTGACAGATCAAGCGAGCTTCTAAATCAACCCCCTCCGGGTCTCGACGGCACCTCACTAGACCAGGGACTAAATTCGCCAAAGCTTGTAGCGCAAGTTTGTCTGATTGCTCTGTAGTGCCTTCGATTGCGCAGAAGGTCTCAACACAGTGGTCAACGGCCCGGACACCTGTGCTTAGCCAAACAGATTCCGGAGTAGTGGAAGCGACTAGCTTCTGGTCGAGAACAATAAGCTGTGGTCCACGGGTGACGCCCTGGAAAGAATGTTTACGATGGGTGTTATCATTAGTCGCGCCAGCAAAATTCGAGTATTCTCCTGCCGACAAAGTTGTGGGAACTGAAATTATAGGGATGGTTGGCGGCGCGATATGCTCGGCTGAGGGCGGCTCTTGATTAGGACCCATACAGAGCGTAGAAAGATCCTCAAAGCTTTCTGAATTATTTGCGAGGGCCTAGTGATCTCTAACATTAGACTTTCTCTTTTTTTTCCTCCCCATTCACTTCATACACAAATCAGGTGCATCATACCAATGCAATCACTTTGGCAGCATCGGTCAAGCTCCCCCCTCCCAGCGTGAGGAGAAGGTCGGCTTGACAGCTCCTCGCATCGGCTGTAATCTCTAGCAATTCTGACCAGAGAGTGTGGCTCTTCATCCCAATTCGCCGACCAACAATAGGGATATGGGCTTGAGTGAGTGCCTCAGCAAGTTGATCAAGATAGTCCGTGTTGCGAGCAAGGGATCCGGAGCAAATCACGTAGACCCTCTGAGCGTTGAAAGTCTCAACAACATGGCGCGCCACAGCCTCCGGGAAGGGAATACCGTAGGAGAGTAGAGGGCGTTCACGCCCTGAGAATGCAGCGCGGACTGTTTCCATTCTGTCTTTTCTTCTAGATCAGGTTGATTCTATACTGAGTCGTTCAATCGTTGATCGATACTTAGCGCTCTGCATATACCCCTCCATTCTATTGTCTTAAGTACCAGATGTGGAGATGTGGGGCAGGTGGAGAAGTATAGCTTTGGGGTTTTATGTTATTATTTTGGAGAATAGACCGAACTTCATCATAATGAGATACGATGTGGAGGAGGGACTGATACGGAGGAATTAAAATGGAAAATATTTTGCTTGAAAGCAGTAGTATATGCGGCGGAGGAGGGACAATCTTGTTGACTTAGGGTAAACTGGATGAGAGTTGATTCAACTCTGCTAGACATCTATATTTGCATAATTTATCTGGAAATGCTATATCGCTTCAGGAAACATCTTAGATTCCAGATATATAATTAATGTATCTACTTATAGTTAATTTCTCAATCAAAATACAGTAAAGATAATTGATGTTATAGAGGAAAAAAAATGGAGGGGGGGTTATATCAGTCTTCTAGAGCTGGCGCAATTCCAATAGCTTTGCCTGAACCTTGCCATTAGCTAACACTATGTGTGTAGGTAGCACGATGATTAGATCAAGGAGCAGCGCAGCGAGTGCACTTTCATTTTTCGATATATCATTTAATATCAAGATCAGCTTGTTGAACTCCGCATCATCAAAGCGAGGAGAAAAACATTTACCCGCACGGTCACCTGATCCGAGGAAGATCGGAAGAGCAGAACTCTGGCTTCCATTGTCCTGTCTCCTCCTTGAAATCCAATAATAAAAGAGGGGAATATTCTTTCATGAGACTCAGGCACACTCCAAAACCTCTTTTCTATCCGCGATACTTCTCTACCACCCGTTCATTCACAATGCGTCTTCCCTACGCCCCGTCGGAACCTCCAACTGCCGACGCCGACACTGCCGAGATCTACGCCCGTATCGCCGCTCGCCGCCGTCCTCGACCCCTCATCCCGCTCGACCTGTCACTGTTGCACTCACCACCCGTTGCAGATGGCTGGAACAGTTTCCTTGGTGCGATTCGTACTCGCACTGTGATCGACCAGGGCCTTCTTGAGCTGGCTGTTTGCCGTGTGGCAGTCCTGACCGGTGCCGTCTATGAGTGGAATGCCCACGCCCCGCTTGCGCTGAAGGGTGGAATCCAGCCCGCTGAGTTGCACGCCGTTCGCACCCTACCCTCTACCGTGCAGGGTGACATTTCTGCGGCCGTCGAGGCTTTGTCTCAGAGCCCATTGACGCCCAAGCAGAAGGCAATTGTGAAATATGCCGACGAAATGACCCAGACCGTGAAGGTACAAGATCAGACCTTCGCTCAGCTGCAGACAGAGGGGTTCTCGGATCGTGAGATTGTGGAATTGACTACTGGTATCGCTGGTTACAACTGTGTGAGCCGGGTCTTGGTGGCCTTGGATGTTGGAGAGAACAATGCTCGTGAGATGAAGAGTGTGGATGAGTTAGTGGAGGCCTTGAAGCAATAAAACGATGAGATGATACAAGCCAATTTATTATATATAAAACCAAAAAATTAAAAATATGATAAATTGTAAAACACACATAAGGACCGCAGCAAATCAGTATGTCTACCTAGGTAAAAGGGTCAATTGGTTATATTAATGTTCCTGCCCGTGCAGCTTTATTGATTTCACTTTCGGCGCTCCCCCGCATTCAAATGTTGCCAGTAAAGTATGATCATCCAGTGCCATAATCCCTGGCCAGTGACTGCGATCTTTGCAAATAACCGATGGGCTAGTCCATCGAATTTGCCCATTATTTGGGCGCTCGGCATATACTATTTTAATGCCCGAATTTTTGGTCCACTGCACCTCCGAGAAATTCTCATCGGTCATGAAGATCACGGCCAATGAGCCATCTCCAAACGAGGCGATCTGTGGTGATCCAGCATTGTGGCCTCGGGGTGGTACATAGACACGATGCCGGTGACCCCAGGTGAGACCATCATCATAGGAGATCAGTGCCTCGAGATCGAAAGTACCGAAAGTGGTAGTTTCAAACACCATCACTAATGCCTCACGCCCGTTGTCAAATGTCTTTGCGATCCCATTCATCCCGTCCCGATACGGATCGTTCGCGCCCTCGAGACAATGCGGACGAGACCATGTGGCACCCCCATCAGAGGAACGCACAAGCATCGTGCACTGGTTATTGTGCGCAAACTCTTGCGAATACGTTAGGTGCACTTCACCCTGCCGTCCTAGCCGCATAAATGGCTCCCAAATCCCAAGTGGCGGTTGCTTTTCTGCCGCTTGTGAGAGATACTTCCAGGTCCGTCCGCCGTCCATGGATCGGCACACTGTGATGCGATAATGGGTAGGACCTTGAGGACCACGATCATGATTGCGGAAGGCTGCAAGAACAGTCGAGGGTGCTACCTCTAGTAAGAACATGTTGTCGACATCACCATCCCCACGGGCGACTTCTGAGAAATCCTCAAAGTGTCTCCCACCATCGGTACTTCTTCCAACTCGCAACACCTGCTTGTTATCTTCGCGGCGTGTAAACCCAGACAGGATCGTACCATCCGAGAGCTTAGCAAGTCGAGGATAGGTGCCGCGTGGTTGAGAGGACAAGAGACGCTCATCCTTGTCGATAATGCGTGTACCTGGAAGACTTTTGGGGGGTAGGGGTTGTTGGTGATGGCTACTCGGCTCATTCAAACCGAAGGTTTTGAGAATTTTTTGGCCCAAATGTCCAGGCATATTGGTGGTTATTGTTGTAATATGTTGTTAAAATGGAGGGGAAGTACTGATCAGGCATTCATAATTTCTTAATATAATCACATCATACATTGTAATGATGTCATCGTTTAGCTGAAAGCTGGTAAGGGGTGAGCGAGTGTGGACCATCGGAAACCAGATCCATACCGTTCCTTTTTTCTGTCATAGAGGCTAGTTGTGATAATATTTGCGTACATCAAGATGCCCTGCTTCTCAATTACCGCTTGCGGGTAGAATATCGATCGCTTAAGGTGGTTGGAATGATGTAGATGAGTCCGGAGAACACCTCAGGCCCCACATAAGCACCAGTGCTCTCGTTATTGATTCTAGTTGGAGCAAGACTATCGCTCAGTTGATTCCACACGATCATTCGATAGGATTAAGCTTTGATCGAAAGTAGAATACACTAGTCTGAAAATCACTGCGATTATAGGTACACTGCTCAAAGTACCAATTTTCATCCCGCGGATTCCATATGCCCATCGAAAGAAGCCAAAAAAAAAAAAAAAAAATGCAGCTTCCCACGCTCAACGCCAGATTCTCTTCGCGGGCCTTCTCGGTATCAAACCATGACTAGAAGTACCTAGCAAATAATTGAGAATGACAATAATAATACAATAGAAGAGAGAAAGGTTAAAAAAAAAAAAACCGCCCGCCAGACACCCTCAAACTATGTAATCCATTTACCTAGGGTCTCCCCAAACCAACTAACAGCTTTCTCGCGTCGCTTTGAACGTGCATCCTCCTGTGACTTCATATAAGGTGATGCCTCCTGTGCGTACAACTTTTGTTGCTCTAATTGTGCATTGTGTGCTCGAATTTCCAGCTCTCGTTCATGGGGGCTCAGCTGTTCTAGTGGCTTCGAGGGTCGAAGTCCTGCCGGAATCTGCTCTCCACCTGGGATTTCCATGCCCTCAGATGTGCTCTCATTGGGCTTTATGGGTTTCGCTTGAGGATTAAATAGGGAGGTAAGAGGTGGCGGCTCTAAGCCAGCAGCCCGAGCTTCTTCGACTTGCGCTTCATACTTGAGCATGTCATGGTAAAGTTTATCGGCGTGCATCTGAATACGTTCCTCTTTCTCGCTGTCCCATTCAAAAGAAGATGCGTACCCTAATGCCTGGAGGAATTTCTGAACCGGTTCTTAGCAATTAAACGTAAGAATAAAGGCAGACAAGGGATAATAACGTACAGCTTGTGTTGTAAAGCAACGCGAAAATTTTGCGTTCTCCTCAGAGCACATACTCATTCGGGCTTGCAGGCGTTTAGACCAGGTGCCCGTTTGAAAACAGTATGTCAAGGCTTCCTGTTCTAGAGCGCAATTTTCCATAGCCGCTCGGTGCACTGTATCACCCCGTTGCTTGTATTTCTCAATAACCCGCTCTGCCCCTTTCACTTCCGATAGATCCTTCTCGGCTGGCGGCTTGTAGGTTTTCCAAAGGTGGGCATATCGGCCATCGGGAAATAAAGAGGCGGATGGAACGGTGTTACTAGAGGAGTCTCCTGTTTCCGACAGAGCAGGGCGCGAGGATGGTTGTCTTTTCTCTTCTGCTGATGAGGAGGGAGCTTGCGATGTGGGAACGTATTTCTTCGGTGCTTCATGCTCAAGATATTCTCGAAGACTTGGCTCCAGCTTTTTGACTGGGTCGTCGTCATTTGAATTACCCCAAAACCAACCCATGACTAGGCAAAAATGCGATAACTGTTAGATATTGGAAAGAGGAGATAGACAAGAAGACACAAATACAGTGCAATGATGTACTATCCTGATGGTGGGATAATAATTGAGCCAAAGAAGAAAAAGATGTCCAGGAAAATCAAAGAATCGCTGGATGGCTTTGGCGCCAAACCGCATCGGGTGCATGTATTACCGTATTGTTGTATGGATCCCTCCCATCGTCATCGGCCTCAATCAATTCTACCATCAACCAACTCTCCCCCGCCATTCATTATTCCACAACTGGGCTCATATTTTCGCGTCATTTAGACGCGTCGAGCCCAATTATGGCCTCCAGTACGTTGGAAATTATCCTGTACATGTGGATCTGCCGGCATAACTAACAGAATGGATGAATAGACCGTGAGGAGCGGCTGCAGATGCGGCAGCGCGGAGCAGGGTATGCGTCCTCTTTTTCTCGACCTCTATCTCTATTCAGAGAAAGCTAATTAATGCTGTAAATAATCAAACAGGACGCGCAAAATCAGAGAAGTTGATTTTGGCTTCTCATTGGGCTTTGGTCCAGCGCCAGAAGCACTCCCCAAGCCCGCGTCAAAGCCCGTTGCCGACGGCAATGCCACAGAACTCACAACTCAGCCCTCTTTGATCCCCGCTCCCCCACCTCCCAAGACAGATATTAGTGATTTAACAACGACCCAACCTCCCCAGCCAACGCCGGAAAGAAAGTCATCACAAGGAGAGGCCGTCCAACGAGCTCCCGGAAGTGCGCGCAACAAACTCCCCCCGCGCCCGTCGACGTTTGATATACCTACCGATGAAGAGGAGTTAGAGATTAGACGAAGTAGCAAGAGAAGGAAGATTGGTGTGTAAATCCCTGTCTCTTATATGGACTGTATATGTATTCATGAATTTAACAAGCTCCAGAACTCCCTAGTAAGCGCGCAAGGCCCTCAATCGATGCTCGAAAGAGAAGCAAAAGTCCTCAATCCTCCCAGAATGGTGCTACAGCAGTTCCTGGGCTGCCTTCCCATGAAAAGGATTTAGCAATACCCATCCACACCGGCATGAACCCTGAAAAAGAGCAACCTCCGCAAGACAGCTTATCTTCAGTCGCGTCTCCACAAACCGCCCCCACTGAAACACACACATCCCCCGCTAATAAGGAGAATCCGGTGGATGGGAACTCGGTTCCTAGTCGCTCTGAAGAGGCGACCACTCGAACAGGGCCAGAAACCCTCCAACCGAATGGAGGAATTTCGCCATCTCCTGATACCAGTAAACCAAAGCGACGACCTAAGGCGGGTAAACTTACCACTCCACCTAACGCACCTACGCCTGTAGAGGACAAAGAGAAAACGCCGCCACCGGCCCAACCTCCGCAGCTTCCACTAGAGGAGTCCAATGATCATACCGAAACAAATTTCCAGGGTAAAGCACGACCAAGAAGTCGAACCCCTGCAGCTGAACCAACCACCGTGCAGGCTCCTACGACAGAGGAGACTCCAGCAGAGAATGTGGCAGACTCGGAAAACCCTCCGCCAACAGAGACCACAACCAAGCGTCCCCGTGGACGGAAAAGGAAAAATCGGGATGTTACAACAAGCGCTTCCCCCAGGCCTGGAGGGCCGGCTGAAACGAGTGCGGAACCTGTGGAAGAGCCAACTGAGAAAGAGGGACCTACTACAAGTCCTGTACCGGATAGCCCATCCCAAGATAAGAGGACCCAAAAAACCAACAAGGGAAAGACGCGTGGCGGACGCCCGGGAAGAAAAGCCCCTGGAGCCTCCACGGTCATAGAAGAAATGTCACACACTAGAAGAGGAAAGCGACCACGCAAAGAGCGTCAAGAACAAAAGGAGCTGGAGAAATCACCAGAAGTTGAACCGGAACCTGAACCGGAGCCAGAACCGGAGCCAGAACAGGAGCGAGAGTCCGAGTTACCAAAGGGCACTAAACGCCGTCGAGGCAGACGTCCAACAATACAACCCGAACAAAGCACAACTACGCAAGATGATGCTACAGGAGAAGCATCTCAACCCACGACAAGGAAGACCCGGCAACCTCGAGGTGAAACCGTGCCAATCACGGTTCATCGGCTTGCCAACGTTTCATCTCTTGGTGGATTACCTGCACACGAGGGCGGTTCATCTGATGAAGATGAAGACTCGGCAGACGAGCTCTCAAGCAAAGAGAAGACAAAGCTGCCCAGCCGGGGTGGAGTAAATGCAGCCGATGTACTCGGCCAGATTTGTCGTGAAACGCTAGAAAAAACATTGACTACATTGAAAAACGGCATCGCCAACGAAGCCAATGCAGCAAAGCGTGCGGAGTGGACACTCCGCCGAAAAGCAGTCGAGGCATACGGCATGGAGCTTGAAGGACGTCTATTTGAATTGAGCGAAATGCTCGATAGCAACTTCATGCTTACTGTACAAGTCAAAAAGGCCAAACGGGGGCTGACAGACCTCCGAACCCGATTAGATCAAGTACGAAAAGAACGGCAGGCTATCGCATTAAAAATGGACGCTATTCGAAGGGAACATGCGAAAGACGAGCAGGCTCGAATGGTAGCTTCCCCCCTCCCTCCCCCTTCCTTCCTTGTTACCCTATAATATTTCCTTCTTGTTAATCCTCCAACATAATTCAACTTCTTCCCACCGCACTCTTCTCCGAATGAATTTCTCGCTAATTAATATCCATCTCCATTAGGCCCGTTCAACAATCAACCACTCATTACACAATCTAGATCTTGCACTCGAGCGTGGACAAAGCCGCACAAATGCTACAACAGCCGATGTGCCATTGACCGCAGGACTTGAGTATAGTCTACGTAGTGTTGCAGAGAGCGTAAGCTCAACTGCCCCTGGAGCCCAGGGAGGACTTTTACATCAAATCAGGACGTTTAATGCACAATTAGAAGCCACCGCCCGACGATTAGAGAGATAATCTTCATTATTGCTGTTACTACTTGTGTTTGCTTGTGTCCGTCTTCTTTTTTTTTTTTTTGGGCTTGTCTTGTTCGATACCCCATGGTGATGTGTTATGTGTGTTTGCTTTTTTTTTTTTCCCTTATCGGATATTAGAGCCTTAATAAGGCTTCAAGGCCTCGAATTTAGGTATTTAGGTATATACATACATGCATACCGATGTCATATAAGGTCTCCCATCTAAAAACAAAATAGGAAAAAAGAAATGCTAGATATGCGCTTCGATAGTCCTAAACTAGTTGACACCAGAAGGTCAGTAGAAGCCAATCCCCGGCATCCTCAATAGCACTACTAGCACCAAAGAGAAGCGATGAATCCGAAAGGCGACATTTGCCGTGGAAGAGATTCACAACTTTAGCAGATCTGGCTGCTCTTGTCTACTCCCGGTTTCATCAAGCTCATCGATTTGTTCCGGTCGACATCGCATAACATATACATATGTATGGATAGCCCATAAAAGACCTGGGTCTGTAGAAATTCATCATGGACAAATTGCCTAGTGTTTGTACTAAGGTCAAGAGAGTCAGTATTGTCTTTTTCTTTGTTGCCTTACTTGCTTTATTTGGTCTTGTGCCTGATGTTGTTCACGTTTCAAGTACTTACTCGAAATTCCGGATTTGCTCGGTCCGTCAAATCGAGAAACTCAGAGTCCCTCTGATGCTGAATGCCAGCATACACCCGGTCTCGTCGTCGGTTCTCAGATATATAATAGTATTTCAGAATGCTTGTGGATACAATCGCCACTGAGACCGTTGCGACAATAGCGATTTTGGCCGGAATGTAATCGGGCTCGTCTTTTGTTCGAAAAGTCAACGGACCCAAGATATTGCCGAGACAGAAAGCCATGAGCAGGATCGCGTTCATGGTGACCTTCTTGGTATGGCCGGCCGAATTCGCTCCGGCCACAGAATACATCAAGGGGAGTGCTGCACCAATACAGTGTGTCAAGTAGTTTCCAGCGAGCTTGGCTGCCCGCTGGTCTTCAGGTGAAAACGCCAACAGACAGCCACCGAGAAGACCACAGGATAAGATTCCAATAACGCAAAAGCATCGCTGATCATAACGCCCGGCTAAATACGTTCCTGTTAGAATACTGATGATACTCACAGCACCACCAGGGATCGTAAGAAGTTCTGTCTCCTTTGTAGTGAAACCAAAACTTTTGATGATCAAGGCAGAGAAACTACTTATGGCTCCATTGGGGATATTCATCGCTGAAACAATGATGATTATCAGGTAAGTCTGGGGATCTTTGAAAGCCTCAATCGCTTGTTCCAATTTCAACTTCTTGTTTTCAATTCCGGTTCGATTCTCGCGCAAACGCTCAATGGCAATAAGCTTCTCTTGTTGTGTAAGGCGAGAAGTCATTGGATTGTCTGGAAATACAACCATGAATGTGATACCGACTGCTACTGTGATGAGGCCGAAAATCAGGAACATTATTTGCCAAGATCGAAAGTGGCCGCCCGTGTAGAATAAAAGGCCATATGCCACCAGGGCGCCGACGATAGTAGCAGTGCCTGTTCCGAGATACCAGAATCCGATTCTCCTTGGTTGCTCTTCACTAATTTAGTAAAGGATTGTGTCAAGATATTCAAAGGTTATAATTGCGTACCATTTCGCTTATACCACATGGATGTAATAAGAATCAATCTATTTTCGTCAGTCTTATGTGCGGGTAACTCAAGAGGCCGGGATGGGAGGGGGATTTACCCTGGAGCAACGGCGCTCTCGAAGCACCCCAGCAGTACACGGAGAGTAGCAAGCCCAGGGAAATTCGTCGCAACACAGTTAAGCGTTGTTAAGACACCCCAAAGTGTTACTTTATATGGTTAGCTTCGACCCTTTCGAACTGACTGGTAGGGCCTCATTCTTGTTACCATTCAACCCTAAGTATTTCGCTGTCGGCAAGCGCTGCATCAGATATCCCGTTGGAAGCTCGAAGAAGAGGTATGACACGTAGAAGACGAGCGCTAGGTGCGAGAACTCGTTGGTTTGCATGCCAGTATCATCCAGAAACCCCATAACTGACGCGTAGTTGACTGCAGAAAGAGGTTAGACCTTGCTAGGAGCGAATTTAATGTACCTACTTAGAATTTTATCAAGGTATTGAAGGAAATAAATGGCCCACATTAGTGGCACGATCATCCAGTCAATCTTGCGGAGTAGCTCCTTCTCTTCTACCTCGGAATAGGAAACAGTCTGTTCTGAATGAAGAAATTCAAGCGCGGCATCCACCTTCGTAGAGGCTTCAGCGCTGGGCTTCTTCGCTTCAATGTCCATCTCTGGAGTGGACGAGTGAGTATTGCTATCCAGCTTAGGGCTTCCCATTTCTTATGCCAATATTAATCAACCAGGTGCAGATAACTTTTTAGGTAGTATCTAGGGAACGCCTTCCCCTCACCTATTTATGATATTTATAATTTTGACTTACGGGCAACAGAAATGATGGGACAAAGATTAGGATTGATAACGAATCCAAAACTAGGCATTTAAGAGGCCACAGAAAGCCCATTCAAAGGGAGAAGTCTCGCAGATGATACGGGATCTGACCAATAGCTATGCCAGCGGCGCGGCCGACCCCCATTGTTGAACAGTGAATAATGTCGAGGAACCTCCTTGCTGTAGTTGATTGTGGTTTTTGATAAAGAAGATAGCAACTCCAAAGCTTGGAGTAAATATGTCAATCTATCCTAAAGCAGAAGGTGGTTAAGCATGGTCTGTAGTGCTAGACCAAACAAAATAGACCTAGGATGTGCTAATTTGGAGAATGGTCAAGTTGGAGAAAAACAAGCAACTAGTCATTAGTACTTATCGACCCCGCGCAAGAAGAACAACAGGTCTTATTTATCAGATATGATAATACCGTTCCCTTTCTTCCCCACCTCGATCACTCTCTTCCCTGAGTCATCTGATATTGAGGTTAATAGAATTGGCTATTACTCAGGTCATGCGTCTTCAATGTATGTAGGTAGACATTGTTAGTGCCCTGTCGCTCAAGTATGGGAGCTTTATCTTGAAGGCCAAACCCAGCTTAATTGCTCGGTGTTAGCCAGCTGGAGTAAAGTCATTCATAAGCATGACGTTCGAACAGCACGATAGTGGTTTTGTTGACCAGGATGTCATTATCAATGATGTTTCTGGTCTAGTGATTTGACCTATTGAGTGTCCTAGTGTGTAGGTGTTAGTTGACTGATTCAAGTGAGATTGCACGTGTATAGAGCTAGAAGGCAATTATATTAGATAGGCAGGTTGGTGTTCAGTTCGTATTCAATATCTAATTGACTTTCTCTCTCTCTCTGTCAAGAGAGAAGGTTGGAAAGAGCAACTTTCTTCCGCTTTCTTTTTAACAAGAAGGCCCAACATCAAGAGCATCCAAAAAATTAAAAGAAAGCAAATATCAACCAGGAGAGATGGAAATGGAAAAAGTAGTTTCATACAACGAGATGATCTCACCAAATAGGAAGTGGGTCACTTGATCTCCTAAAATGGAAAACGAATATTAAACTGGAACTGAGCCTGAGGTGCCGCCCTAGGTAAAGCTGCATTTAGTTAGGTACCTAGATGGCCTCAGGCTCTACAGGTAGGTAGGTCCGTCCATCCCCGGGGGGTCCGGGGAATGAATGGCATGATCCATGTAAAGAATTCTTCAGAAGACCTCTGGCCGGGGTTTGTAGCACAGGTACTGAACTACCTAGGATGATCGTTCGGTCTCCATATTTATTAATAATCAATCAGTACTATACTCCAATGGTGAAGTATTGTGTATTATTTTAATAGTTTTTGATTCTCATTCCCCGCAAAAAAAGCCCTCTCCCCGGAGGGGTTTTGAACATATCCCAGTGGTGGTGGTAGATCTCGGGGACTCCGTATTTCGTAAACACTATAGTGACGTCATTTCAAGTCTTGGGAGTTTTTTTAAAAAAAAAATAAATAAATAAAAGAAAAAGGAAAAAGAAAGGGAGAAAAGAGTTCCGCTCCGCCGAACCCGAAAAATAATAATCATTTAAAAAAATAAAACACCAAGTGCCATGCATTCCTTGGAACTGAGGATAGTAGGCTGGGCATTGGTCATTATGATGTTCTCAGTCTTAGTCTACCTAGGGATCAATTCGCTAGATTAACTACGGCCTTGGCACCAAGAGGTCCATTAGGTAGGTAGGGAAGGGTAGGTAGAATGTACATCAGAAGCAAAGGAAGGAGGGAAGAAGAATAGGAGGTAAGGATAGGATACGATTTCCCCCCCAGAGATCCCAACCAACGTTCCAGACTCCAAAACTGATAGGGGCGGAGAAGGGACCCTGAAAAGCGTTGCTGGAGATCATGATCCTCAAGTCGCCGCTCGGAACGTTTGGAAAGCCGAAGAAAACCGGCACTGAAATTCGGTACCAAAGGACCTCTTCGGCTGGTCCGGACATAGGGAGAATAAAATACAAATGATAATGTACTGTAGGCTGAATTAATCATAGGTACTCCGTACTTACTACTCGTCAACAATAAGGCTATCATACGTCCCTTGTGATCATCCCCAGAAATTTTTATTATTATTTCTGATGATTCTCGATGGTCGATCCCCCTCATCAATCCCCATGATAATAGCAAACAATCACATCATGCCATACCTAGGTTAGTATGTAGTCACAATGGAATGATCCACTCAGTCATCCTATTGAATTTACTTTCCTCTTGGCTTAGGGCAGCCCCATCCATTCAGGTGAGATATTGTGTACGCTCTATGAGCTACTACTTGGCGTATTCAGTTGGGAGTATTTCTCCGTCTTTAGAGGTGTCAAGGTGGACCCAATTAGGAGAGACATGTTCATACATAAATCCTCGGTCGATGCGTACACCGCAAGCAAGGCACAAAGAATACGGAGTCTCTTATATTTTTAGGTACTCATATGATTTTTATTATTTACCGATGATGAGGATAGAGTTGTCAATCACCTCAACCAGGGAGGAAGGGAAGAAGGCGTGGACGAGAACTAATCAATCCCAAGTTCCCAACACACCAAATAATAAATTCAAAACAACATTATGATCCATTTCATATCCACATTCTATTTAAAAAGGACCCGTCAATGCGAATAGTAAGCGCCAACCTTGCTTACTAGGTAACAACTAATTCCACATTATTATTCGACAATGCGAGCCGACCCCTATCTCCTCTAGCAACCTACCTAGGTAGATACCTAGGCAAGTATCTACGAGATGCCCACCTACATTGTTGATTAATTATTAGTGTTGTTCTTATTGCCTAGGCAAAATAAATAGATCTGACTCCATGTGGAGCCTTACCAAGCCGGAGGAAGGGAAGTTCAAGCTCGTTCTACTCGTCCTCTTCCATCTCCAGCTGGTTTCCCATCCCGGACGGTGATGGAATCATAAAAATAGCCAAAATGTTTGATTAACCCAAAAGTGCTATCCAAGACTAGACCAGATCAGTTCGGTTCTTCCAAAGAACAATCATAGAATATTTACGTAAGTATGCGGGGGCTCTCTCTCTCTCTCTCTCTCCCGTCTCCCCCCTTTTGCGTTGAACACTGGTGCCATGAGCCATTATCATTATTGGTAGCAATCTCGGGCTGATCCCCGTCAAGGGTAAGACTCATAGGTTGGTCCTTGTGTGAAGGATTCGCGCTAAGGACTTGATGTAGCATAAACACAGGGTTTCTGGGGAAGGTGCTTGGTGGCTTTTTTTTTTTTTTTTTTTTTGTCTAACCCCTCCCAGTCAGTTCCCCCATCCCTTCTCTTCCCTTTTGCTGAGGTGTCACGGATGAAGACCGAATTGCCAATAAATAATATAGGCTAAATTTTTAAAACGTAACTATTTGAGTGAGACTAGGTCCCTGTATCCTTTGTCTACATCCTGATCATCTAGGTGTCGGTTACCAATAATGGCTAATAATAAAGATAAAGAAAGAAAAGAAACAATAAAAGTTAATTATTTCCCCCAAAGTAAGTTGCTCATGTAGAAGCAACGTTCATAAAATTAAGCATTCTCATCCTTAAAGTCATTATTCATCCAAGACTCGCTTAGGTTCGTAATGAATGAATCTGGCCGAGGCGTAGGAAATTCCCACCAATAACTGGGAAGGGAAGCTGAGGTAGGGGAATACATCCGAAATTGGCCCCAAGAATGAGCATGACTTGCAGCAAAAAGTGCGGACTGCCAAGAAATAAACAAGAGCTTTTGCTAGCGTTGGCGTCAGCCCTCCATGACTTGTCTTGTGTAAAGTCACTCTAGTGTTGTGTATACATACCAGCTAAATCTGGTGCGGACGTTAATCTCCTGAGGACAGGGGCTTGTCTCGAAGCCACGTCCAAGCGCAGTCGAATAGTTTCAGGTTGTATTTTTGGTTGAGAAAGGACTTACTCTGTAGACAAACCGTAATAATTAAATGCATGGGTTCTTTGTTCTCCTGCAACTTTTCCCACGTTGAGATATATCCATCCTCACTAAACCATCAAGCGTACTCAACAAATTGCCGCGAGGTGCCTGGCATATGATCCTGGGACATCCTACTTCCCATACTAGGGATACCTTGACATGCGAATTATGTACTGTACCTTTTTCCCCTCTCAAGATAGTCCGAAGGTTACGCTGATCCACCAGGATTCCTCGAAGGTCTCGTGGCTACAAGAATGCCCAGTCACAGTGTATGGCATGGCTTACGCATTGTCAGCCTTGAGTTAGGTTAGTTAAGTCTTCTTGTAAGAGGTATCCGGCCTCTCTCTGTTCTCCCTCTCTCTCTCCATTTTCCCCTCTTGGCAGAGGAAGGATTACCTACTCGGTTAGGATGGCGCGTCTGGGGTCGGTTGAGCTTGTTTTGTTTGACTCATCAAGCCAGCACAGACAAAGGAGGGGGAAAAGGACAGATGCCATGGCTTGTAAGTGGAACAGATTAATTCGACTCCATTTACCGCAAGCAAAACGCTCGCATGATGAGAATAATTTTACATTATTGTTGCCATTGCCTACCGGGCCTTCCATGCGACCCAAAACAATGCCAACCATGGATGCCGACCGTCGTGGTTGAGGCATTCGATGCGTAATCCGCCACTGCTGACGGGAAATCAGCCACCGGAGCGGGTAGACTGCTTAGTCTGACTCGGTCGATGCGGTATTACGGAACCCCATTTTGTTCTAGTCGATGCTGATCATGGGTCCATTACTTTTGGGATGAAAGGCAAAAAAAAAAAATTTTTGGTGGTAGGTCGATCTTCCGGAGAGATGGAAAAAAAAAGAGAAGGGCAAATGAAAGGAAACAGTAGCGAGAATTAAAAAAAAAAAAAGATCTTCTCGAATTCATGCACAAATTCATCGTTCCGCCAAAATAGAAACTTAAGATTAATTAAAGTATAAAAGAAAAAAAAAAAAAAAATGTGCTGTACTATCTTACTTTTCCTTGAACAACATTGAACAACAAACAAGGTGTCATCATCATACAATGTCTCTGTTCAAGCTTTTAGCGCAATGGGGGAGGAAAAAAAAAAAAAAAAAAAGAAAGAGAGAGAGAGGACAAAGAGCCCTCATTCACTCCCAGTCGACCCGACCCACTTCTCTCCTCAGGTTCAGGTGAGTAAACTAAGTTTCTCTTTCATTTCCCTAATTAGCCGTGTCTCCGATCATCCGTGTCAATTGTCGACCAGGAAATTATTAGCCTAGAATCTAGATATATAGGAGTTGTCTGCTTTTAGTGTTCTTACGGAAGGGATAAAGAAGGATAAAAGAACCAGAAGGAAAAGTAAAAAGGTTAAATTTATTATCCTCGTCAGGACAAGAGAGGGACCAAAGCAAAAAGAAGGGAAAAAAAACTTTCATTGAGGCGAAAACTTGAACGGCCGATAGATGAGGGGCGACACCACACAAACCATCAATGACTAAGGTTGGGTGGGTATGGACGGATACTAAGTATTTATTTTATTACCTTATGATTATTACCTAGGTTCCTACTGTAGGTGGTTTCTGGGAGAAGGGAAGAGATTTTGACAAGCTATACAGGAGAACCAACAGCACTAAGGTAGGAGGAGTAAGATTATGGCATGTCTTTTCAGGACTAAACTAACCCTACTCTGTGTGGTTATTTACTTCTCAGTAGGCTGTAGCTATGGAAATAACTACCTACCTTCCCTTAGGGCATGGATGTATTAATAATAATAGTAATAATCAAGCCCTGAACTACCGTACGCCTTCCTTAGCACCGGACCTCTTGGCAGAACCACCAAGAGCCAACCATAAATCCTGCCACAGCTTCCCAAAATTCTCTCATTGGCTCATCTCCAGACCCTCCCTTGGTCATGGACTCCACTTTTCTGTCCGGGGTTCGCAAAAATCGGTATTCCCGTTACCAACTTCGACTACCTATGTACTACTACTTCTTCTTCTTCCTATGACTTACTTGCTGGGTCAAAGCCGGCGTCTACCATCCGTCCGTGTCAAGCTGGAGGGAAAAAAAAAAAAAAAAAAAAAAAAAAAAAAAAGTCTCGACTAAGATGTCGTTCCAGATTCTCAATACCCTCTCGAGCGAGAAGAGGGAGAAAATTCCTTTCATCCTTCCCATGGTCCCCCGTCTCTTCTCCTCAATTCTCCTCCACCCCCAGGTTGGCTGGTGCTGTTTGTAGTTACGCGATGATGAGATGGGAGAGTTTAAATTGCCTTCTGTCAAGTAGTATATCTACCCTTCTTTGCCTCACGGCCTACTTTTGCCGGTCTCTAGAATAAATATTAATATCATTTCATTATTCCTTTTTTTTTCTCTCTCTCTTTCCCTCCCCCGCTCCTTCAAGGATCATACTTCCGTACAGCTATCCAGCTAAAAACCACTTTATCCAGGACCCATTATAATCATCATCCCTGTTGGTTGGGAAAGAAGATCCAGGCGTATTGCTATACCTCTTATCGTTTTCCTCAATCGGCCATCGCCTTTGACCCTAACACTCCTCTCGCTCCACTTTCGGTGACCACTGACTGCTTAGAAGGAGGCCCAAGGGAAAAAAATTTTTAAAATAAAATAAGGGCCACGACAAGAAACTAATAATTCCACTAACGGTGTTTCCTCCCCATTTTGGTAAGTTGCTGGCTCCCCCGGTCTCTTGTCTCATCATCACGTCTCATCCATGCAAACTGCCTGTTGCTTTAGCTCCCCCCCTCTTCCCCCAATTCTCCTCCTGCTCCCTTTTCTTCCTCTTGCTTGCTTGTCTTTATATTTATTGTAATCTCCCCCTCCGCTCCCCCGATATATCTTTCTTGTGTGACCCACCTCTACCCCGTGCTGTGCGCATCAATTCCTATTCTCCTCCCCTCTCCTCTTCTCCTCTTCTCTTCCCTTTTCTTCTTTTTAACCCCCTCCCCTTCTGTTTCACTTTAAAGTAGCTTACAGCTAGCTGGGTTACTTTCTAATTCTAACGTCTTATATAATTAAAAGATAAAAAGAAAAGGCTCCATTGTCTTTCCGAGTCACCATGTCTGCTGAACAAAACCAAGCTCTTGAGAAGGACGTTGGTCCCGTTCCCGTACAGAATGACACCAATGGTGCTACTGCTACACAAACTGCCGCTCAGCGGTTTGAATATGGCCCTCTATCTCATGTGAACACGAAGGACGCGACTCTCCGTCCCTTCGGTGGTGAGTTCCAGCCCGGTCTGTACAAGTCGGTCGAGCACCGCAAGTTCGCCAACCCAGCTCCTCTGGGTCTGTGTGCCTTCGCGCTCACCACTTTCGTGCTGAGCTGTATCAACATGGGCACACGAGACATCACCGCGCCTAACATCGTGGTTGCCCTTGCTTTCGGTTATGGTGGTCTAGTTCAATTGCTTGCTGGCATGTGGTAGGTTTTCCCCATATCCTGCTTCTTGTAGTTATTTGTGTCTTACATGGTCTCTTTTAGGGAAATGGCTGTTGGAAACACTTTTGGTGCCACTGCTCTGTCCTCTTATGGCGGTTTCTGGCTCGCGTTTGGCATTGTTCTTACTCCGGGTGGCTTCAATATCGAAACAGCCATTATCGAGGCCAATGATGGCAACCATTCCATGTTTGCGAACTCTTTTGGATTGTTCCTCATGGTGAGTTGAACCCCCACAACCTTTTTTTTTTTTTTCTCTTTTAGTGCGATCCGTACTAACGTTACCAAGGGCTGGTTCATCTTCACCACCATCTTGCTTTTCTGCACCCTCCGGTCCACTGTTGCTTTCTTCCTCCTTTTCTTCTTCCTCGATATTACCTTCCTGCTGCTCGGTATCGGTTATCTCCAGCACGACGCCGAAGGAACTCCCAAATCGACAATTATCAAAGCAGGTGGCTTTTTCGGTCTTCTAGCCGCCTTCGCCGCTTGGTACAACGCTCTAGCTGGTATTGCAGACAGCAGCAACAGCTTCTTTGTTGTTCCTGTCGCCCACTTCCCCTGGTCCCCTACTGGCCGTTCTCGCCGTGAGAAGTCTGAGCGTGAGACCGTTTAAAGATGAGCTCAGGGCATTTGTTCGCCTTCAGTACCCTTTTATATATATAGAGGGTGTTAGTTCGTGCAATTATTATCTTCAGATACCCATTGTTTTGTGAGGCCATTGCTCTATGGAAAGTGATCCGGCGGCCAAAATAAGGGCAGCGGTTACTTCGCTCGGATCATACCGAATCGGGAAGGTCTGCAAAGATCAGTGGTCCCATGATTTTTTTTCTCTTTCTATTTTTATTACCCTTGGTTAATTTCCGTCAAAATAATGCTGTATATTGATATGCGGCCGGTCTTTCTGTTTCAACAGTAGACAACATTAGCTTTTATGTATTTAATTAGGGTTTATTCCCGAAACTGAAACTTGGAAAATACCTAATGAACAACAATCGTTTTTAACAAACCGAACAGTATCACTAAACACTCACTCCACTCAATTCAATTTCCCGTCGACCCCGGCATGTGCAGGTATTGCTCAAGATATCAGATATTCTATATCTAATCTATATCTATATCCATATTCCAGCATGGAACATGGATGATGAAACATAGATAGATATAAATGAGCCATCGTCGGGCTTGCAACCGCAACTGTAACCGCAGCTGGTATACCTGGTACCTACAGTGTTATAGTTTTTGAAACAACCCGCAACAAACTCAAAATAGTAGTAATAACTAAAACCCCGAATTTCCCATGTGGCCTGCAGGACTGACCCATGGAATTTCGATGCAGGTTTTTGAAACTCTGTTTCTGTTTGAAGTATTTCATAAAGTTCCCTCCCTCCTGGTTCCCTAGTATACCTAGCCAGGTATGTATAGTACCTATATGTCTCAAGACCATATGGAATCGAATCGACTCGACTCGCCAAGAAGTAGGGGGGGGGGGAGGGGGGAAGGAAGAGAAAGAGAAAAGGGAGGCAACCACTGCAGCAAGGAGACATTGAGTTGGGGATATATTCTTACCTTATATAATTAAAAAATGAAAAAAAGCAAAGAAATATAAGGAGGAAAGAACCGGGAGGGGGGGAAAGAACGGAATTTTCTCGGTGTTACGTGTTACCTCTCATTTTTTTTTTTTTTATAAGGAGATCTACCTGCCTAGGTAGGAACCTATGTATCTTTCTTAATAGGGTTATGTATGTATAGATATAGATATCTCTCCATTCAAGATAAGATAGATACTGGATATGCACACTCTATTCATGCGTCGGGGAAAATTCGGACGGGGCAAATTCGGCGATTTGTCAATGGTTTTAGTATTGGGATTGTCATCGTGGATCGTCGTCAAGGATTTGGATCGTCATAACGGTCTCCTTCAGCCCCAGTGAGATGAGGTAGTTACCGGCTGGTTCAATGCTCAGAAGGTCCCATATGCCCCATAATGTGTCTCACGCCTGGCTTCGGTTCTTCCTTGATTTCCATGCTTCCTCTTTCACCCAATCCTTCAGGTAGGTGCCCTGAGGAAAACAGAATTTCTAATCTAGAACTCATGCCGCTTCCAAGGTTGCTATGCAGGGGGGAGGGATTATTTCCATGTGGCTTAGCAGGTACTTGGGGTAGCTTACTACTGTCAAAAGGAGGTAAGGGGTAACGATTGATGTTTCCAGTGGCAAATATCTCTCTCTTTTTTTTATTATCATTCAATAAACAGCGCCGCTCTCATATATACCATATCTCATTACTATAACATACATGTAAAACATGTAAGGTCTTATATCCGTAGAAGGTGCATATATATAAAAAGTTATGTGTATCAAATATTGTTTATACATTGCTGCCTGACCGTCATGGTCTGGAGCTCATCCCATAACTCTCGGAGCGGGACCAAATAGCACCGATCCACGTAAAAGTAGCCGAATAGTATGGTACGGAGTTCCTGCCATGATCGGATGCCTTGGAGGCGCACCGCCGAGGCCAGCTCTTTCACGAAAAAAGAGCGTTGGTACCCAACCCGCGAGCTACATGCTCCGACAAAGAGCAGCCAAATGAGCAGATCTCGGCACAGGTGGTAGCATCCTGCACGAATTGTGCTCTCCAGCGCCACCTGAAGCGCAATGATTGGTTTGGGGAAGACTGGTGCAATTTGGGGGTAAAAATCCCAAATCGCACTATTGTGAAACAGAAGACAGGCAAGTCGAACACACCCCTCAATCGTGGAATCGCCTTTGATTTCGCCTGTGGATGTATAACGGTCGCTGTGGAGTTGGTATTCAACGTAAAGAACCTCCGTGTTGTAGTAGCATTCCGTCTCTTCATCAAAATCTTGGAATTTCGAGCTAGTCTTGATCCATTCTGCATACCAGACGAGCTCGGCCAAATCGTATATTACTTTAGACATAGCATCATTGAAAATGCCGGGTATCTCAATCAGGGACATTAAGCTAGAAGCCGTAGCTTCTAGTTCTTTATAAGGTGGAGTGATGGAAAGGTGTTCGGGACGAGCGTAACGAACAAAAGGAAATATAGGCTTTGTCAATGACATGCATGCAACACGGATATCGGTCCTGATAATAATTAGCAGAGTCCCATTAACCGAGGGTTGAAGGGACAAACTGAAAAAAGAAAAATCAATTAAGAAAATGAACCACACTCACCATGAAATCTGGAATCGAACATCGCTAGGTACGTCTGCAAAGCTATTTCTCAAAGAAACCATTTGCCTCAATCCAGCAAGGTGAATTTTCAGATAATCGGGATTTCCCGATGCAATCTGATCCGTTAGCAAAGGCGAGAATCCCCCGAGAAAGTTCATGTCGTACCTCAATCGTAAGCAATATGGAAACCGCTGCGATTAGTTCATCGCTAGCCGCTTTAATTGGGTCCGATAGACCCTCGTTAACGAGTCTGATCGTCTCTCCCCGATGATGGAACGTGTCTAAAATCAAGGCACTGGACCCCTGTTTGTTCGGGTCCGTCAGAGGGAACTCGCCGGTCGTCAGGGCGGAGTTGGTAGCCGCCACACATATACAAGCGTGCAAGGAGGCGGGATCATGCCGAACAAAAGAAGCCCAGTGAGCCTCCAGCTTGGCCCCGTAGCGACGTTGTAATGGATATGCCATTCGCGTCAAATTACACAGGACTAAGAATAATGAGGTCAGGAGGATAGTGCCTTTCATTCTCGCTGACTTGGGTGACTTACAGTGTTGCAGATGCCGATACATTCGATCCGAAAGTTGTGTATGCATCGTATTGAAGGGATCCTTGGACCCCTGGCCGATAATAACCCATGGCGTCACTGGTTGGGCCGGTGTGAGCGCTTGACTTTGAGGTGTTGTCTCAACGGTATAGCTCTCCTCGGGGACCGTCGAAGTTGGAGAGTAGTCGCTCGAGTTTACGGTTACTGGGGACCGTTGGACCTCCTCGACCGGTTGTTCGGGAGACAATGATTCGGGGGAGGACTCGGAAGAAGGAGATTGGTTATCAATAGGAGGGGAGGTTGGCTTGAAAGGCGAATCGAGAGGAGTCGCCGAAAAAGTCGGTGTCGGCGTGGTATTGGAAGCAGAGCTGGAGGCAGTGGTCTCGACCGGCTGAAAGGCAAGATGTTTCCAAGTCTTATTCTTGTAGCGCTTCGTGTTTTCGAGTCGCTTCTTGCGATTGTGCTCCGACATAACATGAGACCGAATGCGCTTAAGCGTCTCCTCTCGGGTTCCCTCGGACACAGACTGGGGGTCGGTATGGACCCAGAAGAGGGTCGACCGTCCTCCGGCTGCATTGTTAGGCTTGCGGGGTTTGCGGACCTTGGTCACAGCATTCTTGCCTCCATCTTGACGGGTCGGTTCGTTGGAGAAAGGTGGTTGTAGCGCATCGGTCTCACCATGAGTGGAGGGGACCATTGACGAGGGAGGGGGCGCATGAGTAGAGGTGGGTATATGTGAAGACGACGACGGGGGTTGTGGATTATGATGATAAGTATAGTTATTATTATTATTATTAAGGGGAAGAGGATGGGAAGTTGTCCATGCAGTTGGTCTGGCCATCATAGGAAGGACCTGTTCGTGGTCAGTGGCCGTTGGACGGGCCGTTGACTGGTGAAAAGAATTCTTGGCGTCCATCGCAAGGTGTAGGAGTCGCGTTCAGTGGTCCAGTTGAAGATCTTCATGGGCAGTCATGATTCGAGAGTGGAACAGGGAGGAGCAAGAAGAGGATAGAGATGAATGTGAAAACCAATATAGAGGGGAAAGCTGAATGGTCAGCACATTGCCCTTATCAGGAAAAGCTCATGTCTCCTTGGCCAGAGAGAGGGGGGAGGGGGAAGAGAAATAAAGTGAGACTGCGGAAGGGTAAAAAGAGGAGAAATGGGATTCTTTTGCTGTGTGAGAGGGGAGAAGCGGAGGGGGCGGCAGATACAAGTGGAGGAGGAGCCTGGAAGTAGTGGGAAAAAGGGAAAAAAAAACGAGCAGGCGTGAAGAGAGTTTCCCAAGTATTTACCTTGTTTTGCGAGTGTATTTTTGCTTTTCTCTTCATGTTATTTAAACTCCTTTGGCTGACTCTTCTTCATTTATTTATGATTTTGGCTACCTCTCATAATGATCTTTTCGACTCATACAGATGATTATTTCTTTTTTGGCTTTTATTTCTAGATAGATAAACCAATAACAGGCAACAAATAATATTCCAGTACCTGGGGTGAGAGACACCCCAAAAACCTTGCTCAAACACTGTTACTCCAATTTGCCAGGCGGGAGACCAAAAAAAAAAAAGCAAAGTGAATGGGATAAACAAAAAAAAAAGAAAAAAAGAAAATACATGACAAGACACGAGGCCCAGATCTCGGATGCTGCTGCTGCCGGTGCCCGAGTGGATCTAATAACTTAAAAATTCTCAATTGGAATTGGGTACTAACTCCGTATTCAACGTCAGAAGCGAACGATAGATGGGTGAAATACGAAAACGTAGTTGGTTCAATAGATTACTCCTTTCCCAAACTTATTCTTATTATTGGGATGTTGATGATGACGATTTTAATTCATTATTACCTTACTGGTATCATTTTTATGAATAACATCTATCTTCCAATAGGATAGAGGTATATAGATACCTAGATACACATCCCTTGACACAGATAGATGAAGTTCCCAAATCTCTTGGGAGATAAATGACTCGGTAGATCTGCAATTAATATCTTGTCAGCCGTTTGGTGTGAACTTGTTTGGTAACAAATTCTCAAACGCTGGGCAAGTTCCACTCCACACATCAAATAATATATCTAAATATATATATAAGACTTGGGGGCGAAACAGACCTCTCCATACCAACATCTCCGCTCCTCCTTTAGTCACTAATATGTACATTGATTACATATAAAGTACTTGTCAGAAACCTACTTCCTGGAGAAATAACCTGTTAAGACTCACAGGGGGAGAAAGGGAGAAGAAATGCATGTAATTTCATCATTGTCTCTTTACCATCTTGTTAGGTAAAGAGAAGAACATGGCCCATCCGTGCACTGACTGCATCCTGATAATTAAACTTGAGGAACATGTTTGGAAAGTTGAAATTCTATGTTTTGCATAAATAAATAAAACAGTTGAATATATCCTTTTACATTAAAACATGGAAATTATTGTTTAATCCCCTTTAACACTCCCTTTATCCATCCCGTCATACTGGGATACTTAATTGTCCCAGGAAAGAGACAGACTAGACTCGGAACTCTCGGAGCAGACCTAAAGAGCGTCATTCTATTTCTAGATGGAGAATTAATATATAATACGAAAGTATTTGGAGCCCTCTCACTTGGCAGCAGAGAGACTACCCATTCTAAACGAGTATCAAAACCCCAGGGCATGTGCAGCATCAATACTACCGACACACACTGGGTAGGTACTCTTCTCCCCTTCCACTCTATGCCTCAAAAGATAATTTACACTATCCACAAGGGTGGGCAATGAATGCAACTCCAAAAAAGAAGAGGAAAAGGAAAAGACGTAAAAAAAGAAAAAAGTATTACTATTGTCTTGGGTTGTGACTACCTATGACGATACAGGGTATCTGGTAAGGTTTTATTTATTTATTTTTCTTTCATTTAGGGAAAAAACCAACCCCCCAACAGCAACTCCAAGTGCCTAGTTCGATCGGATCACATCGGGTATATTTTCCATATGGCCTCATCAGTCTCCTTGCATATCTGGGTTATGATGTGTCATTTAGATTGGAGCATTCGCTCACTAGTCGATCCCCGCTGTACAATTTCCGTCTGGGCGTTTGCAGTAGTATTGGTTAGAGGTTACCCGACATGAAGATGATTCTCAAGTTAAAGAGTTCACCCAGACAGGGAGGGGTAGTGATGTCCTGTCGACCTATAAATCTCGACCATTATTATTCCCATCAACTACCGAAGTATTATTATGGATAATGCCTACCTCGTACCTTAATAATCATGGGTAATATGGATAAATGACGCAAAAGTGCTCTTCATCATCTCATGTTCCTCCACTAGCCCAAAGCTTGCCTGCACGTCAACCGAAAAGACACAAGAGCGAAACAATTGTCAGAATTATCATCATCCTTCTGCTCAGCTCAGCTATCGTGGGTCCCCCTTTGAATCTAGGCTGTCTAGGAATCGCCTCTGCGAGCAAAGTTTGGGCCCGCTCAATCTGCCCACCGACATTTTGATTAATCCAAGAACTCTAAGCGAGGATGAGGGGAAAACAAGAAGACCAGAGATGAATAGAAGGAAGAGGGAAGAAAAAAAAGAGACCTATAATAGTCTTAACTCTTCTAAATGTGCTTGAAGCTGCTTTTATTTTATTTTTATTATTTTTTGCCCTGGCTGGGTGCAACAAGTGGTGCATTCTGCGGTAACTTCCCGACCGTGAGTGTATCATCAGGCATGGAGTAAGTTCCGTCAGATGTGTATTACCCAAAAAAAAAATAGCCACACTCTCCCACCAACAAGCGAGGGAGGAGTATTAGTTGTAGTATTCGACGCAATGTTACTCCTCTACTAGTGCCTGTCGCTTCGAAACTTCGGTACTGTACAACCTTTCCCATTTGAAGTTCCTGGAACGCGACAGGCAGTAAATCGTAAAGTCGTTAATTTGACTAGGTTTCTGGTAACGTTCCGCTCGCTTATCTGGTACCAAGTTGTCAAATGATCAGCATGAGATTGGGTTTCCCCCTAGTCGATATGAGTTCGTCCAGCAATCAATTGTATTGTATTCTCAAGTCACATTTTATCATGAATGTATTGACCACCCTTTTGCCACGGATTATCTACAACTTTAATAGAGTAAACAGTTATTTCTAAAAGGGTTTATTCAAGTATATAGGTATCTAACTATATGTTATTTACTCGGAAGATTGGTTGTTCTAACTACATCATACAAATAAAATTCCGTCCTGAAAATAACAGCCATTTCTCCCAGAAATATATATATCCACCCCCCACACTACGTACCCAATAAATGGCTTCTTCCTACCTCTTTCACTGTCCCTACAACAATCAAGTAATGTAAATGAGAGGAAAATTAAAATTATAGTATCTTCGAACCATCTCAACCATCTTCCTACCTGGAAAAAAAAAAAAAAAAAAAAAAAAACCTTCACGTACATTTTCCTTTTTTTTTTTTTTTTTTTTTTTATATTATTCTGTTACCTACTTCAAAGCTCACTTTCGCCACCTACCCACCCTATCCTTCTTTCCTTTCCTCTCCCCCCTACCGAGTGCCCAGAACCACTAGCAACCTCACTAATTAGTCCTGCATCAAGACCCTTGGAATTGCTAGGCACCTAGGCAGGTAGCTACCTAGGGATGCATGAATCCCAGCAAGCTATTCAAGCCAGCCAGCCACCCAGAAGGAAATCAAGCGTCACCCTAAGTTGCCCCTACCTACCTAGTGGTAGGTACGGTACTACTGTTTACTCGAAGTGCGTACCTACATATCTCATCGCTAACTACCTAGGTAACTAACTAACTAACTAACTATCTAAGTATCTGCTAGTACATTCTTTAGGGCTCTGCCAAGAGAAGACGAAAAAAAGAGACCACTCGGAAAGTTTTTCAGTTCAGGGTCAAGACTCAGCCTCGAGATCTACATAGTAGATACAGTAGGTAGTTACCTAGGTAAGTCCTTAAAGACTTGCGGCTGAATGACTTGGATTGGATTTTGAATTCGTATTAACTACCTAGGTAGGTAGGTAGGTATTAAGTCTACCAAAGGATAACTACAAACTCCCTCCATTTACCTACCTAGCCCCATTGTCATATTAACATCAGCTGAGGAATCCTTTTTTTTTTGCCTCCCTACCCAAAAGACTCCACTTCATAATTCTCCTCCTCGCTTCTGTCAAGCTGAAGGCAGAATTCACCCAATTATTCCTGGAAATAGACGTACTGTAGTGCCGCGCTAGTATGTATGCAACCTACTAGCATCTACCTATTGACCTAAGTATCTGGCGGAGCACTTTACTTTCTGGGTAACACCAGAATAGAAGATTAAGGATATCATAATGCTCCATGGTTGAGCACTAGGAGCACAATTCAGAATAAATACAAGTCTAATTAACCTATCATCAAGCCCAACTTTTCTTTATTACATGCTCCAATCACTACTGCTTGCTATCACTACATGCTTTGTGCCCGCGCTGCGAGCTTGCCATCATATGCAGAATTCAGACACGAATGAAAGGATATAATAAGGCTCGTTGGCAGAAAAACAAAGGGGAAGAAAAATGAATAAATAAAAAAGGATGAGAAGAATGCGGCGGTGAATATAAGAATGAAAAAAAAAAAAAAAAATCAAAAGTGAACGGATCTTGGATTATAAGGGTGAGTCTCTCTCAGGAAACTAATTACGAAATATCGGAATTTAAAGAGCCAAGATGAAAGTCCATCACTTGGCTCATCGTGGGAATATAGGCACTGTCTCGAGCTGTTCGAGACCACCCATAGTGCCTTGTTGGCTGTTAGCCTGCCACCCCGCACCAGGGAGCCGGTTGACGAGGGTACTTTGCCGAAACGGGTTCGTACTTCCAGTGGGAGTAGGTTGGAGAGGTGCTGCAGCTGGGGGCTGCAGGCCCTGCGACTGCTGGGGCGGAACAGAAGAGCTCCGGGCGAAAGGGTTTGTCCCTGTTCGCTGGGCTTGAAGAGGTGCTGGTTGTTGGGGCTGTTGAGGTTGCTGCGGCTGTTGCAGAGCCTCTGGAAATGGTTCGGTAGAGCTGGGCGTGAGTTGTGGGTTAGCCATAGATAACCGTCGTGCGAACGGGTTAGTATTTTGGCGATTCAAAGGTGATGCGGGTGCAGCTGATCCTGTCGGCGTAGCCATCAGCATCGATTGTCGGAATGGATTGGTAGTCTGGGGCTGCAGTGGTCCCATCGTAGTCTGTTGTTGTTGTTGTTGTTGTTGCTGTTGAGAGAATGTGGCGATATTGTTCTGTGGGATGGGCGATAAATGAGACTGGAACCCCTGGGTCTGTGGCTGGGGGGTGTAGCCGCCAAACCCAGCGCCGGTAGGAGTAGACTGAAGCGGTTGTTGTACTTGTTGCTGGGGCAATTGATTGTTATTTTGTAATGCAAATGGCCCACCAAAAGGTGTGGGTTGGCCAAATACAGCCGGGGGTACTTGCTGCTGGAAGCCTGACTGGGGGAAGAATCCTGGCTGTTGCCCAGGAAAACCTGCTTGCTGGAATTGTAGGGCCTGCGGTTGCTGCTGGGCGGAGACTGCTGGGTTGGGCTCGATAGAATCAAAAAAATCGATCAAGTCTGAAGGGGCTGTCGTTTTTTGCGGGCCAGGAGATGTTTGAGGTCGGGGAGGCATGGAATTCTGGTTACTGGCCGTTTTATTCCCGGTGGTAGACGCTGTTGCTGGGGCCATGACACTGCTGCTTCCTGATTTGCCATCCTTTCGCGCTAGGTATTCCCGCCGACGGAGGTTGAAATCGGGGTCATTCAAGTCGTCCTCAAGAAGGCGTGTTAAGTCGGTGGAGGCGTGTTTGAGTTTAGGTATCTCCAGTCTCGTTGCAGATTGAAAATGCCGTGCGACTCCAAGAAACTTCACGACCTCTTCTGTTTGGGTAGTGAAAGTCTTATAGATCTCTAGCGCGCGCTCACTGTCCGGCCGTGACATCTCAAAATAATGTTCTGCGATGAAGTTTATAAGACACATGCTGGAGGTGGGTGGGTAGGTAATAGATTATTCTCTTACCTAACACGTTTATTGTTCCCTCGTTCATGACGGAATATAGAGTCAAAAGGTCTAGCGTAAGTAGTCGAAAAGCTGTTAGAGTGATCTCATTTTCAACCTCATCTGTCAAGAGCTGAAGCCAAGTTAGTCGAGTTACGGCATGGTGTGGGTTGGTATGGTATGATGGTTTTGATGACCTACATCGCATCGTAATAATTCGCGGATTTGCTTCTGTACAATTTCTGTTTCCCTGAGTAGTCCTTTATCTACTGTTAGTCGCTTCATTCGACCCTGTCCGCTGCGCACGTAGTCGGTTTTTGTCACCTCGAACGCTTTTGCGCGGGCAAGAAGATAACTAGCATATCTCCGGATATTGCGTCCTTGCGCTTGCACTACTCATCGGATTAGCAAAGGATGCCCGCAACAGCTCAACACCCAACTCACCCTCAGAGAACCCGCTAACGGCGATCTTTCTTGGATTCTCCGCCATGTATTGTAAGGTGGCATCCAGCTGTCCCTCCCGGATCATCAGGTGCACCACAATGAGGGCTTTGAATGCGACTGTCCATGTCGAGTCACGAACCCGAAGATGCAAGGTTCGAAAAATTTCTGCTACTCCCGCTTCGCCGGTATGAGTCGCGACTAATATGTGTTCGATATATTTGGATTTGGGCGCCGCAAGCTAACCGCGAAATATGTCATGTTAGCCCGAACAATGGATGGTGACTTGTAACACACATGTACTACTGACCTTGATTTTAGTTGCCCCTTTTACCGATTTCTCAAAGTTTTGAGACATTTTCATTGCTATGTTGGAATGCTTCGAAGGTGACAATTAAGTTGAGGGGGGTATTGGGAGAATGTGTGGCGCTTCCGAGGAGAAGGCGATGGCTAGAAAAACGTAACAGGCGAAGGGGGAAAAGGCTGCAAATGTTGTAACGTGCTGGTTAATTGTTTCACTCTTAACTTTCAGAATGGTCATGATGGCTCAAAGGTGAGCCATCCTGCGGAACTGGTGATTATGTAGCCTGTCAGGAGGATTGGGAGAGAGGGGGGGCGGAAGGAATGAGGGAATGCGGCAAGTAGAGCTCCCCAGCGCTCTATCAGAAATACAAGTAGACAGTTGATAGTCGAGGCACAGCCCGGTCAAACAACTTCTGGGGAAGATTGAAGGGTTAGATTGAATCAAATGAGTCGGGCGGAGGTCGTGGGGATGTTTGGCTTGGGAAAAGTGATGACGGGCATCGCCGCGATTAGTACGGAACAGTGGAGCTGTTGGCCGCTTTTTCCCCTTTATGGCGGCCTAAGCCCATTTGGTCGAGTAGCACCATTTTCTTCCGATGCTGGACTATATATAAAAAATATTATGAAATATAATATGAAATATCAGCCACCAAGGAGAGTATTGTGAGCAAGGTCTTGGTAGTTATTTCAAGAGGCAAAGATATTCCTATATTATCAGTCATAAGGGAAGTGGATCTTCGTTCATTGTACAGGACTTTCCCCCGCTTCTACTTTGGAACTGTATTTAGGACTTGGTATAAATTCACTCACCTGCCACGGTGTAGCGTAATAGATATCATTCAAGGTGGATGAATATTTCATTTTCAAACAACACCTACCTTGACAGATTAATTGTCTCAAATACAAACGCTGCCCCAGTGACATTAACTGGAGCAAACCCTCGTCCTGCTCCTTATCCAACCTCGCCTCGCCTGTTGACCATTCACTTTTCAACCTATTTAACATGAACTATCTCCTAATATCCCTATGCACCCCCCATCCCCCCCTTTTTTCGTTATCATTTTTTCCCTCTTGTGGTCATAATCTAACCAATCTTTTCTTATTTGAATTCCCACGGCTTAGTGTAGAAGTCTTATCTATATTGTTCCTTCATCCTTTCTTGTATGGCTCTCAGCACCTTTCCTTTTCTGCCTAGCACTCCCTACGATGGATCTAGTTGCTCTTGACTATCAGAAACGAAAGCCACACGTACAATGGCAAGGCAATGATGAGCTAAGAATTTTTCTTTGTTGTTTGTACAAGTTTTTTGAGAAGGATCCTAAAACCTTCACTGAAATCTTCAACATAAGATTTCGGGAAGAGTTGATGAAGTTTGGATTCACTGAGAAAGGGGTGTCGGTTGGAACTATCAGAACCCAGTGGGAAGATATGAAAAGAACAAATGACCCAATTTGGAGATATGTTCATTTAGCCCCATTCGACCAGACTCAGTGGCATGCCACTATACAACAGATCCGGTTGATCGCAAGAACTCAAAGATTGTGTATTTGGGACAAGATTTGGGATGATATTTCGGACCAGCAACCAACCCCAGCTCACTCTCACACTTTGATGGTAAGTAGATGGTTTTATAAAAGAGGAAGAGCTTAAACATTTATATTTTTTCTTTTTAAGGACCAGCCAGAACAGCCGTCATCCCCGCAAATCCCATCAGCACAAGAAACCAACATGGCCTCTCTCTCTATTTCTGCAAAGCTCTCAGATCAGCTAGACTCCCCAGAGCCAGGCCTAGAGGAATCTCCACTGTGTACAGCCGGAGGGAAGGTTTGTTTCTGGTGTTTCAAAGAGGGCCAGAATCAGAACTTGCAGAGTTCTAAGAGTCCCCAAAACTCGCAATATATTCCTCCGCTCTTATACAGGTGGTTCAACGTGGGATCACAAGGCGTTAATTCAAATCCATCTTTTGTGGCTGGGTTATTTTGTGGAGAAAGAGCATACTTCTCCCCAGAGAACATCCCGCAGAGCGAGTTCGATGATCACTTTCTTAAACATATCAAACCCGAAAAAACACCCAGCCCTTTCATCTCGACATTTAAGTCCCTACTTGCCCCTGTTCATAGAGGGTTGAGAGAGGGAGAGGGTGCATCGGTTTCTATCATTGATTCAACTAAAATTCTAAAGCCGATTTATTCGGCCAAAAATTTTGTACAAGAACACAATGTCAAAATTAACACTTACCGTGGATTCGGGGAGTATCTGATTTGGGCCGAGATACCTGAAAATGCCATAATATGTACTTTCAAGATTTCCACTCTGCTTAGACTGGCATCCGAAACGCCTGAGATTAGTGAATATTTCCAACTAGGGAAAATTCTTGGGCATAAAGTGGCTAGGAGAGCCCTCCATCGAGATCTAGCAAAAGGCCCGGGTCGTTTAGATGCAAAAACAGGAGCAACCGTCGGAAAATTGTTATCTGCACTGAATATACCGTTCATCTACTCTGAGAGAGTAAGCGAGGGGATTGTCTATTCATGGCGAATGAAGAGATCTGGGGGGTTATGGGCCGAATATTTCAGTGGAGTAAAGAGAGCATACGGAGGCCAGTTCGAACTCACAGAAATCGCCAGCTGTTGCCCCTCCAGTGTGTATGAGATATCAGATGATGACGAAATTTTATCATCGGGGGATGAGGGTATCATGAAGCCAGACGAAACAGATGAAGAGCTCGACGGTGATTCTTCTACTATCAACAGTCCTTGCCCAAGGCAAACCCCTGAAGATCTAACCAGTCTTGAGAGTAATGATGAAGTTTCGGCGATTTTTGAAGACGATGAATCCGAGGTAGACGACGCTCCGAAACAGCTTCTGGCACAAGATCAATTCGCGGCTGATAGAGCACGAGTAATGTCTCTCATTGGCGACTATCATCCTTAGCAAATATTGGGTGGGCCAATTCTCATCAATTCCGCCGTGGGACATTGCCCTGCATACATACAACTGCTTTGAATTTCTTGATCATCGCCAGGGGAGGCAGCTGCCATGAGAACCTGATACCCACCATCTGTGAGAGGGGAAGGTAGAGGGATAAGACCTGTGAAAGCGCCCCATACATGCTGATTGACAAATCAGGAAATTGCATGTAATGACTGGGTTTCTCGAAACCTGAAGGCTTTTTAAGTTAGTGGTAGGGAGTGTGGCATCATTCATTGGTAAAATGTGGAACAAAGTTACTGGGTGAATAAATCCGAGATATTATGTATGCCAATCCCGCGTTCTCTAGTATGCTGTATTATTGAACTTTTAAAGGAGAATGAAGTAAAGAATATTTTTTTTTTCATTGGATATATCCTTCACAAGGGTACCTGGGACATGAAATCGTAAAACAATCCCAACCCGTTAAACTATTCGCTTGTATCCATTCACGCCGCTACCCTATATGAAAATTTTTTCTCTCAAAAAAACCCCATCATCGACACGCTTAGAACTTGCTGAAAGCCTTAACAGCCTTACCGGTGCGGGGCAAGACACGGAGAACGTTGAAACGAACCTAAAGCAAGGAATGTTAGATAAGTAATTTTCAAGTTCCCAGTGGTGTTGCAAGAGAAATATGTTTGTCTTCATTATGATCATATCATAACCCTTCGTGAGGGGTTCCCAGGACATCGAAAAAAGGGCTAAGAAAGGCAAAATTTCACGTACAGTCTTGCTGAGAGGACGGCACTGGCCGACGGTGACCCAGTCACCTTCCTCAACACGGAAAGCGGGGGAGACGTGAGCGGCAAGGTTCTTGTGCCTCTTCTCGTAACGGTTGTACTTGGGAACGTAGTGGAGGTATTCACGGCGGATAACGATGGTACGGTGCATCTTGGTAGAGACGACACGACCGGTCAAGATACGGCCACGGATAGAGACCATACCAGTGAAGGGGCACTTCTTGTCTGTTTGACGGTTAGTGAATTGAGGATTCATTGGGTATATATCGGCGTGGCTCAATCCTTCCCCGGAAATTTGGATATGAGAATCGAGCAATTCATTTCGCAACTTCCAGATAACCAAGTAGCGACGTCGTAACCCCAGTGCTGGCCTCCTCTTGTCAATTGTGCTAGTTTTATTGTTGCGCTACTTGGATCATCTGTCTCTAGACACCGTAGCAAGTTCTCATATCCAGGCTTCCAGGAGAAAAGAGACCAAAGCCGATCCGCAGAAGTCGGACTTCCAATATTCCGAGAAAATTTCAGAACAGGTCGTGCATACCGATGTAGTGGCCCTCAATGGCGGTCTTGGGAGTACGGAATCCCAGACCAACGTCCTTGTACCATCTCCGACCCTGGCCAACCTTCTTGCTCTTCGCCTTGGTCTTGGGGTTGACGAAGATGTGAGGCTGCTTCTGGAACGCACGTTCCGACTGGACGGTCAACTCGGTCGCCATTTTTGCGAGAATTCAGTCCGACGAGGAAACAAAGTCGAGCTGGGTGATAAATTCGTCGCGTAGGGGGTGTCGGGGTCTTCGGTGGTCGACGTCGATGTTGAAGAAGAGTCGATTAAGCGATGGCGGATAATTCATTCAGTGTGGATGGTTGTGCGATGTCGGCACTAGTCCAATTCCGGAATCTGTGCGGATCCGCTTAGGGCTGTTATGTAAGCCGCTATTTGTTTACATTGAGAGATAGATAAGTCACATGAGCGGCGGCCCGGCGACGCGCGCTTGGCTGCGGCGTGATGATGTTGTTGTTTTTGTTGTTGATACTCCCCAGATGTCATTATTGCGCTCCATTTCAAGTCACTAACGCATTTTGTTGGTGAATACGAATCCAGTCTATGGTTGCCTTCAATCTGTAGTGATGGCGTCCAGAGGCGACTCCATGGGAACATCCCGACCCCGATCTCGTCGCTCTATCGCCCATGTCCCTCGCTCGAAGCTAACATCTGGAATCGACAAAGAAAATGTGACAGCGGACATTGGTGCAGCCCAGTCTATTGCTGGTCGCGGGAAACCGATGGGAAAGGATAAGAAGTCGCGTAGTAAGAGTTTGGGACCTGGTGGCTTAGATGCGCTTCAGGATTCAAATGGGAATAGGCGCAAGGTATCAATTTACTTCCAACCCCGCAATATTTTGCTACGTCTGCCAAAGCTAAGTAAATTTTGTCGCCATTCAGTCTACCGCAGCATTTCCCCTCAAGTCAATTCTCAAACCTACAGTTCCAGTTTCCCCTGTTCGAAATATTCCCACATTTGAAGAAACGCGCAAAAAGGCCCCCCGTGGGCTCAAGCAACATGAGCACGAAAGGGAAAAGAACAGTAAATCGCAGGAAGGGCTTCTCATAGATTTTGATACCCCTGCACCGCAGTTGTCTTCCAAGAACGAAGATCGCGCCAACCCGTTCGATAGCTTCAACGCCGCTTCAATCCGTAATGAAATGGCTGTCGCTAGGGAACAGGAAGAAAAGGAGCGCCGAGAGAGGGAGAGACAGGCTATAATTCAACAGAGAGAAGCACGTCGAAAGTCTATGGGTATGTTTTTAATCTGCAGGTACTCGATGCAGGACGAGCAATTAACTAGTATGATTAACAGCCAATCGACGTGTATCATTTGCTCCCGAGGCAACCTTACACACGTGGAATGTCGTCGAAATACCGGATGACTCTACTTCATCATCAGCAGCAAACTCAACTCGACGTGCCTCTTCAATAGCAGAACCTGAGGCCCAACCAGCGGCACATGTTTCCCAGAACAGAGAACCTCCAAGTTCTCCTGAAACTGATGCGGGGTCGGATATTGCATTTTCTCCTGTACAGTATCCAGACCTGCAAGAACTGCGCAACCGTCCATCGACTGGTGAATACGATGGAACGTCGTTCTCCCAGGATATGTCCTCAAGTCCGTTCAGCGGAAGTGACCCCGGCGAAGATACTGGACTGCAGTCTATTTCTAGAGATGATGATGATGACGATGACGATGACGATGATAATTCCTCCGAGTCCGCGTTTGACGGCGAAAGCACAGCAATGAGCATGGATGACATGTCCATCCACTCTGCTATGACAGCACGATCAAATGGATCCGAATCCCATAACAGCACTGACCGACTGAACGAAGCGCTCCGAGAAGCAGGTACCAGAGGTATTGACTATGACGATAATGAAGACATGTCTATGGAAATTGCCGATCAGGAGATTACCGGTGCCTTTCAGCCCTGGATCAAAAAGGGGCAGAGACAGAGTTTCGACTGGGAGGATATTAGTGCGCGACATAATCAGGAAAACGTCGACCCTTCCAAGCCCGCTACTTCGAGCCAGCTAGACGTCGCCAGTGATAATGATGAGGAGGACCTTAGTATGGAAGTAACCAATGCAATTGGGCGCATAATATCGGACCGCCGTCAAAGCAATGTTCGACGCAAATCTACTGGGGAAGAAACAAACTACGATGATCAAACTATGGAATTTACGACTATGGTTGGAGGTATAGCGCAAGCTGATGCCCTCACGGAGTCTACTGGACCAGGCAGCAATGTGGACGAAGATGAAGAGATGACGATGGAATTCACCTCGGTAGTAGGAGGGCTCCTGAAAAAGCCAGCAGAATCTCAGAATTTCGACGAAAACAGCTATGGGCAGACTGGCCCTAACTATTCAGGCCCTGAGCGCAATTTCTCAGAGTGGAATGAAGATGGTGATGATATTGAAGGAGGTGTCGATATGGAGATTACTGGAGCTGTCGGTGGTATTCTCTCGTCAGTCCAGGAGCAACCAGAACCACAGGATGAAGACGACCAAACAACAGGCATGGATGTAGCCACCCCCATGGGCAAGATATTATCTCCCAAAAAGGGAAGCACTGGCAGAAACTCGGCCAAGAGGCTAATGGAATTGGAGGCGGATGGTGGCCAACTGGATAGCTCACCTTTTCAAGATAATGCTCGAACGTCTCCTGCTAAATCCACAGCCTCTTTTCACGTAACTGCAGTCGCGTCTGAAAGTGGCAGCCCTAGCCTAGCCAGTGTCCGATCTCGACGCACAAGATCAAGTCTGAATCGTCGGGCGTCAGCCACGCCAACCTCAACAACACCACAAGTGTCCCCAACAAAAAAAGCTGTGACCTCCCCCGAGCAATCTACTTCTCAGGTTGGTCGTCCTTTGTCCCCTGAGAAAACTCCTCCATCATCAAAAAACAACTTACGGAGCCCATCACCTAAAAAACTGTTCCAACCTGAAATTCAATCCTTTGCAAGCCAACATAAATCGCCCGGTCGAAAAAGCCTTTTTGGGCAAAATGCCACAGGCCAGTCAACTCCGCTTTTTATCTTGCGCCCTCATGAGAAACGGCGTTCCTCCGGTCTTGGAATCGATAAGGAAGGCCTTGGTTCTCCACGGGTGGCAGCTATACTTGACAAGCGCCGATCAATTGGCGAAGAGGCTGAGATATTCGCTCCCCTGCAGCAACGGTATCAAGGGGTGCGGTTTGAAGATCCCATCAAGCTCCAGGAAGAGGTTGATCGAGAGCGCGAAGAAGAAGAGAGCAGGGAGGATGGTCATATCCCACCGCCTCAACCAAATGATAGGGATGCCACTACAAACCTCAGAGATATGATCTCAAGCCTTACACCAAAGAAGAATAAGATACGAGGCCGGAAGAGTCTTCATGTTGGTGCTGCTCGCGGCCTTCTTGGGAAACGCCCAGTGGAGCTTGATGAGGATGAAGATGAGGCGGAAAACACGCCTAAGCGGCTCAGAGGTCGTGGGGATATGAGCCCAGTGAAAAATGTTAAGCTTCCGCCTCCTCCAACGAAGGATGAGACTGTTGGCCGTCCAGCTCACTCCCCTAATCGCAAAACGTTCAGCGCCTCACCAACCAAAACTAGCACAACACCTACCCAGGACCCCAAGGGTCCCATTCTAAATTTTGACTCCGTTCAAGATGGGCTAGCAGCTCGTGATAACCATGTAATTGAAGAACCCGAGCAAAACACTGAAGATTTTGGCCCAGAGTTTGAACCAATCCAATTGCAAGATTTTCTGAACATGACGAATATCCACTTCATGGAACTTACCACCACAAAAAGACGCCATACAACTGCGCCCGATAGTGCGAGGAAGCGGGCAGCTAGATTGTCCGCTGAAAGCGAGGCTAAGTCTAATGCTTTCAATTTCGAAGAATGTGTGGCTGCTGGATTTTGCACTGTACCAATGCTTGAGTTGTATCAGCATGTATGTTATCTCCTATTCCTTGTACTTGCAGTATTTGCTAATATTTCCTAGTCCTGTCGTGAATTGAAATCATATATCTCTGAGGGTAGGCAAATTATTCGGTCCATCGAGACTGAGACATATGCGGACAATCCCCCTCTATTCCGAGAATATATGAATGCCGCGCCTGACGTGAGATTATTGATGGACAATCAGTTCCGAAATGTGAAAACGCATACTAGATTGCTTAGCAAAGCTACGTGGTATGAGTGGCGCATGAAACTTCTAGAAGGTCTAAAGGACGGTCTTGACCGGCACGTGGAAGAAATGAAGGGAGATGATAACCTTTTGTCGAAACATGAAGAAATACTCAACCGGGCAGTTCCAGCACTGATTGAGAAACACTCTTCGCTTGAGAAGGAGGCGGCGTCTCTGCAACAGTTAGCCGATGAAATGGAGAACTGTGATCAGGATGAACTACGGGACGCCCGAGAGAAACTTGCCGGTTTGGAAGACGAGATCGCATCGAAGAAAAAACTTCTACAGGAATTGCAAGAGGAAGTACAGGACAAGACTAGTACAATTGAAACGGGCGTAGAGCTCAAAGCGGAATTTATGGCACAAATCCAAGAAGCAGAACGGGTGAAGGAAGAGTGTCGCGGTTGGAGTGCCAAAGAAATTAGCGAACTCAAATGTAGGTTGAGCATTTACCCCCTCTCATCTCCTTTACATAGGCACTCTACTAAATTCGATAAATTAGCCTCTGTCAACAAAATTGAGCAGCAAACGGGCTGGTCCATCGTTTCTGCATCATCGGGCACCTCTGCAGGCCCAGCAGTGACAATGTCTTACAGGGATCAGCTACAGCTCTCGTTCCACCCCGGGGCATTCTATATTAAAAGCGATACAAGCCAATCTCCCTCCCCTGACAAAAAAGTACAGACGCCTCTTGAACTAAAATTTCATTCTGAGAACGGAATGAAATCAACTCAACTATCGTCTACACTCTCGCCAGGAGCTTTGTTACTTCTGAAATCGCTCCAAAGCTACCTCTTGACCATCAATCAATCTACAACCCCTCCCAAAGAGCTTCTACGCTTCATATCAGAGGCATGGAACCTCACTCTCAGCCTAGAAGAGGAAGCTCGCATGCTAGGATTTCACGGTGTGACTAAACTCCACCTTTTGGAAGACATTGAAGCCAAGCCTTCCTTGATGGCACGATGTACATTACTTGGCACTACCCCAGTAGCGCAAGCCTCCAGCACGAACAAGAGCAGAATAGACGTGGACTTCTCCATCAGGACACGTATTCTACCGAAGAAGGGTGCGGGGGAAATTGGCATAATGGACATTAGCACCGATGTGATTGCAAGCAAAGTCTACGGCTTCGGAACCGATAATGCTACCGGACCATCGGAAAAAGAGATGCAGAATATTCTCTGCAAGGAGCTGAAGGGGAATTCTAAGCCTGGTCTCGCACTTGGAAGTGGTGTCTGGAGTAAGGCCGTTCAAATGCTTTCTAGCAAGGTTTTTTAAATTTTCATTTTCATATGATAGGGGTGGAATGGACTGGAGTGTGTAAATGTCTCTTTCTTAGCGTTATCAGTTCACAGGACAAGGGGAGTTTTCGGGTTTGAGCAAATACATCCTCAGCCTTGATGAGATTATTGTTATTGGATTGTAAGTTTGATTTCCACTGGCCAATGATGTACCCCTTACTTTTTGTTTTGTTTTCCCATTCCCTTTCCCTTTGCTCACTAGGGTTACACGTTTTATTTCTTTTCTTTTCTTTTCTTTTTTTTTTTTTTTTTTTCTTAAATCTGTTTTGAAATTTCGATACCATAAATTTGCACGAAAATTTACATAAGACCGAAATGGAGATTTTAAGAAAGAGTCCAGAATATACTCCCGCTCCACCGTTTTTTGCCCCCTTTGCTTTTCACATACAAGAATTAATAAAAAAAAATAGTACAGCAATGCAAAGACTATTGGGTATATTGCCATTAACATAATACAAGGAGACTGGAAAATCAGGTACCCACACCCCAACGTCAGTACGGGTTTGTGTAGTGCCCATCCATCCATGAGGCATTTGGCTGGTTGTTAGGACTGGAATCGGAACCCTGAACAAAATTATTGCTCTGCGTTCCATACCGATATCCTAATCCCATAGGAGTACCAGCTATTCCTGCAGCCGTTATTGGGACTGTTGATACCATTGGCGGTTCAGTAATGGTGGGAAAGAAATAATTCTGGCCGTGGTGGTCATTGCCACTATCCGGCTGGCCAAACATGTCTCCTAGAAACTGACCACTAAATTCCCAGTCGGCAGCCATAGGAATCTGCCATAGTTCGGGTTGAGGGAAATTTTGGGTGGAAAAAGGGTAAATCATATTCTCGGGACTGTAAGAATTTGGGCAAGAGAGGTCGCGATTGTTGTTTCGGGTGCTGCTGTTATTATTATTATTATTATTATTATAATAATTATTATCATCACTGCAGGCTTCTAGTTGGTTGATAGGGTCGAATTCGGAGGGAAGCGGGGGATGTGGTCGTTGCTGCTGCCCAATCTTGGGAGCGCTTTCTAGTTTAAGTCCTGGAGAACGAAGGCTAGAGGATTCTCTTCGGGGAGTGTTGCCGGGACTTTCACGAACGACGTATCCTGAAGAGTTGATTGGAGGGAGGCCGTCCAAATCAGGGATATCCACACTTATCGATGTTGAGTGGTTAGGAGGGGTGGGAGGAGCGCGGTAACCATTTGATTCCGCTATTCCATGTTCCACATAGTGGTGTGGTGGATGCAATATGTCTTCGATATCGGTTTCTGAGGAGGGTTTGCGTGATTTGGAGACTTTGGGGGCTTTGCTATTGCTGTCGTTGACAGGTCGGACGACTTTCTGGTCACGCTCGAAGACTGCCCGGGCGAGACGCTCAAACGATGTAGCCATCTTAGCCATAAAAGTTGCATAATTGGAGGGCCCATCACAAGGGACCAGTGTTGCAAAAAAAGTTGAAGCCATATTCAAAGATTGAAGGTCATCTTTTGCAGTAGGCTGCTGGCTATTCCGTAGAAGGTTAACGAAAATTGTCATGACAGCCAGAAATACATAGTGTAAAAGGGACCTAAATGGTGTTAACTAGTAGCTTAGCAAGTCGAAATAATTCCGAGAGAATTACCATATCCATGCTATGTCACCCCATGGTAGGTTATTCACTAGCTTCAGCGTATCCCGGGCAGCTTGGACGCATATAGCGGCTGAGGCGGAGGACTGTTTCAGCATTAAGTCTGTGTCTGGGTGCAAACGGTCACCTCTGTCAAGGCGAGATTGATATACTGAGTTTAGGATCAAAGGTAGGCGGTGGATCATGATTAAGGAGTTGTAATACACAAGGCACAGACCGGCAGAAGCGAAGCCAGACAGAAAATCCTCGCCCATCCCTTTCTGTTTCAAAAAAGTGTCGAATTGGTTGCCTTTTTTCCACGCGTCGAGCTCCACGTCGAGCCTCTTGATTAACTCACATATTTCGGCCGGAGTTTTATGCTCTAGTGCCGTTGCAGAATAGAGTTGGTTGTATATTCGGCTTTTGATCAATGAAATATGGCATAATTGTGAGAAAAAGGGCTTTTTACCAACAATCAAATCGTCGTCATTAGGATTACGAGAAGGAAAACCGATGTCAAAATCGTCAAAATGCTGGGCTGGTGCATTTCCCACCCGCATACAAGTGCTTCAACGGGAAAATCATTAGCCATGTGTTAAAAGAAAAAATCATAGATCTGGGCAATCACACATTAAGGGGGGTTTGAATAATTTACCTTTGATCAAGAATATAGGCAATCCAAAACACTCTTTTTCTTTGTTCTTGCTCAGCCTCCGTAAGGTTAGACCTGGGCGTATCACGATGGAGTCCAATCCGATGGGATGAACGTATGGCAGCAGTGATAATTGGCAGTGTCGACCGAGTATTTGAGTTCCCTCGAAGAAAGAGAGCCATACCAAGAAGAGCTTGGACACTTAACAAATCCGTCCGTCGCAGGGACAGTTCCGCAAATACCGACATGGCATTTTTGTAATAAAGCCAGGCCTTCTCCCTATCTTTATCGGACTTCTGGGTATTCGAAAATCGGTACTCATAAGCAAGGGAAAGGATAATGTTAATACTAGCCCATCGAGCGGAGTCATCACATATTTGCTGTGTATATTGCCACTCTACTAGCTCCATGAATGTCGCTTCGTGGTACAGCGGGAATAAGCGGTTGACCGTCTGAAAATAGTCACGTAAGAGTGAAAAAACCTCCGCTCTTGGAGGTAGAGGTTTAAAGACTCTTGAAGAAAAGACGTCATGGAACACATCTGGTCTCCAGTAGTCCCATGGACTATCGAATTTAGAATTTGAAATCAATATTTCCATGAACTTTGCCTCCCCTGACTTGTTCTTAATCCACTCGATTCCTTCGCGTGTCAGTATAGACAAAGGCGATGACCGTCCTACTAGCAATTTATTAGCTCTATTTAGATTCGCAGCAAGCCATGAGTTGCATACCAAAATAAGGATATTGGTCTCTAGGGTCCGTCTTCCGACCAGCTAGGGCAATTGACTGTGGTCCATTATTATCGAAGAGTGAGCGCTTGAGCCCAGAGGATTTAGGAGATGTGTTAGAGTCAAGAGAAGCACGCGCATTTTTCTGTGCTTGAGATGCTGTTTTTGGGATGGAAAACGGATCTAGTTGGGTTGACTGGTGGGATGAGGTGGTTTCCGGCTTCCAGTATCTACGCCCATTATCTTTCTCATCCCCAATATCGGTGCCATCATCTCCGAGGAATTGTTCGTCGCCATCCTCGTCCTCGTCGTTGCCGTCGCTGTCGTTATCATCGTCGCTAATATTCTCACAGTTCAAGTAATCTTCATTAAAAAGACCGGAGGCTCTAAGCAACGATTCGGTTTGCTTCAAGCGCTCTTCCAGAGACTTCACGTAGCGTATTCTAGGCGCAGTTTAGCCATCACTCCTTTGTATAAAGAATTGGAGAAAGCTTTTGTCACCCATGTATATATATACCTTTGAAGATTATCTCCCCTCTCTTTCCGGGCGACAAACTTGCAAATTATGTTATGACGCATACAGTAGATACAAGACGTGTTGGGACTTTCAACCTCACACTTGATCTTCTTCCTGTAGCACATTTCACAAGCCTATAGTAACAAACTTTACTAAAGCGCCCTGTCAGAGTGAACAAGGAGGGCTTCTTACCGGTTGATTACGTCGCTGGTTCTTCGTGGCATTGTCGCTATGGGGTTTGGCATTTTTTGATATAATGGGACAATTATTCTGCGCCTTCCAAGTAGGCATAGCACTAGCGCCCAGTACGGAATTCTGCATGGCTTCACACCCTAAATAAGAGTCTTGCTAAGTGTTCATGAGTAAGACAGGCCCATGCCAAGGGACCGTCGCGAGGGTGGTTCTCGCGATAATGAGCCTACTGTGAACTTGACCGATGACGCCAGTGTTCGATGGGCATAAGCCAGGGAAATCAATCAGCAAATCCCGAGAGCATCTAAGAATCCTTTCAGCCAAAAATGCCGACCGACGAGGGACGGAAAATGGATGAGGAAAAGTAAAAAAAAAAAAAGAAAGGCGAGGATGGATCTGGGCAACGAACGCCGCCACACGGGAGCGATAAGTTTCGCCTGTCTAGAGCCGCGCACTGACTCGTTCCAGCAAAGAATTATTACGGCTGGAGAACCACAGCACAAACCAGATCTCAGCCCGTCTGGCTGTCTTATCGAAAAATGGTAAGAGGAGAGAAATAAATAAGATGAAATCAATATAAATGATAATAAAAAACCATTGAAATATAAGAGATCTGGAGGTGAGTTAAGTTGAACCGCGGCGGTCCACCGACGTTGACATTATTATTAATGATTCAGGGCCGCCTTTCTTTGACAATCGGAAGTCGGCATTGTCATCTCCCCGCCTCTTTGGCTCCGAAGAAACCATCATTTTTGTCTGTCGCATTTACATGACTCTCTACTGCAAGATATTACAATCATGATGCTAAACTAGAGCAAGAATATCATCAATATATCATATCTCCCTCCCTCCTCCAGCTTTCTTCGAGGATGATCTTATTTGCCGTGGATTGAGATGCAAATATATAATCACCAACCTCTGCCCTCGGTCAAACCTCCGACTCCGTAAATCCGAACCCTTGTCAGTGATTACTCCGTGTGATCTCTCGCATCTCTAGCTAATGATTTTGAGCTCTCTAACGTGATCATTTTCCATGTACTAGGTAGGTCTCAGTTTCTAGCGAGATTCGTACCGTCTCTAGCCGTTGGAACCCCCACCGCTCCATTGATTTCAGTGGAAAGAGTAGGATCACGGTTCCATAGGTGCAACTGGAGAATGTTTGCTTTTTTATTTTGTTTTTCCATATTCGCTAGATAGGTACGAACAACGAATTAATAGCCTTCGGGTAAACTGGTCCTTACAAGTGTCGGGCCTGTCTAGTCGGTAGATTGTGTTAGTACCATTGATTTGGAGCGAGCATAGGCCTTGTAGGATGAAGGGCAGTTCCTTTCCATCCCTTCGTGTAGGGGTTATTATTAAACGATACCATGGGGATTCGAGAGTGATGGGAAGTCTGGGGAAGACTAGTCAAATGAAAGACAGAAGAATTGACACTTCAACATGGGTAAAAAAATTTATTAAGCTATTCTTGAGATGCCACTGGCTTTTGAGTCAAAACATAAAGCAGCTTCGGTTCCGAGGAGAACGGGCACCAAGTCAGCAAGGTCTTAAGGATGGGGAAGCTCCAGACCTTGTTAGTGCCCTTCGGGGATTTCCCGGTTGGTTCGTGTAGAATATTATTGAGTTTCTGGATGTCCAACGACTCCACGCACGAGGAGGTAAGTTTTTCAACGCGGGGAAATAAAGAAGTCCCGTGGAATAGGTTGATTTATATCCTACTAAATATATAGGTACCTTAAGTGTTGTGGAATGTGGTTTTGCGTTTATCATTTTTTGACCTAGTTACTTACCCCACCTTTTTTTTTTTTTTGGCCTTAAATTGCTTGTTATCATGGGTCTACAAACAAGTAACAACATTTTTTTTTTTTTTTAAGATCTAGTTCACCCGAATAGTTAGTTGGATCTACTAACACTCTCATCTCGTATTCTACTTGGCGACCTAGCTTGACAGTGGAGAGTTGAGAGCGCATTCTGCAGCCATTTTGAGGGGGTTTTTATTTTTTTTTTTTAAAAAAGAAGGAAGAGAAGAAATGACTTCGCTCTCTGTCTGGCTGTGAAAGTGGAAGATCAGGTTGCATGGCGCCTGAAGTCAAGGATCCTGCTTCATGACGACACTTGTTGCCCAGCAGTGTCAATGGTAATCATCATCAGGAACGGAGCCCAAGGAACTTTACAATAAGCGTGTCAAATCAGAATGCGAGGGGGTGGGGAAGGTGGGTAATTCGAGGTGACAACGGGGGAGGACATTGAGGTCGTTTTCAATCATGTACATGACCTTTTGCAGGGTACACTGTTGATCAAGATGAGATACATCAATAATCATCATAAATGTCTCGTTAGCCCTCTTACGGGCCTTAAAACATGGGCTTTGGGCAGGCATACTGGGGTGTATATGCTTAATACGACATCCTATGAGTTCCTCACGCTGCTGAATAACCTTTTTTTTTTTTTGAGGGGGGTGGGGAGGGTTTACAACTTACATGTTTAGGAAGAGGTAGTTATTCTGATGAGAGACCGAGACGGAGGAAGCAGCAGGTGTTTCATTTGCTGTTTTCGGAGCTCAAGAGTCAGTGACATGTCTTACGAAGACCATACCAATAATTTACTAGTTAACCACGGAGGAATTATAATTATTACATACTATTATTAATAGTTAATAAAAAGTACCGAAGGAGGAAACACCCCCAAATGAACACTACTCTAGGAAGAATAGTAGCAATCAACATCTCAGAGATTCCAAGTTTCACATGGAAGAATGCCAAGCTTTCCCTAAAGCCCTCGTAATTTAGCAATGTGTGTTTCCGTCATCGTGATTTGTTTGGGATGTGAAACGGGGATGAGATTTTTGGGGTCTCTGGAGAGTGGAGGTAGCTCTCTCTTAACCACAGGAGGAAATCACCTTGAAATGAGCTTCAGCCCTTGACTAACCAGTTAGCTCCTCGATCCTTTAGTTTTTTGATCACCTTGACATAGTGTATGGTTGTATTATTAGGAGGCAAGGAACTAGGCGTTTTTTCGGTGAAGTGGGAATCTGGGGAGGAACGTTCTAGGTACTTGTTATTACCTATGCGCTTGTAGCCCTATACCACCCTGTTGTTACCAACTTGAGATATTGTTTTGGTAGCTGGAGGAGGATATGTACAGGATTCGAGTATGACAGCTTGAAGTTGAAGTGAGCCATGAATCGTCCCCTCGATAATTAATAAGTAGGTATGGTACCTAGGGATGAAAAAGTACGTAGGTCTCGTTGGTCTGGGTCTAGCCTAAGGTACGTAGATTGAAAATACTGGGGGAGCATGACGGAAAGCTGTAATATTACATTTTACAGACCTAAAACGGAAAGTCCCCTTTTTCTTTTCTTTTTTTCCCGTGTTCGCTGACCTCCTTTTTTTGCCCCTGCACTCCCCCCTTTGATGGACGGAGAAGGCCAGAAAATCCATAGAGATTAATTCATAAAAAAACAACCTATCGTTATTGCTGTTGAGCATGGAATTTATTTAGTAAAATCTTCTCTTCTTCCCTTCTAACGTCGTCAAGTCTGACCTTTCCCCTACCTAAAGCACACTCCCTCACTCTTTATGGTCACGAAGCGGTGAAATAACTTGGATCCTCCGAGGTTGGAACTGACGAACCAGAGCGCGCGATCACGACATTTCTCCATTTTATCAGATCATCCACTAGACGTAAGACGATCACCAGTGCTGCGTCTCCCAGCTGCTTGCTCTGTCATTTGGAGGCTCTCTTTTCCACTACTTTTTGCTGGGGATACTTGGTCCTTTTGCTGGTGCCTCCCTCCTTTTGCAACCTTTCCCCTCTCTCCTCTCAATTTTGGCCAAAAGTTTTCCGGCCTTTCATTTCCGCCCGTTCCTCGTGCTGGTGCGTACGTGGCTGGTCGGCCCGCGCTATGCGATTGTGATGGTTTGAGTGCTCCATATAGAAGAGATATCTTTGCAACAAATCATCGAAATCCCCTCCATCCCACCCTAGTCGGCCCTTCAAAACCTTGTGTGGATAGATTACTTTATTGTCAAGGTCAAGTCCTGGTTCTTATTCTCCTTAAGACACGCTGCCAAGCGCTTTGGAGCAAGGAGATAAAACTGCGAAAAAAAAAAAAAAAAAAAAAAGTTGGAGAACTTGATTCGTCAACTCTTTTTATTTTTCAATTTGATTTTTTATTTTTAAAAAAAAGTGTGATAGAGACGGAGAAGGGACCCTATTTATTAAAAACACCATCTGCAGCCAGGATGTCAGACGAACAAATCGTTCGCCAGGCAGCGTCAAGCTTCGACAGACTTGAGAACTTCAACTTCCTCCTCTCTCGACACGATCCTGCAATTGCTAAGAGCCGGCATTATTCCTTTGACGCTGATACTGCTGGTCTTGCGTCTTTCTCAAGTCTAAATATGGATTATGATCAGACTGAGGGTATGGGCGGCATCTCTGTTAGCTCTTATGATAGCATTGAAGATGAACGCAGCCCTATTGATTTTAGAGGATACCCATATCATGGTAAGTTCGATTTTGTATAACGCAAAAACTGCGTTGTTCGCGCCATCCCGGTGCTTCTTGGTTCGTTTACTTGTATTCTTTGATCATTCTTCACAAAATGGCGCGAGAGCTCCTGTTTACATTTACCTGTCCATCCGAGCTACATTCTTTACTTGATTAGAATATGCTCGGTCATGGCTGTTTGCTGGGTGACCATACCTCCCTTTTGATTGTCCTGGTTACTCCTTTACCCTCACTCCCTGACTTCTAAAACACCATATTCGATCCTGTGCCTCGAAATCCAGCTCTCTAGCATCAATTTTGTGAACGGGTTGTGTCCCCCACCCCACGTACTTTGTCAAATCAAATTCATACTGTTTCTTTCCTTTTTCTGTTCTCGAACCCGCTCTGGTGACACGATATGAGCACGCAATCGGTCATGGCTATGGCATAGCCGAGAGCCTATCATTGCCGGGCCCTCACCATGGCTATTACATACCCTTGTTTATGCTGATCTTAAGCTTCCCCCAAAAACTTTCATCCCCCCACCTGGGGTATCTAGCTATTTTACATGAAAGATTGATCCTCCTTCTTGTACTACCTTTCACTGCTCAGCTAGCTTTTGAGGCGTTCAAATACTCAGTTATCTCTTTACTTACGTTCTTTTCTACTTGATAGGGGATAAAACCATCAACTATTCCGTGCCGGATCCCATGATACCATATTCAGCTCATGCAATCTATCCTCCGATTTCCTATGGACCTGATGAGATCTGTCATCAGCCGGGTGCTTTAACCCCTTCAGATGTCTCGTCTTCTATATCGCCCCCGAATGGGCAGATCGGGAACAACAAGTACAGCACCCAAATTTCAGGCGACCACATCGCTAGCGCTCTCGGAAATGAAGAGCAGACTCGCCTTACAGCTGAAGAAGACCGCCGGCGCCGCAATACCGCAGCAAGCGCGCGATTTCGCATGAAAAAGAAGCAACGCGAACAAGCACTTGAACGAACTGTGCGCGAGACGACTGAGAAGAATGCAACTCTCGAAGCCCGTGTTGCACAGCTAGAGATGGAAAACAGATGGTTGAAAAATCTATTAACTGAGAAGCATGAGGCCACGTCTAGTCGAATCCTTACGCCGACCGAGGGTGCGGTCATGAATCACCCAAGTACCAATGTGAATGGAGTCGGCCAAAAACATATCCAGCCAAAAAAGAAGGGGGTCGGGACTGAAAAATAAGATATAAAGAAAGAAATATTGTTTTATTTTTTGACCTTGTCTTATATATTCATCGTCGGCTTCATTCTCACTTCCGTTCTCTTTTCTTAAAACCTCGTTTTATCCCTGATTTTGAAGGGACTTGTTCGCGCGGATCGCTACCTTTTGTATGTTCCGGCCTGTCTCACACTTTGATCTTTCTATCCATCCTAGGATAGGCCTTATGATGTAATGACCTGTTTTTCCTTATTTTCATTTGTTACTTTCTCTGTTTTGGGGGATTCGATGGTCCAATTCTCCATCATCATCATCATTGTCAATGTGCTGGTTGATTTCATTGGGTATATATGCAGAGTTACATTTGGGTTCTATTCCATATTTCTATCTGGGTTTGGTGAGAACATTGCGCAGATATTCTGCGATTTTTTTGGGGGGGAAGAGAGAGAGGCTTTTCCAGCAGTCATATAAACCTGCGATTGGGCGTTCATGGAAACGGGAATTTTTACTTTGATCTTTCTTTGCTGTTCTAGTCCTGTTATTCGTTTTGCTTTCACACACATAGCCGTATATATATATATTATATATCTCTATTGTTGGTGGTGATGCTTGGCTAATAGCAACAGTTGTATCCGGACACTGAAATATAGGTACCTCATCCATCACCATTCCAAGGGATCGGAATCAATACCTCAATACCTACCTAGGTTTGTACATACCATCCAAGCATTTGTATTGCTTGCTTGATGGAGTTGGGAAACTTGCAAGACAAATTTTTTTCCCTTCAGATTTTTGTATTTTTATTTTTCCTAAGGGTCGACATGTATTTTTACTCTTCAATAATCATCATCCTTTTCATTGGATCTGTCGACAACGCACTCTGAAATGGCGCTGGATAAATAACACAGATACTCGGTTCTCTTGCCAAGATCCACATGGATCCCATTGCGCCATCAGGGCTGCAGATAACAACATTAGTGGCGTTATGCACTTGTATAAATTAATTAAAAGAAACCAGAATTGTTACAGTATTATTGATTTATCTTTAGCTAATAGTGTAACACAGAGAATGTGTATCCTTCTTCTTGTCCACCTATTATCGTGGGAGGTACTTTCAGAATCTATGTTCAAGGAGCAAATCTATTCATCAAAAAAGCAAAAATAGGTCGTTAAGAGATCAAAAGGATTCCATTAATAACTACTCCTATACTTGAATGATAGAAAACAGACGTATTTGAAACCAAGAAAAAGTAATAATTACCTTCACATGTGGCGTGGTATTACATTAATTAATAACAATAGAGAACCCAATTAAACAATATTAGCCCATTATTATTAACCTCTTTTTTAGGGGATTTTTTTTTTTCTTTTTCTTTTTCTTTTTTTTCTTGAATCGCGCGAAAACCGGCAAGTGATCCACTATTTGTCCCTCCTGATTACAGGGGCTGCAATTTATAACACTGCATGGAGACCAAATTTCGAACCATTGCTGGTAGCATATTGCACATGATGCTTGTCAGAAGGAGGGGCGGGGCCTAGAAGCATTTTCCAAGAGGATTATTTCAAGAGGCAACTCATCAAGTTGTAATATAGCAACAATAAGAAAGGGGAAGGGAAAAAAAAAAAAAAAAAAAAACTGGACACAATGGGTCAAAAGAAACATTAAAAAAAAAGAAAGAGAAAATTGGAACGACAACATCACATCAAGCGGGAATACCGATCCGAAGTCTGGAGAGAGTGCTGAGGGGGGGGGAGGAGCCCTGTCATATACGACATTATCCAAGAGCGCATTTTATTTGTTCACTGATATGTTCGTCTCTCGTCACATTGGCCTTAGACAGTGACAGGGTCTCTCTCCTCTTCTCGGCCACGAAGCTCTCCTTCCATGCTAGCCTCCTCCTCTCCATCTTCTACACCATTTTGATAGCTTGCGTGGTGCTCCGCAGCGACCCAAGAGTCTCTCTCACCCCTCATAGGTTGATCCTGACCAGAGAGGTCGACGCCATTCTCACGGCTCTTGGAAACGCTTTCGCGGTAACGTTGGGAGAGGGAGTGAGAGCGCTGAGACAAGCCGGATTTGACGGAAGCCTTGGATGAAACCCAGTTTGCGAGAGCTTCCTCACAATCCTGGATAATGGCTTTGCTGGCGTCGTATCCATCATATGCTTGACGGGTTTCTCCAGGAGTAACAGGTGTATCATCAATGAGATCTAGGAGATGCTTTCCGTAACCGGCAATGATGGCCACCTTTTCGCAGTGCTCACGGAGGGCGTCGAATTGATACTGAAAAGCCGCCTTCAATTTTTCGCGGGTAATGTTGGAGAGCTGAGCTTCAGCGACGAGGGACTCAGCCTCAGCACGCACTAACTCTTGTTCTAGAACGATAATTCGGGAGGAATTGGGATCCTTGTACTTGAGCTTTGCGATTTCGTCCGTGATCTTTTGCTTGCCTGTTGGAAGAAAACATGTAAGAGATTCTTGGAGTCCCATGGCGTGGTTTTAGAGGAGAACATACGGTCTCGGCTGGGCTGAACAGACGCCTCAATGTTGCGAATGCTCTTAATAGTGACACGATACTGGTCATACCGATCGACGAATAGATCCTCCAACTCTCCAACTTCATAAAGTAGGACTCCAAGCTTATCAGTAATGTCGGAAACATCCTCATCACAGTTCTCACCCCAGATGGAGAGTTGTTGCTGCCAATTGAGAATATGCCTAATTAGCTAAGGTTGAAATGTACTACAAGCTTGCCTTTGTAGAAGAAATTGACATACAGCAGTTTCCATGCGCTCTTTGGAGACCATCTCCATGCTGCGCATGACATTCTTTTCCATCTTTACCAGCTGAGAAAGCTTCCGCGCTAGATCAGGCCCAAAGGCACCGGCAGTATTCTTGCGGAAGGCATGGCCTGTTGGGGCGATCCTGTTAGCGATGCTCTTTTTCATTCCTCAAAATCAAATGTTCCAAAGGGGGCAGAGTGTCGCGGGGCAATTTGAAAACCCAGGTGAAAACACCCGTACAAATCGCAGGAAGGGGATAGGTAAAGAAATGAGAGGGAGTGTATCAAAGGACTCACCAATGCCTCCTTTTCCAACCCATCTATTTGTCTTGGTCGTTGACAATGGTGGTGGGGGGTTTTCAATCTGTGAAGCTGTAGGCACGCGCGTCTGGCGCATAGAATAAGTGCGATGCATGATGGATCGTCCTGGGAGAGCTCAACAATGATAGGACGGGAAATGAAGGAATACAGGAGGGAAAGAGTTTTAGGGAGAGGGAAAGAGGGAGCTCAAATTGGAGGAGACAGATTCTTAGAAGAGAGGTAGTTCAGCACACAAGTGACGTGTTATCAGGAAGGTCGCAACGGGATGCGACGGAAGAGAAGGCAACAAGAGAGGGGAAGTGCAACCACAAAGAACAAGAGGAGTACAAAAGTGGGAGGGAGGAAGGGCAGAGAGAAGATCTAGCAGAGGTAATGAGTAATGACGCTTCGTCAGTACTTTTTGAGTTGCCTTCCTGTTCTCAACCTCCTGAGTTGTCGTCTTCTTCGTCTTCTTCTTTTCCCTCTCAAGAGTGAGATCGAAAGGCAGAAAGAATTAATCCAAGGCTGGTGACGTCGAGACTCAGGTGGTTGGTGAGCTAAGCCTAATTCGGAGAGCGCACCTGTTCCCGTGATGAATAATAATGACGAACGCTGGAGGAGCAATTGGCAAATTGAATGAAACCTTCCACCAACCGGTTCTACGGTTTGACTTTGGATTTAAGAGGAACCTAAGGGACCCCAAAAAGGGGAAGGGAGTCAAGGGACCGTGGACTGTGTTGCTAAGGAAGACAAAAGGGGCGATGAATGGACAGGACTGCAGGAATTTTGTTCCGCGACGTCATCGAGGCCTGACAGATTTTAGTCTGATGTCATCGAATCGAAGGCTCGATTCCCCTTGACTTTGGGGACCACAAACTGAAAAAGCTCAGACAAAAATAAATGAACTATATGAATGTGGTACCACTCTTCAATGTGTTTCCGCTGATTCGGTGGAATGCTCAGAGATTACAGTTACTTTATCTTTTTCTATTTTTCACGAAGATCCTTGTCTTTGCGACAACAGCATTGGAATCATTTTTACCCTCGTGCCGTGCACGCTTATCTAGTAGGAGAATACCGACAGCTATCAGCTTTCTAGGCTCAATGTAGTTCGCTAGATATAATGTCGGTACGGATGATCGACTCACTTGTCTCCGCAGGACTTTCCAGATCTTTGGATCATGTAACACTACGATGAACGGTGGGGTTAGTACACCTAATGCCAACTTCCGCTGCTCACACACACCCCACTCACAAATAATGAAAATTCTTCGTGGAGAAAAACTAAGGGAGGGGGAAAGAAAAAATAAACTGAAATTTAAAATTAAAAAAAAAAAAAAAAGAAATGCAATAATCATAGAAGTTTTTATTTCAAATTTTGCCGAGACTTTTGTTTCTTAGACGTCACACTTGCCCCGCCCCTGGCCTTTCCACCCTCCTGTTCGATCCCGACTTCAGAAGCCCCTCGTTTGTTTCCCCTTCCCTTATGACGCGACGGGTTGGAGGAAGGTGAAAGCCCGGACGATTCCGCGGGTCCAGTTTCGCCGCTATCTCCAGTGCCCAGACTTTGCTGCGTTTCGGCGACAGCTTCTTGTCGGAGCCGATTGAATGCCTTCTCCATTCTGCTCCGGCCTCCGCTGCGGACACGCGGGGCAAATGCACCTGCACCTTGCGAACCACTGAAAAAGCTAGTGATATTAGACTGCGTTCCTTCCTGCTCTCTGCTATTCATATCACGGATGACTGGGACGAGGACCTCGTCTGTTCGTTCTTGGCTCCATCCTATAGTTGTCATTAAGAAGTTTCGTAGGCCATGCAAGTCCGGCACGCCCCATTGGAATGGAGATGGGTCCGAGTCGGCCTCGGGTTCAAGATATGCTTTATCAACACGGGGATCCGGAAAGGACGGGGGTAAAAAGATCTTAGTCGCCTGTTTCTTAAATTTCTTGTAAAAGGCTGCATGGGTGCCATCAGACACGTTTGTTCCGCTTTGGACTTGAGTCCACCAATCACGGAATTCTTCTAGACTAGAAAATTCCGTGAGTATTTCCAAAGCTGTCACAGGCCCAACCCCAGAAATCCCATCAGTATAATCACTTCCAAGCAAATGGGCGAATCGTATCAGCTTCTGTCGATAGAGAGCGTATTCCTTCTCCAGATCTGAAGCCAAATAGCACTCGACAAATTTGCTTTGGTTGAACATATTTTTGTAGACCCGCGTGCCCCCAAACAAAAAGACATCGCTATCGTCGGTGATAATTCCATCAACAAGACCTAAAGATACGAGCTTTGCACACTGCGCTTCGGCTTCCATGGGTGCGGTAATGTACGGTAGACCGAAAAGGGTCAACAGCTGCTGACATTCAGTAATCATAACCTGTGATACCTCGTCCGCATCTCTACGGTCCTTTTTTTGCTGCAGTCGTAGCTGCTTTAGCTCTTGTTCATAGTCAAAAAAATTGTCTCCCTGAACTTTAGGATTCAGAGTGGCTGCGAACCGGGCGTGCTCCTCGCCCTCGGCTGCAAGCTGTCGCAGCAATTCCTCATCTTCCGGGTCTGAAAATTCGCCTTCTTCCACAAAATCGACTGTTTGGCTGGCTTCGGCCCAAATTTGCGGGGCAGAAGGACTGGTAGCCTTCTCCAAAGGTTCGATGGTGACATCCTCGAACTCCGGTGAAGGCGATGGGGACGGCTTAGTACGGGAGGTTTGATCCTGATAGCCAATGCTTGGACCTTCATCGTCTGAGTCACCCCACTCGTATGCTTCACTGTCAGATTTCCTGCCCTCTTCCAACGATTTTGAGACCTCAGCTGACTTGAACGGTAAATTGGGAAATAGTCGGTGGCCTTCAACCTTTTCCTCATCAACGTGAAAATGCCGAGGAGCTTTAGGGCTATCATTACTAGGAACCTCCAAATCAATCACATCCTTGGACTCCGGCAACTGGTCAACATCAATGACTTCAAGTGATCGGCGAGTTTTTAGGATTGACTGGTTCAAGCCAGTGCTATTATTACGATATTCAGGCGGCAGGTTGTCTTCTGCCCCATCAGAAATAAAGTCGGAAGACCCCGGGCGTTCTGCAGAGAACCATGGGGGAAGCGGTACGGCTGCCTTTGATGTCTTTTCAGGTTGTTTATCAAACCCACCGGCATCAGGATCATGTGTTTCGTCTGTGGAGGGGTTTTTTGAGGCTGGCGTCTTTTTAAGCTTAATGGATTCGAAAGGGAGCGGGCCGTCAAAGGGGTGATTATAGATAGGGCGTGGCGCCTCAATACTCTTGGGGCCCTTGTTCACTCTTTTGGATTGTGCCACAGCAGTTGCGAAGTCAAATTCATCATCATCACTTTCATTAACATTTAAAATGGTTTCTTTTGGTGAGGGTGAAAGAGGAACATTCCGATTGACTGGTATATCCGGCATCTCATGATCATGCTGATCCGTATTATCTGAGGACTGCAAAGACATTTCTATCGCTTTTTGAAGATCATCATCTTCATTCTCACCATTATCACTGAATAAATGATCGAATCTTTGATGACCTTCAAGGTGAGCAACTCCACTGCCATAGTCCTGAACAAAAAGAGAGTCCTCTTCATGTTCTACTAACTCATGTTGTCTTTGGCTTTCAGCGGCCGTCAGCGCCTGCTGTCTGATTGAATTGTCGAGAACACCAGGCTGGAGGATTCGAAGTTTTGGGAGTCGATTAAGACCTTCAATAGGCACATCTTCAAAACCCCCTTCGTCATCAGTTGCTTCCTCATTTTCAGATGGGATTTCATGACGAAAATACTGATCAACATCGATGGGCTTGTCTTCGTGTCGTCCTTCTTTGTTACCCACTACGCCTAGTACCCAACCCCCTTCGACTGCATTGTCTTGTACTAGGACATATTCTTTGCCACGTTCTCCGGCAATTCTCTGTCCCGAGTTGTAAAACGCTTCAACTCCATTCATGCCATTGATATTCATTAAGCGCTGAGTGAGGTCGTTCCTTTCCTTCACGCGCTCGATCTGAAATTTAGAAAATGCCATGCGGTCAGGAAACATATTGTCCAGTTGTTCTTTAGAATAGCCCATACGTAAACGACTCCTCAGCCTAGCAGCGTTAAGAATGTTATATCGATCTGTGGCAGGAAGGCTGAGAAAAAAAGGGCTATCAAAATCAATATTAGAAAAGTCATAGAGATTGATATCTTCGCCTTGATGAAACTGTCTTGCATATTCTTCTAGCTCCTCGCGAGACATAATTCGAGGGTCATTAGGTGCTCCCATATCCTCAAGCGATACTTGTAGGTCTGGCAAATGATAAGCGTCCTTTTTTCTGAATGTCCGGGACTGTTGCTTCTGTTTCTCTGTCATGAATATTTCATCAACATATACTGGGTTATCTAGGACTTCATCCTTTTCCTCAGTGGATATCTGCTTTTTGCGCTTGGATGCTTCTTGTTCGGCAGTTCGTTGCAACTGTACCGCAAGTAGCTTCCCTGCGGTTCGAACCGCATCCTCTCTGCGGCCCTCTCGCCGTTTCTTGCGGCCAGCTATTGTCTGGCGTTTTAATATAGGGGCACCCCCATCAAAAACAAAGACCGGTTTGATTCCGAAGTAAAGTAGTTTGCATATTCGACGGAAAAATCCAACAATATGAGAGTTGCGAAGTGCATTCCCCTCTTTATCTCGGACAGCCTTCAAGAATTGGTAGATCCAAATCGATGCGTCGACAGCTAAACGCTTTCGATTAAGTGTCTCAAGTTTTACTGGCCGGGCACATGGCTGGACGATGGTCCAGAGTCCATGGACACCCATAGTGACCTACAAGTCGCTGGGTTTTGGGTATTAAACAGACACAAGACATGTCAAAGAATATAACTGAAAAGATTAAGTGAAAGAACCATCCATAGCCCTTTCTGTCGGGGTTAATTCTTAGGGGTAGGTAGTGTGAGAGGGTTGTCGTGGTGAATTCCCCGCGCGCCGCCACTGCAAGGTGCGCGTGATCACGTGAGTAATACTACCTATTTTGGTGGTTACCTAGTTATCGATAGGTTTGGTTATGTAATCATTATCGTGGGCAGCCGAAAATGAGAGAAAATGAGTGGTGTATGCGGGGAAGATCAAGATTTTCTTCCCTGCCAGCAATTCCAATCATTCCATCTTTGAAAGCAGGTGAGCCAATGTGGCTTCTACGCTGTGGCAATGCGGCTCTCACTTGAAGTTAGTGATCGTCATCCAAGTACTACTAAATAGTTGGCCCCCGATGCTAACTTCACTAGCACATTGATGCTCGCCTGCCCGTAACTTCACTAAAAGCGCTTGTTTTTGGAGATGCTAGGCTTCTTATTCTAGGGCAGGGGTGTTATGCCCAGTTAATTGATGAGGCAAGCGGTGATGTTCTAGCTAGGCTACGAGTTTTCAAGAGAAACCATGTCCATGGATTTGCCATTCTTCGTCAGACAGAGCAGGGCCTGGGGACTGGTTATTTCCAACTTTTAGTTTGGGGAGATCGCTCCTTAAGGCTACTTAGTGTAACTTGTGCGGCCCCCCCAAGCTTTGAAAAGCTCGGGGCGGTCTTGCATGCTGCAAGTGCAGAATGTCTGGCTTCAGATTGGGTCTTGGATGGTTGTGCATCTGCCGCCAATGACGAAGCCAATGTGGCGTATCTGGTAACGGCTCATAATGCCATATTGGGCCTGAATTTGATAGCCAATGATGATACGTTTAAGTATAAGAACACCATCCATTTACAACAATTGGTCACCGGTGTCAAGTCCATTCTCTTTTCAGCTGATGTCATTGCGATCTCTCCCTCTCACATCTTAATTGCGGCTGGAACTGTCTTTGGTGAAATTATCGTTTGGTCATGTTTCCTCAATAAGGTCCCAGCTCCTATTGCCACTGGTTTTATTCACCATTTCTTTACCGGCCATGAAGGGTCAATCTTCGGGGTACAGATGTCTTCTGTGATCACCGATCTACGTGGAGAACTTCCTGGGAGGCTCCTAGCTAGCTGTAGCGATGATAGGACCGTTAAGATTTGGGATATATCGGACTGTGAGAATGCATCCCCTAATGACGTATCTGCCTATTCGACAGATGGCTTCGAACTTCGATGCACTGGATTTGGAAAGGTAGCGGATGAAACTGAAGTCACAGGAGAGTCATGCGTTGCGAGTGCCTTCGGGCACGGAGCTAGGATATGGGGTATACACTTTTTACCAATCCAACAAGGCAACCAGCGCAAAATTAGTTTGGTTTCGCGTGGTGAGGATGCTCACTGTTTTGTATGGGATCTCAACTGGGAGGTATCTGAGCAGCAAACATCGAACTTTACCCTCAGAAATATCAATTCTCTCCGAAACCACAACGGCAAACATATCTGGTCTCTCGAAATGTGCAATTCTAAGTCAGGGGTTACAGTTTACAGCGGAGGCGCTGATGGGGCTGTAAAGACTTTTAATTTACAGCTAAGCGAGGGCGAGGAAACCGTGTGTCTCAATAGGAATAACCGCCTACCTGCCTCAACAGATCCTGGGAACGCCAATTCACGACAGAAAATATCTATGAAAGATTTTGCTTTTGTCACACCTGATTGCTTCCTTGCATCAACAGTAGCGGGAGAGGTTCAAATCGGTTGGGTCCAGTGCGACAATCAGGATGAACGATATGTCACGAAAGAGACACTATTTTTTGAAGAGGACCTCCGTCACTATTCTATCATTTCCTCGATCCCACACATGGGCATGGCTCTTATTGGCAACGACTGCGGGCAAATACGACTTTACAACCATAGCCTGAAGTCTATATCGAAAATTGCGGACGTAGGTCAACGGCCAGTGGGCTTATATGCACTCGAGTATCGCCCGAAGACAATTGAATCAGCCGAAGCAATATCTTTTGTTGCAGTCTATGCGGCCACTGATTCAGCAGATTTAATCCTGGTTACACTTGGAGAGGATTCAGCTCCCAAAGTGGAAAGGATACCATTAGATATTCCGGAGTCTTTCCTCGTCAACTGCGCCTCTTTGATTGGCGATAACCAGCATTTGGCTCTTGGGTCTAGGCGTGGTGCGCTTGCTGTATATCGCATTACGCGAATGGATTCCCTTCAGCCTCTCTTAATTAGTCGTAGGGTCCACGGCAAGGATGGGATCAACCAAATCACACCATTCTCAGATCTTTTCCACCTAGCTGATTCTTCGTTGGGTTATTTTCTAACATGTGGACGAGATGGCACCTATCGTGTCAATGAACTAGAGACTCTAGAAAGTCCAGACCAGACCCTCTGTTTGCGAACAATAAACCTCTCCCCCACCGTTTTGCACTTCGACATAGAGGGGGCTTATGTCGATTACACCTCAAAAAACCTGATGCTTTACGGATTTCGTGGGATGGAATTTGTTCTCTGGGATGAAACTCTGCAGTCCGAGGCAGCAAGGATCAAGTGTGGCGGCTCTCACCGACACTGGGCCTTTCATCCGAGTAAGGAGAGATCTGGAGAAGCCTTGTTCATTTGGTCTCAAGGGGGCTTCAATGCCTTTCATATCCGTGCAAAGTCCACCCGTTTGTTGCGTGCTGGAAGCCATGGAAGAGAAATTAAAAGTATGGGGACTTTCCAATCTGCGGATGGCAAAAAGTCTCTGGTTGTAACAGGCGGCGAGGATACCACTTTGCGCATCTTTACGCCTAATCACCTTCATGACCAAGGACCATGGGGCGTACTCAAGTGTGCACGCGTTCTCATTAAGCATGATACCGGACCACAGCACGTCGCCTGGTCGAAGTGTGGAAAGTTGATGTTCTCAAGTGGCGGGTTTGAAGATTTTCTTGTTTGGAAAATCACTTCCCTCCCCTTCTTTGGGCTTGCAACGGATTTGGTGGCTACGGGGCCTAAAAGCCATCCCAATTCAGAGGTTCGGGTAATGAGCTTTGATATCTTGGAGATGGGCGAGGAGCAGAATGAGCCTAGTTTTCTGATTTGTTTGGTGTATTCCAACTCCAGTATTAGGGTAAATTCTCCCAACAACCCTCCTCTTCCACCCATCCCGCAAACCACAATGCTAATAATCCAAACCATCATGCTAATAATCAATAATTTCAGGTCTTCCATTACTCCTCAGCTGCTCGGGAAAACGGCTTCATCTTGCTTGCTAACGGCACATATACAAGCAATTGCCTAACACAGGCACGCTTTTTATTAGAAGAGTCATCGCTCTGCTTAATAACGGCTTCTACTGACGGATATTTCACCCTTTGGAATTTGACATCGATCTTAGAACCTTTCTACCAGCTAAAACCAACTCCTCGTTTAAAGCAATCTCTTGACGCTACATCAATCACACCTGAACCAATTGTGTGTGAGAATAGATACCAGATCCACTCGAATAGCATTAAATGCCTTGATTTGATTCACCTATCTAACACGACTACCCTGGTGCTTACCAGCGGTGATGACAACTCCATCGCACTGTCGCTTTTAAACACGAAGGCTGACGGCTCTGATGTGTGCAACTACGCGGGAACTATTTCTATCCCAGATGCCCATGCAGCCTCTGTTAACTCCCTCAGGGTAATCGAGCAATATAAGTCTGAAGGCGAAGAAAAGATACAGATTTTCATCGCCTCCTCCGGCAACGACCATCAAGTCAAGATTTGGCAGATCGATATTAACGGGATGGCGACCGACAGCTTGGACGGGATCCATGTGCAGAATGTGGTGAACAGGTACTCTCCCGTGGCGGATATCACATCCTTGGATCTTCTTCGTAATGAGGAAGGCATGATCCAACTCCTAGTTGGTGGAGTCGGTATGGAAATTTTCCAAGTCAATATAAACTAGCTAAAAAGTAGTTATAGAAGTGATGATGTGGTGCTTTTGTACCCTAGTTTGATTGAATGTACATACATATAGAAACAATCTAGATAATGATATTGGTTTGTTCCCACGAATAGTGATATTCAAGATTTGCAATGTGAGGCTGTAGGTAATACATTTGGGTATTTTCAATGAATCCTACTTGGAAACTTGTAAAATCTCTCCTCCTGTTTCCCTTCCCTCGCTCCTTCCCCCTCGGCGGGTAATGTTAATGTCGATTTAAGAAGCACCCAGTTTCTACAGGCAGATAGGCACCCTGTTTAGGACAATAAATAAGTGTTTTGCGAACTGAAGATCACCATATTTGTATTATAACTTACAGTTTTTTAGTGGGTATAGATTTTTGTTACTTCACTCAGCTTAGTACAAAATTTGGTATTAACCCTGAGTAGGTAGGCAAGGTAGGTAGCTTAAAATGTCTTATTGATGGATCTTAATACACCTGCACTAATGCTGGTTTGATATAATTTTTTTTTTATAAAAAAAAAATAGGTTAATTATAATTCTTATTATGAAAACTAATTAAAATGATTTTAACCAGCCAATATGACGAAGTTGCTTTTGACTGTAAAACAAAATGAACTGACTATATATAATCTACCTAGTGAGCCTCTCCTACCACTCTATCATCTTACCTCCCTTGCAGAAAAGAAGAGCCAAGAGATCACTGAAATGAGGAAAACTAGGTAATACCTTGTCGCCTGACATAACCACGTTCCAGGTGCCGGTGGAGGGGGAGCCAATAGCAGAGGAATTCCTCTTTTTTCCTTTTTTGATTAATGTTTGTTGATGATCTGGTGTACTTTCAAGGTATATGGATAGAATCATCAATCACTAGCGGCCGACACAGCACAGCCCTGGAGCCAAAGAAAGAAGACATCCTTTTGTACTTTACTCTAAAGAGACAAGCGTTATCGTTTCAAACACACTGCCTTGTGCTGGACTCCTGATGCTTTCCCGCTTATCGGTGAATAAATAACCTAAAATAAATTACTTTAACTCTTACCTTGTTCTTCCGTTTTTAAAACTCAAAATAGAGAGGCGGAGAGGTGTGAAATATGAGAGTTCTTTTTGGACGAGTTTCTAAAATAAAACTTCCAAGGGCCAGGAACAGGTTTCCTGTGGGGTATTGAAATGTAGATGCCTGGCGACTCTGAGTCCACCTTGGCATTTCTGAGTTGTGATGATGGAGGTTATCTTCTTCGCTTATCCTTCATCAAGAGAGAAAATAACATTATCTACCTGGGTAGTATGGAGGAATTTTCTTAAGATTCTTCCCAGGTCCCAGGGTAGTTCGGAATACCTTCACAGTAGGTTATCAACTATCGACTACCAGCCCGGGCGCGCGGAGAGTCTCTGGCGGAGCTGAGAATCCAGAGACCTCTTGGCACACATGGAGGCATGTTTGCTGTATGTTAAACTGTAATATTAATCAAAGTTTAATACTGAACTCCTTATTGAGAGTATTCTAGCGAAGGCTTTTTACAAAGTTTTTGGTAGGAGAGGGCTTGGTAACGAGTGAGAGGATGGGATAATACGAATTGCCAAGACTTAAAATTGGGAGGCCTAATATGGAGGAGGTGGGTTCCAGTTATACACAGTGGAACCATGGATAGAAATTTCATATACTGTCCTCATTGGGTATCCGATCGGCTTCAAAAGAGGGTAGAGATTTGCGATATTTTGATTTTTAAAGGGGGGGAGGTTGTTACAAAGAGAAAAGGTACCACTGCAACTTGAACAAATTGAAGAATACCTTTGTTTAGAAAAGGACAGAACCTTGTGTAGACTATTGATACTCTGTGTTTGATACTCGATAGAGAGGAGGACAACAGCTCAACGAGTCGAAAATAAGAAAAAAAAAAAAAAAAAGAGACGCAAGGACGCGTAAGGGAATACACAAAAAGGAAGAATATTCATTGAATGCTCCCCAGCCACCACTGGGGCGTGACGTGGCGGTAGGGCTGGGAAAGGACGTCAGTGTCTCCGCCCACGAGAGGCATGGATTCGCCAGGTTGGGTAAAGACTGAGCAAAAGAGATACCAATGAGACACAGCCCAGACGTATTATTTGTTGACCAGCAAATATGATTTTCAGTTGCGGTGGGAACTAGGTAGATTACCTTACTAGTCTCTGTATTGCCGCAGTCAATTATAGAAACAAAAAGAGGCGGAGTCTTTTTCTGATTGGTCGAGCGGCGGAGAAAAACCTGGTCTGCGCCTCCATCTGGCAAGTGGGGAGCCTCAGGACGCAGGCAATAGTCGTCATGCGGCAGAGCTTCATCGAGAAATAAAACCAGCCTCAATTCCTGTCAGGTCTGTCTCATCTTTCATCAGTCTCTCAACGTACATCACCTGCATAAAGCGTGTTGCCTTCTTCCTCTCAGATTGGCAAACACACACAAGACCGATAATACAGTCAACGACAGCACCTAGATCCATTGTTTACTACTGTCCTCTACCACTACTTTCCTATAGAATCCACCTCACAACAACGACATCATGGGAAAAGGCGGTCGCATCCTGTGTATATTCACCCCATATGTTTTCACCATCGCTGCCTTAGTATGTCTGGTCGTGGTCGGACTGGGGTCCACAGATAACGGCAACAACTCCCTACGAGACCTGCATTTCTTCAGGGTACGCAAAAGCGAGCCGGTGTCAATTGATTGTCATGCATTGGATATGCTAACAAATTATTTAGATTGATTTACAAAATATTACAACATCCACTACGGTACAAGATACAGTCTCTACCGCCCTCGACTCCTTAGATATTACTGTCGACGATGGAGATATCAGAACTGCGCTGGAGGAGGTTCAGAACTACTTCAATATCAAGGATTTCTACAACATCGGTCTCTGGAGCTACTGTGGCGGAACTGTGACCAGCAGCGACCAGTACCAGATCTCCAATTGTTCCAAACCTGAAACTGAATTCTGGTTTAACCCCGTCGAGGTCTGGAACTTGGACACCCTTAGCCTGCAGAACGCCATTTCAGGTGATGTGCAGAAAGCCCTGAATGTCTACAAGAATGTCTCCAAGTGGATGTTCGTGGCTTACATCATTGCCTTTGCTGCCACCGCCTTGGAGCTACTCCTAGGTATTACTGCTATCTTTAGTCGCTGGGGTAGCTGTGTTACCACTCTTATCGCTGTGGTATGTCTTGTCCCCACCAATTTTCAAATATGTGAAAGCATTTTCTCACACTCTTCTCACTCTAGGCTGCATTCCTCTTCACTGCCGCTGCTTCAGCTACCTCCACCGCCATGTTTGCAGTCATTACTGGTGTCTTCAACGAGAGACTGAAGCCTTACGGTGTTGTTGGGAGCATGGGCAGGAATATCTACGTTGCTACCTGGCTGGCTGTCGCCTTCTCCCTTGGTGGCGCTCTCTTCTGGGCCTTCAGCTCGTGCTGCTGCTCTGGCCGTTCTCCTTACAATCACCGCGAGCGAGCTCGTGGCCCAGTTACCGCTGAAAAGGCTCCCTACACATATGAGCCCATCGCCAGCCCTTACGTTCATCAGTCTCCTCAGCCTCATTACCCTACAACCTCTTACCAGTCACCGACTGGAGCTGGACCCCAAGGCCCCACCAGGACAAATGCCTATGAGCCATTCCGACACGCTTAAAGCGTCAAATCAAAATAAATCCACCATTTGATCGACAGCTGTCGAATCGTCACCAAGAAAAATCAAAAATTTAATATTAGAAAAACCCAAATCCCTAAAAAAATGACGTGCATTCTTTCCTTCCGCTAGGAGATGATGTGATGAAATATGATGCAAGCTGCAATGATTTACCTCACTTTTCTTTGCTATTTTTTCTTGACTAGCGTGTATACTTTGCTTGTTCCTTTCTTTCCCCCGCAGTCTCCAGTGGTTCTCGATTGGCTTGGGATACATCTATATAGAATCTTAACGAAGATACCCTCTTTTTGTGTTTGATAAGAAACAATATCAAAATATCCATTATGCTTACTTATATACCCTCCATCTGATACCATCATAAAGTACGTAGAGGGCGCAAGTTGCCTAATTGTATTCCCAATACACTTTTCACAGTTTAGAAAATTACATGCGGATATGATCTATAAGTAGTGTAAATGTTATACACCAAAAAGAAAAAAAAAAAAAAAAAAAAACAACTTTGGTCCAGAAGAAAAGTTTGGTGAATGTTATAAATAGTAAATAATTCAATAATGAAATTTGGCGTTGAAAGTTAGGCAAGGTATCAATTGGCGGGCCGGAGGTAGCGGGAATAAAGGAAAAGCAAGAGGGTATAGTATGTAAAATGGAAGTGGCCGCTTTTTGCTGAAGGAGAGCATCGGGCCAGTTATCTGCGTTGCCAGTTTGGATGTTGAGTAACCCCCCTTTTATCTAGGGGGATATACTCGCCTCCACGAGCTTGGCGTTCAATCAAAACATTTTGGTCTGCCCTCGCCCATTCCTTGAATGGTGTATTGTAGCCATCGGACCATGCAGGGCCTGAGTAGATATGGCGAAGTGAAAGAAACCAATTATCCTCCAGAGTTTCGTCTGCGTCTAACTCAGATGAGGCACCAGGAGAAGAACGCATGGAAGGTATAGCCAGGGGTTGGCTATCATCACCACCGAGCTCGATGCTTGCCGTTTCATGAGCATCTTCCATTAGGGCATCACTCTCCTCGTCTCTCTCCTCATTCCTCCCCTCATCTCTCCCCTCATTTCTCTCCTCTTCTTGGCTATTAGTTATGGTTCCAGAGTCTTTATCAGCATTATCGGAATCGGGTGGAACGACATTGGCATATGTATTTGATTGAGCATTTGGTGACACGGGATCGGAGGAATGGGCATGAAGATTCGAAAATTGATCCCTGAGACTACTTGTAAATGATGTCGTTGGCCCATCGAGGGTCTTCGACGGGGCAAGCGGAATTGTACTTGAATTAATAGAAGTAAAATGGGTTGCACACGAAACAATCCCTTTGACGGTAAGACTCCGCTTCTTATACGACGGTTTTGAGAAGTTCATGGAAAAATACTCCTCGTAACTCAAAGTTTTTGTCTCGTCAAGGAGACACTGTTTGAGGTAATTTGGATAGTCATTATGATGCCGGATAACAAAGTCATCCCATAAAAATGAACGCTGTAAACATCCCGTATGGCGATATTCGGACAGCTTGAAGCACACTTTTATAAATTCGTTAAACTCCCCAGCATAGCTGGGATAGTCATTTTGGAACTTCTCATATATTTCGTACGCCTCGGACGGCGGACCGGAGTGGGAGAGGTACCTTTCGCGACGCACAAGTATAGTGTCATGAGTTTCAATCCCATTGGTACCCTTGACTAGCCCATGATCGGCTTTAGTTCGTTTTGACGGAGATGGTTTCTCACTGATATTTTCGGATTCAGATGCAGTGCGTTTTAGAGAATATGTGGGTGCAGATCTAGCGGGACTTCTTTGCATTGGGCTCTGCGCACTGGACTTGCTACTTTGCCTCTCCACAGATATTATAGTAGACTGAGGATTATCATGGGACGAAGCAAATAGATTGGAATGTTCAGATCGAAACGTAGACGTAGCTATGTGCTCACTTGATTCGGAGTTTGCCGGCCCTGAGGAGTCACAGACAGACATGGACCCTGGACAGGGTGTAGGCTCCCGTGTTCGCACGATCTCATTTGTCACTGCAGTCCGCATTAAGCCAGACCGCTGGCTCAAATGATCAGGTTCATTTGCTTGGATTGAATGGGAAGTGTCTTGCGAGGACTCTCCGTGGGAGTCCCCATCCCAGCTAGCGTATGTATTAAGAATTCGTGATTGGGATGAAAAATTGTCGGCCTGGGAAGACGACAGCTCTGGGTTCTGCAGCCCAAACTTAGGACCATTTTTGGGATGCGGCGACGTGCGTATTATAGCTGTTGGTGTGACTGTAACCTGGACGACCTGCCGTGATGACGAGTGAGGAAGAGATGAATCGGAGCTAGATATATCTGGCCCCGGCTGGCTAGAAAGATCTTGCTGAGAATCGCCGTACAGTGGACACGGAATTGATACACTTAATACTGAGTCGTCGCTTCCCACATCAGATCCAAGCCCGCGCCTATGCGAGGAACATTCTCTGGGTAAGTTATCTGATCCAAGAGTGAGCTCCTCATTAGCGCGTTCACCTCCTTCACATTGGGGCGCAGGAAGAGAACTGCTCAGGTGAGTACCACTAGCTAATGGCCGAGCGTCTCTGATTTCACTATTTAAAACTTCTGAAGCGGACATATTTGGCACCTCATCTCCACCGAGATTACTCATTAGAACTTTTCGTTTGACTGTTCCTAGATCTGTTGGTTTGGGACGTAAAGGACTGCTGTCGGCGGGGAGTTGCCGGTGAGGGGAGGAAGCACGTTCAGAGGAGCTGTCAGACCAGTCTGAGACGGGTGCTCCTTCGGAATCCGAGTAGCCCTGGGAAGCAGGACTCTTGAGGCTTGGGGACGATCGATTTAAATCGGCCCGCTCTAGCTTAGAGCAAGATGGAACCTTATCTTTAGCCTTCGTGTTTCGTCGTAACACGGCATTATTCCATTCACTTAATAGCGAGGGAGGAAGATATCCAGGGAGTAAGGAACCCTTAGCTGAGACTGGTACCCATACCCGGGAATCGAGGTGGTCAATAAGCATACACTGGTCCTTTGGTACTGTGACATCACGGGGTCGAATTTCTGCCCTCCCACTCCAGGCATCGACAAAATTTGAATCTCTTGTTTTGGAAGGATTCACTGTGTGCGATCCTGCATTTTTCAAAGCGACTTGTGGTGGACATTGGGGTCCTACCAATGTACCTACTTGATTCGGCATTTCCACTGCACTTTGACACTGCTCTTCCTGTGATGAAATTTCTTCATATTGACCTGGGATTGAAAGATTATCTACAGCTTGTTCTTTCGCTGGCGGTTCCTCTCGCCTTTGATGTTGTTTCAAGGGTTTGTGCCCCCCGGAGGAAATGTTCCTTTCTAAAGATTTCTCTGGCGTCGATGATTCACCTTGTCCTTTAAAATCACTCTGTCTCTCTGGTATAGCTGAAGATGGTTTTCGCTGAGAACAAGCTCTCGGAGTTGAGGGCCTAGATTTGGTAGTTTGCTTAGGTTGCAGCTTTATTTCTTGTATCCCTGAACGGGCTGGGAATTTCTCATTATCCTCTAAGCCCGAAGACATAGGGCGTGTGAGATTTCCTCCCGCAAGAGCATTGAGAGGAGGGTGGCTAGATAATCGTGAGGTGGGAGAACTCGTACGATCCCGGGAAGGCGCGCGTGGATGTTCAAGACATCCCCGAGCTTGCATTAAAGTTGGGCCATTCCTTAAATTAATAGTAGTTGTGGTTGTATAGAATTGATTAGGAGGCACTTGAGACATTAAAGTCCCTCCCTGAGAATAATTGCTGTCATTATGTTCGAAGACTTGAGATGCCGGAGAGTCATCCCTCATGACATCGTTATCAAAAGCTGACGCTCGGGGTTTCTGCCGGGATTTGATATTGTTATACACTTGTTTCATCAACTTGTACAAGCTTGCATTTTTCCGCGCCACTTTGCCTCGTGGAGGCCCCTTATTTTGCGCAAGATCCCATGAAATTCTGAATTGTTTGACATACAGGTTCACACGAGGCTCGGGGCTTGAATACTCGAAAACCAACTCAAAATTGGCAAGTAGAATGAGATGTCCTTTGCAAATATCATCGCCTATGGGACAACCGGGGAATTCTCGTCTATACTCCTCCAATGACTGCTGTGTTATGATTGCTTTGATTTGTGTGTGTGAGTCGGTTAGGTTGGCTGTGCAGGGACGCTCCGATTCGGACCACTAGAGATGCATTAGCGAATATTGATAATGAAAGATTGTGTTAACCTATTCGTACCCTATTAATCAAAGCTTGTTGTTTGGGGAGGTTTAAGAAACGGAGGTTACACCCATCGTCTTCCAACCGTGTATTTGCGCTCTGGGCACCTTCCAAGGTGCGAGTGTAGCTAACGAGACATTCTTCAATCAAGGGAGCTATCCAGGTAGACAGACTCATTTTAACATATATCTAGGATTAGGATCTGAAGGGTAGGGAAAGTTGGATGTAACATCGCATTTTAGGGGGCGGAGGTTTTCAAGAGAGTTCGTTTGCGAGAGGTACCTAAGAGGGCAATACCACCAGAGCTTATACGTATCCAATGCCTTGCATCGGTTATCCACCTCAATGAGGGGTATCCCTGCTCACTTACTCTCCTCCTATCATCTCCGGTGTAGTAGGGAAGGAAGGGAAAAACAAATGTCATGTATGTAACACGATGATCCCGATGAGATGTATGTACTTGGTAAATCAAAGAACGCGGATCACGCGTCGATTACCGCCTCTACCAACTGTTATATCAGCCACAGTTGCGCCACAACACGTCATTGGGAAACGGCACATGTCACTTCTGACGAAAAGGGGATCCTGCATAACCAGGCTACTAACCAGCTCTGGGCAGGCAACTCATGACAAGGCACTAGCCACTAGGGTACATTTATCTACCTAATCTGGGTATTGTCGCTCAATCAAAGCTTCTCCCCCTCCACCCACTTGCATCATCGAATTAGACTCGTCACCTCGCGTGTTAAGACGTTACCAGATCCCAGCGTCCAAACCATCGACAAATACGTGTTTAAAGAATGCAAAGTCGATCTTGTGCATGTATATTCTCTGCGCAGTCTCCCACTTAGCACCGACCGCTGGAGCTTCTCCGCAGCTAACACGAATGTTTGCCACCGCTCCGTCGTCCTAATATAGGGTGACGAGCCCTCACAAGATTGAGATTCATCGGAAAAGTCCGTGGATCTCTTGTGGTTCGAAAAGCTGAGCTAGGATGGCTTCCCAACGGTCTCAAGGGACGTCGAGTCCTTCAGCATCCTCTATCTTCCTGCCCCTCGGTCGTCGGAGTTCCCGCGCATCTCTATCCACACAGGCTGAGCGTGATAGCCTTAACGCAGCACTTGACCAGATCCATACAGCGGCCTATCAATCCGACGCACTTACTGTGTTTAACGATTTCACAAGCCCCCCCGTCCCCACGACCGCTACGGATGAGAAAAGTATATCGGGCGAAATCCAGGGCGGGTTGAGCGGTCTATACAGTCGCCTGCGAACCTCAGTGGGCGGGGTGAGGGATATGGTAAGCGGCGTTGGAAAATCATCTGATAAATCCAGTAGTGAAAATCATGTCCCTAAGCACCCGCCATCAGAACGATCAAACACAAAATCCGCCCCCGATTCAATATCTTCCTTGGCTGAAGCCCAGCAACAATTCCCGGGCTCGCCTCCAGGCTTAGCCTTACATTCACCTATCTCCGTAAACCCCCCACCCGTGCAGGACGGTTCTCATCTAGTTGGTGGTGGAAAGACATCAAAGGTCTCGTCCAAGTCTGCAAGCATATCTTCAAAGACCTCCATATCACCCTCGACGGTATTAAAATCACCTGTTGCCCCTCTGTCTAAGGCCTCCGGCAGCTCGGGGGCTGTGGACCCTACCGTCACTGAATTACATGTCAATGCTATAAAGGATACCTCTCATTCCTCAAGTAATAGCTCTATCAATCAAACATCACACGGGTCACAGGTTATGGAACCTTCTGGGGCCGAAAACGATGAATCCCCTCACACCACATCCCTAGGCTCCTCAGGATGGAGCCAACGACTATCCCACTCTCCGATTTTACAGGCAAAAGCCTTCAATAACTCTTATGAACCAATAGGAGCCACAGATGTACCAAGATCTTCAACGGTTGGTAGCCAAACTCGCGACAACTCAAGAAGACCGGAAGGACTAGCAGGTCATGATACCGAGACAGCAATGCCTGGTCCAGCGCAGAGGGCCAAGCGCTCAATAGATGGGTCCCAAGATACCACCTTACCTCAAGAAAGAGTACGATCAAATTCAGCGATTTCTTTCCCCATGGATGGTTCTCCTTCTGCTCCTGGCTCGAGAACAGACAGCGCCATTCAACTCACCGGCAGTGAGGAAAATGGTTTCCCTGAGGGCCGAACTCCCTCTACAATTGCTACGTCTATCTCATTTATTGACGGAGAAGCGCAATCCAGAGAGTCGCTAAAGGCACTTGCCAAAACTGAAACAGCAGAGAAGGCGGCTTTCCCCAGTTCAAGCCGTTTGCCAGGATATCCGACATCGCAAATCTCCGTAGAAACCGCACTAGGGTCTCCTACCGTACCCCCTCTAAACACCATTGTTGAGCATGCAGCCGGCCAGACCGGGAGGATTAGGCGCCCAAATGCGACCGAGGGCGTTGTTTCACAACTCAGAAGTAAGTTACTCAGCAAGGATTTCTGGATGCGCGATGAAAATGCCAAAGACTGTTTCCATTGTGGAGAGCCTTTTTCTACATTTCGGAGAAAACATCACTGCCGCACCTGTGGGCAAATCTTTGACTCGAAATGTACTCTTTTGATTCCGGGAGATAGGTTCGGCCAACCGGGAACCATTCGTGTTTGCAAGCCCTGCGAACATATGATCAACGGAAATGACAATGATTCATCTGATTTTTCAGATAGCGAACAAAGTCCAATAGTTGTCAACCCACGAGTCTCTGAACTGAGCGTAGGGAACCCCTCACGGGTTTCACCTGAAGATGATGATACTGCCTCTGTCGTCTCTCAATCAATAGAACATGTTATGAAGACGCCTACGATGGCAATACCGGCGACAAGGCGGGCGGGCGAGGGCCGTTCGGCAGTTCTTGAGATCAGCCCCGACCGGCCACTAGCAAGGCCCACATCCTCAAGGTCACTTAAATCTTCCCTTAGCGGGCGGACGCATTCAATGGGTCATAAGCGCCATCACTCGCGTCAGCAGTACATTCGCAATTTCAAACCATATCACGATGAAAGAGCCCCCTTTCAACGCCGCCATGCTGAAGATGCATCCATTGAGTCCCGACTTCCAGCATTTCATAAAGATAACATAATAGACCCTGACTTGGCCCAATATCTCTCCGATGACGCCTCTAGTGGCGATGAGCAGCCAAGTCTCCTAGCTGCGGTGTCCGAGGGATCATTGTCCAAGAGCGGGGATACTGAAAAGACTACTTTTGGGGGACTTCTTGCTGCAATGAAGAAGGGGCGATCTGCTTTTGCAGATCGAAGCACTGGGTTTATACACGCTGGTCGCGATATAGACGACAGTAGCTTGAGTAGTTTGAGAGCAGCCAACTTACCTCGTCCATCTCGCCGGCGCAATCTTAGTGTCGCCAGCAGCATTCATCGCCACTCTCCTCGAGCATCCAAGGACAGTATCTTTAACCAACATGACCCAACAAACGCAGGCTATGCCTTGCCTACGGGTGTGAATTCAAGCGGTTTTAAATCAACTAGGAGCTCCTCTATGAGGGGAGCAGGGGCACCACCGGTTGAACTGAATAAAGCTAGCTTGCAGCATGTGCGAAAGCTTCTCCAGCAACTTCTTCACGATGCGTCAGTTCCCCATGCCCAAAGCTGGGAGACAGCCCTTCTTCCGATTCTTCTTAAAGCGGCAGATGAAGTGGACCCGGAGGTTCAGGGCGGTGATGATATGGATATTCGCCACTATATCAAGCTAAAGAAAATATCTGGCGGGCGCCCGGGGGACACGTCCTACGTTTCAGGTTTGGTTTTCACCAAGAACGTCGCGCTCAAAAGCATGCCTCGAAGTATAATGCAGCCCAAAATCTTAATAATTGCTTTCCCCCTCGAATTTGCTCGCCATCAACAGCATTTCATGAGCTTAGAACATGTCATTCGTCAGGAGCGCGAGTTTCTAGAAAATCTAGTCAGTCGGATTGCTGCTCTCCGGCCAACTTTGCTTCTGGTTGAGAAGAATGTCTCTGGTCTGGCCTTGCAATTGCTGGACCACGCCAATATTGCAACAGTCTACAATGTTAAGTCCTCTGTTCTTGGGGCGGTTTCTCGGTGCACCCAAACGAGAGTAATCACATCAATGGACAAACTTGTCACTACACCCGTAAATAGCGAGTGCGGTAGCTTCGATGTGAAGACTTACGTTTACAAAGGCCAGAAAAAAACGTATATTTATTTGTCTGGTTGCCGCAAGGAGCTGGGATGCACAATTGTTTTGCGAGGAGGAAACAACAATGTTCTCGCCAAGGTGAAGAGAATTACTGAATTCATGGTCTACGTTGTTTACAACCTTAGGCTTGAGACATGTTTGATGAGAGATGAGTTCGTCCAGCTGCCAACCTCATCTAAACACGGATTAGAGAAGAAAGCCGATGAGGCCGGGCAAAAGAAAACTTGCTCATTGGATGAAAAGGCTAGCCTGCCATCATCCAGTCCGGAACAAGATTCCAGCGAAACACCACTCCTCGATAGCGCAGGTGCAAATGAAGCTACTGAAGTACCAGATGACGTGCCAATGCCAACGTATTATGAGGATATTGTTCGAGATCATGAAACGAAAATTCTTTCAGCCTCCCCATTTGTTAAATTCGAGCCTCCTTATCTCCTAACACGCGCCAGGGAAATGGAGCGCAGACTAGCATATTTGAAACGGCTACGGGATCAAAAGCTTGATATTGAGCAATCGCCAGATGAAAAGGCAAAGAATATGAAGTTTCGATTGATAACCCCGGAAATGGTCCGAAAGTCTCTTCAAGGAGCTCCTCCCAAAGTAAAGGAGATTTTGCATGCAGTTCATGATGCTGAATACGATCGAGCCTTACACCACTATCAAACCCAAAAGCGCCAGTGGGAGGCCTATGTATCTGGCACAGCGGGTCTTTTCGACCCCTATGCACATCAGAATATCGTTGTACTCTTCAGTCTCGTCTGTACGACAACGTCTATTCCATGTTCCGGGCCAGACCTTGTTGCTTTGGAGTTCTATAATGAACATGGTGGTGATCCGATATTTGAACCGGACTGCACCCTTGGGCAATATGTAGAAGACATTTGCATCAATGCCAATGCAATTTGTACCGTGAATGGGTGTGAAAAACGCATGTCTGAGCACCATCGTCAATACGTTCATGGAGAAGCTCAATTAAGCATCTTCACTCAACCATACCCTTCCAAACTTCGAGGTTTTCAAGATACGATACTGATGTGGAGCTGCTGCAAGATATGCGGCAATGAGACCCAGGTCTTCCCCATGTCAGACAACACCTGGAAGTATTCCTTTGGAAAATACCTAGAACTTTCGTTTTGGAGCAAAAACCTACATGCTCGTGCGGGTGTGTGTCCCCATGACTTGCAGCGTGATCATCTCCGTTACTTTGGCTTTAAAGATGTTGCGATACGTATTCACTATGACGCAATCAACCTGCTCGAAATTATCGTTCCGAGAACTCGGGTGACTTGGAAGGTTGACAACGACCTACGACTTAAAAATGATATCTATCAAAAGACGGAACAGCGCCTTACAAAATTCATGGCTTCGGTCAAAGCAAGACTCAAGGGACTCAATGTGGAAAGCGTTCTCCCAAATCTAGCTGAAGATTGCAAAAAAGAAATCGAAACCCTTACCAGAAAAGCGAATGAAGACAATGCGGTCCTCATAAAGAACTTACAAGATATATACATGAATTCGCGATACTGGGAGGTCACTCCTTTCAATGAAGTACTTCGGTCTGTTCAAGAGAAGGTCGTCGAGTGGGATACTGCGTTCGCAGAGTTCGAAAAGAATTTTTTCCCGTCTGAAAAGGACATCAGACGACTAGCTACTCTTCAATTGAAAAAGATTTTCCTTGACAAAGATGCTTCAGTCACATCTCTAACCTCAGCAGATGAGACCCCAACAACGCCAACTGAGGCCGAGAGCGAGAGTAGCCAGGAACCAGAGCCTAGAAGACCAGTGCGTCGCATGACGTTATCTCCCGAAAAGGCCCAGGATGTTTTAGTCTCGGTTGTTGAGGAGCACTCGGGGGAAAAGAAAAGAGTTGCATCACCGGAGAACAAGTCATTTAGCAACGAGGAGACCCATTCAACCGACCCCCCTCCCGTGCCGGAGAGAAGATTCTCTTCTCCTCCGCATGTCGAAGTCGAAGGGGCGAACGGGGTTAATCCAACTCTGCCTTCAAATCAAACAGACCATGTTGCTGTGCAAGGGCAACCTGCAAATATTGAAGACAATGAAACAAATACCTCGAACACCCACTCAATTGAACAAAATACTCAAGAAAAGGCGGATTTTGACACGAATGGAAAGGGTGAAGAAAACAACATGACACCAAGCACCCTACCTACTACTCCCACCCACGCACTCTCTGCTATCCCTAGACCAACTGAGGTCTCCCGCCGTAGCGGGAAAGCAACCTCTCCACCATTGTTCCGCGCTCAGTCACAGCCTGTCCAAACACAGAAAGACTTGGCAAGCGAACTCACTCCCTTCAAGGGTGCAAGGATTGGGCCTGGGAAGCTCACTATGGCCAACAGCGCTACTAGTCCTCCTCCTGATTCCAAGGTCAAAGTATCAGATAAGAAACTTTCAGATCGGTTTGGCTTGAGTGCCTTTCGAAACGGAAGACTTACGCCAGGCCCATCTCTCATTCCTCGCTCAATACCGAACCGGAAAAACCGTGTCTCCTCTTTGGCTAAACACTTTGAACAATTAAGCCGTGAATTCGAGAAGGAGCGTCAACGTGAACGAGACCAGCGAGCTGCCAAGGGCGTACATTCCCGTGCATATCCACTTGCTTCTTCGAAAGCAATAGTTGAAGTGTATAAGAGCGTCCGCGATGCTGTTGAGGAGAAAGAACCGTCGGGCGACGGCGACGATCTTTCATCGGTTTCACGGCTTCCATTGGATGATTCAAGTCGAGGAAGCGAAGAGTTTCCGAAAATGCTGTCCGACGAAGAACAACGAGAGGTACTGGATACGCCGGAGCCAGCTGCGCCGTCAGAAACAGATAACCCCAACGCTGACGATCACAATTTATCCGACGCTGAAGTGGAAGATGCTCATAGTGACGAGGAGCGAGTTTCATCGGATGGCCTTCCAGTCACGGATTCAAATGATGATTTGACTAAGATGTCACCAGAAGACGAACAAATAGATCTCAAGGAGCTACCCAAGCACGAGAGAAGTACTCTCCTGAAAATGTTAACGAACTTTTGGTCTGAACGCTCTGCCAGCGGATGGGCGCCATTGGACTATCCCTTAACCATGTCTGATCACGTGTTTGCAGATTGTGACATCATTGTCCGTGACGACGAGCCTAGCTCTTTGATCGCATTCGCACTAGACTCGAGCGATTATAAGGAGAAATTAGCAAGCATCCAGAGGCGCTATGAAGAGGCTGATGAGGAAAAAGGTACTGATACCGAGGATGGGCTGGATGACGAAATGGAGACTAGAGTAGAGCATGCCCTTCTTCGATCTACTGGGACACACCTCAAATATCAATTCCAGGAAGGGCAAGCAAAGATGCTTTGCAAGGTATTCTATGCCGAGCAGTTTGATGCCCTGAGAAAGAAATGTGGGGTCGCAGAGCGCATTGTAGAATCGCTATCACGATGTGCCAAATGGGACTCAAAGGGAGGCAAGACTAAGTCTTTGTTTTTGAAAACCTTAGACGACCGATTCATTCTCAAGTCGTTATCGCCCATTGAGACGCAGGCGTTTCTCAAGTTCGCCCCGGCGTATTTTCAGATCATGTCTGAAGCACTATTCCATGAACTTCCGTCCGCGATCGCAAAGATGTTTGGCTTCTACCAAGTAATCATCAAGAATCCTGCAACAAACACGGAGTTCAATTGGTTTCTCTTGCTAATGGAGAACTTATTCTACGACCGAGTCCCTACCCGCATTTTCGACTTGAAGGGCTCCATGAGAAACCGGAAGGTACAGAGCACTGGAGAGCGCAATGAAGTTCTTCTGGATGAGAATATGGTGGACTTCATCTACGAGACACCGCTATTCGCCCGCGAGCACTCCAAGAAGCTGTTGAGTCAGAGTGTTTGGAATGACACCTTATTCTTAGGACGCCAGAACGTTATGGACTACTCACTCATGATTGCTATAGATGAGAGTCGATCCGAATTAGTTGTCGGGATCATTGATTGCATTCGCACGTATACTTGGGATAAGAAGCTGGAGTCTTGGATTAAAGACCGCGGGTTTGCTGGTGGTGGTAAAAACCGGCCAACTGTGACAAGCCCAAAAGAATACAAGAGTCGATTTAGGGAAGCTATGGCCAGATATGTTCTGCAGGCCCCCAGGTATGTATTGTATCCGAGTTATCCGCCAAGTCAGTTAGCTAATTCCAGCTTCCAGTTGCTGGCATCAATTCCAACCGTCCCAGATCCACCGATATGCGCCCTTGGAACACCATTCAAACCCAAGCCACAATCCTGTAATGGATGGCGATGCTGCTGAAGGAGTGACTGAAGCTACCGCGCAATAGGATAGTGCCCATGTGATGATTTATGTATAATGACTATATGAATTTATGATGATGTATAAAACACTACAAAGTTGTTCATACGTACTTAAATGGGAATAATTTCAGACCCTAAAATGACGTTATTCGAGTAGATCTAGCGTGCGAGTCCTTAACTACTCCTCAAATCTCGGGGCAGACGGCAAGCTTCTACCAACCAGGGTTTCAATGATAACCTCTCGTTCGAATGTGAAACCGGACTAGCGAATTAAACCTGTTAGACGGGAAATTTAAGTACTCCGTAGCATCAAGTGATTAAGGGGTCCTAACCAGTGCCCCAAGTAGACCAAGTTAGCAATAGCACAAATGGGTTTTGTTTTGGGCCTTGGGATAGTTGGAGCTCTAGCCATTGTCTTATAAACTACGCGTAAATCCAAAGAGAACGGGCCTGCCCCAACTGTGCTCTAAATTTCACCCGGGAGATCCTGGCTGGAGCCCTCCATCACTGCAGTTCGTTCCTTGACTCAGTTTTTTTCCGTGAGCACTCACTACCTAGGTACCTACCTAGTTTCAATCACTCCAAGTAAGACGTGAGGAGGCGAGACCTTCAAGGGAACAGAGAATTAAAATTTAACCTATATCCACCAGCCACAATGTCCAATCTCCCACTAAGTACCTGTTACTACCGGTTAATCAGAGACAAAACCTAGCTTAATTCGCTAACTATACTATACTTATACTATACTATACTCCGATTTAAGGATTCAATAATTGGTTACGTTTGTGTCTAGTGGGGCGCCCTGCAAAGGGATGTGGGATTTTGAATTATCAGGTAGACGGGCTGGAAAGAGAGAAATAAATAATCCGATCCATAATAATAGCAATAATAATAGTCGTAGAAATAATAAATTAGGGCTGTCAGTACTACCTACCTAGGTAGTGGTAGGAGTGTTAGAGTATTACAATAACAATGGTCAAAAGGAGGAGTTGTGTAGGAAGGGCTTGAGAGGGTGAGAATCATGGAGAATTTAATAATCTTGAGCAATCAATCTAGGTAGAACAGAGATGATATTGGGAGCAAGGGGGGTGCAGCGCGGATCGGTAATTAGAATTGGTTCTTGTTTGGGGGGTGTAGGTGGGTTGATATCATAATGTCTGTTAGTGTAAATACTTTACTATTTGGTATTGTTTATAGTTACTCGGGATTTATTCTAAAGAAAGAGATGTGAATTTACAAGTTCATTATTTATGATGTAAGAAGCTGATGAATAAGTTATAGCTAATCAGCACTCTACTTGACAAGATAATCGCTTCGATGTGACTTGAGAGCCAGCCGGCCAGATTTCTCAAGACTTGTCCAAATTCCGATAACACATCCTATACAGCCCAGAATAATGCAGCTCTTTGATAGATATCCTTTGCTTCAATGGCTGCACCTTTATCAAGAAACACCTTGACTATTTCAGCATATCTATTCAGTGGCCGCACCTTTATCAAGCAGCATCTTGACTATTTCAGCATGTCCATTCTGAGCAGCATAGGATAATATGGTCTTCTGATAGACATCCTTTGCTAGAATGGCCGCGCCTTTATCAAGCATCATCTTGACTATATCTGTATGTCCATGCTGAGCAGCATAGAATAATGCAGTTCTTCGATAGCGATCCTTAGCTTTGATATCTGCACCTTTCTTGAGCAGCATCTCAGCTATCTTAGAGTATCCATTCTCAGCAGCATAGAATAATATAGTTTTTTGATTTCCATCCTTTGCTCTCATGGCTGAACTTTGGTTAAGCATCATCTCAACTGTATCGGTATGTCCATTCTGAGCAGCATAGGATAATATGGTCTTCTGATAGACATCCTTTGCTAGAATGGCCGCGCCCTTATCAAGCATCATCTTGACTGTTTTTGTATGTCCATTCTGAGCAGCATAGAATATTGCAGTTCTTTGATAACCATCCTTAGCTTTAATAGCTGCACCTTTTTTAAGCAGCATCCTGACTATCTCAGAATATCCATTCTCAGCAGCATAGAACAATGCAGTTCTTTGATTATTATCCTTTGCTTCAGGGGCTGCACCTTTATCAAGCAGCATCTCAACTATACTAGAATATCCCTTCTGAGCAGCACAGACTAATGCAGTTCTTTGGTAGTCATCCTTTGCCTCAGCAGCTGCACCTTTTTCAAGTAGCATCCTGACTATCCAAGAAAATCCTTTCTCAGCAGCATAGAATAATGCAGTTCTTTGATTATCATCCTTTGCTTCAGGGGCTGCACCTTGATCAAGCAGCATCTTAACTATATCAGGATACCCATACTTTGCAGCATGGACTAATGCAGTTCTTTGATAGTCATCCTTTGCTTCAGTAGCTGCACCCCTCTCAAGCAGCATCTTGACTATCTCAGAATATCCATCATCATCATCATCATCATCATCATCATCATCATCATCATAATAATCATCATCAGCATCATAGAATATTGCCTTATCAGCAGCATAGAATAATGCAGTTATTTGATTATTATCCTTTGCTTCAGTAGCTGCACCTTCATCAAGTAGCATCTCAACTATATCAGCATACCCATATTTTGCAGCATAAACTAATGCAGTTCTTTGATGGTCATCCTTTGCTTCAGTGGCTGCACCTTTATTAAGTAGCATTCTAACAATCTTAGAATGTCCATTTTCAGCAGCATAGAATAATGCAGTTCTTTGATTACGATCCTTTGCTTCAGTAGCTGCACCTTTATCAAGTAGCATCCTAACAATCTTAGAATGTCCATTCTCAGCAGCATAGCTTAATGCAGTTCTTTGATAGTAATCCTTTGCTTCAATGGCTGCATCTTGGTCAAGCAGCATCTCGACCTCCATAATTTTCCCATACTTAGCGGCAATAAGAAGCCTCGAATTACGGTTTGTTGGAACCTCGTTCGGTTTTAAGTAGGTCGGAGGATTGCCATAATTTCGAGCCCCATGCTTGAGTAGCACTGATACTATATCATCATGTCCGTTGGTTGCTGCTATCTGCAGAGCGGATTTTCTCTCCCCAGATGAATTTAAGTCCGCTCCTTCTCGCAAAAGCAGTTGGACAACCGAAAGGTGTCCTTTTAAGGAAGCACGATAAAGAGCATTTCCAATCTTTCCTGGGGTGTTAATGCTCGCTCCTTTTTCAAGTAAGGCCGAAACAATCGAGGTATAACCCTTAGAGGCGGCTGCACATAGTGCATTTCCGTATTTGCCACCTTTTGCATTAACAGAGGCATTATGTTCAAGTAACATCGAGACTATATTTTCGTGGCCATTTGCTGCAGCGACGCAGAGGGCATTCGCGTCTTCCATTCCTTCAGGATTTGGATTAGCTCCTTTATCTAGGAGCAATTGAACAATCTCTTGGTAGCCTTCTTCAGCCGCCGCGTAAAGGGCATTCTGATATATTCCACCTTGAGCGTTGACATCAGCTCCATATTCTAGCATAATCCGGACACCCTCTGTGTAACCGTGGAAAGCGGCTATATGAAGCGCATTGCGACGCGGAGCACCCGGAATTTGACATTTCGCCCCACCAGCCAGCAGAAGTCTCACAATCTCACCCTGCCCTTCTTTCAAGGCTGCCTGTAACGCGTTGTCATAAAGCGAACCCTCGTCCTGAGCATTTATATTCGCTCCATGGTTTATCAGAGTCTTGACAGTGGCAATATGGCCTCCAGCTATAGCAGCTTGTAATGCGTTGTCATATTTCCCACCTCGTGCGTTGACATCAGCCTGGTTGTTGATCAAAAGGTTCAAGACCTCATCATGCCCAAAAGCAGCAGCAGCATGCAGTGGGATATTATGTCTTCCATCCCTACCATTAACATCGGCGCCATGAGCAAGCAGAATTTTACAAGCATCAGCCAACCCTATGAGCGATGCAATGTAGAGGGGCAAGGGGATGTCGAAGTTGCCATGTAGCTGGGGCACCTCAGGAGGGTGTTTCTGTGTATCAGGATTAAACATTCGGATCCAGTTACGATATGTAATCTCGTTTTGAAAAAGCTCCTTAATGAGGTTTTGTAGAAGGATCGAATCCTTTTCCAGAGCTCTAGCATGTCTGAACCAGTACTCGGCGGCGTACCTCGCCAGGGGATAGTCCTTAAAGAATGAGTTGTTCATGCAATCATCCCGATCGAAATGTAAAATATATGCCAGGCAGGTTTCTGCAATACACAAACTGCTTGGATGCATTGAAATGCGGAATTGGCTTATCGGGCTTGAGGGGATGTCCTTTGACAGAAGGTATTCACGGACAGATGTATGGGCTAATTTAATGATTCCTTTCGGTGCCATAGGATCATGGCCAACAATTGTAATCAAAGTAGGAGTCAGGGATAGGATATCGTCCGACCATTCAAATCGCCTGTTTTTATCGAACCTAGGTTTGCCTTCAGGCTCAGCAACGAATAGTTCAGCGGCCTCTTCAACCTGAAGAGGCCTCAGTGCATATGCCAGCCAGTGTAGCAGCTTCTCAGCCATCCGGTAATGTTTCGGGTGGATTTTCGAGAGGATTCGTTCATATGTTCCATTTAACGTATTAGGCAGAGCCTGGAGTGTCCTAGAAAGCATGTCTTTATTAAAACACGATTGTACCTCCCGAAGCTGGCAATCAGCAAGCCGAAACCTATAAACTCGTCAGCCTTGATTATAGACGAAGCCAATTATGTACTATACATACATCCCAGACGATTGCTCTACTAAAGAATTTTCAATTTTCTGCTTTGTAGCTGGGTCGTTATTCCACCGCATCATTAGCTGATTATTTTGGTTGAAGCTTGCTCTCACAAAGGTGCGGATATCGCGATTGACATAAACAGCGTGAAGTGGAACTCTTATGGGCTCAAGCTTCTGCATCTGATGCTCAATAGCTGGCTCCTCTCGACTTGTTACCAAAAGCCGAAGCCCGGGAAGTTTCCAGCTCTGAACCTCTGAAATCCAGCAGAGCAAGTCCTGTACATTATTGCATTCATCAAGGGCATCTAATACCACAAATACTCGAGAGAACTTGGAAGCCACCTCTTTGAAAATCTTTACAAAATCATCCCGTCCCGGCTGAGCACTACGCTTCTCGCAATCTTGGTGTAGGCGCTGTACGGGGATTGGAAGCTCACGCGATGATAATTGCCGAAGAATGTTCCTGACGCAGCTCTCGAGGGTCTGCTTTTGATTATCACTGAAGTCAAAATAAAAGTAAGTAACAACAGACTCTGCACCATGACCGGATTCGCCTATGAGATGATCCACGATGGTCGAAGACAATATTGTCTTTCCGCAGCCAGCTAGTATGACGTATTAGCCCAGTCATACTACAATAAAGAAGACTGTGCTCACGAATTCCATGCAGCCATAACATCCCATTTTCCTGGTCTTTCCATTTAGAAAAGCGCTGACCCTTGAGTAGCCATTCACCGGTTGTTGCCACATGTTTTTGACGAGCCTCATTGTAGTTCAATGATTGATCCACAGTGGATAGCCATGAGAGGATAGATCGATGCTGATCGTTGGTGATTATTTCTATTTCTCAAGTATTAGGATCAAGATTCCAAGATTCCCTTCTACATAAAACTCACCATGAATTTCGCCTACCCTGTCCTGGACGTCCTGTATCAACTTAAGTATACCTACCATGGTTCTGTCAGTTTCCACGGGGAGATTCATAAACACTTCTCTGCTCTCTCTCAAAGGGGTAGCAATAACTTACTTGCTGCAGTTGGAAGTGCGTGCACCACTTGTGCTTGTACCTCAAGCAGGAGCTCCTTTGCAAAAGCTGCTGCCCTTAAAGCTGCAAGGGTTTGCCAGGCGTTATTCTTGTGAGAGTCCGCATAGTCACAGATACCGCGGATAATAATACACGGAAAGTTCTCCATCAAACCGGCTGCTTCCATCTCAAAGCACAGTACCTTTCCCCCCAGTAGCCCGTTGATTTGGTTTCTCTTTTCCGCATCTTTGATGACCTGGTTACCAGATGCGATGAGACCATAATGAATGCACATCTCTCGTGCTTCCCTGTTGATGATTTGTGACGGGTCGCAACGAGGGCATTTTCCAGTATCATCCTCCTCCATAAATTCAGATTCGCCATCGGGGACCTCTTGGTGCTCGTAACTCGCTCTGAACAAATTATCTTTCAAAAGAGCTGAAACTTTATACTTTTTTCCAAGGCTTGGCCATTTTCCCTCCATTTCATCGAGAAATCCAGGTATTTGGGAGCCGATCATTTCATGTTTAGCTTCTAGCTTTGTCAACGCTGCAAGCAACTCTCTAGGAGGCGCATTAAGAGAGCCAGTTCGCTTAAAGCGACCTCCATTCTCTGCCTTGCCAAAGTCCCACTGAACAACCCCCCCGAACTCATCACTTGGTGTGCTCACAACGATATCTCCCAGTCTCACTTTTGGCGGGACACCACCTCCGATTCCTACCATAAGGCCGAACTTGATTGAGGGAAAGTTAGATGTCATCTGGGTGACCGCTATTGCTGCGGCATTGTTACCATATCTGCCTTTGGGTAGAGTGGTGATCACCACGTTATGCTCTCCAATCTGTCCAAAGGTATATGCATTATCACCAAGCGGAACTGATAGGTCGCGGTGAATCTCGTCGAGCATTGCCTTTACAGCGGCCAGCTCTCCTGGCAGAGCACAGAATACCCCAACTGTGTACTCTTCATGTTTCAAGCACTTAGGCTCCATGGGTGAAAAGTAAAGAAGACAAGAAATCAGGCAAAATACGCAACTATATTTCAATATTCAAGCGTAAGAGATGCTAAAATCTTGATGTTGTCCCCGTTTGTTGAAATATGGTCTGGTCGCTTGGGTATATGCAATGCGGCTGCGGGCGGGGGTGGCATGAGGCATAAAAGAAGCTGTTTGTTACCTAATGGTTCAGCCTTGTTGTTTTCTGTCGGCTTTTATGAATCAGGAGGGGTTGTTTAGATTAATCCCTGGGCAATTAATTACCCTTCTGGGTGTGGTGCAGTCCTCATCCAAACCCCTCCCCCAAATCAATTTATTAAGTTTTTATTAGTATGTTTAAAGTGAGGCGTATATTACCTCTAACCTCTACCAATCAAGCAGCCTCTAAGGCTGGTCTTAATGTCTGGGTAGGTTGGCCGCAACTTGGTACACTCAGACCCTCTAGAATCTGCCTTGCCCTCTTCTATTCCGTCACATTTCATTTTATCCCACATTGTATGGACCATGTCCGTGTACCCCTCCTTTAACAAGACTACCGAAGTAAGTATTAATGTTTTATCACTCTCCAATCCTTCCTAATATACTTTATCAACAAGTTCTCTAGCACGTACAAACCACAGGGTTCAGCTGTATCCAAACCATTATATTGACGGCACATAATGTGTTAGATCTTCATCAGCAGTCTCCACGAGATTTTAGAATGACCGAAAAAGGTGGCCCGAGTGATGCTAGAGTTGAGGTGGAGGCAGCCCCGTATTCAGCCTCGCCCACGAACTAGTACAAAACGCCTTGCCTTGCCTGTGAGTGTGAGTGTTTTATTACGAGGTCCCAGTAGTCTCTACTAACCCTAGGTAGTTCCTAACCAGTGGGCCCTGATGCTCGGATTTTAACTAGGGGTTTACCCCATAGGTATCTACCCAGGATTTAGCCGGCAGTTCTGATTAGAAGAGTATGTAAAGTTTTGTAAGACTCTTGGTCAAGGTCTAATTGCTGACGAGCCACAGCCACTCCAGACTCCAGTGACTCTCGACTCTATAGCGAATGTATATATCGGGTAATAGATTAGTTACTTCCTACCCAGGTATCCAGGTTCAAGAGTTTCTCTTTGTATTCCGTTGTTGCTTGTGAATTTTTTTTTTTTTTTTTTTTTTTTTTTTGGGAAGAAAGACTAAATAATTCTCATTTCCATAGATATAGATAGATCACTAGAGCGTGAACAGGGGGCGACTGACTTTTTCATTTACAGCACTCCGGCGTATTGGAGCGGGGTTTTGAGCGTCTGTATTATTAATTATATAGTATTCCATGGGTTTATTCATGCGTGACTCATATGTGTTATAAAATATGGCTATTGGGGGACAGTATAGAGGTTATGAAGGGCGGGTACTCCCTGTCTATGTTAAAAATTTACTTTGCCAATTCTAGTGGTGAAAGTCTATTAAGCTGGAACATGCCCTTTGTAACTATATCAGGTTGATGGGTTCGGTTGCCCAACAGGAGAAGGAAACTGTGCGAGCCGAGCCTGCAATATCTCCTCCACTTCGTCAAACCCATTATTCTTTGCCGCCTTCATAGCAGCAATATAAATCTCTTTCTGTTGCTCTGCCTGAAGCTCGGTGTATCCTTTCAGTAGTTGCTTGATCACCATCCCATGTCCCCGAAAGGAGGCCGCGATAATAGCGTGGCTAAATGGTGGTTTGCCTCGAAGATTAACGTCAACGCCAATGTCGACTAAGAACTCAACAGCCTTATTGGATCCCCGATACGATGCGTTACATAGTGCATTCCCAACTGTCTTGTTGTTGACATTGCCCGAAACACCGGCCTTCATCAGCCACCGTGGGACAGTGCTGTCGTTGGATTCACAGGCTTCAACAATTGACCGCAGCCACAATTCGCCCATTGAAGTGATGTTGAGAGTCACTAGCAGTGCATCCAGAATCTTGGTGTAGCTGTTCCTGATAGCCTGCCGAAAACTTTGGATAGGTATAGCGGCAGCCTCCGCACCTGCGTTTAATAACTGTCCGACTACGTCCAAATGGCCCCGTGAGACAGCGGAACCTAGACCCAGGTGGAGAGTCCGTGGGGATGTAAAGCTTGATCCGGCCTCCAGCAGTGCCATAACAACCTCAGAATGGCCGCCTTTAGTGGCTGCTTCCATAGCATCCATGCAATTAAATTGTTTCCCAGAGTCTCGCGATATTTTCAGAAGCATCTCCACTAGCGTTCGATTACCTCCCTCCGCTGCCGCTTTTAGAGGATCCCCAAAGGGTTTGTTCCCTACCGCAGGGTCGGCTCCTCTTTCCAGTAACTTCTCAACAACCGTTGTGTGACCCGCGCGGCAGGCTAGCCATAGGGCATTGCCAAAAAGCCCTGGTTTGGGATTCACGTCTGCCTTTTCCTCCAAGAGAAAATCTACGGTGGTGACATGTCCTTGAGACGCGGCTCGTGCTAATGGCGTGTAAAGCTCCTTATCTAGTGCATCTACCTCTCTCAAGCGAGATTCCTTGCTACTACTGAGAAGCTGATGTAGAAGATGATTGAGACCGAATAGGGCGACAAAATGTAAGCCAGACATATCAGGTGGGACTGAGCCTGCATGTGGCATTTCCGCTATCATCGCTTGGCTGGCACAGTGGGTCAATGAAATGTTCTCTAAGAAAGGAATGGCGAGGGCTGCCGTCTTTTCTTGGACACTAGAGGCATGAGTTCCCCAGTATTTCGCAGCGTAATGCAAGAAAGCATTCTGCTGCACTCTGTCCGTAAGTGCTTTAGGGGACAGAGCAGTTCCACAGGCGAAATTGTCAAAAGAGAGATAGGTCAAACAAACCTGGGTTATTTCCATCTGTGCGGATTTGATCCAATCCGGCGTGTGCCGGTCATCTTCAAAATATTCCTGTGTGGTAAAATGGACAAGTTGGATGGCATCGCTCTTCGGATTCAAAACAACAAGCCCAGCACAAAGGGGGAGAAGCTCTTGTATATCCGGGAGGTACTTTTCTTGTATCTGGCGATCTCCCGACTTGACAGCCAAAGCATGCTGGAGCTCCGCTGTGGTCAATGGACGTCTCGCACGCACAACCCATGTTATTATGCGCCTTGCCCAATTCCGGTCATCCTCTGGCTGAGATTCAATTCTTGTAATTGCGTCGTTGTAGAGCATTTCTAATGCCCCGGAGCCCTCCTGTAAATTTCTCAGCGTATCTTCGATATCGCCGACCGTTCTTTTGCTTTCCAGGCGTTTCAAGTGAAGGGTCGCGAGAAGGAACCTATTTGCCGACATCAGTTGAAATCAATACGGACCAAGTTGACGCTATCTAGCCGCTCCCTCTTATTATGTATACGTACATTCCATCAACGGCGTTACTGATTTTCTTGATGATCTCTTCTTGTAGAGAAAGGTTTCTCCTCACACACCGCGAAAGGGTACCAATGTTGCTCGCGAGGTAAGATTCCACGTCTGACTTCTGAGCCCGAATCTCTAATTGAGTGCCGAATGAGAAATTCCCTTCTAGCGCATCCATGGTACGAGCCGTAACCAGTATGCATAACCTAGATTGTTTCTGGATATTCGACAATCTTTGTAGCAAAACCCTACGGACATTGTCTGAGCATTCGTCTAACGCATCAATCACCAGAGAGACACGAGGCCAAGAAGAAACTGCCAAAAGAAGAGCTGTGCATATCTCATCGGTTGCCATTTTTTTCTTTTTGGTACTGTATGAGGCGTAAAGAGTTTGTATATCATCCGGGATCAAATTGGTCTGTTCCAGGAATTGTCGCAACAAAATAGCGAGCAGACTTTCAGCAGTCTGCTCGTGTCGCCTGTCATAACTGCAATAAATGAAAATGACGGGCACTTCTTGAGGACTATAGGATAGCCGAAGGTAATCGATTAAAGTAGCCACCAACACGCTCTTCCCAGCTCCTGGGATACCGGGGCAAAACAGGTTCCTCTCCCTACCATGCAACCAGTCCTTGAATTCTTCAGAGTTCAGGAACCACTGTCCGGTCCCTGGCTGCTGCTTCCTCAATATATCATGGTGTTCACTCTCGAAGGTAGACGGTGAGACCCAGTCCAAAAGATCCTTTCGCTGCCTAAGTTGGAGGTCTTGGTATTGTCAGTTACAGAGGGGAGGAAAAAGAAGAAAACAACTGTGGATAGTCAGAAAAAATTTCAGGTATACCATTACTGAGGGGCTCAAGCTTTTCAACTATAGCATTCAATTGTTCCTGCACTAATGTGCAATTGATCAAATAAAAAATTAGTATATTGACATTTTCCACACGGCCATTTGAAATTTTGTGAAGCTCTTACAAGGCTCTAGCATCGATGCAGCAATTGGAGTGTATTCTACCTGATCTGCAGGTAAAAGATAAAGTAGCTCTTTGGCATAGGCAGCTGCTGTCGCAGCAGCATACGGTTGCCAGCGCTTATTCTTGTGAGAATCAGAATAATCACAAATCCCCCGGATAACAAGGCAAGGGAAGTTATCCACCAGGCCTGCCGCTTCCATTTCGAAGCAGAGTATCCCGGCCTCTTTTCGAAGTCTCTCTCTAGTCCTGCCATGCCTCATCACTTGATTCGCCGACCCAATTAATCCATAGTGGATGACAGGATCATGAGAAGGGCGAGCAACACGGGATACAAGTTTCTGCTTGTCACAATGTTGGCACTCCTCTTGACCCCGCGCGTCAGAATGATCATACTCCGCCTCGAACAGCAAGTCATGCTCAGACCCTTGATGCCTGAAATCAGACTGCAGGCCGGGGTTTGCGCGGAGCATTGCAGATAGATGCGCTTGAATAGAGCTACCTTTCCTTCTATGAAACGCTCGCAACTTTGACACTGCGCTCATCAGTATTGTCGGCGGTTTATTGGAATGACCAGTCCGGATAAATCTACCCTCTTGGATAGTTTTTCCAAAATCATACTGTAACACGCCGCCTAGAAGAATCAATCAGTTACTCGAAGAAAGATCGTCCAAAAAAGAAAGAAACCACGATCCTTTACCATGTGACGGACCCGGGTGGCTGACCACAACATCCCCCAAGCGTAAATCCCTTTGTGAATCCCGACTGGGCTCCTGGGGAGCTCCGCCTCCGATTCCTACCAACAGGCAAAATCGAACTGCTGGGAAGCTTCGAAGGATATTTGTTGCTGTTGCAGCGGCTCCTCCAACACCACTTGTGCCAGAACCAAGACAAGCAATGACTACGTTGTGCTGTGCCACTCGGCCCAAGGTATAGACGTTTGTATCATTCTCATTCTGAGGGAGGTCCGCATGTTCGGCATCCAGAACTGCTTGCGATGCTGCAAGTTCGTCTGCCAATACGCATATCCATCCGATAGTATAATCGCGCTTTGTCAATCTAGGGACCTTGTGGCTCGAGAACACTTTTTCTTCGCTCGGTTGGCCCTGACTGGCATATTGAGGGCGCTTTACATTAGAGGGCTCTGCATGGCCAATTGTTGATCTCTTTCGGCTGGACTAGTTTTAGAAATTCATTCTCTTATTTTATTTTATTTTTTTCTATTATTCTCAATGAAAAGGTAAAGAGGCACTACTCACCTTTGCATGCCAGAAGGCTGCTTTGGATTAGGTTTCTGCCGTCAGTGGGGGGGAGGGAAGCGTCACGCCCCTCACTGCCATGCGAGGCTATCTTATCTTTGAAGGGGGCCTAAAAGAGTATATATATACTCTTACTGTTAGTTATGGCGTAAACAAGTTGATCTAATAGAGTGACAATGACTATGCCGATAATTATTATATCACGTAAAAGGAACTAAACTATATGTATATGGTGGAATAGACATTCTTGTATTTTTCTGATTCTCTCAATAGCTTCTAGTGGCCTGAAGCAAGTAGCTTGGCTACCTATTCCTTCACTGGCTTGTCCATCACGTGTCCCTGCCCCGTAAGCCCCATCATCCAAAGTACGATTAACCGGTCGACAGTAACACTATTGCGGAGTAGTTGTAATATCCTGTCGAAGAAAGGGCTTACTTTTGGCTGAAGGTTGAAATAGAACACCTGTGTCAGGAATATCCCCAGCTCAGACAACTTCTGCATCACAACTATAAAGCCACTGGACCATAGGATAGTGCTACAAATTATGATTCATACTAATGAATGTAAGAAAGATACTAATGAATGTAAGAAGGTATGATGATGTATAGAAGGACTTGCAATAGTATAATTCTCTTCTCTTTTTCACTTCAAAGTCATTGTTTTGAGATGCATTTTTTTCTAGTGCGACCCCGGTTTCCCCTTCACAGTACTTTTGTTACGGGTCTCCCCCAATATAACCCGCAGTTAGCTATAAAAGGCAGTCTCTAAATGACCCAGCTATGGAGCAACCTACCGGTTAAACTTAATCTCCCAAGTACCGACCCCGCCCTTTCAAAGTCTATCTATACGGTTTAATTATCTTTGTATCAATTCCGTTGCACCGAGTGGAAGCCGAACGATCGGCGGAATTCGGGATAGTCGGGACGCAAATCGGGAAGTTGATTTGCTTTTAACAGCTAATTTTTCCCGAATATCATCGCATTGGAAATATTCTAGAAGCATTAATCATTTACTTAATGCTTTCTCTTTACTCCAGCATACTTTGCTCTTTTTCAACCAGAAATACCCACATGCACTTGGTATCTCTCTCTTTCTCTCTCTCCTCTTCTTAGGAGGAAAAAACTATAATTTCTGAACTTTTCTTCTCTTTTCTATTTTCTTATATAAGAATCATTTTGCAAATCATCCCAACAGGAATAATAATGAGAAAGGAGTCCGGAATCAGCTAATTAATCTTACTTTTATAAGGAAGAATAATTATTAGTATTATTATTCGTGCCGCGGTTCGGACCTTTTCTTCTCCTCCCCGCAAGAGAAGTCCAATAAGTACCGTACCTACTACTAATTAATTAGGAATTATTTATCCCCTTACTTCCCTTTAATTATTCCACTACCTACATCTTTTTTTTTTTCTTTTCCTTTTCCCAATTCCCCTCCTCCTTCTCTTCTCCTCCTTCTTCTTCTTCGTCTTCTTCATCATTTTCATTCATTTTCCTTGGAGGCAGAGAGCATGCACTGGTAGTTCGTTCCTTACCCGCTTCGCTCTTGGAAACTTGTTCTAATTCTCTCTTCCTTCCTGTCTTCTCTCCTTTATTTATCCACGTAATATTTCTTACGGGCCTCCTCTTGTTCGCATGTGCCTATTATGTGATTGCATTACAGTCCTACAACTTCTTTACTAACTTGCTCACTCCACCGCGATGGCAATGATGTGCTATCATTTAGTGTTTTTATTCTGTTATGCAAATATCACCTACAAAATCGGCTATTTATTCTGCTCGCTGTTAATGATGGGAGAGAACCTGGTTCCAGGGAGGCTCTAGGTAGTCTTGCGTGGACTCCTGTGGCTTCCCACGACTAACTTACGAAGCAGGAAATCAACTAACAGTGAGCCCGAAGGGTAAAAGGGTTAAAAAATGAACTCTTCAAGAGGGTTAATTATTAATTCGGCTTTTGGATTCAAACAAGAAAAAGAAAACAAGCAACCAATAGTGGCTTTTCTAACTAACGCCCAACAACGCAAGAGGAATACTGAATTATGTTCCTTGCACATCTCTCCCCAAGGTTAGGTCAACCTTACCCTCTCCAGCAATTCCAGAAAGGGTGCTTGAAAAATGGGCGTCACTATGGTTACTGGCCCGACACTCTGCATATTATGGGGTATAGCGACTAAAAAGTCTTGCAGAAGCTTGTAAGTGCGCAGAGATTTTGGTTCGTGCCTAATCAAGACTTCTCTACAATGTCCAGAGACACCACCTTCACACCTGACTATCCGATCGCGATCGATACCACGTCATCTGTCAACATGCCGACACTCGCCAGGTGCATTTACTCAGCAAGGCCAAGATTCTCCTCAGCAGGAACAATACGGACGGTGTTTGTATGGCCCATACCACCGCGCCAGCCCTGAACGCAGACAATGGGATCACCCTTGTTGATGATTCCGAGCTTAAGACCGTGACTGATACCCCACTTGAGGCGGCGGTCGACATCCTCCTGCCAGATCTGGACATTGAAGTCGGGCTTCTTCTCAGGGAAAAGGAAGGGCCAGACACCACGGTACAAGTGAGAATACTATGGAGAATAGTGTCAGCATACAAACAGAGATTCAACGCCAGTGTTGAAAACGTACCCTTGAAGCAACTGGGTTACGTGTGACCATCAAAATGGGGCAAACTGGACGATACTTGGAGATCATACGAGCTGTCTTGCCGCTACACCAGGTTGTTAGTAGGATGTTTTTGCCAAGTGGAGGAAGGAGGAGAGTTCTAGAGCATACCTTGTGGTCAAGACAACGATGGCACCTGCGTTGAGTTCAAGACTAGCACTCACGGCGGCCATAGCGATGGACTCGACAGTATCGGTGGGGCGAGGAGCGAGGTTGCGCAGCTCATCGAAGACATTAAAGTGAGGAATAGCAACTTCAGCGAGCAAGCAGGTCTCAGACATCATAGTGACGGCCTCACAGGGATAGTTACCCTTGGCGGTTTCTCCGGACAGCATGACGCAGTCAGCACCATCAAGAACAGCATTAGCAACATCCGAAACCTCAGCACGAGTGGGGCGAGGGTTATATGTCATAGATTCAAGCATCTGAGTGGCGCAGATTACTGGCTTTCCCTTGATGTTACACTTGGCAATCATCATCTTTTGGGCAATGAAGACCTTGGCAGCGGGGATCTCGATACCAAGATCACCTCGGGCGACCATGACACCGTCGGTCTCCTCGAGGATCTCGTCAAAGTTGTTAACACCCTGCTGGTTTTCAATCTTGGCAATGATCTGAATCTCCTTGCCCTCTTCGCCCAGCACCTCGCGGATGTGACGGATGTCACTTCCGCGCCGGATGAAAGAAGCAAAGATCATGTCAACCTTGTTCTTGACACCGAACTTTAAATCATTAATATCCTTCTCCGAAAGAGCTGGGAGATCAACATCGGTTCCAGGCAAGTTGACACCCTTGCGGGATGAAATGTTTCCGTTGTTGAGACACTTGACACGAATGGTCTTATCATCTACGACCTCCAACACCTCAAAGGAGAGAATACCATCATCGACGTAGATGAGCTTGCCAGGGGCAATCACCTTGGTGATATTCTTATAATCAAGGTACCTAGTGATTAGGTCGTCAGCTGAAACTGCTACACCCTGAGCGTCTATCGTAATTCATGCGGCTCTGTTGGCCGATTGAGTATACGTAAGTAAAAAGGGTCCAGAATAACTTACATATTCTTGTCATCGCATGCGGTAGCATATGCTTCGTCGGTTGTGATGTTGAGCTCGTGGCCCGCCTTGATCGGGATGTCCTTGTCGTCAACAGTATTTCCGGTACGAATCTCAGGTCCTTTCTACATGCCAGTTAGGTTTGTTTGCCTCGTGAGTGAGAGTGTATCGGGACTCACGGTATCAAGAGCAATGGCAAGGGGACGTCCAGTTTGGAGGCGTTCAGCTTCACGGGCATGGTCAATGACAGATTGGTGATACTAAGTAAATAGTGAGACAAGTTACAGCCACAAAGAACACCACTGAGTGGAAGGGTACCTCATATGAACCATGAGAGAAGTTCATGCGAACGACATTGAGACCAGCTATTATAATTATGAGCTCGAATCACACAAGAAATCATTTAAATTTAACACCATACCTTTGCGGAGCAAGTTGATCTTCTCCACGGAGTTGGTCTTGGGGCCTAAAGGTGGGGAAAAAAAGACTCGGTGTTAGCCCAGGTTATTTGAAGGAGATTTCTTCCAAGAAATTTGAACAGGAGGAAGCTATGGGGAGATTGGGAGAGCAGGCTTAGGAAGAACTTACCAATGGTACAGATGATTGAGGTGCGGCGGAAGTTCTTTGAAGGCACCATCTCCGTGTTGAGCTTGGAGTGCCACTCCAGCTTCATACGGTTGCTCAGGTGGTCGAGAGAGGAACTGGCGGCCATTTTTGAGGAGCTATCCTAGTGTGTGTTTTGGATAGGGAGGGGATGGAATTGGAAGAGAGGTAAGAGAAGTTGGTAAAAAAGGAGGAAAGGAAAGAGGCAGGATGGAAGGTCGATAAGAAAAAAGAGAGAACTAGCCCAACAGCCCCGGTGAGCGTGAGAGAGCGGGAAGAGGGGCTCCGTTTGGGTGTGTGCCCGGAGGGGAAAATATTGTTGGCCGCTTTATGATTCCACTGGTTATCATCGGCCGGTCCCCCGCGGATCAACAAGAATGGGAAGAAACAGGCAGAATTCACTCAATAATGGGCTAGTTCTCAATTTTAATTCTCATTATTCATTGAATGTAGCCAAGGAAACGGATTACTGCTTGCTATCTCCAAGCTAAAAATGCTCCCCGTTACGGCGATGTGTAATACACTAGAATTAAAGGCCTTCAGGCAGATTATGGCACGAGTCTAACTCCGTACCTACATGTTCCCCCATTGACGAAAAATTATTGGCACAGAAACATATCAACATTAATAGTGTTCTTCACTATTATTGTCTAACACCTTTTTCATCCTAAAAATTCAGTTGCCACCTTACTACCAGGGTGGGGGTGATATCTGACATCCAGCTAGAGGGCTTCGGTGCCCAAGCTCCCCGAAATACCAAGTCTTCTACCAGCTCAACGGAAAGCGAAGCTGAGGGCAAGCCCAGCTAAAGTTGCCGAGGACATAGTCATCTCAAGTTCTACAAAATACCTAGATATGGAGCTGCTATCAAGGTCAGAATGGTAGGTATGACAGACCCTCTTTTCACACATGTTTTGGAGGCACGATTGGCACGATTGGCTCCAATCATCCCACGCTAAGGTGGAGGGGTTGGGTAAAAAAAAACAAAAAAAAAAAGGAAAGGCTAAAAGCGGCTTCCCGATCGGGCGATTCCAGACAGGACGCCGGTGAGATAAGCACGGACCTGATTATGTGAGCATAACCCAGGGGACCTTACTAAGCACAATTCATAAAGGGAGAGGATTTCGGAGAAACTCTCGGACCGAAAGTCGGTTTGTGATGAGAACCCAGCCACATTTTTCGGGATGAATCCCCCCAGCCACCAAAGAACCCACGTCATGTGAAGAAGCACGTGAGAGTCATTACACCCGACTTCTCCCCAGGTTGTATGCCTACAGTGACAAGAGGCTCGCTCTACAATTGCACATATACTCTTTCCTATCAGGCTCACCGAACTTGCAACCCACGAGAATCCGTAGAGCAGTGTGCAATCAGTCCTTCGTATATTTACTTGTTTAGCAGTGACAGTCTCTACTTGTTCAAAATGGTATGACTCTATACATACCCCTACTCTCTAAGAGTCTGGTAACTCAACAAGCCGTTGATCTAGCTTGGTCGTCTCACTCACTACGCTTTTGACGCTGTTCTCGGTAGGCATTTCTTCAAACCTTATCGTCATTGACGTACCGAAAAGCTAATCTCTATCCTCTCGTCTCCAACAGTCTCCGCCTTTTTGGCCGGTGTCAAGCGCTCAACTGGTCTTACGTAAATACTCCTCCTTCTTTCATTTTTCTTCAAAATGGACTCGCAAACCATCTATCCTACGGATTATAATGTTCATCATCATTTCAATCCAATCAAATGGGGTGATGAATCAACAAATAAAAACGAGAAACTAACCGTTTTTCCCCGCGCCCCCAATTCCTTTCCGAAGGGGGGGCGCGTGGGGTTCTTGACAGCCCCAGTCTCAACTCCGACCAAATCACCGAAAATAAAGACGTTAAGAAATGGATCGATAACTATCTCGGAGTCGGCGAGTGGGTGATGGACCAGTCCATTGCTGTTTTGAGTTCTACGAGCTACTTCGAGCGCAAGCGATGAGCCCTACCCTCCTCACCCCATAATTCCGGTCCTAATCCTTCGAACCCCTCTCTCGCCGTGGGAAGCAAGCATTCAATGTGAAGTACCTATCAGGTATCTCTCATGTTTGGCATACTGATATTCACCTTTTCTACGTTCCCTTTTACCTTACTCGGTCTAGGTGACGGTCTGAGAAGAGCGCTATTTGGAGCTACCTATATTTTTGTATCAAATCTTCAGCTTGTTATGAGGTTAGGTCCCGATGGCCGGATGTTTTCTTTTCATGACTTCACGAAGCTCGTCCCTTTATTCACATTTCATTCTTCTTTGATAATCCCTCCCCTCGAGTTGTATGCAAACTACGGCGTTAGGAATCGCTTCTTTTTTTTTTTTTCAATGTGCCTCGATTCTACTTCATTTTTGGTCTAAGTTTCCCATGGTTCTTACAATAACACCACTCCAAACCATATGCGTTGGATATAGTTGCCTGTACATAAATGAACCATTAGGAAATCTCAGCTGCCACCTTTTCCAACAAACTCCGATTCTCCCTGGGTCGCCTTCCGCGTCCCCTTCAAGCGGAGTCCAAACTCAGTTTCTTGCTACATAAAATAGCAGTGGCTATTGAATAACAGACCTTATGATTTTCATCGGCTATCTTGACCTGCGTTCCGGTTCAGACCCACTTTCTCAAATGCAGCCAGTTCTTCTTTCAAGCCAAAATTATTATGTTTATTAAATATATAGGCTCAAATCATAGAAATATGGGTATCGTGTTTTCATGAATCCGTCCGAAGGTCTAGCATTCGGTGAACGTTGGAATCAACCGGGCGTGGAAGACCCGTGTGTGTGGGAAGAATAGTCGGATATGCAAAAAAATATTGTGGAAATCAAGACTTATTCACAGCATAGAACTTCTCGCGCTTTGGAACCAAGAACGTTCTTCACTTGTGATTTCATAGAACATTTGTAATCGGCTAATACCGCACAACATCCCGCAAGTCATGTTTGAAGAAGTGAATCAATATCTAGGCGACGATAATATGAAATGTGACCCATAGCTTCCCAATAATGCGCTACACATTCGGGAGAAATGAGAATTAGTTGGGAGGTTATGAATGTATCTGAATTGACGGAGTAAGGTTAGTAGAGAAGTCAAAATTTTTAGTATACATATCTAAATCGATAATAACCTACCATCTCTGAATCCAAGCCCTGCAACATGTCCTCTGCTACGAACGATTCTTGCGCCTCTAAAAAGTTCTTCATTCGCAATGCGGACAGTTCCAGCTGGACCGATATCGTCTGAGAGGAACGAAATTTGACCACGAGGAACGTTCGGATCCCCTGTCAGCTTGATAGCCTCTAGGCTTCCTCGCTGTATTATATCTTCATGCTGAAATTCAAGGTTGCTCTGGTCCTCGCCTTCTTTATCCCGTTGTATGACAAGTAAAAATTCACACCCGTGAGTGGAATAGTCTCCAACCCAGATGCCTTGGTATGGCTTCTCTCTAGTGGGAGTATATAGGCTCGGGTCGAGAGTTGCATAGGTTGAAAGCGTCTCACTCCGGCCAGTAGTAAATAGAGGCATACCCAAACGAAAATGTGCCCAACGTCTAATCCGAAAAGCGTACTCGGACAACAAACTCAGCTTACGCGGAGGCTGGTTCCACGAGGACCAGTGGCGATCGGTGTCCCGATATACACGGTGATCACTTGGAATAGTCGGGGGTGGCCACTGTGTGTTTGCATCCATATCATCAGGAGTGTCGTTGCTGCAGAGGGAAAGGGCATTGAAGACATCTTGAACTTCGACAGGCATGGGCATCCGAGCCTCACGATGGAGATACCTTGGGCGTCCACCTTGAGTATTTTTCAGAAGGAGAACAGGGTCATCCAGCCACAAAGTGACTTTCGGCTCAAACTTCTGCACAATGACATCGGGGTTCCATTCCCATACTTGGAATTTATGGGACCGTCTCTCTGCAAGAACCCGATAAGCTTCGATAACACCCCGCCGGTGATCATACCGGGCCAGAATGAGATTGCCTGTATGTTCTGTATCCGAAAACCAGATCTTGTTGCGCGGGATGAACCAACAAGGATGATGAGCGATATACAAAGAGCGAAAGGAGTCGAAAATCCCAGGATCGCTAATTGGGTGTGGCAGGTAGGAGTTAATCAATTTTGCCCATAATCGATCGTTGATTGCATGTTCAGCAAAAGGCCGACACACGGCCGATATACGAGCAAGGTCTGGGGCCGAGAGATAAGACAGAATTTGATGCAGGAGCTCGGGAGGTAATTGGAGAATGGGAGAGTCGGAGTTTTGAAGAGCCTTAGAGTGTATATCTGATAACGTCGAGGCTTGCCGGTTCTCATCCTCGTCTGGGTGCTCTGTGGCTGGCAAATCCTGATGCGGCGGCCCCAAAGCAGGCTGCTTGGAAGCCCAGTCCATAACAGCCACAGCCATCGAGAAATCTCTCAAGCAGTATTCTTCAAAAAAGGAAAAATGAAAATATGGCTGTGGGCGGAAGCCCGAATTCCTGCGCTATTTATCGGAGCGATCAACACAATGATAACTGAGATTGGGCAGAATATGGCGTGAGGTCACGTTGGTAGTGAGCTAGTATAAATCGACTATGATGGCTCTTAGAGCTAAGACTAAAAAGGACCGAGAGCAGTCCAGACAGAGATGAAGACATGAAGATATGAACCCAAAGAGGCAAAGCTGGATCCGTACTAAATGGAAGTGGTCACTGCTTCCCCTCAGATGACATCATCCCAGGTCACTTTACATGCGGAACATGATAAGCTCGGGATTAATTCCACGGCTTGGAGATCTCCACCCTAGTCGTAAGGAGTCATGTCGACTCCTTGAAGCACGCATTGGTGTTAAATAATGATGAACACCCTACCTAGGCGCTCCATACTATTAACTAGTTAACAGTCAATTACTTCCTGTTAGACTTCCACTCTGCAGCTGATTGCGGTCGGCCGGATTTGTTACCTGAGTAGTAAGGCAAGGGACAGTCACCTGATGGCTGCCTTGTTTACGCCTTCCTGATTCGGCAGTGACGATGGATCCATCACGCGTAAGGAAGGCACGATGGTGCGCTTTCCATTTCGGGAAGAATCATAATAAAGTCTGTGCCTAGTGGATGATGCCTATGTACTGCCTCAGGTATCTTCCAGGTAACAGCCGTTGTTTATTGTGGTTTCGCCGTCTCTGCCTGCAGAATCCGACCCATACATAGATCGCACGTTGGAACTAGGATTTGCAAGTTTTGTGAGACGTTTCGGCTCTTTTGGATTAAATCCAATAAAGAACAGAAAACTCCCCTCAATCAAATATCACTTTCCTACCGTTAGGAAGATAATACCATCCTTTTCCTCCCCTTCATGGATACCAGACGTACTCGAAGAAAGAGGCGTAACAGCGCAATTTCGAATCTGGAGCCCTCCTCCCCAACCTTGCGCAGCAAGACTCGTGGCTCTATCAAGAATACCTTGACTTCGGGCAGCGAAGCTTCCCACCAACCTGCTAAAAAGGTTCGTTTTTCTGACCCAGGTCCGAGATTGCAGCATGGCTCCGATTATTCGACTGGTCTTACCCCAGCCATGCAACGAACTTCGTTTGAGGAGCCAGAGGACGTAGATGCCTTGGTCTCTACCCCAAGTCGCCGTGCGAGACGACGCTCGACCCCTCTTCGACGGTCTAGGGGAGATACAGACTCTTCACTGCCTCACGAAGGCTCCCCAGAGAGAGTTCTACAGTTCACTCCTCTTCGACAGCTCCTAGACTCGCGGACCCAGCGCAGGATCCGGCGACTAGGCTTGAGCGATGAGATCAATAGTTTGGAGCGTGAGAAACGAGCATCTGCCCAATATGAAAAGACTCTGCAGCTGCTCCAACGTGAAAGAGACTCTTTAAAGGAGGAACTAGAGTTGGCGAAAAGACCAACAAACTCTCCGGAAAGCCCATCAGCCACTAGCGAACGTGAATGTATAACATACGGTTCCAGTATAAAACGGCCAAGGCCTCAAGAAGCGAGGCAGCCCTCGCCTATAGGAGGCCTCCACAGCCCCCTGACCGTGACTGATAGTGAAACAGACACCATTATGATAAATGACAGTGGCTTCGAGGGGGATACATTTCTAGTATCCAACTCTCCAGATATTCGTGGACTTGATTTTGGTGATGCATTCATGCCAAATAATCTATCACTTCTGAGTCAAGAACAGGCTAGCGTTGACGCTTCCGTCCAAACGTCTCAGCCTACATCCGATCATAACGCCGAGTTTCTCGCCCTTACACTTGATCTAGAAGCTTCTAAGAAAGAGAAGAGAAGATTATTTGAGGCCTGTCGGTCGCGCCTTTGTTCGTTCAGCGGAACTGAACTTGAGCGCCACCTCCGCGAATCTTCACCACCTCAGAACTTCCTTGAGCAAATTCTTCCCACCTTACTGGAGGCTCTTGACCACGCTTCAGATGCTACTCGTACGCTAGATATCATTCAGCATGAACTTAGTAATATGGGCTTTTCTGGGTTAAGCGCCGACGAAATAATTGGAGATATGCGCGATCGCTTCCGCGACGCGCGACTTCAGCTTGAAAGGGCAGTCCCTGGTGAGACTCAAGTTGGTCTCAGTGATGGGTGCTCTACTCTCAGTGCATTGGTAAAACGGGTGGAATTACTTGTCCAAAACCTCAGTGAGGAGCAGGCACAACACCAGGGCTCTGTTGGTCGCGAACGAGCCCTGCGAGGACAGTTTGATAATCTTCTCGTCCGATATGAGGCTTCATCGAAGAAAATCGGTGATCTAGAAAACTCAATTGCCTCCTCCGCGGGAGATATGCTTCATACGAGGATGCGGATGCAGGAGCTTGAGAGAGAAGCAGAGGAACAAGTCATCGGTATTGATCGACTAAACGCTGCCCTTAGCAAATACCATGATGAGGTTAAAGATCTTGAAGCGCTTGTCACAAGGCTAGAAGACGAAAAGACGAAATGCCAGGAAGAGAAAAGGCAAGAAGTAGCACAGCTAGAACTCAACCTGACCTGCGAAAAGACAGCCCGACAGAACGCTGAGTCAACTGTTGTCAAACAAGAAGCCTTGATTCGTGAGCTAGAAGATGCTGTTAAAGAAAACAAAGTTCAGTTCTCCGACCTAATGTCTAAGGTAGACATGCTCGAGCAGGAGCGCTGCAAAGCAGTAGAAACTATGGAGCAGAAAATAGCCCAGGAGACGCAAAGCCACGAACGAGAAATGGGTTCGATGAATGCTCGCATTTCTGAGCTAAATACGGCACTTGAACTGGCTAAGGCGGACGCTGAGAAGCTTCGTACCAGCAAGGCTGATTTAGAGGAGCAACTACATCTTGAAATGGAGGCAAGAGATAATTTGCTAGACAAATGGGCCGAAGAACAAACACGCTCTTTTGCCTTCATGAAGGCGACGGTCAATTCTGAGCGCCGGAAAGCAAAAGTCCGAGCTGCTAATTGGGAGATGAAGTCAGATGGCTTGCAAGCCGACGAAATGGCTATTGGTAGTGAGCCGATCACACCAGTAAGCATGACGAGATTTGTGGATGTGGAGGTTGGTCGTGGAAAGCACCGAAGGCGCTTGGATAGTGGTGTTGGCATCCTCACCGACGACGATCTTGAGGATGAAGTTGATGCAGGCAGCGGCGATGGTGCCCATTTACCCTCTGACCCAGCTGATCTCTAACTATCTTTCTTTTTGGATTTCTTTGTTTACATTTATATGCCATGAGCTGTTTGGCTTTCAGGTTGACTTGAAATTACTATTCGCTTGTATAATGATTTTATAGACTACCAACACTCTAGTTCTTTTAGGATACAATAGTTGACAGCCATTTAATAACACCTCGGTACTTTGCTTGCTCTGAGTATCCAGCCATAGAGGACCTTTTGCCGCAGTGGAGGTTTGAAAAACACAATCATTGCCTATCAGAGAGTGGGTCTGGTTATCGCACTGTCTGTCGTCGTATGACGTAAACTCTTTTCTTTCCCTTTGACACAGACAGTATATACCTCAGAGACAACAAAAATAGCTATCTGCCATCTCCCTTTTCCTTCACTTTTAATTCATTTCTAGAAGTATCTCCTGTCCTGATGTCTCCATCCATCCAAGTTCCCAAATACCGCCTCCGGGTCACTGCGGGATGCGACTACAATCCAGAAACCCACCAACTCGTTCCAGTCAACCAAGCTCAAACATTACATCTGGAGAATGATCACGCAGCCACAAGTCTCTGCGTGCGAATCCAGAACTATACAGGTTGGCTTTAGTCCTTTTTTTACTATTATTATTATTATTATTCTTCTTTTTCTTTCTCGATAATGATGAATTCACAAATACAAAAGCAAATTATATATAGAGAGTTTATAAACAGACTACAAAGTACTCATTCAAACCAAAAGTCTAATAAAAAAAACAACCACATTATATATACATATTTAAAAGTTGATAATAGATCGTATGCATGTTAATAATGGACACAGGCTTCCCTGATAACTCCCCCCAGACGAACCCCTACTTCAACCACCCACTTCACCATCAAGACCAATATTCCATCTCCTTCGCTATCCGCTTCAAAACTCAATCCGTCAACAGCGATGATCTCGTCTTCGGGAACGACTTTGACAATCCTATTCGCGATCGATTACCCCCGGGCTTTAATGCTGCCCTTCGTCTCGTACAATGGACGATCGATCCTTCCCTAGACGGGGACGCTTACGCTGATAAACCGTTTCTGTATAGTCCGGCGGTGGCGACGTGGAATCAGTTCCGGATTGGTGAGATGGATGGTGGTGGTGGTGGTAATGATAACGACAAGGGAATGCGATCAGAAGATCACAATGAAGAAGTGGAAGTGGCAGTTAGGGGTCGCAAGGGGCTGCTAGCAACGAGTGATAGTGATATGCCGGAGGTGCATGATCTGGTGGTTGAAGAAGGCGGGGAAGGTGATGGGATGGAGATTCGATGCGCAGCGGGGATTCCGGGGACGGTGGAGGGGCGACGAAGCCATTTTCAGCGACAAGAGGTAAGAAAGGAATTTGAATTTCAGACAGGTAGGGTGTATTATGCGGATTTTGGGAATCGTTTCTTAGATTTTAATAGTATGTCTTTGTCTTCCCTGTTCTTTTCTTTTTTCGATGTTTAAGTTCTCGAACTAACTACATTTCTTTTTAAAAAGGCTTTACACTACGACTTCCGGGTTTCAATATTAATGCACTCGATTATATTGATGAAAAGACGCATCATTTACGGTATGTGTTGAAGAACCGGCGGACAGGTCAAGTTTATCTAGTCGTTCTTCTCACGCTTGTTTTAATATCGGATGACGAAGAAAACGGGGATGAGCAAGAAGATGAAGGGAGACATGACAATCATGTTGGGGATAAAAAAGAGTCAGGTCGGTTTGAGTGGGAGCCAGAGCCTTCTGCGACGGATGTTGAGTGATCACTCAAGCTACCTACCTTATTAAAAAAAAAAAAAAAGGCCCCTTTAGGTCTTATCTCTCGTCATGTATATGGTGGTTTGTTAAAAAAATATTAATTGTTGAAATTCATGGGGAGGTGTGCATAGGGGAAGAGTCTAGTTTCATACATTCTATACCCTGAGATGGCCGTATGTCAAGAGGCACTAACTTTTTATTGTTTCTATATGCACATTTTTTTTTAGCTTTGCTGTTGGGTGATCCTCCCTCGCGTTCGCATGGGTAGTAGTATATAGACAGATCAACACATTTAGAGTCTCTTCAGCACATCATCCAGAACCTCCTGGGTAGTGGCCTTTCCACCCATATCGGGAGAGAGGTACTTGCCCTCATCCAGGTTGCCATCGACAGCAGCGTAGATCTTGGCAGCGGCATTTTCCTCGCCCAAGAACTCAAGCATAAGAGCAACACTACGCAAGGTGGCAATAGGGTTGGCAATACCCTTACCCTCAATGTCAGGAGCACTGCCGTGGCAAGGCTCACCAATGGCGAATTTGTCACCAACATTGGCGCTAGGCACAAGACCCAAGCTGCCAACGAGGGCGGCGGCACCGTCAGACAGGATATCGCCATAAAGGTTAGGGGCGACAATGACATCGTAGTATTCAGGCTGACGGAACAGCTTGTAAACCATTGAGTCAACGATCTGCTCCTCCACCTCAATGGAGGAGAAGCGGTTCGCGGCAAGGGCGGCGCGGGCTGTCTCACGGAAGAGACCGTCGGTCTGAGACAGCACGTTGGACTTGTGGGTGATTGTCACCATGGGCTGAGAGCGGAGACCGGAGGCAGGGGTGGCATCACGAATCTTTTGGCGACGCAGAGCGATCTCACCAGCAATGGTAGAGATACGCATAGAGGCACGCTCGGAAATCTGCTTGATGGCGCGGGCAACCTTGCCATTGGGGGTCTCCTCGGTCGATTCCTCCTTCACGTAAAGGTCCTCAGTATTCTCACGGACAATGACGAGATCGATGGGTTTGCCACCGCTAGTGCCAGCAGTGGTTTTGACAGGGCGGACATTGGCATAAAGGTCGAGCTTCTTGCGGAGGGCGACAATTGGAGACGAGTAGCCGGCAACCTTGGTGCTAGGAGAGCTATGAGAGAGAAACAAACGAATCAGTTAAAAATTTAGTTGATCACATTTGAGAAATATTCCCTGTTTACCTAACAGCTCCAAACAAAGCACCGTCGCACTCCTTCTTAAGAGTGTCCACGGTCTTGTCTGGCAAAGCAGAACCAGTGCGCTTGAAGCACTCAAAACCGGCATCCAGGTCGACGAAGCTGAACTTGAGGTTCAAGGAGGCGGGGAGAGACTCCAGAACACGACGGCCAGCCTATTTAACCGTTAATTACAGGATCCCCTTTTTTATTTATTTATTTTTGTTTTTATTTTATTGTTTTTTCTTTTCAATGCCGGGGATTGGAGCTGTCATACCGGGATGACCTCCCGTCCGATACCGTCACCAGGGATGAGACCTAAATGAAAGGGAGATTGTCAATCAATGGTTCCACAAGATCAATGCAGAATATAATCGGACGTAAGAGACTAACCTATGCGGAGGGTTCTAGCAGCAGCCATGGTGAATAGTTTGAGGTTAATTGATAAAACAAGAAAACGTCCGTAATCGGAGGGAAACTCTTTGTATGTGGGCAGGAATAATATTAATCCGTGAGGCATAACCGGGAGAAGCGCATGAATACCAGTCATTCAATATTGATTCCGAGATCCCTCAATATTATTATTCGAGCTAGGAATCTCTTAACTGCCTGGTTTCCGTAATGGATATTACGATTCCAAGCAAAGATGATAATACCCGATTTCAATTACAACTATGGACTGCATCTGGGAGAACAACTCTCCTCAAAACTCACTTCACATGTTTACCAGTAAAGATATATATTTCCCTCAAGCATTAACACCATTTCTATAACAACTTATTAGATCAAAATAACCCACTCTATACCTAACTAGCTAGTGCCAGAAATTTACAGTCTGGGGTGCAGCTATCATGGGTACTATCAATGGGTAGGGTCTATCTAGAAAGGGATATGTGCATTTGATGTGGCACTGAGAGTTCTAAATAGTTGGTACCTAGGTACCTAACAGTAGAAAGGGTCCCTCAATGAAATCCATTATTGGGCATCACCAAATTACTATTATTTCCTTTGTGAAAGCAAGGTTCTCTGTCCTCATTGCCATCGACCATGCTCCCTATCTCCTAATGATGGGGGGACTTTATGTTTACCCCTTCAAAGACTTCTTTTTTGTTCTTTTTTTTCTTTTTTTGCTTCTTTCACTTTCTTTTTTTTTTTCTTTTTCTTTTCTTTTTCCGCATCCTTTATCCCTGGAAGGGATCGACAACCCTTCCTAGAACCTGAGGGGCGAAATTTTATGGTCTTTCCCATCGCTCAATGCTATTCGTCCGGCCTGCTGTAACATGAGCTTTAGGGCCGGAGGGAAAAGGAAATCTACAAGTTAGATCGATAGATGCAGGAGAATGCAGCAAGTGAGTTCGACAGTGAGAGCTACCTACCATCATGTGGCCAACTGGATTCGACCAAGGAAAGAGTTTAGGATGGATGTACCTACTACCCTGGGAGGCCGAGATCTAGAAAAAGGGAGGCTCAATTCATCTTGGGATCTTTGCAAGGGACTAAGAGATTATTTAAACTCTAGTCGTAGTTGCATCACGAAGTGATCTGAGCGAGTTGCTTGGGTTTGTTGCAACCACAATGCATGTAATAAGCAGAATAAGGAAAAGTAATAGTGCCTGAAACTATGGGCCCATCATTGTCACAAAACTGGATAAGCCCCTAGGATTATTGAATAGCGGCAAAACCTGGAACAAACAGCCTGGTCCTTTTACAAGAACCTAATTATTATTACCACTATTATTATTATTATTATTAAGATTTATTATTCCCCGACTGAGAAGTGAAACTATCCTCATTATTTACCTGAAGCCGCGGATCCACCCCCTGAATGTGGGCTGCTGCCTCAGGCTGCCTCTCCACCTGGCCACTCCGTCACTCAACTTTTTGTCTCGCTCTCCTTTCTCCTCTCATTAATCTAACCTTTTCCCTTTCTTTTTCGTCTTATTCTATTCTCTCGGTTATAGAGTCCATCATGCTGGTCGCTGGATCCAGATATCTCTACCTGACTTCCTAGCGAGATTATCGACTTGGAACTCCCTCTACTTCATTATCCTTGTGTATTTGTTTATTATCGCCAGTGTTTACTTTTATATCCCGTCTACTCCCCGCTTCTTCCCTGAGTCCCCTGCAACTTTTGACAGCCTGTCCACATCCCACGTCCCACGTCCCACGAAACTTTTTTGATAATTATCTACACACCTGTCAACGGAGAGAGATTGCCGCCTGAGGACATCACCTACACCCTTTTCTGATCCACCAAGCTTCGGGTACCATCGGTCTAGCCTGCTCCATCCGCGGCTTTTGCCCTTCCGACTTTCTACTTCCCATTATTGTCACCAGAACGCTATGACTGATACAGGCGCCCACCCAGGTGTCAGGAGCTTGTTGGCTCGATTTGAAAATAACCAAAATGCTACCAGTTCCCCTCCTCCCCGAGGTCGTTCACCTGTCGGTTCGGATGCCTCAGGCGCTAGTAGACGACCGCTTTCGAAGGTGCGCGCAAGCTTTATTGCTGTGGAAGGAGACCCTCAAAACGGCCCAATGGTAGGCCTCAGGCGCATTAGCGGCCCAAGCGACAGTCCTCCGCCTCCATCTCGGGTGAGAAGTTTCAACTCGGACGACCTCGATGGAAGTGTCAAGAGCCTTGGATCATCCATTCAAACCAGCAACGGCCTAGGTAGTGCGCAGAAGATGCCGGAAAAAGCGATATGTGAGGATACCCCGAGGGGATCTGTGGAGATTGTGACGACGCAGAAGGACTCTAAAGGGGTAGCAACGCCAGCAAATAAGGAGAATCAACCAGCTTTGAATGCACCAGCCGTGGCCCCTTCTAAAGTCTCGTCTCCCAAGCCGACAAAAGTTGTTTCGAAGCGACCTTCCACTGTGCATGTTGGCAAAAGTGTGCCTACTAGCAAAACGACTTCTCTGACCGCAGGATCCAAGTCCTCCACTCAACCACGCACACCAACTTCCCCAAACAAGCCCGATAGTGACAAGGCTACCAAGGCATCTCGCACCTCTCGCACTTCTACTATCAAGAGCGGAGTAGGCGATTCACCCAAGATGCCAGTTCACAAACCTAGTCGAGCGTCTCTGAATCCTACGACCAAGCCTGCCACCAGGCCGACTCGTTCTTCACCACCCGCTCGCGATGCGACAAAGTTGGCCCCTCGTGCTAGCGATGTCCGATCACAGTCATCAAGTAGATCTTCCCGACCCCCAGCTTCAGCAAATGCAACCAAGCAAGGTAATACCTCCACACTAAATCGAAAGCCGTCCTCCTTAAGAGTTTCAGGTTCGACAATTCAGCGGGCAGTCACCCCAACAGCCACGAGTATCCGGAAGCAAACGTCTCGCCCCGCTCCTAGTCAGTCGGGTAATGAGCGTCCACAATCTCGCTTCAGTAATGGTAGCTCGAAGCCGGTTGATGAAGGGTTCTTAGCAAGAATGATGCGGCCCACAGCTAGTTCTGCAAGTAAAGCCCACGAGAAGGTGGAGATCAAGAGCCCTCCTCGAGGCAAACCTGCTCATACCGCAAGGCGGGTTGTTTCTAGGGCAGAAATTAGTTCGCAACGCCAGACAAAGGAGAAAAACCAGGTACAGGAGCAGAAAGCTGTTTCCACAGAAGTTGCAAGTGGAACTACCGCTAGTGAAGAGAAGCCGCACATCGAATCCACAGATGATAAAACGATAGAAAAAGGCACACCCGGGCTCCCTACTGAGGTCTCAAATTCGACCGTTGAGCCCGTGGACAAACTGGAAGAGAAGTTTATAGTCAATCCTCCCCATGAGATACCCACGGACTCATCGGCTAGTCTCGCTGAAGGTCTGCCCGACAGTGATGTTGCCAGCAAGGAGAATGTTATCTCACCGGGAGAGTCTCCAAATGTAACGCCTGCCTCCGATGAAAATTCTCAGCAGCCAACAGAGACGCCAGATCTTGTGGCGCCAATTACTGGGGAACCCGCTCTCCCACCTGATGAAGCAGCTACTCCTAAAGAAACGGAGCCATCTGAGCCTGCCGCTACTGAATCTACCGAAAAGATCGAGCCTACTGAGACTGAGGCATCGACTATTACCGCGGACGAAACGGGAGCGGACACATGTGCGGAACCTGCCTCACTTGAAGCGGACTCGAAGCCAAACGAGGTTGATATTGACATGAGCAAGCTAACAATCAACTAAAGAAGCTTTCCTGAGTGTAGCTTACCAGCTTGCATTTTGATATAAAAAGAAATAAAAGTAAGAGGGAAAAAGAGAACCAAAAACAATTTCCCTCTCCCCGTTTCGCACTCCTATTTCTTCTTTTAATTCATTTCTCGCCATCTTTATTCTATACCCTTGACTATCTTGATGTGATGGAGTTTATACCTCGGTCCGACGAGCATTCCGCCGCCTGATTTCGGATGCTTTATTTTTCATCTTTAGTTTTGAATTTGAGGAATTTTTCATCTTACCGTTCAAGCAGGACCGATGTATACAAATCAGAGCGTTCCTTTGGTGGAGTTTTTCTCCTTTTATTATCTTTCCCCCCTCTTTTTTTTTTTTTTTTTAAACCTCTTTCCCCTCTTCTAACCCTTTACTACATATTCTGGTGATTTAGCGGCATCTTGCATTTGTTTTGCGTGGGAGTATTGGCCATTTATTAGTATTTTTTTTTTCTAACTACCAAATTTCAAACCTCTTTTCCAAATTTATTTCCCCCCTATGATTTTTTAAATTCCTCCCCCAAATTCCCAACAACTTTGGCCGTTTTAATTTTTTTATTGGTTTTCTTTTTTCTGGCTCATTGGGCGTTCTTTTTTTGGTAAAAGGATGCAAAAAAAGATACCATTATATTGGGTCTCCACGATGTTAGCCTTTGGTTTTCGGATCTTTGATCTTGGTAGTTTTCATTTCTTCCCTTTCTTACACTTTCTGTCCGTGTGCTTCTCAATTCCTTAAATAGCATGAGTCTCCGATTTATCTGCTTCTTGTCTATAGAGATTGATAGAGATTCACTTATGTATACAGAAATATCTTTGGGAATAAGTATATATATGTAAAATAGCAAAAGATAGTCATTTTACCCCTCACCTCTTTAACCCTCTTCCCACAATGTCCTTGGAGTCATAATAGACACCTTTAAGTAGTTGGGATTGTGCGGCAAGCGCAAGACAGATATAAGAAAAAAAAAAAAAATAGGAAACAAAACGAAGTTGGTATATAGAACAACGCTGATCAGCACAACGAAACGGGAATTTTCCATTGTGATGATAAAATATAGATCAGTAGATAGGTAGGGGAAAAGTCAAAGCTTCTTTTCAAGCTTCTTTAGAAACCTGTTTACACTGCTTTCTACTCTGGTAGCACCCTCCTCAAGCCTCCGTCCTCGCTGACCAGGGTTCTGCACCGCCCTTTGAGCATGTTTCTGATGGTGTGAATTGACTTCTGATTCCGTGGGCAGATATAGCTGATTATGAATATCGTATTCAGACCCAGCCCCTGGTTGATGGTGCTGCTTGGGTGCTTGGTTGTAAGAGTAGTTCGAGTAGCCAGCGATGCCTACGGCTACTTGCTGGGCTGTCTGGGGTTGTGGTGGAGGTGGTGGCGGAGGAGAACCGTAGATACTTTGGCCCCCGTAGAGGTGTGCGTTCGGGTCTGTAGGTGGGGGAGCAAAGGACATCGACCCAGTTTGTTGATGCCCGCCTCCAGCGAGGAAGGATGGAGAGTAAGAGGGAATACCTGGTGGACCATGGATTGATGACCGTGAGGGGAATGATCCGGAATGAGATAGGCCGGCACTGGGAGGTGGCGATGCATAGCTTCCGGGTATATTGTAGGTAGGTGGTCCCTGGCTTTGTGGGGGCCCATAGTTGCCTGCAGAAAGCTGATGAGGGGCAGGGGAATATGACACATTGTTGTCTGCTGCAAGGGCAGCAGAGAGCCCTGTTCCATCTGCGGCGTCTGGAGGAGGGGTTTTCTTGCGTTGTTGAATGGGCTCGGGTGCGGCAGGCGCCGCTGGGTTATATGGTAAGGGGGTAAACTGGGTAGTATCCTTTTTCTCATCTACGGAAGGAGGAGGACTGATAGTGGCTGTTGGTGGAGCTGCCAGGGGTGGACCGCTGGGGGGAGGGAGGCCGGCTGGGTTTGCTACTACCTCTGACTGCGAATTCCGAGTCTGTCCATTCTGGTATCCAGGGTCCGTAATCGCAATATTCTCCAGCTGCTGGACAATGGTACTGGCAGTACTTGCCTGCGGGGGAGGGACGAAAGGATGTCGGTCGGTCTCAACTTGCGCTTGGGAGAGATAACGCTCAACTAAATCCAGAAACTGATTTACGTCGTTCTCGGTCCAGAAATAGATGTCTAGAGTGTTGAGGCGCTGCATGCCGTTCTCGTTGGCGGGACCATTTGTTGATAACTGCCACTCGTATGTGCTGTTACTTGATGGGGGAGGAGGGAATGCCTGTGCTGGTGCTTGTCCATCGACTGTTATCGTGCACAGGGTTGGAAATCTGGTGGAATGGCGGATATGGACATTGCTGAGGACTAGGATATGTCAGTGTTGGAAAGTGATTGTGTTTCAGATAGGCAGATCCATACCACCGTTAAATGCATCTTGCTCGGGAGTACCGGGGTTATTGGCCACTTCAATCCTTGTCTGGTGAAGAGAGGCATTGTGATAAAGATACAGATAGGAACCTTTATCAAACCGGTGAATGAGGGGCTTAGGTGTAGGAACTGTGAAATAATAATGGATGTCGGCAAATCTAGAAAGGCATCAGTATTATGCAGTCCATGGGTGATGATGAGCGCCTGTGGGGTAATGAAGAACTGTTACTCACACTGTCAGCAAGCGTTCCTCATCTGGTAAAGGAGGCATGATGAATGAAGTAGTAGGAGTAGTCAGTAGCTTTCTCTCAAGTAATTAAGGAGAAAGAGCGATTTAAGAGATAGGGAAAAGATGTATTGGAAACTTAAGAGGAGGGAAAGGGAGCAGCATGCCTTATAGTGATTGACTTACCCTGAACAAACAGCTATTTATTGGATCGTGAAGGGAATAGCATCCAGAGGCCGGCGGTTACGAGGGCGCTTCGAGGATGACGATGATTAGTGGAGAGCTCTGGTCAATGCCTGGCTAGTGGCCTTAGCGCCCTGGCAGCACTGTCGGTCTCGCTGTTTTTGTTTTTCCGAAAATTTCATCGAGCTTCCGCATCAACACTGCGAGCCGATCTAGAAGAAATAATAGAGTCGATATACGTGCAAGATATTTCTTTTCGCTTGGCGATAGATTGTATGTTTCTATCATTCTTGGTCTAATTTACAAGCTGGTAGGCAATTCTCCTTAAAGATTCCAATTGGGTATCTGGTGGCCTTTAACTGACATTTTTGCCCTCCATCGGTTCTAGACACTTCTTTCATTTCACTTCCATTCTCCTTCACGGCACACGGCCCCTTCTGGGCCAGTCCTCTCTCAATTAACCCTCCAAGATGTCGCTTGTCAACCTATCCCATGTTTGCTCGCATCTAAACAATGCTACAAAGGCCCGTCTAGGGTTCACCTCAATCCCACACTCCCAGCTACACCTGAAACTCTGCCTCGCCCTCCAGAATTCCGGCTACATATCCTCTGTTGTTCGAGGAGGCCCGACTCCTCCTCCGATGCATAGCCTTCTTGGATTTCCCACTGCAAATGACGAGGTACAGAGTGTGGAACCACTGACACAGACCAATATTGCGTCAAGACGGCTCTGGCTCGGCCTGAAATACTGGCAAAGTGAGCCAGTTCTAGGGAAGATGACGATGGTTAGCAAACCCACAAGGAGAATCACGATTGATGTGGCCGGTCTCCGTCAAGTGATTCGTGGAGAGAAGAGTCAATATGTGGAGGGGCTACGGTCCCCCGGCGAGAGCCTGTATCTCTCGACAGATCAGGGCATCCTTGAAGCAAGGGAATGTGTGGAAAAGAAGCTGGGCGGATTGGTTCTCTGCCGGGTTCTCTAAAAATGTAGGAGGACAAGAGAGAGTGTTGTTTGTGGGCTTTGCATTTAATCCGGAGTTTGGTTAGTCGCAACGTCTCCTCCCGTGTTTTGGGCTTTAATTTGATTGCGACTGTTGGGATGGAAGTATATCTTGTACAGTAACTCAGGTGACTTTGTGTACGATTTGATCGTCTTTGTTTGACACAACTTTCCATTTAAATATTTTTCTATTTTTACTTGATAATTTTTACCCCTCCCCCTCCCCTACTCTTCTTTTTTTACCTTGTCTGGCCTTCCACCTACCTCCATTTCTTTTTCTTTCGCCTTTTGCAAAACACCAATCTCTTCGCTTCCCACTCTAGCTGTAATCCTCGACACGTGGTTGGTTCATGGAGCGAGAAGACTTGGGTGCTTACCTAGGTACCTAGGTACTGGGTAGGTGGGTAGGTAGGTACTTATGGTGGTTCCGAGGGTGCAGGAAAGTTGGCTTTCCAGCAAGACATCGTCCGGGCATCTCTGTTTCTCCGCGCCCCTCCTCTTTCTCTGGATCAACCCCGCCTGGAAGAATGTCCGTAGGCGTAAAGTGAACTCTCTTTTGCGAATCCCTAAGGGCTGGCTATTTGATACACTTTATCCACACTTTAAACGAAAACTCTGTCTATTTCTTGCTTGAATCGATGATTGTTGTCAATTGTGGGGTGCCGATAAGCAAGTAGGCCTAGACAAATACAGTGAGGGAGGCGACTCCGGGTGTCCAGAGATCTAGTCATTTGGCTTCCACAAAGGGCAGCCAAGAAAGGTAAGAGAGGGCTAGATGAACGAGGAAGATCCTGTCGATATGACCGGATGCGAAAGGTCTTGCGAAACGTCGTCATCTCAGGCGGATCGGGCGTTGACCCAGAGCATTGGCGGCGAGCTACTCGGTCTGTGCAACTACTATAATCGATTTGAAAGCAACGGGGTCCACGCATATAGTGCCAGATGGCAGTTCCTACATCCAAGCCGATATAGCCAACACTAATGAGGCCAGTGAGGCGATTGAGAAAACTAAACCGGACGTGGTAACCCATACAGCCAGGATTGTTCTCGGCCTTGCTGAGCGGCTTGGGAGGAGACTAGAGAAGCATGCCTGGACAATCAATATTGAAGGGACCAGGAACATGTTGAAGGCAGCTAGAGAGAGTGGAGCAAGAGCATTTGTTCACACTAGTCCTTGCTGCGTTGTGACAGACCATAGGAGATGCCGTATCCCAATATTGATGAACGGTGGCCTACGCCTCATTCATCTCCCGTCTATGGTGACTCCAAGGTTGGCACCCTTTTGAAATCTGTCACGATCTTATTAGTGGGGGATAGCACTTAAAGTTACTGATGAGGCGACTGGCCAATTGCTAGGCCGCTGCAGAGACGCTTGTCCTCCAGGCATCAAGTGAGACGATGCCTACCTGTTCTCTCCGAACTCCCGTGCTTTTTGGGCCTGGAGATTATCAGTAAGTCCCCGCGATTCACGCAATCGCCATAGGAGAAGCCCCGTTTGCCATCCAGGATGAGCTCAACCTATGGAATATTATCTATGTCACCAATGCTGCAGACGCCCATGTACTCGCTGCAGAGAACCTGACATCTTTAGGGACAGCTGCCGGAGAGGCATTCTTCATTTGGAATAAGGAGTTTATTGCTTTCAGGGACTTTTGCCTAGCGATATGGGCCCATTTCGGCCATACTCCACTTTCCCAACTTCACAATCCCCCAGGGTATAGCATATATTGCTGGCTTGATCTCGGAGTGTTCGACATGGGTCTTCGGAAGGCCAACAACCCTAAGCCGCAGTAGTGTTGGAGATGCATGCGCTGTCCGGTATTCCAATGGGGAAAAGGTCCAACAGATCCTGGGGTACAAAGCTCGTGTCGGAATCGAGAAGGAAATCCGTCTGAGCTGCGAAGTGGGTCGAGAAATGTCCCAGGATTATCTATGATATTTTGATCATGGAATAACTTATTGAAGCGGAGTTTTAGGAGTACGCCCGTCGCTTACGAATTGAGTTCCAGTCCTAAGCAAAGTGCAAAGAACGCTGGCCTACGGAGTGTGGAAGTGACCCTGGCGCAAAGATATTATTTTTGTCATCGGTGAGAAAAAAGCACTTTCCCAAATTGGAGCTGGAGGTGAAATACCTAATGACCACTCATTTCACAAATTAGCTTGCACCAATTAAAATGTGGAAGTAAAGCCGCAGGTGCTTTCTGGATCCATTGCTCTACACATTCCACAAGGCATGCTTTGACATTGTATCGCAACCGGTTTACCCACTGGGGTCAGCCGGGTTGCTTAATTTGTATTTTATTTCCTTTTTATTCATTATAATGATTATTACCATCATCGTCACCATCCTCAGAAATGGTTTGACAGATTCCGCTGCCATTTTTTCTCCCCAATGTCTCGTTTATTTTCATTCTTCTTATTCCACCGCGTTTCGGTCTCTTTCTTGGCAAGGTTCCCTTGATTTTTGACCATCTCCATCGGGTACGGATAACTTTTTTGCAAGATAGAAAACGGAGGCTACCAACCAACCCGAAAAGTGTCAGGCATACCGTTTCAAGTGGATAATGAAAAAAGGGCATGGATCCAATCAATAATTGGACTGTTCCATTCTCGTATGGTGGTGACTCGTTCTTAGAACTTGTCGCCGGGATGGTCCTAGACGGGCAAGCACTGGCCAGCAAGATCGCCCTAGGCTTGGGCAACAAAGCATGCAGTAACATGTATGCCCAATTCTCTACAGATACATCAATCCCAGCAGAAGACGAAGATCCCATGATCTCCACTTTCAGCTCCCAATTTCAGGCCGCTCTGTGACCCGAAATTGGTGGGTTGTGAGAGTTCAACCGGTGTTTTCGGTATCCTTGTGTTTGCGCACACTACGATCATTGTATGGAACCTACCCCTGTGAGAGAGTGTGTAGTGGGTGTGAGAGAGAGGGGTGCCCGTAGAGGAAGGATGGAGTGGATGGTCGTGAGTAGAAGTTTGATATTCCTCTAGTGTTGAGTCGTGGACCATCAATCGGGGTTCAATTGTCTGGGGGAGAACAACTGGCTACGATGAGGGAAAGCGAGGGCCAAAGAAGCCTAGGAACAGCGGAGGTTGCAAGAAGTCTGGTTCAAGACATGCCAGTAACAATGGGAGTTTGCTGACTATCGTGAGGTCTTGGAATTTTCTTGGTCATTGCCCGCAACTTTTCTCGAGTGTGCGTCCGTGACACTCGCGTCAACTCTGCAGCATCCAATCGACTTCCATCCTTTCCGCCATTTAATCCACTCGCAGGTTGTGAATAGAATCGATTTCCGGTGGTATTAATCCAAATCTAGCGTCACATCCTTCGATGACATATACGATGACAATCCCGATGGAGCCAAGCCTTGTAGCCTGTCGCTGTTTTGCCTAATGAATGCACGCGCCCTACGAAACTCTGTCATTGCTGCCCAAAACCCTAAACGCCCATGACAGAATTGCTTTTTTCTCCTCATTTTTGTCTCAAGCCCCATCTCATTTGCGGATAGGATCAACATGCGAAAGTTGGCCACGTTTTCCTTGTGGGGGGAGGGAAAGACTTCGAGTCTCTTCCGGCCTCATCCATGACATGGATTCCCAATGGCTCCTTCGCTATCCACCTGATGGATCAAGGGACGGCAAGGGATTCTAGCCTCGGGGATCTTCCTGGTGCTTACTCTGACCATGTTCGATAATTATTATTATCCCCATCGTCATCTTATCGGACTGAGGGCCTTGTTTTAATCTATTATTCCAGCCAACCCTGTCGACGAACTGGTGGTGGGGATTCAAACCGGGGCTTTGTTGTCCAGCGTGTACGGCGCCATACCATACTGACATCCAGCATACGTCGCATCCTCTTCGCAGGAACGGAGTTTTGACTCGAGTATTCTCTGGCTACTGGCCCTCCTGCCTCGTTACCCTGCCTCTCTTCACGTCTCGTGGGGTCTAGAAATCAAGAGCTTATCTGGCGCCTCGATGTCCCTTTTCACATATATGCCTCACAACCAAATGAAATGATCATTTGATTTTAATCTATTTTCTTTTGTCCTTCCCTTTCTCCATTCCCACCCATTTCACAGGGAAAAGAAAAAAAGAACATACTACTCAGCGCAGAATATTATGATATATTATCGCCATCATTATTATTACTACTATTATTATTATTTTCTCTTATAAATTTGTGCGGATCATACAATATATGTCAATTTTTTGTTATATCCCTCGCTTCTCCCACTTGTTTTTTGCCCTTATTTTGGTTGTTCTTGCACTCTCTATGTACATAAAACCCATGCCTACCATCCTTCAGCCTCCGATATTGACAATGTCTTCCTATTTCTCCGGAGCAACAACTGGGAGTAGCTCCTATACACATTCATCCCTCAGCAGTGACTCCGATAATTGGTCTCGTCAGAGGTTAGCTCCAATGGGCATCTTCATCCACCCCTTCACCCCTCCATTCCCCCTATCCCCTCTTACCCAATTGTTTGATTGATTTTTTGAGAGACTCACCTTCTGCAGTGGAATTGTACCCCCTCAGCCACCTATATTTGGGACTCCTGGGGAAGCTCCCGTGATCTACCATCAAAGGTATCTAATCCTTTTGTCTTCTTCAGTTCCCGGTTTCTACCTTTCTCCTAGCGAGATTATGTTTTGCTGAAATCCTTTCTCTATCGCGATTTTATAAAGCGCGAAAAGATTCTCCCCTCCACGAATTGAAAGCGCCCCCATAGAAACCCAAATTGCTACCTCACGGCCTTCGAAAATAATATCGCCTGACTTCGACTTTTCTATGCCCCATGCTGCTGCTCTCCCGGTAACTTCACGTCCCCCTGGAAATATTGTCATTTCTCCAAGAGGAACACTACCACCACCAGCACCTGTTTATCGAGAGTTGGAACATCCTGCCCCCCTCCCACTGGATTCTCTTAGACGGGACTATGATTTCACAAAACCCCCGGAGAGTGCAGAATACTTGATTGAGAGAACCAGCCGCCGTGTTACCGACAAGTATAAAGGAAATATTCGACATCATTCTCAGAGACGCCCATCAAACCGGGATGAGTTTGATGGGCCTCACCAGTTTTTAGAGCCTCTCTCACCCCGCATGGTTGCGGCGCAAGGCCGGGAGTTGCCCCATCTCCCTACTAATCTTGATGTCTCAGAGCAAGACCGAATTTTAAATTCGGTCAATGATCGCCTATCACAGTGTGCCTTTGATTTTGTTGCAAAGTACCGGTTCCCAATCCCCCTGGAGCCGGACAAGAGACAAGTGAGGGTCCCATCGGACCGTGAATGGACCGAATGGGTATATCTCCTCAGGCGGCTTGCCACCAAGCGCCGAATCCCTGCCCGGGTTTTGTATAATGGCCAGATAAAACAATTAGTTACGGTGTTGGAGAATTCTCTGGAAATGAGACATGCTGCCAAGCATCAATCTAGGCCTATTAAGGATGACCGAAATGTTCTCCAGCTCATTTCTGCCGGTACCCAAGTGGCAAAGATCCTTAAAGATGCCAGTGCAATGGAGTATCTTGACCGTCTGTATCTTGACACGGAAAAGCGCATCCAGGATCGGCGTAATCGCCGAGTTAAGTTTGCTACGCCCTGAGTAAGCCCTAGCTGATTTCTTATTTTCTAATTCCTTGAACCTTGATGATACCTTTGGGCCGATAGTATCCCTTGATTTAACCCTTTTTTGGATTTCTTGAACATCCCGTTTTGGCCGATTTCCAGTATCTTAGGCATCACCCCACCAGGAGAGAGAATATTCCATGGAAAGCAAATATCTTACCATTTGGTTCAACCGGATCCTCTTCTTCCATCTCATGAGTTGGAATATAAGTGTTTAAACGTTATACGTTGGATCCCACCCAGGAGACCACCTATATTTCCGGATGTGGTTGTAGGGCTATTGCTTCCAATCCCTCTCAGGATTTCTTCCCCTTCTTGCGTGTCTCTGTAGGGTCGACAAGTCCCGCTCCACCGGGTCTTTGAATGAAATCTGCTAGCCATATATTCCTATCGACTTGTCTCGGCCATGCCTCGTTCTTGCCTGTCTTGTACCCTTTCCGCCCCCCCCCTTGTTTTTGCGCTTTTTTGCCCCTAACTTTACACAGCTCCATACGTATGGTTTGATTTTTCATTGCTGGAATATCCCATGGAATTGTTTGTTTCTTTTTTGGCGCTTGTGTTGTATGTTCCTGATGTCTCAATCTGTCCCCGGGGGCTTACTTCTCCCCTGTACTGTACTATCCAAGCCTGGAGCTCAATAGTGGGGATAGCCTTTATTTTCCCAGCCATTCCTTGTGATATCCACTGCTGTTTTGTTTTTGCTGTTATATGTATTGGTATGGAGCTTCCTGAAACTTTTTGATATCCTCCACCTTGATTGGGTCTACTTATGCTGTCCTCTGGTGTCTACATCTACATTGTAAGGGCTGTGGCTGTCTGAAATTTGATGTTTCCAAATTCCTTCCACCCAGATCATTCGGTCTACTGATTTTTTTTTTTTTCTTGGTTTCTTCCCATTTGTTTCATCCCCAAGTTCCGCGCTAAGTAGGCGTTGCATATTCTTTTTTGCATCATGGGAACCTAATGCAAAGAAGAAAAAGAGAAAGGTTAATTAATAATGGAATCCACCAAAGAGGGGAGAAAAAAGGCCCAGGATTTCATGGTAAGACAAAACCACTGGAGCAAGATCCCTGCTGGAGTTTTGCCAGACATGAACTAACAATTATTCTTACTTTGCCATCCATGGATATAAGACACACCCGGTGAAATAATATATTCATTGGCTCACTGGGGATCCTAGCGGCATAACGGATGCAGCCTGTTTGATTCCACTTTCCCTATATGATTGGAAATCGATATTTATCTGGCATGATGGTAGGACCTTGAAGCTCCAGATGGCGTTTCATGGTTGCTCTAGCCGGAAGAATAACTTTTTTCAAGACAGCAAGTCATATAAAGCAGAATAAAAGGGCGCTCTTTGATTTTTAAATTTTAAATTTTAATATTATATTTTCATCATTTTTTTTTTATTAAAAAAATAAATAAAAAGGGAAATAGAGGGTGCACATATACGGTACTGATAGGAGGGTAGGTGGTAACTGGTTAATGGTACAGACATTGCAATCATTTACCAATACAGACACAACAACTATACCTAAGATAGACAATCATGCATATGCAAATAAACGAAAATCGAAATGAGGGAAAATAATCCAATCGTCGCTAATATATGCCCATTGCGAGAGATGAACGAAATACTCATGGAGTTCATGTCAAGGATAGCTCCCTTCCTCTTCTTGTTCATTTGATTCTTCATTCAGAATATCCCGCCCAATCGATGTATTTGACGTTTTAAAACCGGCCAGGGCGAGAACTGACTGGGATATTTCCAAGCTAATATACCAGCCATCGCTAAGGTAGTGATAAGGGTGGAGCCAGCAACCATACCGAGAATGCGAGCTTGTCTCTCGTTCACTCGGACAATTTCAGAGTACCGTTGGTCACTAAAGCTGACGCGAGTGTATTTGGTCTGCCAGCCCAAGCCAGGCGCATAGTGGTAAAGAGCCTCCTCGATGTATTTACGGATTCGGTACAGAGGGCTTTTGACTCCCCAACGCATCTCCAGGAAGTTTTCTTTCGAGAGGTCATTTATGGCGTGGGCGTCATCTGAACGGCTGTCGGTGTATGCTTGAAATGCTACTTGCCGAGCGAGATTGCGTGCTTCAAGATTAGCACCTGGAGTATACACACCATGCTTATCAAGATACTCAAATAAGACCCGGACGTCCTCTAGGCCGGCATTGAGACCTTGGCCGTAAAAGGGAAGGACAGCATGCGCAGCGTCTCCGATGATTACCACACTGGATCCGTAATGGTGAGGCTTGCATTTAATGCTAATTAGGGGCAGATGGGGATTTGAGATGAACTGCTCTTTCAGATCGTCGGGACTGATTAATTCCGGGCAGACTCCTGGGAAATGGACATCGAAGAATTCTAGTAAGTCCTGTGTGGATCGTTCTAAGGTCGCATAATGGATGGCGGGAGCGAACAAAGTGCAAGTGAAAGATTTATCGACTGAGGGAAGGGCGATAAACATGAATTCCTTTCCAGGCCAGATATGGAGATGGTTGGGGGAGATGAGAAAATCATTCTCGGGTGATGGAGCGATTCGGAATTCACACCATAGCGCATCGATGTATTCCTGCTGGTAGTCAACCCGGGAATACTTCATCATATGATACCTCGTAGCGGAATGAGCCCCATCTGCACCAATCATAAAGTCGAAGTCTACCGCAACCTCGACGCTGCGATTTGATGCACCTGGGGTCGAAGATTCTTTGGGTAGTCGATGCTCGAACCATGCTCTATTCGCGCGAAAGTCGGCGCCTGTTAATTTGTGATTGAAAAACAGTTTGATATTTGGCGTTTTCTCTAATTCATCAAGGAGCACATTATTCAACATGCCCCTGTCCGCTGAATGATTGTACTAATTTGTTTCGACCAACCACAATTAGCTGTAAGGTTCTTCTTTTAACACTCACTATTGGGGAACCAACCCGTCCGTGGACATCATAAGCTTGTGGAGCCTCCCAGAGCTTTCCGTTTTCTCTGCCATGAATCATGCGGCCATATATAGGGACAACCTCTTGGAGGATAGTGTCGATGAGGCTGTCTCTATTAGCTCCCTTCATCGCGGTAATTCCCCGATGAGACAAGGAAAGATTAATGGACTTGGTGAAATTCAATGGAACTGCAGATGGCGCTCTCAGATCTGTAAATCAATTGATGGTGTAAGCATTGCCATAGCTGTAGCTCTATGTATCCCAATTTTGACTGCTCAGAATAAAATATAAGCTACTATCGATAGCTCTCTTTGGTGTAACAATCACTAGCAACCAATATATAGTACAAATGTAGCCTCAAATGTTTCCTCCTTAAACAGCCACACATACATAAACACATGAACTTGACTAACCTTCGCGTAGCTCATATACTTCAACCTCATCGCCTCTGGCTGCAGCATACAGCGCTGCTAGTGACCCCACCGGACCAGCACCAACTATTACCACCTTTTGTTTTGATGGAGAGCCCGCCATTGTGGGAGAGAGAGGAGACGTGTGACGGGCCGGCTCTTGAATTTGCACAACAGGATTTAGGGCAATGGTATACAAAGCGGCCTTGATATGGAATAATATCGATGCGGAGGTACCTTGAACTGACCTTGATATGTGACGCAAATGGCCATTTTGAGTCACGAGAGTTGAGGGGTCTTTCCTCTTATGGGTTAGCGTCTATATATTAACCGACATAACCCGAAGATTTTTAACCCCACGTGAGTTGTCATATTGCGCGTTTAACCGCGATTTGGCGTCACGATCAGCTAATCCGTTTTTGGTTATCCGTGTACCGGCTAAACAAATTAGGAAGGCAGCAAATGGGGGCGGGGCTGATCAATGCCTGATTAGCGCTGCAATTGCCGACCAGCCGAGATGGCAAATCAGAGCCCACCGAACTGACGAGCTTTGGCCACTGTCGACACTTACAGAGAGTACCTACTAAGCAGCCTTGAGATAGGTACTTTAAAAGCTAATTGAGCTCACTTTGCTGGCATTGAGGGACTCGGACCACGCACTGCTCATCATCACGTGATGTATTAGATCCCCAAGGCTCTGAGTCAAATTGTCAATCACCACCCTCCCTGGGCGAAGTTTTATGTCTCTGGTGATGGAGATAGCAAACCAGTGAGCGCGTGAGTGAGTATATGAGCAGCATGTCGTTAGAACGGACGCCTACAGAGACATCCCCATTACTGGGTCCCCAAAGACAGGGAAATGTGCTCAACTCTTCTACAGCTGCCGTTGGCGGTCAATCGGACCCAGGATTAGCGGAGCAGGGTAGCACGAGAGAGCAGGCTGACAAGGATATCGCTGATGCGAAACCAAATCTTCGCTACATTCTTCCCGCTATATCGATTGGGGTATGGATATCATATTACCGGGTCAGATTATATCTTTACTAACTCTCGTGCTATCTAGGTCTTCCTGTCTGCTGCTGATCAGACAATTATCATGGCTAGTTATGGGCAGATTGGCAGTGATCTGGAGGCCTTAAACCTAACAAGTTGGATTGCCACTTCCTACTTTTTGACTTTAACTTCCTTCCAACCTCTGTACGGGAAATTGAGCGACATCTTCGGTCGGAAGTCCTGCTTGTTATTCGCATATGCGATCTTCGGCACTGGTTGCCTGTTCTGCGGGTTGGCGCAAAACATTCACCAGCTTATTGCAGCTCGTGTAAGTAACAAGATCGACATAATGGTCTCGCTCCTCTGGACATCAGCTTACCGGATGCTGCAGGTTTTTCAAGGCATCGGAGGTGGTGGCATGACAACTGTCGTTAGCATTATTCTAAGCGATATTGTCCCTCTACGCGATAGAGGAGTGTGGCAGGGTGTCATCAATATCATATATGCGACTGGTTCAGGAACTGGAGCCCCATTGGGTAAGAGGTCATAATCGCTAAAAATAAACTGAGCACTATTAACTTGTGGCGGGCAGGTGGTATCCTTGCAGATTATATCGGCTGGAGATGGTATGACCTCGATTAGAGCTTGCATTTTGCACAAATCCGAAGTACTCTCTGACTTGTATCATTTAGGGCCTTTATCGCCCAATTCCCGCTTTGCGTTCTTGCGTTCGTCCTTGTTTCGGTAATGCTACACCTGCCTACCCAACAGGATAGCCATTGGAGAATGAAGCTTCGCCGTATTGACTTTCCAGGCGCAATCGTGTTAGTAGGAGCTGTGCTCGGCCTTCTTGTTGGTTTTGACCGAGGCAGCAATGTTTCCTGGACTTTGCCATTAACCATAATTTCCCTAAGCGTTTCAGCTTTGCTGTTCATTTTGTTCGTTGTCGTTGAGATATATTATGCGGCTGAGCCCTTCGCCCCTGGCCATATTATTTTTGACCGTGCGTTTTTCGCCAGCTATGGATGTAATTTCTTTAGTTTTGGCGGCTGGTTGGCTGGACTTTTCTATATTCCACTGTATTTTCAAGCTGTTGATGGTGTATCTGCAACAGTGGCTGGGCTGCGTCTCCTGCCTAGCATCCTCGCTGGTGTCTCAGGCTCTTTGTTTGCTGGTTTCGTTATGAAATGGACGGGCAAGTTTTATTGGCTGACGGTGGCTGGTTACACCTCCCTCACCCTCGGACTGGTAATTATATTCCTTTTCTCTGGCGTTGCTGGGGAAAGTGTAGTCCCAATGATCCTGGGCATGGTAGCTTGTGCCTTTGGAAATGGCATTGGGGTTACAACTACACTGATTAGCTTGAGTGAGTCTCCCCGTTTTCCTGCCTGAAGTCATCTCACTAATGTGACAATGTACTGTAGTTTCCAACGCAACCCCTGAGGACCAGGCTGTTGTGACTGCCTGCTCATACCTCTTCAGATCTTTAGGGTCTGTCATTGGGCTTGCACTATCCTCTACCGTTGTCCAACAGGCTCTACGCGGACAACTGAGATATGCGCTGCGGGGAAGCGAGGACGTTGATCGGATTGTGGAGGGAGTGCGACAGAGTCTAGATTTTATCAAAACCCTCGACCCGGATGTCGGGCAGGTGGTTCGTGGCTGTTATGGATGGGCCACAAATAAGGGCTTTGCCTTTCTGATTGGCGTTGTATTCTTGGCCTTTGTGAGCAGCTTGTTTATTCGGGAGAAGCAGCTGACCCGATGAAGGGTATGAGGCGCCATCCCGCCCTTCTGTATATACTAGCCCCCTTTCGAACTAAAAAGACGTCTAAACATGCGTATAAATATTACAGCAGAATATTTTAAAAGCGGATTGGAAAGTGTGTTGTATGATATAGAGTGATCTCGAAGTAAGGTGGTGATTATCGCTCACTAACAACACCCGGGAGCAGCTGAACTCAGACTAAATTCCTCGCCGCCTTCCCCGACTTGGCTTCATTTTCTCGAATTAGTTGTCAATCACTCCTACTCCAACCCACTAACTTCCTAGCTCTTTCAAATCACATCCCAACAGTCGTCTCGTTTTCTTCAATACCCTTCATAATTGTACCTCATGATTCAGTGTATTTGATAATAATGATTTTCCTGCGTTAACCGTGATACCGACTATACGCCATCAATGTCTGAATCGCAGGCAAGACTGACTTTCGCCCGGTATCGCCCTCTTTTCTATATTCTGTCCGGAGTCGCAGCTGCCTACGCGCTCGTCTATCTTCGCAACCACCTCTTTTCGTCCTCAACACCTCAGCCCTCACTCCGCCGCCGCAGAGCTGTTCGTCGCCAAAGAAGAAGCGAGCCCGAACCCGCTAGAGTTACCGACACCCCCTCCTCACTTGCTATCGCCCATTTAGAGCAGCTGGAGCGTCAGAATGGAGTATACGGCACCTTTCGCATAGAAACTGAAGATGGTCGGCGAGTAGAAAGCGGGCTACTCCCGTCTCTACTCGCCACACGAGACCAGTTGATGGAGGAAGTTGGGGTTCCCCAAGCTCATGCGGAGCGCATGCGCGAGATGATGGAAGATACATTTTTGGAATCATTTCTCGCGTTAGACTTTCCTCCTGCCCACACCCTACCGGAAGGTACTCCGGAGAGAGACTATTTGACAGAGCAGCTTCAGCGGCGTGGTATCTCGCGAGCAGGGATCGAGAGAGCACTGGCCCGTTTTAATGAGGATAGCAACTATGGAGAAGAACTGCGTCGTAGACGACAGAACGGAGAACGTGTTACCTTGTCTACTTCAACGTTCCCGGATGATTCCCCTCCAGCTCCCAATTTGGATGGTGGCGAGACTGTTGTTGATGATCAGAGTGTGTTCTCATGGCGGGAAGGAAACAATGATACTGCACCCGCGCGAGAAGGCCAAAATTTGCTTAACTTGCTTTATCATATTGCCGAAGACCAGGCAAGGAAGGATGGGTATATTCATCGCGGGGTCACCTGCAATAGCTGCGGTGCCATGCCTATTCAAGGCGTCCGGTATCGATGTGCCAACTGCATTGATTATGATCTTTGCGAGACGTGTGAGGCTATGCAGGTGCACATCAAGACGCATCTATTCTATAAAGTTCGGATCCCGGCGCCCTTCCTTGGTAACCCTCGGCAGTCTCAACCAGTATGGTATCCCGGAAAACCGTCCATGCTCCCTCGTACCCTCCCGCGTTCGCTAGCCAAACGTTTGATGAAGGAAACGAATCTTGAGGCTACAGAATTGGAAGCTCTCTGGGACCAGTTCCGTTGTCTAGCAAATCACGAGTGGCCGGATGATCCCAATCGATTATATATGGCCATTGATCGGAAAACATTCGATCGATGTTTTGTGCCGAATACCTCTGTTCGCCCACCGCCCCCAAGTTTGATCTATGATCGGATGTTTGCATTCTATGATACTAATGCGGATGGCCTTATTGGATTTGAAGAGTTCCTCAAGGGACTTGCCAGTCTTAACAATAAGAGCAATGATGAGCGGCTGCGTCGCGTTTTCCGCGGCTATGATATCGATGGGGACGGGTATGTTGAGCGGAAAGACTTCTTGCGAGTATTCCGGGCCTATTACACCCTTAGTCGTGAACTGACCCGTGATATGGTTGCTGGAATGGAGGATGACTTTCTTGAGGGAGGCGCTCGCGATGTCGTGCTTGGTAGCCAGCCGATTAGCTCGGCATTTCCTGGTAGTATTCCTTCCGGGGAAGTATCAAGGACCGGGGAAGGAAAGCGTATTAACCAGGATGGCGACATGGAAATAGTGGATAGTGAAGGTGTGTTACGTGCCGATGGCGCCGATACGGGTGACCGACATTCCGTCGTCGGCGAGGCTGCTGTTCGACGACAATTTGGGCGGTCACAGCCATTACTTCCCATGACTGTCCGGGTGGCACCCGAAAGTACTGAGACGGGAGTAGTACAACCTTCTGCTAGTCAGGCAAGAAGAGAAATAGGGGACGAGAATGGGGGCGACGATGCTGATTCTGGTGATGAAACCGCTAGTTCCTCTGCGGCTAGTGATCGTTGGCCACCCCCAGAGCACATTCAAGAGGAAGATATTGTGAATGCTTTAGGATCTTACGTACCTATTCAAGAGGTTACCGATCCGGCAGATAGGGCGCGGATTGGTACCGCTGTTTACAACCGAATGTGTGATGACGACCAACGACAGGTAGATGATGCCAGGAGACAGGGAATTGATGAGCGATGGCGACGAAGGGCATTCTACATTGACGAGGAAGATGGTGGCACTGCTCCTGATGGGTATCAGAGTGAGTCGGATTTGAGTGACACGACTGATGAGGATGATGGACTCCACGGGCCTGGGCCCCAGACAGACGATGAATCTGAATCGCACCCACCATCTCCGCGTTCCCGATCGTCGTCTAAGGTGCGGTTCCAGGACGACCTTACGGACGACTATGAGGTGAGGTCCAACCCGTCAACCTCTTCACGCAGCATCCTGGTGGGCGAACGATGGGGTGGATTCGAAGTCCCTGGAGTTGAGAGAGATGTAGGCAAGGAGATATTGTATCAAGTCACACAACAAGGGTTCAACGAAATTTTGGATATCATGTTCAAACCAAAGGAGGATCTTCTCATGGAGGCTTATCGGACCCGCACTGAACGCAAGATTTGGGCTCGCGAAATCGAGCAAGCCGAACAAGTGGATGCCCGGAATCGGTCTGATCGCGAGCAGGAGCAAATAGTGAGCGATGATAACAATGAGGCTTCAGAACGTTCTATGGGAGCCAACCCATATAGAACCCGACCACTTTCGGAATTGCTTGATCGCTCTGGATATTCGATTCGGAGTCCTATCCTTGAACCGGCTACAGACGGGCCTGTACTTGTCCCCCCTCCTGGCGATGTGTGGGCTTCCGCTCATCATGACAGCCTGGCTGATGATGACGAAGTGCGACCCACGCATCTCGCTAACCCCGATGCAGATGACTCTGTAGAAAGATCTATCTCACCCCTCGGAGAACCTGATGAATATGTTCTCTCACCTACGCCTCTCTCTCCTACGCTTCCAGCTATGGAAGAACCAGGCCCTATCGATCTCGATTATGATCCTACACTTCCGCAGTATCGTCCAAATGACGAGTCTGATATTTCTCGATATCCCAGCGTTGATTATCACCACCACAGCAATGCTATTCCATCTGAAATCCGTCTTCGCCCCAATGGCACTGCTACCACCTTCCCTGCGCCGCCATCTCTATCAACCTCCTCACCAGAAGCAGAAGCTACGGCGCCCAAGCGTGTCCCATCACCAATCCAACCGCTTCCCCCACCATCATCTGCATCATCCCTACCTAAACGTCAAGGTCCCACCAATCCTCCCCCACCCCAGACTTTATCCCGATGGGCTTACCTCAACCGGGTTGAACGTGAAGCTAAAGAACGTGGAGGAACTGGAGCTAAGCTTAATTTTGACGAGTTTTCTCGTCGCATGGCGGCCGACAGAGGCCGAAGGTTGGCCTTTGTCGCTAGTTGGATTGAAATGGCTAGCTTTTAGTCTTCTATGTTCCCTACGCTCCCCCTCCTTGTCTTATATCATTTCAACTCTGTTTTAATGGGGAATTGCTATGATGGAATTAGATGATCTGTATATCAAAGTAACCATTTGCGTATGGCGTGGAAGGTATCTAAAACTGGATTTGGGAATACCGTATTTGCTATTTTTTTTTTTTTTTTTTATTAACCACCTTGGGCTAGAATTATATTTAATGAGATTCATTCGGTTGTTTCCCTAGCGCTTTCCATTTCTTAGAAACATCTATTATGCCTGTTCCCTTCATATTAACTGCCTTTTAGAATCCAATATAACATGATATGATATGGTATGGTATATACTATACAAAGAGAACAAAAAATGAGGAAATAATATGAAAACTCCTTTTGTAAAATCACGTCGAACCGGGAGGAAGATAAATTTAAGTAAGAAAAATAGATGGTGAAATAGAGAAGGATAAAGACTTAATCCCAATACTTAATAACGCCTTCCAAGCCGCCCGTAACAAATTTGCTCGTTTCCTGCGGATGCCAATCAAGACAGGTGGTTGCACCACCTTCCTTGCCACTTGCCATAATTTTATGGTACATTTTTCCGGTTTTCCAATCCCAGAAGCAAACGTAACCAGCACTATCGCCAGAGGAGATGAATTGACCGTCGGGGGAGATTTTGAGATCAATAGCGTAGCCGGCGTTGTTGTGGCCACGGAAATTCTTCTTGCGATTCTGACGAAATTTATCTGTGGCACCGTAGACGACAATTTGATTGTCACCTGATTGGAAGGCAACGTATTTACCATTGGGATGGGGAGTAGCGCGTGTTAGGGCAAACATGTAGGGCTCTGCAATGAATTTGATGGGGACAGGGATGCCGTATTCCCAAGCGCGGAGAGACTTATCATCGGATGTGGAGATAAAGCGGCGGTTCTGGTCGACAAATGTGAGAGTGTTGATGGCTGCGAGGTGATGGTCGTACTCCTGAACCAGTTCGCCGGAGCGGGTATCAAACTGAACAATCTTCTTGTCGGACATACCGGCGATGAATTCGTGGGAGAGTTCTGGGCTGGGATTGAAGCGAATAACGTGGGGAGTCTTCCCTGTTGTAAAGCGCCCAATGCATTTGCCGTATTCAGTGTCCCAGAGTTTCATCTGGCGGTCATAAGAGGCTGTGAGGAAGGTCTTTCCACTTGGGTGGAAATCAGTGTCGGTGATAGCCTTGGAATGGCCTGAGAAAGTGCGGAGCAGCTCGCGCGAATGATACACATCCCAGATCTTGGCTTTGCCGTCAGCAGCAGCGGAGAGGAGTAGGTGACCGGAATTTGGGAAGAAGCGGAGGGATGTGATAGGTTTGGTGTGTGACTTCCAGGTGTGGATGAGCTTCTTGGGAACAAAGTTTTTCACACTGCCCACGGGCTTTTTCAGGTCGATATCGAGATCCTGAGGAACGTGCATATAAGTTCGCCCCAGGTAGTCGAACTGTTCGGAGCCGTGAAATTCGGTGGTCTCCGCTTTTGATGCATCATCCTGGTAATCTGTTGCCTCCTTGCTCATGGCGGGCATGGGGCCAGAAGATAATTCTTCCTCCCCTTCTACCACTTCTTCCTCCACAAGTTCTTCATCACTCGTGAGTTGATCTTCATACACTTGATCGTCATCCTGGTACTTTGCCCATGGCCCGAGATATGCACCCGCGCCCTCGACGATACTAGGATCGCCTTTTCGTTGCCGTTTCGCCCTGAGTGCTGCGGAGACCTCCTTGGATGGTTTCATTTGAACAACATCTCGTCCGCCATACTGAGCGGCCTGATCGAGGTTCCCAACAAACTGCCCCGGGAGAGTGGGATTACGTGTATACCCCAAGCTCTGGAAAGTACGGTGCTGTGTTGTGAATGTAGCCTCACTAATGGCGGCTTCCTCGGCGTATCCGGTCGGAACGTTCTTGCGCTTTAGTCCGTTGGCGGCGCTGGCGGGTTTGAAGGGGTTTGAGGGGCCTTGTGAGGGTCGAGAAAGATCATCATACGTAGCGTTGTAGGTGAGGGCTGTAGATGAAGTGTTTGCGAGCATCATCTGCATATGGGCTTGATCCTGTAGATCTTGTTAGATACCGGCACGTGAAGAAGGGGCTTTTTGAGACACTGAAGAATAATGATAGGACCGCAGGGGACCAAACCTCTGTGTTCACTTCGGGCGCAGCGACGATCTTTGTTGCAGCCGTCGCCGTGGAAGTAATAGGAACATCGTCGTCACTCGAGTCGTAACCAGCCCCCAGTAATGAGGCCATGGTGAAGGTGACTTTTGGGGATCTGGCGAATGGAGAGAGCTGAGTTGATAAGATGAAGAAATTGAGCTGATGATCAAAGAGCCTGGATGAAATTACGGGAGTCGGCACTATCCGTTAACGCAAAAAGCGGATTCTAGCCGAGCTTCCATAAAAACTATATAAAAGATTACGATTCAACGTACGGATTTTTGGTTTTTTTTTTTTTTTTTTTGGTATCTTTTCTTGCTTTCTCTAAAAGGGCATTGCACGTTCTTCATTGACACACCGCTGAGGTATATACAGCCATTATCTGAACACATTAACATCGAATAGAGCATCAACGAGTTCCCCAACATAGATCTTAAAAAATCATGAGAAATTGCAAAGACCACAAATAAAGGTCTAGAGGATAACAGTGCAGAGAAATAGAAAAGGAAAGGACATAGAAGAAATACAAAAAGGTTCTTTCTCATGAAATCCCGCTAGCAAGCAACTTAACAAGCCCAAAACACCGGGATTAAAACCGCAGCTCTTCCACCTTCATCAATACCCATTTATAATCATGGTCATGTCAAATATTAGATTTCTATTGCTATAAGCCCTGACAGAGCTCATGGCAGATTCAATATTCCATTTCACAAGGAAAGGTCAAGAATAAATATTCATCCCACAACTTCGGATAGAGATTGGATGAGATGCTGCCGCATATGGAAGCTCGATGCCCCTCCCTACCCTAAACTGTCCTCTTCAACACCAACAGGATATAACACGGCGCTCCTTATTATCGGGGACGGCCGTGACGCATGATATTCTCGGTCTCGGTGCGAAGTCAGTGAGACTCGTCATGGATCAAAGCGACAATCATGCTGTAGAGGTAGAAGAAGAACATCAAAAGATGGAAACCCAGCTTGATAAACGATTCCTAGAATGTGGGAGTTAGTATCCGACGGGTCATGACGTAAATGTTATGCAATTCTAACCTTCTTGTGCACATTCAATTTGCGGAAAATCTCGGTGGCATCCAACAAGTGCTGGTTATCATAGATCCTACACGCGGTGACGAGTGATTAGCAATGGTCTTGTTGTGACGTCAAGCTCCTGGCGGGTGTGGGCGAGACGGGAAATATACTTCTTGCAATTGAAGGCCAATAGGGGCAGGTTCAGAACGAGCGCCAACCAGTAACCATTGACAGCGAAGAGGATAGTCAGGAAAGCATGGACACCGGCCTCAGGGATGATGTAGGCATTAAGACGGTTGCAAAGGTCGATAGGGTTGATGTAGTCACTGCCGCAGAGGAAAAGCGAGATTAGCCCGGGGTTCACAGATCCGTAGTTTTGCTTGTGTCGCAATTGCCACCAGTAGCCTTCCCCAGTTACGAAGAGAAGCTTTGGGCGGTTGGGAGAATAGAAAGGGCAGTCGGATTTGGGAGAGAACATACCACTCGAGATCACTGTACATAATGGTGAAGAAGACCTGTAGGAAGAGGTTGACGGCGTTTATCAACACCGCCAACAGGTAGAGCCACGCCTCACCGGACATATTGGGTAGGGTTTAGAAGCGGAAGAAACAAAGATTGGTTTAGAAAGGAGGTAGAGGAAGGTGGTTGGTAGCGGAAGATTGGAGGTATTATGTAGACCAAAGACGAGGGAGACGGAGGGGGAGGGCAAAGTGGGTAACGAGCAAAAAGAGGAGGGTGGTTGTTGGGTTGGGTGTGTGGGTTCAGACGGATAGAGAAAAATGGAGTTTAACTGGCTCGGAGGGCGGTGAAGCTGCGGAGATCTTAAGTCGGCTGATAGGGAAGAGATTAAGCTTGAATCTAAAGGTGAGAAAGAAGCGATGAACAAAGAAGCAAGAAAGAAGATAAAAAAAAGGAAGAGAAGGGTAGGTGTTATTCGTCCTTGATGCACAAATGCCTTGGATGACGACTGCAAGGCTGAACAAGTGTCCAAAAAGCAATATGTTTGTGTCAGCTGGCGGAAGAGCTTTGGAGGTGACGCGGGGAACACGTGCTTCCATCCGTATCTGGCGGCTTCTAGTAATATTACTCGGTCGATGCCTAGATAAGCCACTCAAAAGAGCTAATTTTTTCCTTCATCCCTAGAGCTATGTACATACATGTTCGACTAGTCTATGGTCATAGTAGACAAGAATGGAAGAAGATAGAAACGTTAATGAGAAGAAATACAAGAACGCAATACCATCCACCTTATCATCCCCAAGTCAACCGAGGAACCTAGAGCTGTCATGGGCCATGTTTTCAACTGTCAAGACGGATGGCAAAGAAGAAAAAAAAAAAGTGAATGGAGCTAATTAACAAAGAAGGAATACAAAAGAGCATAACAAGCTAAACATCACACAATATCATTACATTCCATTACCGTTTTTCAATCAGAAGGAAATGCATCGCTGTATATGCAATCACAAGGAATACTCCTGAGAAAATAGCTAGCCCAACTACGTCGGTCCAAAGAGCCAACGTGTCAAAACCAAAGGCGCTGAGAATAGAAGCGCCTGGAACCTCAATATCAAGCCCGTACTTGTGATCAATCAACGTCAAATAGGTCACTTCGTTGACAATCAATGCCTCAAAGCCATAGTGGAAGATGGATAGCTAAAGGAGAGGAGTTAGTGAGAATTCGAAACTGTATATTAAATGGGACTGAATATATATAACTTGGAAAGGGGATTTTAGAGCTCAAACTTACTGTTTGTAACCACAAGGCAGATGCAGGGATTGCATCGTGGTTGAGCAAAAGACCCGCAAAAAGCAAGCTGAACAACATCACCAAGCTTCCAATCAAGTTAGCAACTCCTCCGTCACGGAAGACAATGCCAATAAAGAGACAAATAGTGGCAGCTGCCAGATTGAAAAGAACCAGGACTAAGATGAACCGTAAAAATTCAGGCCACGCCGGAATTAGTCCCGTCATAGGATACACGATAACTCCCATAATGATTGGTGGGATGAGCCGGAGGGGGACAATATCAAACACTACTTTGGCGGCAAAGTAGGTAACAGGGTGATAGTAGCCATTGGCACGCTCGCGAACAAAGAGAAGACGCTCCGCTGAGAATACAGTCAAACTTGTTAGAGTACTAAAGCCAAACAAAGCAAGCACAAAGAAGAATAGACCCAATCGATTCTGGAATCCTTTAATGTCATCTGTCAGTCCGTAGAACAGATAGCCGCAGAGGACAGCAAGGAGAATTGAGATTGCATAATGTGTAAGCATAAGCATCGGGTTACGATAGAGGTTCTTCCATGTCCGTTGTGACAAGATGACAAACTGTCGATATAGGCTAACTCGCGCATAGCCCTTAGAGGCAAAAGTGGTAATATCTGCGTTGGCATACCCGTATCCATTGGAAGCACGTGCGCTCTGTACTGCCGTGGATATCTCATCTTGCACCGAGCGTGCAACATCCGACTCCCAGTAACTTGCAATCATGTAATCTAGGTCCGTCTGGCCGGAGGCAGCAGGAAGCGGCTGGTCAGGATCATCAATAACCTGAGGCGGGGTTTGGCCGTTTTGAGGAGACAAGCGTAGCCATTGCTGTGTGCGCTCGCCTCCTTCATCAATTTCCTCCACCGCGGCATCTTCTTCGTCAGTTCGAGGCGTTGGTGGTGCATCTGGGTCTCTTTTTCGAGAGTAGAGTTGGCGATCCTGTCGTTGTTTCAGCGATGCGCCCCGTTTACTTTTTGGGCGTCGACTATTCTCGAAGGTGCTGCTAGAATTTTCTTCAACGCTCATGTTAGATGCACTTGCAACCGATTTGACGGCTCGCAGGCTGCTCGATGCGGTTTTGGGAGGATCAATGCGGACTTCTAGAGATGGAGATTCGCCTTCTTCTCTATGAATTTGAGTGCTAGCATGCATTGTAAGGTCCACCAAATAGTCGGCAATATTGAATCCAGGCGGGCAAGAGTAGCCGGCAGTATCAAAGTATCTCTGGCAGGCCGAAAAGGGGCCGGAATAGACAGTCTTGCCTTGCGCTAGAAGAACAAGTCTATCAAAGAGAGCAACAATATTGGAACGTGGCTGATGAATGGTGAATATGACGGTTCGGTTGTATGTCTTGGCTAGTGTGACCAAGCATTCAACTACATTGAACGCATTAAACGCGTCTAGCCCGCTAGTAGGCTCATCCAGGAAGAGAATACTTGGACTAGTGACCAATTCGCAGGCAATTCCAACGCGGCGTTTTTCTCCACCCGAAATTCCTCGACCAGAACCTTCCTCAGAGCCGATTAACTGATCTCGGATATGATAAATGCCAAGCTGCTTTTCAACCTCAAAGGCTCGTTGTTCTTTGGCAGCCCGGCTCATATCGCGAGGTAAACGTAGCAAAGCGCTGGTGAGAATCGTTTCATGCACAGTAAGAGTAGGAAGCATGGTGTCCTCTTGGTCAACAAACCCGATCATGTTCTTATAATTAGAGTCATCCATTTTTTCCCCGTTGATGTAGAAGTCGCCTTGTACCACACCCCGCTTGTTCTTTCGAGCGAGAAGGTCTAGGAATGTAGTTTTTCCAGCACCCGAGGCACCCATGATGGCGGTAATTTGTCCCGGTTGCGCTGCACCATGGATGCCTGAAAGAATTGTCTTTCCATTCACATGATAGGACACATTATCCCAATAGAGGGCGGCTGGGTGATGCTCTGCCAATAGTTTTTGTGTTTCATCATCTGAGTCATCCGATAGGGGCAATTGACCATGCGCCTGGTAGGATCGACGAGATTTATACCAAAGAGCTAAAATAACAATGACAACAAATAGGGAACAGCCGGCAATGACACCAGCGATGAGGGGAGTATTGATCTGTTTAACAGGTCGAGCGTATCCTGGTACATCTGTTTTGTACAGACACTCTCCGGAATTACACTTTAGAGTAATGCTTTCATCACCAAAAACACCCTTGATCAGATTATTCATCGCCGGCTCCTGGAACTTGCTTCCATCGTTAGGGCTGCCTCCAACAGTGGATACTGACGAAAATGTGGCTGGTCCCTTAATTTCCTGTTCGAGGAAGTCTCCAATGTCGATGGACCCGTCTTCACCGCAAAGCATACGTCCTGGAATGCACTTGCAGTTGATATTTTCACATCGATAGTGCGTTTGGTTTTGGTTATAACTAGTCTCCAAACCCCAGTCACAGTTACTTAGACCACAGTAGAATGACTCAACTTGGTCAACCCAGAACTGAAAGTTGCAAGTATTATCCTCCGCTTCACAGGAGAATGTTACCTGAGGCTTCCGCTCCTTCAACTGGTCCAGTATCTTTCGATTTGTGACATCACACATCTGGAAATTTTCCTTAACTGTCACGCCTTGTGTATAGCAAACGCCCCCTTCGCCATCGGGCATCATCGCGTTACATGCATTATCTGTCTTGCAAACATTGCAGTTAATCCCTTCCCAGCCATCTTTGCAAGTGCAATATTTGTCTTTCCGGGGGGCTCTTTTGTGACCATTGGCTAGGGAACCACACAGGGGTTGTAGGCAGTCATCCCCTCCGAATCCCGGAGGGCATACGCATTTTCCAGTATATTTGTCGCACGGGGAAAATTGGGCACACTGAAAAGCGTCCAACTGACAGTTGAAACAAGGTGGGCAGTTATCCGAGCGATCATCGAGACTTGAGAATAGCAGAGATTCAGATTCGGAGTAATTACTTAGGGCCAAGATACCGGAGGCGGTCAGGGAGAGCCATAAAGACAGGGAGAGCGATAGTGATGACTTCAACCGCATTCTTTTTGGGATAAATAGAAGTCGAGCAGGCGACTTTCTCGCTGACCAAGGGGGTGGGTGCGGAGTAATGTGGATGGGACCACAAGCCAAACGGCGACAAAACGGAGGATTGGATGTACTCAGGAACCAGAGAGAGGAAAGAAGAGAGGAGATAGCAGCAAATTATGAGAAATATTAGCTCACCGATAGCCGGGTGAGCGAGCGGCAAGGCGAAGCTAAAACAAGCAAGATAATGATATGTGATAAAAGAGGTAGTAGAGAAGGGGAATGAGCTGGGGAGCAGTTCGTGAGATGCAAGAGGCCAGCGGTGGTTGGGGTGAAACGGAGCACGGAGCGATGACGAGGGTGGAGAAGATTGAGCCTAGTCGCCTGGGGCATCCAGATCCGAGGTGCCGCCGGACTTTCTTTCGACTGGTGATCTTCAAGCCGTCTTCCTCTTGAGATCTGTTTTGTTTCAATTTAATATGGGCTTTTTTTATACGAGTCTCTCTTTTTATTTATATATTCATTATTGTATTATTTATATGTTATGTTAACATCTATAAAATGTTGATAATCTTGAGTAATAAAGCGGACAACCACCGACCCTGTGGGGGAGAAACTGGAGAAGTCTCTTGTTTAAACACTGACACGAGAGCTACCCGATGTCGTGTCTAGGTACCTAGGTACCTGGGTACTTTATTAGAAGGAATTCACCGCATCGGGCACATTGCAGATTATTGGAGGAAAGCCCTTTTCCACCCCCTATTATCATATAAGATCCGAGGATTCTGGCTGGTGGTCAGAAGCTCGATGCCTTCTTTAGGGTAAAAATAAAGTCATTCAAGTCCTCTTCTAGTTATCCCGCAATTGAAAACAGAGAAGAGACTGGACTGCCTTTTTGCTGGTGCTCTAAGGAATTCGCAAGTTGATGTGCCGCGTAGACAGCTTGTGCAATGTCCACCTTGAACAAAGTCAGAGAGGTTTTGACACTGTTCGTGGTGGCTCGGCAGCAACCTCGACATGACAATTTTGAAAAATAAAATGGCTTGCATCCAATTTCCGCGCGAGTGTTCCATTCTTATTGTTATACCTACATTAGCAATGCTTATCCTCAATCGCACTTGATACTTTCACAAAGCTTCGTATTTTATTCAGACAGCTGAAAAGAGACTTCCGCGTGGCCAATGTAGTAGAAGTTTCGGGCCGTCCCTCCAACTTTAAGCAAGGGCCTGCCCCCCGAATTCTTATCTACCATATCATAGAGGATTTTTGCGGGAACTTCGTAAGCTTTTGTGCTGCTTCTTGAGCTTCCTGCTCTCCCAGCAAAATGTCCATTTTCCTCCTGCGTTCATCTATTCAACTACCAAGAGCATAAATACAATTCGCCATGCTCGTGTCGTTTTTCAAGTCGTATGCTTTTACTGCATCTAGTAGTCTAGATCTAGATATTCGTCTGTCTATTATCAGCTGACATCAAACTATGGGGGATCTTATATTGTTGTTATAACAGCGTTACCGAGCGTTGTGCCAGTCAATGATAAGGTATTAATGACCTTGGCAGTCATCACAATAAGGCAACGATTGAATTATGTGTTACATAACAGTAGCTATGAGGAGAGCCTGTCATTACCTAACCTGGATGGGCCTTAAGAATCTGCGGTTCCCGTTCGGTGGTAGTAACGTCCCAAAGTCTGACTGTGTTACCTATAGAACTTGAGGCTACTATGTGTCCGTCTTGAGAGTATGCCACTGTCATGATTCAGCTAGAATAGTCCACGAAATATCGCAGTTCGTGTCCAGTGATAGCATCCCAAAGTCGAATTGTACAGCCAGTGGAGCCTACAGCCACTATATGATTGTCTATGTTGATATGATATCAATAACTGAACTTGGATCGCTCTTGAAAGTTTTAGCCCTTAATTAGATATTGCTTTGTGAATCATCACTATGCTCGGTTATGGTTGACATCTTTACATTTTATTAGCCTTAAAATAGCTGCTTATTTGTTTCCCGAAAAAATCTGGCGCCTATGGAAGCCTGGTATAGTCTGACAAATATATTTTAAGAGAGAGAGAGAGAGAGACATCTCCGTTCAAGCTGGTATTACTGGGGACCGAACAAAACCTCTGGTTTGTACTTAGTCATTGGCCTGAGCCCTTGGCTCTTGTCTTCTCGATTGGCGGAGCTTAGGTAGAGCAATAGAGCGGTAATTTACCATTAAAACAGGAATAAGAGAAACACACCGAGCTATACAAAGGATGGTGCTGTCCGTGGGGACTCAATCGCTCATTTCTGAAAATGTTGATGGATGCCTTGTCTAGGATTCGAACGCTGGGCACGCAGAGCAGATGATACTCGATTATCAGAATCATCCCCCACAGTATTTCAGACTACCCCTCAGATGCTCCACGTGACACCCGTGCCTGGACCGGAAATCTAGCTAAAGCGATTCAGACAACTTCAGACACAGCGACAGAATCGGAATTCTTGTTCCGTGACGGGAGAAAGGCATCCATAACCCGCGGCTTCACTTTCGCCCCAACCTAAGCTCGCTAATATGGTTCAAATTAAGAGTTTTGCCGTCGAGCAAGTAAGTATCCGATGGCTTCTGAATCATGGAGCGAGATCCCCTACCCCGCATTGCTACTGAGTATTCATTCACCCATAAGACTATGACCCCTAGCTAATATTTACACAACCCGCTTGTCAACTACGTGGCAGTGGATGGACAAATATGAGACGAGTGCCAAGTACAATGTGGCAGAGACTTGCTGCGCTTCTTTGTCTGTGAATGACCTGCAGAAGCTCTGCGAAGATCCGTCATCCCACCCGTTGGACCTTTCTACCAAGCTCACATATGGGGCAATTCGTGGCTCCGAGAGGTTACGGACCACACTAGCCAATCTATACTCCGTCAAGACCCCTACACCGCTACCATCGGATAATGTCCTGATCACTGCGGGCGCTATCCAGGCTAATTTTCTCCTTCTTTATTCATTAGTGGGCCCTGGGGATCATGTTATCTGCCACTACCCCACATATCAGCAACTTTATTCGGTTCCTGCATCATTTGGGGCCGAAGTGAGTCTATGGAAAGCTAAAGAGACTGATGAGTGGAGGTTAGACATTGAAGAATTGCAAAAGCTCATTCGCCCGAACACCAAGCTCATTATCCTTAAGTATGCCATTTCCCTCCCCCTCCCTTTTCCCGCAAGTCTCCGGAACCATTACCTAGGGATTTGAGCCGTTCTCATCTAACCTGTCCTGTGTTTTCGCCTCCCCGTCCTTCATTTAGCAACCCCCAAAACCCCACAGGAGCTATAATCCCCCGGAATGTTCTTGAAGAGGTCGTAGAGATTGCCCGCAGCTCATCCATATACATCCTTTGCGATGAAGTCTATCGTCCCCTCTTCCACTCGATCAGCCCAATGGACCCGGACTTTCCGTTGTCCGTATTATCCCTCGGGTACGAGCGGACCATCGTAACAGGATCCATGTCCAAGGCATACAGCCTGGCAGGGATCCGAGTCGGTTGGATTGCCTCTCGCGATCGATCCGTCATTGAGACCTGTGCCAGCGCTCGAGACTATACTACCATCTCCGTTTCACAGTTGGACGACGCTATCGCAAGCTACGCCCTCTCCCCATCTTGCATCCATGCAGTGCTTAAGCGGAATATCGAACTCTCCCAGACAAACGTTGCCATCCTAGAAAGGTTTGTTGATTCGCACCGGTGGGCGTGTGATTGGGTCAAACCCCGCGCAGGAACCACCGCATTTGTCCGCTTCAACAAGATGGGGAAGCCTGTGAATGATGTTGCCTTTTGTGAGTTGCTCCAAGAGAAAACTGGGGTAATGTTTGTTCCTGGGAGCTTGTGTTTTGGGGAGGGAGAGGATTTCAAAGGCTACGTTCGAATAGGGTATGTTTGCGAAACGCAAGTGCTGGAACAGGGATTAGAGGCTTTAGGACGCTTCTTGGAAGATGAGTATGATGAAGTGCCTGTTGTAAAAAGGCTACCTATTATCCAAAAGACATAGATATACTTAGGAAAAGAGAAAGGCTAAAAAGAAAATAAAAAAAAAATAAAAATTAAAAAAAAAGGCAACAAAAGAAGGATATAGAAAATCGAGCAACAAAAAATAAATGTATCACAGAGTAACGTCATTGAATAATAATGGATCTTAGTGCGAATAAAAGGATACGTGTATTTTTTTTGGTCCCCACTTAAATCCAAGATTTAACTCGCTATGAATAATGAATCAACACGAGATCTTAAGAACCCCATTCCCACATGGCAAATAAAATAGATAAAATCAAAAATAACAAAGAAGAGGGGGTTAGAATTTACTGTTTTTCTTTTTTTTTTTTTCCCTTTACTTTTTTCTTTCCTAATTCCACCCTAACAATCTGGTAACTATTCTCATAAGTCTGGGGTATTGATGGCATTTAACAAGGTTCAAAAATCCCCCGGAATCCACAGGAGGCAAAAACAAGCGTTGGAAAGTGGCTCCATGTGACTTGGTTGACTTCATTAGTCTCTTTTCGTTTCCAATGTTTGGATGGCGATCGCTCCGTGGGGATTTGGGATTTTTTTGATTATTATTTTTATTTATTTATTTTGTTCTTTCTCTCTCTCTCTCTTTTCATTTAAATTATCATCTATGGGGCGCCTAAATTCAATAGTTGGTAGTGAGTAATGAAAATCACAATATTATTTCTGAAACATTTAAATCGTCTCCGGAGTCCCTGAGTGCCCCAGCTCTCTCACCCATCTTCATGTTTGATTGCGATGTGATAGAAGGCACTCCGTTGGTAGTTAAAATAATTAATAAAGGTCCTATTTAGCGGAAAGTTTATGCACAGAAGGAGTGTCAAAATTGACCCATAGCCTAATAATAACTAATTCATAACTAGTTAATCCTCCTAAATCCTCACTAACTCTTGATAGGATGGAACGCATAGTTTAGACTCATTCATCATTCAATTTTGCCGTGTCCCGAAGGTGCCGCTCTTGGGTACCGAGGCAAGTTTGAGATCGCCCCCAACAAAGCTGTTCCCCCCCCCTCATGCTCGTGTGTGTGTGTGTGGTCTCGATGACTTACCTTGTGTCTTTGGTTTCTGTCCAATCCATTAGTCCACGATGTCATCTTACACTCCTTGGCCTTTCATTTCCTTCTGCTTTGTTTCCCATGCTTGCTCCTTTTTTCTGGACTCTCTTCCTCTCTTGCCGTTCCTCGGCCATCACTTAGTCTGTCCCCTTATCTAGCTCTTTCTTTTATTCTGTGGGAGGACTATTCTTTTATTGATTGACTTAATTTTTTTTTTTTTTTTTTTTTAATTTTTCCTATAGAATCAGTATCATCTGTAGAATCATTATCTGACTTACCTTTCGTCACCTATCTTAGTATCTGCACCGCTAATCCATCATGCCTCCGACTCCTTCGGTGCTTGGTTGGTCCACCCCACCTATCCATGGGTTTCCTGCTTTCTACCTCAGCTAACCAAAATATCGTATTCGATATGGCCTACCTACCTAGATATCCCTCTCTCCATCGCCGCCCCGGCGCTTGCAACCACCTTCGCCTACCTTAACGCGAGATATTCGCTCTTTTACGATGCGAAGATCTTCAAAAGTCTCATTAAGAGCATCGTAAACTCGCGAATGGCCTTGCGCCGCGATAACTTGAACCTCTTCTATGTCGTGGAACGCTATGCCCTTGATGCAGCCTCGAAAGACCATCCGTTCATTGTTTATGATGGTCGTACTTGGACTTATCACGAGGCCTATGTCCTCGCCCTGCGTTATGGCACTTGGTTCAAAAAGGTGCACGGCGTCAAGCCCAGAGAAATTGTCGCGATGGATATGATGAATTCGGCCGCCTTTATCTTCATTATGCTAGGTCTGTGGAGTATTGGCGCGGTTCCTGCCTTTATCAACTATAATCTTTCGGGAAAGCCTCTGTCGCACTCGGTTCGCACCTCTACCGCTCGACTCTTGGTAGTGGATGATGAAGTTCGCCCGTCGTTTGGGCCGGAGGAGATGGCCACTTTTGCCGCCCCCGACTTTCGGGAAGATGGGGGACCCGTTGAGGTGGTATTCTATACCCCTGAGGTCGAGGCCCAGGTGTGGCAGACCGAGGCAATCCGTGAGGATGACAAGGCTCGTAATGGGCCCCAACTTCGAGATATGGCTCTGTTAATCTACACCAGCGGCACTACTGGATTGCCTAAGCCGGCCATCGTTAGCTGGAGGAAATGCTGGAGTGGAAGTGTGTTCGTAAGCGACTGGATAAAACTCACCAAAAATGACCGTGTTTTTACCGTATGTACTCCCCCTTACTAAAACAAGACCGGTTAATTTTAAGATCCAGCCCCAGGCTAACATTTATGTTTTTCCTATTTTTAGTGCATGCCACTTTACCATTCATCGGCTTCAATTCTAGGTTTTCTTGCAACCTTGATGGCAGGCTCGACGATTATTATTGGCCGTAAGTTTTCGGCAAGAAGCTTCTGGCAGGAGGCGTGCGAGAGTGATGCAACTGTTATTCAATACGTAGGCGAAACCCTACGGTATTTACTCGCTGTCCCTCCTAAGATAGACCCTGTCACCGGAGAAGATTTGGATAAGAAGCATAATATCCGCATGGTATACGGTAACGGACTACGGCCTGATATTTGGAATCGCTTCAAGGACCGATTTAACGTAGAGACTGTGGCTGAATTCTATGCCGCTACTGAAGGCACTTCAGGAACATGGAATTTCTCGTCGAATGGATTTTCCGCAGGTGCCATTGGACGAAATGGGCTGTTCAGTGGAATGCTTCTTGGGAGTGGGCTTACAATCGTTGAAGTGGACCAGGAGTTGCAGCAACCGTGGCGCGACCCCCAAACTGGTCTATGCAAGGTAGTCCCTCGGGGCGAGGCTGGGGAGTTACTTTATGCCATCGACCCCGTTGATCCGGGAGAGACATTCCAAGGATACTATCGAAATTCCAAGGCAACCGAAGGCAAAATTATCCGTGATGTGCTGCGCAAGGGTGATGCCTACTTCCGCACGGGCGATATGATTAGGTGGGACGCTGATGGCCGCTGGTACTTCTCGGATCGTCTTGGAGATACCTTCCGATGGAAGAGCGAGAATGTGTCCACTAGCGAAGTCGCTGAGGTGTTAGGTGTGCATCCTGATGTGCACGAAGCCAACGTTTATGGCGTCGCCTTGCCGAATCACGACGGACGTGCGGGCTGTGCTGCCATCGTGTTCAGTCAACAGGTGCAATCTGCAGACCCTTCAGTTCTTGTTGCACCATCCCCGGAAACTCTGAAGAGCCTTGCGGCTCACACCCTGAAGAACCTACCTCGATTTGCAGCACCCCTCTTCCTGCGTATCACGCCCGAGATGCAGGCTACGGGAAACAACAAGCAGCAGAAGCATGTTCTGCGCACGGAGGGTGTTGATCCTAGCCTTGTCACTACGAAGGACAAATTGTACTGGCTCCAGGGTGACACATATGTCCCATTTGAGCCGAAGGACTGGACACGACTGCAGGGAGGCCAGGTGAAACTGTAGCTTGTGTTTTTTGCGTTTCCTGTTTGGTAGTTCCTTGTTGTTGGATCATACATACCTGCCCGTGTTTTCATATACATACACACCCACTCACACATATATAACCTACTTATTTTCAAGTTATTCAGTTCATCCTTATCCAGTACAATTTTCTTGCTCGACGAGAATTTGATAATAATGCAAAAATCTAGTTGTCGATCTAGATCTTGATACCCGAGTGTTGATGGTTCTTCAGGTGTGTTTGCGTCCACAAGAACTTACTGCGTTAATATTTCTTGGATTGAGAGAAAATGTCCGTGACCAACGGCATCCGTCTCTTCTCTTTAGTAGTCGATGAAGTATGCAAGGGGAGAGTGATGACAACTTCGAATGCTTCTCGAGGAGCGAGAGGAGGCATATAATGAACTAGTCCTAAAGGGGCTAGCTCCTCGGAAAATGCCTTCTTGCTATGATTCCGAGACCGGAAGTTGGATGTCCGAGGTTGTTGCTCCAACTTCGTCCCCTCATTAGTATATGTATGGACAACCTTCTAAACAAAGGAATTTAAATACGCGTGCTCAGCATAACGATAGATTCTGTGTAAGTAAAAAACTATTATAATAATAATAATAGATCATCCCACAACAATGCTTCTACAACAGTCTACTCGCCGCTCCATCTTCCTCCTCTCACAAAAATCCTCTTTCTCCACTTCCAGCCATCTGCGCTCCGATGCCTCCGCATCAACAGTCGCAACCGCATTTCTATCTCGCTTCCAATCCCTCGGACCGCAAACGCGCACCCAAATCCTCGATGCAAACCAACTTCACCTCCTCACACTAACTTTGAATCGTCCCTCGCTATTCCCGGGATCTCCTTCCGCCACCTCCACCTCGTCCGCAGTCCCCGCACCAGGCACCCCGTTACCCCCCGCATACCACCTCGTCTACTTTACGCCATCATTCCTCGAAAACGAACTCGGCGGAGACGGCACAGATGCCTCGTATAATCCTCAAACGCCCTTCACACGACGTATGTGGGCCGGTGGCGAAGTCCACTGGCCCCGAGACAAAGATGGAAAACCGAATCCTCTCCGTATCGGGCAGGAAGTGCGTGAGACAACAAAGGTGCTCAGTGCGGAGCCGAAAGTCGTGAGAAAAACAGGCGAGGAGATGATCGTGGTAGGCGTCGAAAAGGAGTTCAGTAATGAATTTGGTGTTGCTGTTTTGGATAGACGGTTAGTTTCTCTCACTAGTACCTACCCCCCCAAACAACGCCCCAAAATCTTTGGTTCTATCTATCCCGACAATACTTGGATATTATATAAATGTACAAGATAAACTGATATATCAATTTCGATCCTATTTTTCAGGAATTGGGTTTTCCGCAAAGCCCTCCCAACAAACATAACAACTACACCCTCCAATCTCAACCTTCCACCTGCCGCTCCTCCTTCCGATAAGCCCGCCTCCTGCTCGACTGTCTCCGATGGGTCCACACATACGCGCACTCTACGCCAAACGGCTGTAACCCTCTTCCGGTTCTCAGCGCTTACATTCAATCCCCATAAGATCCATTACTCACTTCCATGGGCACGTGAGGTAGAGGGTCACAAGGACCTTGTGGTTCATGGACCCTTGAATCTCATCTCTATTTTAGATTTGTGGCGGGACGTTCACAGTAAGAGCGGTGGTGACGACCAAGGGTTGATTCTTCCTGCGAGTATCTCTTATCGAGCAACAAGTCCATTGTATGCGGAGGATGAGTATCGCATTGTTTTAGAAGGTGGAGAGGGGGATTCACAGGTGCAGATTTTCACGCCAGATGGAAAGGTTGGCATGAAGGCTGAGATCAAGTCTGCCTGATGATAGTGTTCTTTTATATCAGACTTTTGCCTTTCTTTTTTGGTTATTAAGTTGTTGTATATCAGGCATAAAAGAGGGGAGAAGCATTCTATTTTATCTATTTATTTACTTTTTTTATCAATCTTGAACTTCATGCTCATCTTCATTCATCACGCATAATGATCAATTAGCATTACTCTAGGAAACCCTTACAACAACCACTGGCGTACCCATCGTCCCATCATTTCCCCATCAATCGCCTTTGCGGTCATTAGCTTTGCGCTAGCACGTTCCGCATTTTTTGTCTCCCAAGAGAGTCTGTTTGTAGCCTGATTGTTGACCCCGAACCGCATTTGAAAGAAGCCGAGTAGCCGGAAAGCCGGGTTGGCACGCAAGACGGCATCTTGACTTTCAGTAGACCCACCTTTTTCAAAGGACTGTGTAGCACTTGTTCTCAGTGCCATGAGCCACTCTTCACGGGTAACAATTTGAATAGGCTCCTTATTCTCCACAGTCACTGTCTGCAAAGATTCAACTATAGCTGGGAGCAGTGATTTCCATGAGGTAGGTTTCGGATTAATTAGGTGTAGTACGGGTACATGCTCCGTATTCTCTAGCTTGAAAGTAGCACTTTCAATTCCAACCTCGACGATAACATCAGCGGCCGTGTCGATTGGAAGCCAATCAATTGTGCCTGACTGGGTAGTATCATTATTGGCTGCATCATCGAATCCATCAGGGTCAATGGAATCCGGGAGAACACCTAGTTTCCGCGACCCTTGAATCAAAGCCGGGATCCAGTCTGCAGGATTCCACCTTCCTGGTGTATTTGCAGCACCAGCAATCTGGCCAAGTCTCAGGATTCTTGTGCTCCGTAAACCTAACTGCTGAGAAGCATGCCCAATGATGCGCTCACCGATATACTTGCTTTCTGCGTAACCGGCATCGGCTGACACTCGGAGATCAGATAAAATGGTTTCTGGAACAGTGGACCTTTTGGGCTCTAACGTTCCAAAATTCATAACAGAGCTAATCGAGGAGATGAATGTGAGTGCTGCTTGGTGGCTGGATTGGGCACAAAACGAAATTAAATTCACTAGTCCGACAAGCTGCGGTTCAAAGGATTGCAGCGGAAGATTGAAGTCCACAGTCCAAGCATTGTGGATTACAAGTGTTGCTCTTGTCTTGAGTGTTTCGAAAATCGCTGCCGGGAGCCCAAGAGTCAAAGAATCTGAGAGATCAATGGTGAGAAAGGTTACTTTGGATTCTGGGAATTCCAACGGAAGACTAGAGTCAATCTGGGCATTGCGCTCGCATTGAAGATTGGCCGAGTCTGTTGATCGATTCAAGCAGTATATGTGGGTCACTTCAGGGTGCTGCAAGAGAGAGCGTAATATATAGCTTCCAATGGTGCCGGTTGAGCCGGTGAGAAGAACAACTTGACCTTGAGTTTCTCGGTTTGACAAATTACCCACCCCTTTTCTAGTACTTGTAGCCATGGTATCAATCTTATTGATATATTTTTGCAATATTAGGTGCCGGGTGTTTATTTGTTGCTCCATTTTCTCCTTCTCTGATATTTGCTCGTCACGGGATAGCTGGAGTATGCTCGCCGTGAGAGCACCGATTGATGGATTCAAGTAGATCGTACTTGGATTGATTGAGGACAAACCAGTTCTCGACCTCAAATACCGCACAAGACGGAGAACTTGGAGAGAATCCATACCTCGTTGGAAAAAATCATCTGTTTCTGCTGTTGCACCGAATTTAGTATTCTCGTGAAGTGCTTCTTTCACTAAGCGCCTGACTGTTTCCTCGGATTCTAACTCTTTCTTGTCCGAGGGGGTAGTCCAGATTTCTTCGACATCTGTATAAACTTGATTGATAACATCTCTATATAAATCAAGTGTGGCCATTCGTCTAATAGAGCCTTTTAAGGTTCTTTGAAGAGGGGTTTCCGGATCCGTGAAACATATATGTGTCTGAGAAACTTGTGCATAGGCTGGTAAATTTCGATTCGCTGCTTCAATCGTGGGCCATAGATGTTCGATCATCTCTGCCTTTTCCCGCACGGATAAGGGCTTTTTATTGTAAAGCTCTACCAACAATCCAGCCTCAAACCGCTGTTGTCCAAACATCAATGCCCCTGAAACCTCAGCATGCCTCGATATTTGGCTCTCATAGTCGATAGGATTTACTTTCTCTCCATTTATGAAAACAATTACATCATCAGATCTCGAGGCGTGGGTCCATAGACCTGGTATTGATGGATGTTTTGTGAACAGGTCCCTCGTCCTGAACTCTGTCAAACCTGGAAACGTAGTGAAAACAGGTTGGTATGGCTCAGTCTCGGGCCGGCGTTTAAATACTAGCTCATATACGCCTCCGGGGCGAGGATCAAAGGTTGCACCAAGCTCAGGGGGGAATTGGAGGTAATTCCAGTCATTTTTGAAGTCATATCCATGTTGATACATTGCAGGAAGCGGGCCAGTCTCGGAGGACCCAAGGAAAGAGAGTAACTTTATTTCTGAAGATATCACATCACCAAAGACTTTTGGAAGACTGCCTCCGGAGAATACTAGCGTCTTGAGTTTCTGAGCAAGTGTCTCAAGCAATGAAATATTCTTTGATATGGTCTCTAGCGTCAGAGGGGCGAGGGCGGCCCAGTCTGCTCGAGTATGGCGAAGCATCTGAACTAAGGCTTCTCCAGTTGGAGGGACGCTTGGAAGTGGAAGAATAACTGTTGTGTTCGTGAAGAATGCCAGGAAGATTCCGAAATTTACCCCTGCTGGCTGTGACCTGTTAGTGTGAAAAGTTTTGTAGGTGGTAGAATCTTTAAGGAACTTAGTGTTGAGCTTACATGGCCCAACGGAAGTAGTAAGATACATCTCTTGTCTCCCATCATGGATGTCTGCATGTCATAGCCTTCTGGTGCGGAGATTCCAATATCTCGTATCACTTTTGCCAGAAAGGCATGGGATAGAGACATAGGTTTTGGGAACCCTGATCATAATTAGCCAATAGAAAGGTCATGTAAGACCTAATTAAGCCTACCTGTCGAGCCTGAGGTGTGGACCATAAAGGCGATATCATCATGTGAAGTCGACAAGTTCTTAACATAAGGATAGTCTGGCTGTGGGTCATTCAGTAATTGCTGGATTGGAGGCAATTCGATGACAGTGAGTGCTCTATCTAACTGAGTGGCTTGCAGTGGTGCAAAAGAATTATCTGTTGTTATGATTGTTGAGCAGTGAACGTCGTCAAACAGCTTATGGTTTGCAGCTACACTATTGCGTTCCGATATTAAAAATAGCTTTCGTATGAAAAAAAGTCAGAACAGCGTAAACAGCCGCCTTTTCCTCTTTTTTATTTTTATTTTTATTGTTTTTTAGGGAATGCAGAATCCATGGAAAACCTACCTTGAAGCCAGCCTTCATAGCTGCAATAATAGAGATAGAACAGCGGGGGTCATTAGGAGCCAACCACGCGAGTGGCTCTCCTGTATCACTCCTTCCCAGTCTCTGTGTGATAGCATGGGCAATTCCATTGACGGCGTTGGCAAACTGGGCATAAGTGATCTGGTCAAACCCATTATCGAAAGTGTTCGATGATGAAGGATACTCCGCCCATATTGTGTCAGGCACTGTTCGAGCGAGCTCATCGATGACAGTGGGCAGGAGTTTGTTTTCAGCGGCATCAACTCTCCAGTTGGACGACATGGTGCCGGCGAGAGAAAAGTAGCGAGAAGGTGTCCGCAAATTCAACGTAGGATTACGTCTTGCCACGAGTTGAGTACACCGGTAAAGGTAGGAATGGATGATAAGGCAATGCTATAGAGGGGAGGGTAGGAGGAAATGATGAAGCAAGGGTGGGTGGTGAGGAGATTATCATCACAATTTTGAGGTCACTTTAAAGACCTCAGGTACCCAGGCACAACGCCACCTGGGTACTGCTTTTTCCCTCTCTTTGTCTGCATTTCTTTGTTGCTTACCCTCCTTTAGACCCTTCCGCCACATGCAACCGGCAACAGTGAAAGGGTGACATATCCGACGATAAACGTTTTTTATTCCACCCACCCAATCGGATCTATCTACTGCGTATTCTACCTAGGGTATTATTGGTCCTCAAACTATGCTAATATTTCCCGAGATTAGTGGGCTTATGGTGAGAACGCACGCAACCCCAACCCCCAGCGTTGACCAGAGATTACTATGAGTACCCAAAAATGGTAGGTAGAAATACGCCTTTGGACCAGTGATGTGTGCATATTTTTTCTGGAGCATGCTGGTAATAGTTGCATTTGGGGCTGGAATGTAAAGCTGACAGTTTATCCCTTGCTGTACCAGGTTGCACTGAATCTGATGGGTTTCACAACCACAATGGTCACCAGGGTGGTGAATGCCACGACCATCGACTCGGCCCTTGATTTGCTTATTATAAGAAGCTATCTAATTCTCTGATATTATGACCGGTAGTTCTCCGCTGCTTGATATCAGATTGGCCCCTCTTGTCTAAGTAAGATACTCTTAACACCGCCGCGATGCAAGAAAGCCCCCCACAGGGCGGGGATCGTGACAGAGGCCCAACGCTCATGGGGATCATTTGGGCACAGACAGCACTTGTTACTACAGTATCTATCCTGAGGTTCTATTCCCGATTGCTAATTCACAGGGTCGGTTGGGATGACTGGCTAATGCTACTCACTGTGGTATTTTTGCTCTTCGATTTATGTATAGTATAGAGAGCCGACTAATACAAGCTCTATAGGCTCTATACATCTCGTCTGCCATTTTTGCTGCTCTTCAAGATAGTGTCGGAGGTTACCGACATGTGTATTATCTAAAAGAAGATGCCGTGGAGACTGCGTTGGAGATGAATTTTATACTCCGGGGAGTCCACATTCTATCCCTTGCTACAGGGAAAGCTTCAGTTGGAGCCCTCATCCTCCGTGTGATAGGCGGCCAGAGGATTTGGCAGCGATGGGTGATCTGGGGGTTAATCTCATTCACAGTCCTCATCAACGTTCTGAACTGTTTGTTTAACTTTATTCAATGCAACCCTGTGGAGGCCAATTGGAATCCTCGGATCCCTGGACACTGTTGGAATAGTAGAGCGCAGCTCAAGTTCGCTTACTTTATGTCATGTAAGACCTGCCCGCACCCGCACCCGCACCAGCATCCATAGCCTATGCCCGCACCCATAGCCTATGCCATTGCACACCCGGCTACTGACTTTTGATAATTAGCGGAAAACTGCCTTGCTGACGCTACACTCGCAATTATTCCGGCGACATTCATTTCTCGTCTGAATATGAGTCGGCGAAGACGCATCAATTTGTCGATCCTTCTAGGGCTAGGTTCAATGTCAGTAAGTTCTTTCCTATTGCTGACTGATAGTAGGGTAACCAGTGTATTAGGGCTATGATTTGTGGTATAGTTAAAATTACCGAACTTGGGTCCATTGTGGATGATCCTGACTTTACATGTATATCACCGCATATTCTACCCCTGAGAAGGATTCGCGTTCTATCCTGCTGATGTTGATCTTTTTTTTCTCTTTCATAAACAGGGGGCGAATACGCCTTGACACTATGGGGCCTCTCAGAAGTCTTTGTTATCATCATGTGCGGTAGTGTTCCCGCATTAAAACCTCTTTGGGACCGGTGCTTCGTCAGAGACAAGATTCAAATTACCCTAAGTAGCGGGGGAAAATTGAGCGAAAGCCATCAAATGAGAAGTGACTACCAAGTCGGTTCGGGTTCGGTATCTTGTCAGATTGGACACGAGTCGCCAGATTCCAGCCAGGACTGCGATCGATACTATGACCCTATTCGAGGCATCCGAGCAACAACCTGCATTGAAGTCGTAAGCTCCAATTCATCTGGAAAAAAATTCAGTCAGCAAAGTTCCAACTCAGTTTGACTGCCCATTGACAGGTAGCATCATTACATATCCCAGGAGAATTTGTGAGGAATGTTGAATTTAAAAAAATGTAATGGGATGGAAAATTGGATATGAAGAAGATTTTGAAACGGTAATAACACCTTGAGTGTTGGTGTTATGTTTCGCAAGACTCTAATATACATTGCCCAGCTAAACGATTGACTCTTTCTAGTAAGTTACTAGGTACCAAGCCGAATACCTCAGTGAATGCTAGCCAACATTATCAAGAATAAATTAACCATAGAAGAGAGCGGAGAAAAAAGAGAAAAGAAGAAGAGAAAGAAAACGAATGTCAAGAGCAAAAGACAAGAAAGCAAAACAAATGAAGGAAGAAAGTGGGAAGAGAGAGAAAAAAGAAAATCCAAATTAATATATGTTTGATAATTAAGGCTGGATAACTGTGTCTTTAGATCAATGAGAAACGAGGTAGTATTGACCCCAAAGCCCAGCAACAAGGCTTAAACCTACGAGCTTGGACCCAGGACCAAACCACCAAGCACAGCTATCTGGCATATTCAGTTGAACCAACTTCAACATTGCAGCTAGAACGGCAGCCGCGCCACCACAGCTGGTGACAAAGTAGATGGCAGAAAATCCACAGATGACACCCAGTGCAACAAGTAGTCCGATCTGAACCATTGCTAGAATGGATAAAACTGGTTTCGTATGCGTACCGAGAAGCACCGCCAAGGACCTCACACCCGCCTTCACGTCGTCTTTAGCATCCTGATGTGCGTATACTGTGTCGAATATGATTGTCCAGAGAACACATGCGGCAAAAAGGCAAGATGCTCCAAGCAGGAGTCTGCCATCGTTTTCATTCACTCTCCACCCCGCAGTGGCATCCGGATCAGAAATGTCTCTAACGGCAGCACAACAAAAAAAGACGGGCATTGCAAGCCCAATCCCAAGAATGACCTGAGGAAAATCGGTAAAACGCTTTCCGAGTGGATATATCATCAAGACCACGGTAATTGCCGCTGCGTGGGCGAGACATTCCATTGGCAAGGGTAAAAGAAACACAGCACTGAGAAGAAGCTGAGCCACAGTGAAAATATGTCCTTGAGTAGTGCTTACGGCGCCGCGGGCAATCGGGCGGAACTGGGTGCGTGTAACTTTGCGATCATAGTCCTGATCTAAATTGTCGTTCCAGGTGCAAGTTGCTCCACGTAAAAGCACCACCCACAGTGCTAAGTGCGCAGTAAGGATGATGAGTCTCCAGAACGGTGGAGGAGACGTCGAAATGCATGCAGCAAAGCCTAAACCAATGGCATAATGCCAAAAGAAAGCGTAGTAGCCGGCTGGACGATCTAGACGCATGAGTTCGGCATATGGTACCCAGGATGCGGGTAGAAAAGAAAACACATAGGTGCTCGGTGGGCAGTATTTAGTAGCCATCAATGTCTAGATGATATAAAAAGAAATATAATTGTTCGTGCTAATTCTGTGACCTACTTTTCTTCCAGAAAGGATATGCTCACCAGTATTAGAAGAAGGGAGGGCTGCGTAGTCTTAAACTCTAACCAAGTTGGCGAGATGTTGCTGATTCCCTTACTTTATAAGTTGGCCCAACGACTAATTACTAGAAGATAACCCCTTCGACTTGAGTATTAAGTATGCAGTTTGTGTGACTATGACTAGAGGACCAATCAGGGTAATAATTTGCGCCTTGTTGAAGAGCGGGAGAGATAAGCTAAAGTCAGCGCTCAACCCGTGGCTGGGTTGGGGCCAGAAAGCGGAATTCGATCTAAATATAAGGATATAATCAATAAGCTGCGGTTTGGACTGTCAGAAGTGCGAGTTGTCAGGTCCTGACCCCTCACTTAAACTTCAATGGCCTAGCAGCCATCACTGGAGGACGGAGGATCTGTTTTCTAAAAATATCTTATTCAGTAACGGTATCCAATACATGCTATTGTGCCATAACCCAAAGTGAAACAGGGGTAGTTGCCCTGAGAAATTGTATCTAATTCTGAGCTCTGAACAAACATCTCCACACCTGTCCATCGAACCAGGCCCGATCCTGCTCCCAGGCCTTTGTGATGAGATCTCTTCCTACACAGACGACATCGTGCACTTGCTCTGTAGTCCCCCATCCCGGAATGGTACTGCCCCAGATGATGAGGTGAACACCGACGTGGATTATTGCGCGGAAAGCGAGCTCTTCGGTCATCCCATGGTAAGCTTCGGCGAAACCCTCAATTACCCATAGTCCGGCATCGATGTTTTTGAAGTGTTTGAGCATATATAATTCTGCCATCATCTGACCTAGATCAAGCGCACGATTACCACATTGAGCCATTTCCCAGTCTGTGATCAATATTTGGGTTGTGTGAGATGGCCGTTCGATTGCTGTCTTGGGAATTAAAACACTAGGTAGCTATGAGTATACTGTACTGGAGGGGGAAAAAATCGATATGCTAGCTTGGCTAAATAAAAGCAAGGGATTCATACTTCCCTGACCAAAAATCACCGTGAATTGGTCCAAATTCAAAGCCCTCGGTTTTGCCAACTTCCCCGGCGGCCATGTCTCGGACCTTTTCAAAAAGAGGCCGACTCCCTTCCAGTAAATGTGGAAAATTAGCTATAGTGTTTACTAAATTGGCATAGTTGATGCTGAATTTTAAGTCTCGCATGACCAAATTTTTTGCAAATTGCACTGCTACTTCTTCTTGCGAGGACTGTGAGGCCCAGGTATGGAATGACTGGAGCCAGACAGCGACAGCACGGCCAACAGATGAAGACCATTCACGAGAGATACACTTAGAGCCTGCAGTTGAAGTCATGAACGATTTGAGATCCAACGCGTCGGGAAGATCCTCCATGAGCTGGGTGTTAGAGGAAGCATCAAAAGAAAAGAGGCGTGGAGTTTTGACACAGATTTGACCCTTCTGCCCTTCAGGCTCTTCACTGATCATGCTAGAGCTGGAGAGGCCGTCAAGAATCCGAAGAGCGGATTCTTCAACCAGCTAGAACACAGTGTATGATGTACAAGAGTTAGTGGCAGGTGCTCTTGTACATGAACGATGACACAAAAAATAAATAAATAAATGAATAAAGTTTGTGGGCACAGAAAGGGAAGGTTACACATCTCTCAGCAGAAAGCTTAAAATCTTTGTTTGAAGCTATGTAGTCCTCCGTATGCTTGACAATGATGGTTTTGGTACCGTCTTGGAGGGGTTGGGCCAGGACGCCACGGTAGACGAAATTGGCTGTTCCTCCACTCAATTGGGTGAGAGTCGTGCAAGCGTAAGGACTTTGAGATAGGGCATTCTCAATCACTTTTCTGATTCCTGTGTCATCCATCGTAAGTAGAAGCAGAGATGCTACTTTATTCCCTCTGTTGTAGAAGAATAATTTTCTGAGGGGGGTCTTTGTGATGAATTTTGGCTTGATTGCTTCCACTGATGTAATTAGCATCATTTTAACGACAATTAGCTTACTAGTCCTAATTAGGACTAGTAGTATTTATTCTTTGACTTCTACGTACTTTCTCTCCCATCCCTCTTTCCCTCTCTTTCTCCCTAGCTTTCTCTTTTCATCACTCTCTGGTATTTAAGTCATTCAAAACACATGCAGATACTGCCACCTCATAATTATTTAAGAAAATATCATTAGGTAACCCATCGTTACAGCTGACCTCACGCTCAAGGAGTAATATCTCTAGGCAAAATAATAGAGTATGAGCGAACAAAAGCCTTTTTGTCGAACCTACAAGCAAGCTGTCAACGACTCAAAATCTGTCTCCCGAAGCGAAGGGTACGGAGCTTTGTCTATTCCTTTTCACAAGTAGAGGTTAAGCGCTGCTTTCACTAAATTTTCATACTTTTAGTGAAGATTGCTATATACTATTCCCCCCGCCTTTTCCCTGAAGTTGAGGCATTGCTTGACACTAGAACTATTGTTGTTGTACTAGATCTTCTAGATCGCAAACACACAGTGTGCTTTGCAGAGGGTTATCCAGTGAATTCCTTTTGACTCTGCAAACTGTACCATTACAGGACGGCAAGACCCCCAGTTATTTGTAAGTAGTGAGAAAGCACTGAAAAAACAATGCTGCTCGAAAGTATTATACTGAAAAAGCGCGAATTGAGCTCAATGCAGTGGCAGGCAGAGAAAAAGAGACCTTTAGAAACATAGGCACACACTCAAACTACTACTAACACATACAAAAATATATCCCAGCACACAGCGTCGATTATATCAATATATGAAGCCACATCTGCCACATCGTTCTCACTTGTATTCTATATTTAGGGCTTGCATGGATGAGAGATAACGAGACTCTAAAAGTCGGGTTTCCGAGGTTGTGCTGGACACGGAAGACGATTTTTTTTTAGCATAGATATGCCGTATAAAACCATATGAAAGCACTCGAGTATGCAATAAAACACTTGCCGATATCACAAACTAGGGAAGCATATACCATTTTACTCACCTGGCAAGTATTTTTATTTGAATTTAGCTCAAGTCTTTCTTAGGGAACTGGGCTATTAAATCAATCTTCTTATAATACCTAGGGACATACAAATCATAAGGTGCCCTAAGACTTATAAAATTTTTCCATTACACAAATTGTGGAAAGTTATGAGAATTGTAAACAATATTTAAATGACACTAAAGACTGATATGGTGGGCTATAAGATGCCAAGCACTGGATAATAAACTCCCCTTGTGGCTAATGTGTGCTAGCCGCTAGAATTTGTTTCAGAATAGGTTAATCTATTGTCTATTGGAAGAAATATATAGGACATGTTTCTTATTTTCTGTATATTCCCTTACTGCACTCCCGCTTGAGTCATCTAGATTGAGCTCTGAAGTAGAGAGAGTTTTTGGGAGCCTTCGGTCTACTTTGAACGAAATACATACAATGCCTCTGTCTAAGGCCCCTGTTTCCTATCTTACGTCCATGATGGTGACATACCTCAATTTCATGCTGCTATTTGCCGCTTCAACGTCTCTAATTGTATACTTCCTTCACTAGAGGCCGGGGGTCCTGTTAGAGACTTGGCAGGAAACCATAGCCCGCTGAGTAGCCATTTTACATAGCCAAAGGTCCACATGTCTGGCAAATATTTGAACTTTTCGTGCCACTCTGAAAGGACTGGAGTGGCTGCATTGTTTCCTTTGTATGGAGGGATGAAAGGACAAACAATGCACCGCCACCCTCACGTGCTATCCCACGCCAACACATACGTGCAAACTTCTCAGCCTGATCGAATCTCTGCCTTCAAACACATCTCTTCTCCTATATTACTTGTCCTCTTTTTAATCCAATTTTGGCTCCCAAAATGTCTTTTAATGCTTCAGGCCGAGCAAACGTATCGAAACAAAAAATCTACTTCGCCTATGGAAGCAACTTACATCTTCGACAAATGGCTCGACGATGCCCGGAAAGCCGCTTTTTGGGTCGAGCCACACTGTACGGATACCGATGGCAAATAAACGAGCGGGGTTATGCCAATGTCGTGAAAGTTCCGAGCAGTCCCTGGAGCGCTGTGCAAGGGCTCTGTTATCTACTCAACGCTGACGACGAGAGAGCGTTAGACCGGAGTGAAGGAGTGCCAACAGCGTATGAGAAAAGGATGCTAAAGGTGGACCTAGTCACAGCGAGCCCAGTTATAGTTGGCAGGGATGTGGCTGAGATTATTAACTGGTCGAAATACGAGGTCAGGGCGTCACGGAATCCCGTAGATCGCCATAGGGGGCCAGAGGGTGACATAACCGAGGCCCTAGTCTATTTAAGTCAACGCTATATCATTGATGATGTTCCGCAGGAGGAATATATCACTCGCATGCGGTTGGCGTTAAAAGACGCTGTCGATTTGGGTTTATCAAAATCCTACACCAAGGCCATTGGGAGTATAATTTCGGCGGGTGAGAACGAAGCCTTAAGACGAGCCAGACGAAGACAAGCTGAATTGCGAGCACAACAAAGGCATAGAGCTCGACGAGTAGCTCAAATGCCAATTAATATAGACCCAAGACACGCGACAATGGGATCTTCTCGGGGAGGAAGAAGACGCTCAAACATATAATCCCTCGAGATTGTCTTTAGCGCTTAGCAGGTCATCATCACTATTACCGCGACTCTGATCTTCCCAGCCCTTTTTCTTTCTTTTAATTCCTTTTTTTTTTTTTTTTTTTGCCTATAGGCGCCTGTATTTCATCTTACGATATTCTTTATGTTACACATAGTATGTACCTTCATATAATAGGTAATGACCCTACAATTAGAAGAATGAGTCTGCCAACACATCTGGGATGCAAATTATTGAATATGAATAACTAGAAGAACTTACCTAGTTTTACTAATGACCAAATACTCACAAGACTAAATCCGATCCAACAATTCACCCCTTTTCATATAAACTATATCTGAGTAGTAGAAAATTGACCGCACAACACCAAACTTGTAAAAGCACAACAACTAGCGAAAAGGAGGTAAGTTATTTTGGTGGATGATAAGTTGTTGCATGTGGTTCCTAATATAAAGCAAGCTCACACGAATACTATCCACAATAGAACGGCATCATCAATGGATGATAGCCTTCTCACCGGAACGAAAAATAAATCATTTCTGAGCACAGGGTAGTTGAATGATGGTTACCTACCAGATATTGAGGCGGCAAACTAGGCTGTACTTATTGGTACGTACCTAAGTAGCTTCATGCCTCATTTAATTGATATCAGGCTGTTGATTTGCCCTGGAATGAAATGAATCAGCTGTTGGAAGGGAATATTCAGGCGAAGTAAAGTGGTAGGAATTTAGTGGTAAATACTCCGTATCATACCAACCCCATCTGTATAGGAGTATTATCACAGTATCAGGCTTTGCAAAATACAAGATCTGTACAATTTGAAGAAGAACAAGCAGTAGTAATAAGGTAACAAACCATCAGTATTATATTTTCGTATATATGTGTACGGAGTATGTTCCACTAGTAAATGAGGCTTGTAGTATATACCCCCATTATTGGCTCCTATATTCCCTCTATCTGATCTTTGGCTTTCCTCATCTAGATACATAATATATCTAGAGTCTGATACTGACATGTGTAACTAGGCAGTCATGAATGTATGTATCTACATTCATGTAGAAGGCCCCCATTGTGGTTGTCTTCTTGTAATTCGGGGTTCCAGAGAGCCGGCCAGGTGCACTACGTTAATACCTAATTGGGGGGGTACCGCAAGGTTCATTCATTACACTAATAATGGTGGTTTGAATGATTGGTAAGGGTCTTTCTAGGTCAAATACAGTCTCTCTTCGAACATGTCTCTGGCATAGCACTGACTGACCAGGTTCCATATGGATTTCTTTTTTCAGCCCTGGTGAATAGTATAGCCTAGGTAGGCATCCGGAGGATCATATTCGTGGCTCCGACACTACCCATACAGCCTCATTCATGGTATGAATGTTTTATCTGTTAGTTTTAATTGGTCCAGCGAGGCATCTCACCTCATAGCATTTTCTTATTCCTGGGAGGCGGCTTTTGGGGGGGCGGGGGAGAACATATTACAAGGGAAAGCCATGGTTGGCAGGTGCAGCTACCAGAATACCTACCTATCTAGTGTCCTTATATTATCGTTTGCTTATATGTAGCGTGCTTAGGTCTGATCTGTTCCTCAACCTGTCTACCTACCCAACTTATTACGGTCTGTTGTTTTGGGAAAGGGAAATAAGAAAAAAAAAAAAAAGGCAGTGAAACATAGCACCTAAGGTCAAAATATCAACAATCATGTCTCCATCTGCTTTAGGATTTGGCATCGAAATCGAAGCCGTTGTTCACCCCTACAAAATCCGCCCAAATTGGTCTCCATATGACTATTATGCAAGAGTCTCTCAAGCACTTCGAAATAGGGGCCTGCTTGTGGCATCAGACACGGGCACCCCTCCTTACCGGAAACACCCTGAGTACTACGATCGATGGTTCATCACTCGGGATGGGTCGCTTCCAACGTCAAATAGTGAGGGTAACAGTAAGTTCTAACATTCGTTACCTAGGGCTTGGGTAGAGAAGAATGGTGGAAAGGGTCGGAGGGGTCAAGAGGTGCTTCATATTAATATATCGATCCTGACACGCCCGCATAATAGTTAGCTTGGAGGCTGTATCTCCCAAAATGCGGTCCGACCACGACTGGGAGCGTGAGATTGATCTATTCTGGGAAGCGATGCGAAAGGTATTCAAGATCCAGACAGACGTTCACTGTGGCAGCCATATACATGTGGCTCCCATCGGAGCACGATTCAAACTCGACGAGGTGAAAAAGATTGCCTTTGCGATCTGTTACTACGAGCCAGTTATCAACGTCCTCTTGCCCAATGAGCGCCGGAACAACACGTACTGCAAGCTAAACTCTCGGTCTGTCTCGCATCTAGGGAGCTTGCTTCAACCCGCCACCCCTGCGAAATTGAGGCAATTAGCAAACGAGCTAAAAACGAAAACAAACACCCGCGATATCTGTAGTTATATGCAGAAGGATCGATACGTCCTGTGGAACTTTGCCAACGTTGTCAATCCCCCGACAACCTCGGGAACGATTGAATTCCGGGGTGGTCGACACCTGAGGGGGAAAGTTCGGACGAAGAGATGGATAACATTCACAGTGATGTTTGTCCTTATGGCACTGGATGAGGTGAGCATTATTTTATTTTATTTTTATTTTTTTGCCTTTTCATCCTATATTCTCATTTGATACTCGATTATCTTGATGTTGTTGTCGTCGTCGTCGTGACTATACACATCCGAGTTGGATTGTTAACCTCAGAGGGGTTTAGGGTCTTTTGAATTCTTCGAGCTCCTACACGGTCCAGACAAGTAGCGAGGCACATGTGACTGCATTCTGGAGCAAGATTAAACGCTATGCTACTCAGCTGGGCATGGGAGAGAATATTCCCTTGGGATACAGGAATATGAATGAAGGTTCCTGAATATACAGATTACTGACTCTCTTGGGAATTTGGGGACAATTCTCAAAGGTAAGCACATGGACAGTAGAATTAGGCGCTTTGTTTTAAAGTTTCATATAAGTTTATACTTGGAATCCAGTTTTGCTCCTTGAGTTATCTTGCTCTCATTAGGATAAAAGCCTTAAATCCCATATCTGGCCTACTACCTAGCAAGGCTCATCTTAGCAAAGATCCAACCGGCCAAAGTCAATATTTTATGTACGAATTAGCTTTTCGTATATGAATCTGACATTGACCAACCTTTCTGGGCCTCCTTTGCTGCTAAAGTTATGTAAAATACATAACTAATATAACTAACCCAGTATTTCCTAACTCATTAGAAAAGGAAGAAGAAGAGAGAAACCCCCCCCCCCCCCCAACAAAAACCAAACATTGTCAAGCCTTGTCCGATACAAGTTATACTAGTCAAGTATGTATATATATAGATTGTTGTTTTGTGTTTTGAAAAATACAGCTGTTGTCGCTGGAGAGTTGAGGCATGGCTGAGGCTGACTGACAGCGACATAGCAAACAAATCCATATGCGACCAACGGCTGAATACCAAGCAGCCTCCCTACCTCAGACTTTCCTACCTAGCTCCTGGTCCAAGTCTGAGACGCAAGAAGGATTCTCGGATGTTGAGGGAGAAGGAGGATTCTTCATAAATCGTAGACTATACCGCAGGGTGGGGGTGATGTTATTCCTACATCCTACTACTACTACTACATCCTACTACTACTACTACATCCTACTACTACTACTACTACCACTACCACTACTACTACTACTACTACTACTACTACTACTACTACTACTACTACTACTTTCGATAAAAATTATGATACGATCATATATCGGAAAGGTGTGATTCAATGAAACGTAAACATGTCAAGGAGGTTCCGATGACTCCTGCGGCACAAGGGAAATCCAAAATTACCTGGTTGGAAACTGGGGAGAGTTATGTTCAGGGCGAGGCTGAGGAAGAGGCTCCTCTGAATAATTACAGCTATATAGGGATAATTAATAATTTAATAATACTGTTATTGCTACGTATTATTATATATGTTTTTGTTTCTTTTTTTATTCCACATTTGACACTAATCAGCACAAACATGAGGAATGAACAAGGCATACCTGCTGTACAGAGAGTACCCAACCTATCTGTAGCTATAGGATTACCGCGAAAAGTAAAATATACAAAAGGTCTAGATCATAATCTAGGTAGATACCTAGGTGCCAGCATTTCTTTCAGCGAGATAGAAGGAATTGGGTGAATGAGAGTGGGTTATACCCCTCCCTCCCACCATGGACCATCCTTCCAGCTGCTTACCTTTTTGACTGCTCCCCCCCCTTCTCTCAATATATGCACATTTACATCTTCTTGCGGGGAAACTCAAGGTCTCCTGTGTCCCTCATCCTCCTCCCCTCGAAAGTCTTTCTTATTGTCGTGTGGATATATATTATTTCTTTTCTTTTCCTTTGGCTTTTATTTCTTGTTAATTTTGATTATTACTATTACTATTATAGTTATTACTATTCAGTAATAATATCCACAATGGACGAGGGAATCGGTCATGCCGCCGCCGATTCCAGGGTACCACCCACATACTACTTCTCATACGGCAGTAACATGCATCTCGCACAGATGGCATCCCGCTGTCGGGACAGTATTTTTGTCGGAAGGGGTAGAATAAACGGATACAGAATACAGATCAACCAAAGAGGCGTCGCAAACATCGTTCCGTCGTCCCAGAGTACCGGAGAGAGCTTCGTGGAAGGGGTTTTATTCGTGATCAACCACCATGATATCCGATCCCTCGATCGAAGCGAAGGTGTTGCGAGAAAATTCTATGAAAAGACCTGGCTCTCCGTGGAGCGTAAACCACTAGCTATCGAGAATCTAGCTGGCCTGGGCACTGAAAAGGCGGCGAGTGAATTGAAACAATATAGACCTCGTCCTCGACCGCCACCAAGTCCCACTGACCATGGGCAACGACAGCAGCGGCGGCGACCGGAAATCACTGGTATGATGAATCGCGACGGCGAAATCGTGCAGGATGTCCAGGCTTTGGTATATCTGAGTAGCCAGTATCGTGAAGATGATTGTATTAGAAGTGAATATGCAACACGTCTGAGATGGGCGATGTTGGATGCTGAGAAGCTTGGTCTTGATCTTCAATACCTGGAAAATTGTCTGGCTCCATTGCTTGAGGGTCCGATGAGGAACCCGCAAGTTGAACAGCCAAGGCGGGAGGGATATATCGGAGAACTCCCAGGACAGGCGACGGGAAATCACAGAGGCCAGGAGCGCCTACATATGGTCGCAATTATTGAGATAAGCCCGGGAAGTCAAAGCAGAGAGGTTGACTACCGAGTCATAGGGCCGGAAAGGCAGCATCAGCGCCAAGGGTCTCGTCATAGGCCTCGAAATGAATTCGACCGAACAGGGAGTAGGTGTATTTAAAATTGAACTTGAGACGGGAAGTTTGGATAATATTGTATTTTACTCTAATATCCTGCGAACCAGCGATATAATGATGTCAACCCATTCATATTCTACAATTCTTCTAAACTGTCTGCTTTCTTCTTATCCGCCTTTAGTAAATAGCAGTTTTGGAAATAATAATTTAGGAGTATCATATCTCTCAAGACTACCTGCCCGCTTGTCAATCCATGCATACACTATCCCGTCCCTGAAAGCAAAAAGAGAAGCGAACAGCAAGAACTGGGGTATGCAACCCTCTACTCATAGTGAACACGAACCACATCATGGGTTTCACCTAGGGAATTCTTGAGTCAGAATATACAGATTTATGAACTACATTTTAGCAAATCAATTAGATCATCTTACCTTCTAGACGCAAAGTATACTTGACCAACGCTGAGCCGAATCGAGCCTCGACCACGCCAGTCAAATGATAATACTTCTTTTTGTTAGTTCCCTTAATAATTGGGAACTTTTTCAAAACTGAGGGCGGAATTTTGTCTTCTTTGATGGTGATCTCCCCGATGGATTTCACATTCGAGTTTTTGTGTATTGGCGCCCGTTGGCTGGTCTCATCACAGCAGAGGCCAAAGGAACTGCCTGAGCCTGAGCTGTAACCAGCATAAACGGGAACATAGTACCTAATGTTTATCTCTATAGGGTTATTTTCCGAGACCGGAGAGTTCTAGATCCCGTTATTACTATTATGTCAGAAATTCATGATGATTGTTTCGTACGACACACCTTGTGTATGAACCATGACATGGCGGGGACAGCTTTGCCAAAAACTGGAGACTTAAATCTGTGAATGCAAATCAGTATCTACGGGATCGAATTGATAGAAGTTCAAGTGGAAAAAGGGTATTGTGTTGTATGAACATGTATAGTATAATACATACATTTTGCTAGAGTCATGTCGGGATCTGTCGTATTCTTGAGTAACACTCAGCCCGTAGTGTTTGCGAGCTGTTCGAGAAGCGATTTTGAACCCTGCGAGACCATCATTCACGCACGCGAGTCCAAACATTGCAGCGCCCCGTACGATAGCAGTCCATCCATTTTCTGGTTGGAGGACTCGAATAGAGGATCCGATGGCATGTTCGATCCGCTGTTTGAGATACTGGCTTTGGCCGAATCCACCGACCAACAGCACAGCCTTGATAGGGACTTTCACGCCCTCAATTTGGCGCTTCACCAAATCAATAATATCCATGATAACCGGACCGAAAACAATTTTCGTCATATTTTCCTGGCTCATCGTCCATCGATTCCTGCGAACACCGAGACTGGGGTTATTGGGCATCTGGACCCGGAGCGTCAGGGGTTCGCCACTGGCGCTGAAAGTTTTCTTGAACTACGTACAGCAAATCATTTAGAATCGGTGTCTATCTCTACAAAAGCAGTGGGTATTGATTCTGGCGAGATACTTGGTAAGCTGAGGTGTGTGTACCTACCTCTTCAAAAGTTTTCATGGCCTCAGACAGACGGTCACCTTGCCCCCAGTATTCCCTTCCAAAGTGGCCCAGGATGTGCCTTTGGAAGCGCGTATTCAACATTGAAGAACCACACTTGCCACCGGTACCCTGTGCAGCTTCCGTGATCTCTAGTCGCGGCGAAATCTTTCGGATCGTGTAGGAGATGCAGTCAACCGTGCCACCTCCAGCATCACAAACCACAAAGCTATCGTTCTGGGCCAAAGATATATTCTGCAAAGTGTAAATGGCGGCAGCTTCCTATTAATTCCTCAAGTTAGCTCTAGATTCTCTAAATAAGAGCCCACCATAATAGGGGGCCTAGCCAGGAAGTAGGTAGATATTCACCGGTTCAGAAACTAAATACGTATCTCTACTCGACCTGAAACCCGCTTTCTCGGCCAGGTCTAATGTTTTCTGCTTTGCGGAATCGGACCATATTGCTGGCACTGTCATGACATATCGGATGGGAGTGTATTGCACAACACTAGCTGAAAGGGCTTCTATCAGGGCTGATTTCAAATGTAGGTGAAGTTGCGTCATATAACGCAACGTCAAGTCCTCCGCAGAGAGAGTATCCGAGGTAGGGTAATTTGGGTCATCGAGACGGCTGGTACGCGGCAATCACAGTTAACAGGATGAACTGAACGACACATATCTTGTGTATCTAGAGATGTACATACAGTTTGAAATATTCGCTCCTTTTAGCGGAGGGGGGAATTTGGAAACCCCATAGATCACCGGCACTACCAGCGGAAAGTTGAGTAGGCACTTTAGGACTACTCACTATCTGAGAGTATGTCGAAGGCCACTCGGATATGCAATGGTGTATACTCGACTTCATGATTTATTTCATTCAGTGTCAGCTTTTGGTCACTGATAGGTAGAAGAGAGACTCACGCGTCTAGTATCGGCCCAAGCCAAACCAGTGTATGTTGTGCCAAAGTCAATGGCGACGACGATCTCGCGATCAAACAGAGAGAGATTTCGAAAGAGATCCATTGTGGTCCTTGGGCTGTTCACTGGTTCCTCAGGGCTGATATAGGGAGCGGGAGTTTTGAGTCTCAAGGGAAAGAAGAAGGGATAGAACTCAGTAAAATAGAAAATGTGACTTCTGATCCTTCTCTTGCTGTCAGGAGTTCTCCGATAAATGAGAAAATTGTGTCTATGTTGATTACGTTAAGAAGAATAGATAGTTATTATATAGGGTGTTGTCGGGATAATCCTTTTTTCTAAAAAAAAGAAAGTACCCCTTCCGACTGTGAAACACATCGAAAGGCCATCTACACAGCACCTAAGGCGGCAAAATGTAAACACTGGTAAAGCATAATACTCAGTAGCGAGGCTAAAACAACCAGAAATCATACATATACAACCAGAAGTGGTTGACTTCAATACATGGATGTTACTATAACTTACCGTTATGCTTTACAGAAATTACAAGGAAGAGCAAAATTATCAACATGAAAATACAAATACAAAATGATACAATTCAATACAATCATTCAAGATACCAGGCGTCATACATTCCAACCCCCACGCCAGGATCGAATGCATAGGGAAGATGACCAACCTGCAAGGCTGTAAGTGTGAGGAGCCCAGGGTTTGGACTAGCTAGTAGGCTAAGGCTAGGTAGGGATGAACAGCCTCCTAATCCCTCAAGGCATAGTTTTCAGGCGATTGCCATCACATGGTGTGAGTGCAAATATGGCTATTTGACAAGTCGCAATTTGCAGCCTTTGGTGTCGAACAGAAGATGCTGCGAGGTAATACTAGTTTATTTAGGGTGGTCTCTCATAGCCCTCAATACGAGCTCAGCACTACAACAAAATGTCAATTTCATATTCATTGGTTATCAATCAAACCGTTGCTGTAAGCTGCAGAGTTTGTCACATCACTTCAATACCTTCCCAGGGCTGTGCCATCTATGTTGCTCAGCAAGACCAGAACCAGAACAAGGCTGAAGGAAAGGCTAAGCTAATACAGTCATATTACCACTATTATTATTTAAAAGAAGAAAAATAAATAAATAAAGTAACACAAAATAAAAATAAAAATAATGAGTAGTCCCTGGTATTTCATAATACCTCGAGGAACATGACAATTCACTCCAAATGGTGTGTATGAAGGTAGGCTGAAACAAACAATTAAAAGACACACTAAATGTGTAGTTACCTAGGTAGTTGGGTGAATATTTAGGGGAATATAATCGCACCCATAAAAATATTAATATTATTTCAATAGACTCAAATTGGTATTGTATTCATTCTCCACCAACAACGACAACAAAACCACTGTGGAATTAAACAATCATGAACCACGATCCAAGCTACCTACCTATGGACGTTGACTCAGGTCCTAGTCATCCTCCAACCCATGGGGGGGCCGGAAATCTCGCGAGGGACTCCATAGAAAATCGAAGACATGACTCCCACAGGAACAACCTAGGAAGCTATCCAGATGCTAGAAACCACGGCCAGGGGACTCTACCAAACGAACAGCAGGATCAAAATACCCTTATTATCCAGCAACTAAGACACGAGTTGCAGGATCACAAGCGCAGTCTCGCCACCATCCAGAATAAAATGCTCGACAAAGACCAAACCATCAGGGAGCTTGGAAATACTCTCCACAAAAGAGACCGGGAGAGATCGGAACTCCAGCTGGAGCTGAATCGGGCGAAATCAAGCCAGCAGAGCGCCGAACGCAGAATGCAAGATATTCAGTGCAGAGTCGATGAACTTAACCTGCAGCTCAAAGACTCGCATAATCATATATTTAGCCTGCAACCAGTTCGATCGTCCATCACGGAGACGGAAGCGCAGGCTGGCTTCGAGAGTCTCGTGTCAGCTGTAGAGAGATGGGTTGATAATCGCCTCCAACGGATTCTTGATGATCTTGAGGATGGACAGCTGCATGATAAGCGTTGTGATTCCGCTCTTGCAAAAGGCCTCCTATCCTTCGTTGGTCCCGCCGCGCAAAGGCACTTTGGTACTCTCGAATCCGATTTGTATCACGTCACTGCGATGATCATGGAGTACCTGTGCACCAATATCTTCAATAGAGGGTTCTACTGTCCACTGGAAGAAAATCCAAAACTCGATACTTACCTGACGGGTATCCTTGACGAAGTGGAAACAGGAATGATAACCCTAGGTCGTGGTGAGTTGGTCCGCCCCTTCCTCCCAAAGAAACGCAAGCTCGAGGCTAATCGTACCCTTCTAGATCCCAAGTCTTGTAGGCTCTGGCGGGTTGACGCGTTAACTGCGTTGGCGAAACAGCCCAAGTTTAAAGCTCTAGAGACAAAACATGCTCAGTTCCTAGCTGAGCAGCTCACCTCTTTACTGAGCATTTTGAATCCCTACGTTAATGAAGGGGAGCTGCGCGACTCGGTCTTGAGAAACATCATAAAGCCAGCCATGCAGCTGGCCTCCGGTCTTCACTTATCGACCGACATTTACTCTGTGGAATGGACAACCGCGAAAACCCAGCCCCATGGACATATGGACGAGAAGCAGCATGTATTTATGCACTACATTTGTCGAAATTTATTGGATGACGGCCAAACTATGAAATTGCCTCTCCGGGGGGCAACGACAGGTGAGAAGTCAATCCATTATCTATTTGATATTTGCCCGGGCCTCTCAGTCCAAAAGGACAGGCATGATTTAATTACCCCGAAGAAAATGCTTTGCAAACCTATCATCCTGGCAGCGGTGTCTGAGGGAAGTCAAATCTCTTTTCAGAAAGGGGACACTTTGTTGGAGTGGTTGAGAATGAGTGTGGCGTCGAGTTAGTCTACTACTTCTATGTACTAGGATATAGCTACAAATTGCTTTGAAACGAGCGATTTGATTTATTTCAGTTTTTTAGCTAATAGTGTTTATGAAAAAGAAGAAAAAACGTAATTCATGTGAAAGATCGACTTTGACCTGACCTTTGGGAAAGCACTGTATTATCGCCAGCCGAAGATCTTGACTGAGGCTCATTTGTCGAAGAACGACTATCTAGTTGCTGTATCGCCTTTGACCCCATTCTAGATCGTTTTGATCCCCCGCCCTCAATATTACCACGACGACTCCAATCCACTCCTCTTTCCCTCCCTTGTTTCTTCGAAAGAGAAGAAGAAGGTAGTGACGCACTTGGCTCCCGAAATGGAACGTACTTCGAGATAGCATTGAAAAACCCGTCTGTAACGCCCAGAACCCTCGCGTCTTGCACCCCGCGATTAATGCGATCGATATACTCTTCTGCAGGCGGACCGTTCTGGTAATGAAGGAGACTGATATACACCAGGGCGAGTTGAAATTCCGGCATGCGCTCACCTTCGAGAGAAGGCCCCACGCGCGCAGCCGGTCCCCCACTAGCACAGATCTCAGAGACATTAGCAGCATAGATGGATGGCGGTGCACGGATGAGCTCAATCTCCAGCATTGCACGGTCATAGCATCGGGCAGCAACGCCCTCGCTTCGATCTAGTCGCTCTTCATCGTTGCGAGTGAGCAGGTAGACCAGACCTTCTACACATTGCCCGCGCTGCTGGGATTTCTTTTCATTGTCATTCAGCTTCACAACATTTGCATAGCCTCGCTGGTTGATTTGCCATCGGTAGTTGTGTAGACGTCCCCGGCCGATATAGAGACTATCGGGACATCGTCTTGCCATTTGCTGGAGGCTTAGGTTGCTGCCATAGGCAAAGTATAAACAGGTGAACGGTGGCGGGCCTCCATGAAAAGAAGCAGAAGACGCCGGCAGTGATAATGATGCTGCTTCTGTTGCACTCAGGGCCGCATCGCGAGGATTCGAAGGTGGTGATGGTGGTGGTTGTCGTGAAGATGGCATTATGAGTTCACTGAGTTTTGAAATTTGTTTACCCAAGTTTAGCATTATCTCTTATAATAGCATATAACTGTTTACTTGCAAGGGGCTAAAAGAATAGAGATGTATGTATAATACAAGGACCTACTCAAGAGCCTCGTCATCTAGGTAGGAGGGTAATGTTTGTCAGCCGCCACGTCACCTGCTAGGTAACTATAATGATGTATTAACATACAGCCTCGTTTCCCGCCTGTTTTCAGCCTTGTTTTAGTGGCAGTAATTAGTGGGTTAGGTGAGGCTGTTGGTATATTGTAAGGCTAAGTAGGCCTACCATTCACTAAGGTATTATAATTATTCAATAAATCACTCAGGCTCATTATTTCAACCTTTTCAACCACTAGCCCACCACCAAACTCTCGCATCTACCATATTCGAAAAATATTTAAAAAAAGAAAGACAAAAAGGAAAAGAGATCCCTCTCCAAAAGGGTGAGTAATGTCTCAGCACAACAGCTACAACTTTGGCGTTGAAATAGAAGCCTTTCTTCGCCCCTACGCGGATGGCTTCGACTGGTCCTCGGCCCAATGGTATGCACAGCTTGCCCAAAGGCTTAGAAATAGAGGAGTTCGGGCAGTTGCCGATGACCTTAGAGGGCAATACAGAAAGCATCCAGAGTATTATGGAGAGAGCTGGTTTCTCACCAAGGACGGCTCTATCCGGCCCCCAGCAGGTGTCTCAGGGAGTAAGTCATGAGCTGTGACGCTCAGCATGGTTAAATAACCAAGACATTGTTTTTTATCCTTTTATGGCTGACATAGTTAAGAGTACGTCACGATGGAGGCGGTCTCTCCAGTTCTGAACACGACGACGAGCCATGTTTCCAATATTCTAGCCGAGTTCTGGGAGGCTATGAGTGTTCACTTCAGCGTAATCCGATCCTCAAGTTGTGGTGGCCATGTCCATATCACTCCCCCGCGGACAGACGGCAAGTTTACATTGAACGAGCTGAAGACGGTCGCTTTTGCCACTCTATTCTATGAAGATTTCGTTTTCTCAATCCTACCACACGAACGGGTCAATAATCAATACTGCGTCCGAAACTCGCACTCTAGTGCTGCGCTGAGGCAATCCTTTACAGGATCGGGGCCTTCGTCATCTTCATTTACCCAGATTCGACAGAGAATCTCACAAACATCCACCCCGCAAGAGCTACATAGTTTAATGCAGGGCACCAGACACGTACTTTGGAATTTCGAGAATACCGTCCCAGCGGGCAGGAGCGGTCGCTGCTCCGGCACTGTCGAGTTTCGTGGTGGGAATCAGTTTCTCGGAGAGGAGGACTGTCTAAGATGGATTGCATTTGTCGTGGGATTTGTATCTTTGGCGTTGCGAGAGGTAACGATATATAGATTTCCCCTCCTTTTCAGCTGTAGCCATGATTACGTCTAGAACTAACCAAACTACAAATAGGACCTACTGATGGCAGGAAACATTCAATACATTCCCACTAACAGCAGTGCCTATCAAGAGCAGCTGAATGAATGGTGGCAAAGAATTACACAGGAAACCATTAAGTACGATATGCGGCACCACCTTCCCCGGAATCATGCAGAAATGAAAGGGTCTATTGCGTAAGAGGCCGTGCAAAAGGCACTGGATAAAGGGAAAGAAGCCATCTCATATTCATGCATCGGTTTCAGAAGGCCTGAGCCTCTCCATCTTACCTGGAAGTAAATTTGCTACTGTAATATAGTTTAGAGATGGGAAGATCCATCCCAAAATTTCTAGATTCTGGTAAATCTTCGTAATTCAATACTCAGGGCTCCTTTGGCACAGATATGACCTCCCGATAGTCCTAGTGGCAAGCATCAGCACTCTTCTGTTTGGCACTATCCACTAGGCCGGAGGGGAGGTCGCCATGTCACAACGCACATTGCAAGCCACGCTCGAATGGCATTGTCCAAATAAGAATATTGTAATTAATTCATATAACCTTCTAAAAAAAGGCAGAAGAAAAAGCGTTGCCAAAGCCTACCTATGAAGATCTCGATCCGGAATATAAATTGTCTATACAACTCAGATTCTCAGTTACGGGGCCAGCTAATTCAGAATGGATCCAAGATATTTTGCGTATGTCAAAAGACAAAAGGACTAATATTAGCAATAGCTTAGTGAAAATAAAAATTGATACAGGATCAAGGGCATGATATGTAGGTCCACGGCTCTGTGGGTGTAGGTGATGGTGATAATCTAGTTGGCTGTACTAGTGAGTCCTGGCGGGGAACTAGGTGCTGCTTCTGCGGTCGCTCTCGACTGTACGAGGCTGGAGTTTGGATTCGAAAAAAAAACCTCGGGGTTCTTTAGGCCTCGATAACTGCATGATCGATTGACCTTCTCGCATCAGACGCAGGTAATTAATTAAGCATCACTCACTTTTACTCGTCGCTACCAACAGGTTTCACATGCCAAGCTGCAGGCCGGTATTCAGCGTTTCGCGAAAGAAGACGAAGGCTATCAAGTGAGTAGATTAGTATCGTACGTAGGTAGGTATATCTGAAGCATGGAGGAATGGCAGAACTTCGATTACAAATTGTCCAGTGAAGTGGCAGGAATCAGACAACCAATTCCCAGCCAATAAGCATCCTAATCACTTCTATGCTGACATGGTTTATTTACCAGTACCTACTACCAGGCAGCTATTCCTACTTGTGAGTAGATGGATAACAATGGTTTCGATAAAATTTTACTCCCATAACTGGTCATGCAGCAGTTAGCTCATAGGGCTTCAGATACGGCTGATACTAACGGGACGAACTCAATTCCGTAAGGAGATCTTAAAATGCACCTACCTAAAAGGCCTGGCATCCATATTGACTCCCTACCTCAGGTAGCTCGAGGTCTGAACTCAAGCGTGACGTCTGATCAATTGACATGCTGCAATGTCTGACTCGCAAACTACCTAGGTAGAGGCAGGTACCTAACATGGAATTGCATGAGCTAGATGATATAAATGCCTACACCGGTGACCTTGTAATTTAGATTTCAATTACTCTTTCCGAATGGATTCCTAAACACGTGCTCGCCTATCAAGAGGCACACCCATCAATGTTATTGTGCAATCAATATTAACAAAATAATCCATAAGTTAACAAGTTCAAATCCCCCAAATCAACAATTACAGTCCCAGGTCATAGCATTCAATAATGAGATCAACTCAGTTTCGATTTCTGCTGGGTGAATGCAGCGACCTGGAACCCATGTCTGGGAGCATGAACTCGAACAGAGACATCTCCCTCCGTCGTCTCAATAGTAATCTCCTTCCCATTTAAAGCAACTAGATTTCCCACCGTTTTATGACCCGATCCAGTGTCTGTCGGCCATATCTGCACCAATTGCCCCTTCTGAAGGCCATATGCCTCAACCAGCGGATCGCTTCCTTCCACTACATCCGCCGTCTCATCATGTGAAGCCACACATTGATCCAGTATACCTGCAACCTGCTCTCCTGATAGGGTCACAGGTGCAGTCAGCGACTTCTCCGCTATGGCCACTGCATTCTGAAACCGGCCAACCCACGCAAAAACTTTGGGGAAAAGGGTTGCCGATATATGGGGCTCGGGCACAGCTCCTGGTGTCGAAAACAGCCATTGAAGAGGCCATACCATCTCAATATCTGCCAAAGTCGGGGATTCAGTCTTCGCAAGCCACTCTCTTCCGTCTGCCAGCAGGGTTGTTTCCAAGAATTCAATGGCATTTTTCACTTCGTTGATGGCATCGGGTCGCGTGCCAAGGAGGAACTGTGCAAAATCAAACCCTTGCGGACCGCCGACCATCTCAATTCGGTCTTTGATGAATGCTTCACTGTGAATCAGCGGGGTAGTTGGCAGGAGGACTTGTACGACGCTCTTGAAGAAACCAGTGTCCAGTGTGTAACGCCCAAGGAGGCGGGAGAGAGCCTGCTGCTCGGGACTCGCCTGGGCCGCAAACGGTGGTCGACTGGCTTCAAGCTGTTCTAATCTCTGTAGGATAAGGGGCGAGTCGAGGTAGACGTCTCGACCGATTGCGAGCAGCGGGATACGGCGATATCTGATGCCGAGACGAGCCAGGTCCGGGCGTGGGAGGATTTGTGGTTGGATCTGTTTGACGAACGGTTAATTAGTAGGTAGTTGCTCCGGCAGAGATTTGAGGCGGGTTCTACAGACACATTGGTTGTATGAGATGCCTCGTAAAGCCAAGTAAGAGAGGACTCGACTAGAAAACGGCGAATGTGGATAGTGGAAGACAATAATAGGGTTCTTGGGGGAAGACATCTTTTCAACAAGAGTGGGATGTCACTTAGAAGGATGAGAGTGAAATTGTTGATAGAGTAAGTATATATTTATCGATATCAATACGTCACTGTTATCAACCCCTCCATTAAGAATTGCTTCTGCTCAAAGACAGAATCAGATTTACCGAAAATCTAAGTCCGTGCATCCTCGGGCCGTTCTAAAGGTGGAGAGTGTCATGGTGCTCCACTGTGACGAAGTCAGATAAGCATAGATAAGATGGAGTTTTATTTCACCTGTGTATCAAATTATATAGTCATACATATCGCCTCGAAGAAGCTAATAGACTTATTGAGCTTCTTAAGAGAAGACTCCATGGATCTAACTAATAGGTACCTAGTGGTTCTAGTTAGCTAGTTGTGTACCAAGGAACCGACCAGCTTAGAGTGTGAACAATTCCTCAGGCCGGCCACGTCTGATCCTCCGATCGGTTGATTTTCTTGCAGAAATTGGTGGGTAAAGTAGGGGAGGTGCTAAAGCCACACCGGCCTCGCTCTTGCCACACCGGCTAGGCTAATGAATGCCACACCATTTTTCTGGGGAAGATCACCTTTTGGCGGGATATCTGATAATCTAAAGATAAAGTTATCACTTTATAGATAACCCAGTGTGTTGGGTGGGCCCAAATCAATGGTTAGAGTCAACATTATAGTAAGAACAAACATGATAGCAGTTAGAATCGACTGTTAGAATCGATATTGACATTTAGAATCAACATCTACAGTTAGAATCAACATCGACAGTCAGAATTGATAGTTAGAATTGATAGTATCTAACTCTCAACTACATGTAAAAGACACCTAAATAGATATCCTAGAGAATTTACCCTGAATCTTATTATGGAGGCTATCTAGCTCCCTAGTAATAAAAATTCTGATTAGTGGTTGTGGGTTTTATGGCCTACCTAGCGAGATATTTGAAGGCCTGGGGCTCTAAATAATGAGCAAACATGTACAAAAGGGTGTGGCACTAGCCTGGCCGGTGCGGCAGGAGCAAGGCCGGTGTGGGGCTGTAGCACCTCCCTAAAGTAGGTACCTAGGTAGGTACTGTAGTAGGTACAGGACATCCCAAATACTTACTTAGTTGTCGCTAGCATCGTCCTAGGAGAGGGTTTTCCACTCAAAGAAATTTTTTCTTTTTTTTTTTTGAGAAAGACCTTGTAGCTAGAGGAATCTTACACCACTCCTGTGCCGTTTAAAAGATAAAGCAATTATCATCATCACTCCTCTGCAAAGCTAATAACTTATTTCAGGACTAGCTGGTTGATCGGGGTGGTTGATATCAGCAGATCGGCACATATATCTCCCAGTAAAGAATAGTGTGGACTGGGGCCTTCTTGGTAGGTTTGCCGCTGGCTGACATTCCTTATGGAAACTCTCCTCATCAACTTAGAGGAATTAGTGGTTTGTTTTTTTTGGCATCTATTATAGGGTATGGCTGGTCAAGGAGAAAGTGCATCCCAAAACTCATATGTTACCTTCCATAGAACAAAACTACTCACTTGTATAAGCTTCAAATTATATAATTCCAAAACTCACATAGTCGCAATTTCAACCCATTATCTATTTAAGAGAATGAACTGCCAAGATGGCTCGGTGAGCCGCAAATAACGGATATTTTAGGCGAGCAGGGTAAGTGAAACCTATGGACTATGCATGGATTAATGAGCCCATTGGACTCGATAGTCGGGTAAGCTGTCTCCATCTAGGTAACTTTGAGGCTATGGCGTAGACCATCTACTAATTGAGCCTTGTAAAGAAGCTGGCCCTGGTTAGCCTCGCCCACATAGTCATAAGATATGAAAAATGATACTTGAAGAGCACCTAGCCGCCCATATTTCTGAGACACATATATATTTCCACCGTCCTTCGCTTAAACAATCAAGTGGGACGCCAGACAAACAAATATCAATATTGTTCGACAAGTTCTACCGTAAAAATGAGAAGATTTCTCAGAGGGCTACAATCAAAAGGCAAAAATAATCACCCAACCACTGGCAAGGTACATATATTATCTCATTTCTTGAAAATAAGAAAGAAATCATGACCTATTATGGACTAATGCAAGGAGATATTAGAAGGGAAGAGAATCACACCAAATTGACCGACCTCATGACCTTGAGAAGGAGCCCCATGGGCTATATGTCCTCTATCCACCATCAGAGTATCATCTTCAGTTCGCGACTTCAAAAACAGACGTCGAGTAGGCATATCTATATATAAATTATGCTAATCTGTCAGTTATCAATTATCATGCACTATTCTAATATATCTATTTAGCATCGTTGCTATTCACGGCCTGAATGGAACTGCAAAGGGGACATGGACAGATAGGGCCTCTGGGAGTTTTTGGCTAGAGGACTTCCTCCCCGAAGCACTTCCAAATGCTCGAATCATGACATTTGGTTATAACTCTGGCCTTGCATTTAGCAGATCAAAAGCGGGTATCGACAGCTTTGCGAGGGACCTCCTCAATCGTTTAAGAATTGTTAGAAACAGTAATGAGGTACCGCTTCAAAAGTCTAACATTCTCCTAAACCGGAAACCAATAGTTTGTATATCTAGTCCAAGCATAGGCTGCTTATTTTCATCGCTCATAGCCTCGGTGGAATAGTGGTGAAAAAGGTGACTTCATTCCTAAATTTTAGCCACGGAAGTACTAATTGTTCCCTGTGGGAAAGGCACTCATTATCGCACACAATGAAGGTTACGACGACATATTAACGGGAATAAAAGGAATCATATTTATGGGCACACCTCACAGGGGTTCCGAGGTGGCCTCGGGAGCTCAAATATTCATGAATTTGATCAATATCGCCAGTCTGGGCCAAGGAATCCGTGACAAACTTGTACAAAACCTGAAGACTGATTCTGAAATTTTACTAGATATCTCACGACAGTTTGTTCATCGAGCTAAATCATTGAAGATTATGACATTTATTGAACAACAGTTCGAGCGGCCCTTGATGAGCTTGGTAAACTTCTACTTCAGTAATTCTCCCATAGTAGGCTAACTTTGCAAAGGTGGTCCCTGAATACTCTGCCGTTTTAGGTCTTCCGAACGAGACAGTGTTCCCTCTCAATGCAAATCATCGGGGTATTTGCCGTTTCTCCAACCCCCACGATCAGAATTACATGGTGGTGGAAAGCGCAATCAAGCAATTAGTATCTATCTGTTCAAATACGCCAGGTACAGTCTCAATCCATGTACATAATTTTAGCCCATAAATATTGACACAATTAATAGATTCCCTTGAGTATTCTAATTCAGTGCCCTCTATAAATTTGAAAGTTTTATCAGTCCAACGGGGCACGTCGAAAAGTCTCACTCCAGTAAGCTTGAAATTTAGTTAGACCTTTGCGTAAAGCACTGAGAATTAATCAGCAACAGCAAACATCAAACGAATCTTCAAGCTTTGCCAGCTCTGAAACAACTTTGCTTTCGAAGAGAATAGATCGACAAATATTCTCCCGTTCTGGCTCTACACGATATCCGTCTAACTCTGAGCTCAAAGACCTGTCATCTTTAGGTGTTCCTCAAAATCAGCCTCAACTAGAAACAAACACGGGTACAATCAAAGTCAAAATACTTGGTCTCAAGGCTCGGTTGAATGTTAGCAACTATGGTGCCCCCTCCTTCTCACACATGCTTAACCTTCCACCTGATACGCCTACCGATTCATTGCGGAGCATCTTGTCCCATAAGAGATCAGGTGAGTAGTACAGTAAATTCAATTAATGCATTCCATCGTAGGCAAGATGATTCGCTAATAATTTTTTTGGGAACAGATCTCAAGTCTTACAAAGCCTTTAGATATCCGGGTCAGAGAACTCATATACGAGACACGTGGGTGGACATATTTACTATTCCCGTGGAAGTAGTCTCAGGGAGGTCTTGCTACAATGAGAAAACTGGGTTCAAAATCAACCAGAACCAGAAAATAGCCTCATTCTTGAGCAAAGCTTTCCCACACCCTCTAAAAGCAAATCTCTCGCACAACTCTGCGGATGAAGAGAGTAAAGCATTTTCAAGTGTTTCTGCTAGAAGCATCGTCCTTAGTCGACACACCGCTCCTGAACTGACAATAACATTCCAACGTACCGTGCGCATCCCTGAAGATACAAAGAACTACCAACTCCCACCTGGGCTAGGGGCCTTCCCCATATTTAACATTCGACCATTTAACCACCTTTTACCTCCCGATGTCGTCGCTAAAGGGGGCCTATTTTTGCCGATGTATCGTAAGTCACATATATACAAAAAATTATCTAGAAAATAGATTTAACGTTACCATGCAGAGATGGAAGCTATGTGGATTAATTTCGAGTGCTGGGACAAGCAGGCTACTTTTGCTGTGCGCCCATTTCTCGGGGGGGTGAACGGGATCTCAGGTGAATCTCTTACGGGAAATATGGCCTCTCTCCTTCATCGAATGAATGCACAGCTTCAGAAACAGGATTATTGCATCCTTCCTGAACAGAGGTGGCTTGACGGTATCGCGACCGCACCGGGGGTAGTGAGGCAATTTGTCGCTGCAAATATGGCACCACCGTCCCAATTGCAGACCGGCCAGCAAAAATCGGAGCCACCTTCAGAAAAGAAAAATACCCGATATCTAGATCGTGAGTATTCTAGTGATCAAATAGGGGCGAGTGTTGAATGGCAAGTTACTGGGAAAGACGAAGTTGGTGGAATTCAGCTTCAGGTTATCCCGAAATTCGACATCCAAGGTATGCACGCTGGCACCGTGAGAAATTTTTGCAAGGGTGCCCATAAAAGATGCAAAAAATGCATCTGCTCTCCGGACTCATGTGGTGCACGCAGCCTAGATATTATAAAGACGCCCACAGAAGAGGGGTTCAAAGTTGGTGATGTCTTCCATGTCAAAGACATGAGGGCTCTGCAAGATGACCGTCCAAAAGTCATCAGTGATCTGCTCAGAGAACCCGAGAAACAGCTAACTCCAAATGATGTTGTGGAGCTGGAGGTTCATCATTCCACGCCCGAACAATATATCCTGAATGTGCATCTTCTCGGCGCACCAGAGTCAGCCATCACGTTCGAGGTGTGTTAAGCAGCGTTACTTACGCTTTCCGCCGTATATACTGATAAAGGTCTTAGTTTGATAGAGATGATGATTTTCAAGTGGCTCAGGCTATCATACAAGACAGGCTGGGAGGACAACAAGGCAAACTTCATGCATCCGGCGTTAGTGAGAATATCCCGGAATATTTGCTCCCAATTCAGAACTGGGAACATTTTGAAGTGTTAGAGAGGTCCCGTACAGCGAAATCGCCTGAAAAAATGACTGAGAAAAATCGCATTCCAGGAGATATCCCCGGGGTGAGCAGCAGTCCTTGGGATCTAGTGTGGGTGAGATTTCTCTATCAGTCTTTTGGTATCTAGTCATTCAAATGATTTAGTCCTTAAAGTTAATTCTACAGGCTCCCACGGAGCTAATGCCCCGTTATCGAATTTGTCACGTTTACTGGTTCACCAGAGCGGATGTCTCACTTATTGCTCTCGACTCTCGAAGCACGCTTCATGACTTGCATAACGAAATGGCAAAGATGATAAGTGAAAGCATAGTAAACTGGAAAGTTTATCCTATGCAGGGCAATAATGATCCCGATGACGGAGCTCAGAGGGTCTTTTCTGAAGATCGTGATAGCTTCAGAAAAATTCCTGAATTTCTACTTTACCAGGCCGACACTAGCTTAGTCTACATCAAGGTTGTTACTTTGACTGGGAAAACAATTTGGCTTGAGTGCAAGCGATTTGATTCAATAGATACGTTAAAGAGTAGAATACAGGGTATTGAAGGTATATTGCCTGATGAGCAGCGGTTGATATTTAATGGCAAGCAGCTTGAGGATAGTAAGTTTATTCCAGGCGTGATCCAGACGATCAACGGAATGGCTGACTCGACCAGGGCGGACTGTGATGGAATGTGGGATTTTTACGGTAAAACTCACAACTTGAAAGGCAAAGCCATCACTAATGAAGAGCCCGACAGGGGTCAACGATCCATTTAGTTCTTCGCCTTCGTGGAGGTGGCGATGGTTTTCCGGTCTTATATGAAGGGAGGCATATATGGTTTGAGCGAGATAAAGCCTTAGACACAATTCTTGACCTGAAGAATAGACTATCAAAAAGGCTGAGGGTGCCGCCAATCCGCCAGGTCTTAACTTATGAGGGCCAAACACTGAGTGACAGTATGTGTTCGTCCCTGACTTAACAGCTCCACCTTTCTCCCCCAGTCAACAGCTTCCTCGAAAAGGGGAGGGAAGCTCGTCAACCCACTTGGAACATCTAATAATTACATAACAGATGAATTAATATTGAATATTCGAGGTGGGGATCTTGAGCTGTCTATTCTTCCAGAAGCTGCTCCGAGCATGCTCGGAATTGGCGCAGGAGGAAATATCATTCAGCATATTGAATGTGATCCGCATGACCCACGAATCTGGGATATTGCTAGCTCAAAGATTCTGAACGTACAGATTGTGGACTCCTCTACTTTCCGCAACCTAACCGGACTCGATCCACCAGAAACTCCCATCAGCGCGGAAACTTATCGTGAAATGGGCCTGCCTTTCTTCAAACTATGGAGAGATGAGGGCAAAGAAAGCGTAAGTGGACAATGGAATAACCTGATGGGGGTGGCCGAGGTGCAGAGGAAAAATGAAAAGCAACGTGGAAGTGGTATATTCAGGAATCGCACTACTAACCCTGGTGGGGGGGAGCTAAGATGGGGGCTACAGAAAACTGGGGAGTGGGGTCAGCTTTCTCAAGACGAGGAAGAGATGGGATTTGTGGAAGGGAAGGAAGGCCTAGCTATCCCAGTTGTATTGCTTGATGTGGATGATACATTGCCACAGTTTCGAAGCGTTGCAGAGGTTGATGGTGAGGATTATCTGTAAAGCAGCCTTCAATCTCTTCTTTCAAGCACATTTTCCAATATATCGATAGCCGATTCTCAAGCCAGCCACATCCATGTCAATCCAACTCATTTGTCCATCCCTGCATAACAGTCGGCAAAACTATACAGGATAAGAGGCAAATAACATCGCCAAGACTACATAGTTAATTATCCTTATGGTAGGCAGATCAAGGCACATGTGTGATGAACTAGAAGTGACTTTCATATTGAGAGTATTCTACTAACACACAGCAAAAAAAGAAAAAAAATAATATCTACCTCCTAGAATGCGCTCCTTTACCTCTTCAAAACCAAAAAGTCACGCCAATTTCCAACAATTCTTAAGCTCGCAGCTCTTCATGATTTACCCACTACCAAAACATTATGAAGATGAAACAATCCGTAGCATCTATTTTACGACTGCTGCTCTAATTTTGTTACGATTATCAGCTAAAAGCTCGCATTCTATGCTTTATCAACCCTCACCTATCAAGCAGGTATGTATGTACATATACATTATCAACCAAGGCCTGGTGTGCCAAGGTAGGTATCCCAAACACATGTTTTGATGTTATGCCATCAGCGCGATGTGGACTATTTGAATTCCAACCAAAAACAGAAATAAAAGATCTTCCAGGTAGATTGTTATACCAACCCAATAACATCAGCGTATCATCCATATACGTCGAGTATACATTGTACAATACAACTTCCCTGCTTCTTATTCACCGTCAGGAAGGGTCTCAGAGCTCTGATCTGTATCAGGCTCGCCGGTAAATTCGTTGAAAGCCTCGTTGAAAAAATTTTCATTGCAATTGTCAACTCCAAGTTCAGGCTCAGGCTCAGGAACGCTCTGGGGCACTTCCATAATGGGGTTCTAAAAGATATTTATCACACAATCAGCCGCAAAAACTTCAGGAGGAATCGGAAAAGGATGGTCATAGAAAGATCACAAACCTGTATAAAATCTCCCATGCTTTGACGTTGTTCTGCAGCCATCTGCACCAGCTGGCCAATAATCTCCGGGTGACCGCTAAGCATGGCGATGTGGATAAAAATTTCTTCATAGATATGGAAGCTTTGAGAAGGCCCAAATATGTACAGAGCATTATGACAAGAGGATTACCTATGGAGCAGGCTACAGCAAGAATGCCACAGAACATAGACTCATACATGAGCTCCGGGCACGCTCGCGTCTCCAAAATCAGACGTATGACGGCAAGTCTACCAAGGCGGACGGCCCTAAGGAGCTCAAGAAGAGCAGCATCGGCATGAAGATCAAAGAACAGACATTCCAATACACTGGTAATGTTCATACTGTCCGCTACATCAACAGCGCTGACTCCATACTCATTTTCGGCATCACGGTCTGCTCCCCAGAAGAGCAACTCTCTAACACGGACAGTATTTTCAAGGAGGCAAGCGCCAATGAGCTCCCGGGTTAAGTCATATTCGGATATTGTAGGAAGAGGATTAGGCTCCAGCACCGGTAATAAGAAATCGCTACTGGGAGCTGATGCGGAGGCGGTCTCATCGTCAGAATCCATTTTGACGTTATGATATCTGGATGGCCTTTTCGTTGTTTAGCCTAAGGTTCCCGTTACAGGTAAATGAAGGTTCCCAATCACTTACTTGAGGACTTTGTTGTGAGTAGTGATTGGAGAACAAGTAGTGGAGCTAGGTTGTCAAACTTGGATAAAAGGAGGGATAAGTATGAGTACCTAGGTAGTGAGAGATAGGAAGGATCTTAGAAGGTTGGATGGAAATGAAATTAGAAATGAAACTCTACACACACGAACAAGGGCTTTCACCCTTCGAGTGAACATAAATCTCTTGCTGAGAGAAAAGGTGACACGGAATCTTACGGAATGTTGATGCCACATTATAGCCAGTGGGTTTATTCAGATAAAAGCATGCAATGATAGAAGATAGAGTACACACTGCTAGTTATCTAAAGAGCTCCCTTACCTCTAACTACTCAGTATATGCTCTCCATTACTGTTCTTATTTTTCTCTAAATTCTTCTATATTCTCAGTTGTCCTAGAAGATTATGGGAATATAATAACATAGGAAGTGATGGTTAGGTTAATAAAGTTAAAGATCTCAAGATACATTTAGAACATACTTTCACAAGGCAGTCAAGTCCATCCACAATGAATCTAGAGCATTATTTAAGTTGTACCATGGTACTTATCAGTCCTTTATGAAAAGAAAGGGAAAAAATCTGCTTTCTAGGGTATTTAAGATGAGATAGACCCAAGCGGAAAGCCTAGCCACGAATGAGCAAGCTGTTGGAAGAGTCTGCCTAAGAGGATTCTATCTACAAAGACTGCAAATGCTTAATCTTCTCCTTTATCTTTAAGACCATTACCTAGTTGAATAGGCAGTTGGTGGATAGTTACTAATCCTTAATGAGGTTAATTAGGTAGATAGTATATAGGTATCTACCCACTAAAGGTTTGATATAGGAAAAGCGACAAAATGGATATAATAAATAAGGTATGGTAACCAATAAGATTTATCTCATGAAATGCGATTTATCTTATGTAGACATGTATGTGAAGTTCTTCTAGTATTATATTTGAGCTGTGATGGGGGGTAGAGTTACCAGATAAAGCACTTCTACAACTAGAGTTAAATATGATGGCTCTCATTCACAATGTTCCATCTAAAATTTTTTGCTTAAAAATGATCTATTCTTCAGTAAAAGAAGAGACATATCAACATAGATCATCTGAACAATTGTAGTGTTCACAAAAATCCGAATCTGGGAGGCACAGAACTTTGCACGTGGTGATTTGCTATAACCGGGCATTACTCTATCAAATTTTACATAATTTATTAACTAATGGCCGAATATCCCCACGATACAAGCGTGTAAGAGGACTAAAAGGGAGAATTTGGGGGGGAAGGGGGGATAATTGAGGGCCCGGAAGGGGGGGGGAGAAGGAGGGGTTGGTGTGGATGGATTATATATAGTTTCCCAGGACCCGAAGAATGGACAGGATTATTTGCTTGCGAATGAGATATACTCTTCTAATCCCTATTAAAAGAATCGCTGGTTTTTAATTTCCCCCAGGGATTCTTTCCGAAGAAAGAAGTAAACTTCAAAACAAATATTTACTTTGATTCTTTAGTCTTCCTGTTGTGCACCCCCCCTCTCCTTCCTCCCCGCCCACTTGGTTTCAACTGCGATCAGCAGGACTGGGCAAAAAATAACCACCCACTCAACCCCCCCCCCCCAAAAAAACCAAAAAAGAAAAAATTATTTCTTTCTCCTTTACCACCGCTATCGCTCGGCCCCCCATTTTTAAGACTTTCTTTGTCATTGCCATCGGAAAATATACCCATTGACACTTTGCCCCCTTATATTCGATTCACCACGCGTCTAGGTCGTGTTCGCCTCTCAGCTCCGGGACTGGGACCCAGGGGTTCCATTTCGAGCTGCTGCAGGCCGAGACTTTTCATCCCTCAATTGACGGTCATTCAGACGCATTCTACCGACCAGCGAAGCTTGAAATTGCCAAGAAGGCCTTATTCTGACCCCGAAACGCTTCTTCCACATCAATCAACTCCTACCACAGCTCTCTCCGCCGTCCCCCAATATCCGTACGACGTCATGAACGAGAATACTCCCTCTCCGACTCCAGGTCCCGCCTCGAAACCCTCGAAATCTCCGCCCGCAACTGCGGGAACAAAACGAAAGCGAGGTTCTGCGGGTAAATATTATGCGGTCAAAGTGGGCTATCAGCCTGGGGTGTATTATGAGTGGAAGGAATGTCTGACACAAGTAACGGGATTCAAAGGGGCTGTGTGTGAGTTGTGACTCGTTAGCACGAAAGAAAGAAAGAAAGAAAGAAAGAAGAGAAAGAAGAGAAAGAAGGAAAAGGAAAGAATACTAGTGCTAATGTCTTCTCCTTAGTCCAAGCCTTCACTAGCCTTGAAGAAGCGAATGCTTTCCTAACCGGAACCAAAATGCCATCGCCGCGCGGTGCTTCTCCGCTGGATTCGGAGCCTACAAGATTTTATGGTGTCCAAAGGGGGCGAGTACCAGGAGTTTACACAAATTGGGCCAAGGCTCAAGAGCAGATTAAGGGCTTCACGCGACCGCGCTACAAGAAATTTCCAACGAGGGAGGAAGCAGAGGAATTTGTGAAACAAGGACAAGCCACTCCCACATTATTTACAGGGAGTCTATCTACATCAAGGCCCCTAGCGGGGGCTCCGGGGATGATGAACGAGGTTCCGAGGGATGAAAAGGGCGCTCCAATAGAGCCTGGTGAGGGTCCTTTACCGGCTGGTGCCGAGGATGGGTTTGATCCCAATCTTCTTTTAGACCCTTCGACTGGAAAAGTAGTCTACAAAGCGAATGGGCAGAAGAATGTGACAAAAACACAACCCAAGGGGCCACCCGGCATGCTGCGCATTTATACAGATGGTAGTTCTCTCAAAAATGGCAGGGCACATGCAGCTGCAGGCGTGGGGGTTTATTTCGGGCCTGGAGACTCAAGGTGTGTTGTCCCAACCTACCTGCTTTTCGAATTTCGAAAACCTGGAACAGCGAATGGGAGGAAAAATAAAGTAAATTTATACAAAGCTGCTTGAGCTGACACCCTTCTTACTAGCAGGAACGTTTCGGAGCCGCTGAAGGGTAGTCGTCAAACAAACCAGAGGGCTGAACTAACGGCCATTTTACGCGCTCTAGATATCGCTCCACGACATCGCGATGTAACCATATTTACCGACAGCCAGTACGCTATCAAATGTGTGACTGTTTGGTATGTCAAATGGCGCCGCAACCAATGGATGACTGCGGACAACAAGCCAGTCGAGAACAAGGACCTAGTAGAGTCTATCCTAAGCAAAATAGAAGAGCGGAATGAGCTGCAGGTCAAGACATTATTCGAGTGGGTTAAGGGACACAGTTCAGACCCTGGAAATGAGGCAGCCGACCGTCTAGCGGTGAATGGGGCGCAGAGAGGGGTTGCTGAAAAGAAAGCGGCTGTCTTGGATATTCCGGATGATGCATTTGACGACGAGTTCTAATCCTGCACTGGCTGCAGGGAGACTGAATTTATCCAATGAATTCCATCCCATATTTCATTCTCTTTCAACCTCTCTCTCTCACACTCACACACACTCCCCCCTCTCTCTTTTTCTCAATTCCGTTCTCCCGTCATGCCCTTTATTTTACCATCTTTTTGCTATATTACTTCATATTATTCGCCCCCCACCTACTCTCTATTCTCAGTCTAGCCTTAAGATGCGAATTATGGGGAAACACACTTGGAAGGACAAAATAATGTACTACTTTGTATGGTATGTGAACAGGAACGTGTTATGGAGAGCCAATGAAACTGGATATTTCGGATGTTGGGCAGTTCCAGGGAAACGCATACCATGGATCGTAGACCAGCAGCGGAAGAGATTTCTTGGGTTTCTTGGTTTTTCTTGGAGAATAGGTGGGCAATTAAGAAAACAATCATGCCAATCAAGGCAATTACTCCACGTGGGGGGAGGGAAGTGGAAGAGGGGAGCTTTGATTTTCCCAATCAGGACTGGCCTCATTTGTCGGGAAAGTCAAATCTTTCTGTGCCCGTCGATGCTTCCCCCCTCTCCCTTCATCCATCACATCGTCACCAATCATCCGAAATTCGCCTTGTTATGCGACAGCGCAGACTGCGGCATATCCACTTCAACTAATTGATTCCATTTCTACCTTCTGCATCCCTCCACCTGCAGCCTACTTGCAGACCACAGTACTCAATCAAAAACTAGCTATAAGAAACCGAAAAAAAAAAAAACCCAAGTCTTGGAGGGGTCAATTGAAAGAAGAATTCAACTACAAATTACCATCAAACATTTTTATCGTCACTTCCTCTCCCCCAAGAGCGGGCTCCCGATTTTTTCAGATGAGATACAGTTCGATCTCTTCCCAATTCCTTCGCCCCGATACTATGATTGAATAACACGTACTGTTACGATATTTAAGCTTCTTTTTACCCTAAGAGTGAGTCCACCAGTGCCCCACCAGACCGCCAATCCTATCTCACACTCTCTCGTCGTATACGATAATGTCGATGATATGAGTTCTACCTTGGCATTGTGCTTAAAAACAATAGATCCGTCCCCCTAGAGGAGATAACTCTACCAGCTGTTGATACCATTGTGTGACCTCGACTTTCTCCCCACTGCATCCCGTCTGCAATCCGGCTAAATCAAGCTCGAGTCGCAGAGATGCCGACACTATCGCTAATCAACTTCAACATGGTCTGTGCGACCTTGGGGGGCTTCATTTCCATCTTTGGGCTTGTCTCCTACTTGTTCAAAGAGAGATTCTACCTGTCCGAAGCATGTTCGTTACCTGACAAGTCCTATACCCCCCCCCCTTCTCTCTCTCTCTCTCCTTTCTTATTGTTTTCTCCAACCAATGTGATGTTCTCTTCTGAAAGAAGGGTGAGCAAAGAAAAAAAAAAAATTAAGGGAGGGAACAAGGAGCGCAGGAGAAGGGCACCACGCATTGGATATAAAACAGGACCACTGATAATTTTACAGTAATCTCGCTTCTGGCCGGCGTCGTTTTCTCGCCTCACGCGGCCAATTTTATCCGGCCTCTGGATTATGCTCTCGGTACAAACCAAAACCTTGATCAAATTACCCTTAATTTCACCCGCCTCGTACTTGGAGTGCAGCTCGTCCTCGCCGGAGTGCAACTTCCAAAACGGTACCTACAGCTGGAATGGAAAAGCCTTGCGCTCCTCCTGGGGCCTGGAATGGCTGCCATGTGGATATGCAGCGCGCTAGTGATCTGGGCCCTGGTCCCGGGATTCTCATTTCTCCAAGCGCTTATCGTCGGTGCATGTGTCACACCCACCGACCCGGTGCTATCCAATTCAATCGTTAAGGGTAAATTCGCCGATAAAAATGTTCCCCGGCCATTGCAGCGCATCATTGTAGCCGAATCGGGTGCAAATGATGGTCTCGGATACCCTTTCCTCTTCTTTGCACTCTATCTCCTCCAGTACACCACTATGGGAGGAGCTGGCTCGAGTGGAGGAGCGGGCAAAGCCATGGGGTTGTGGTTTTATGAGACCTGGGCATATACCATCTTCCTGAGTGTTGCCTATGGGATTACGGTTGGCTGGGTTTCGAGAGAACTGCTTCATTGGGCGGAGGAGAAACATTATGTGGATAGGGAGAGTTTCTTAGTTTTTGCTATAGCTCTTGCAGTAAATGCCCCCCGCGCCCAAACATATCAATAAATTGAAAATATTCACTAACGCTACCTTTGTTAGTTATTTATCGTGGGAACCTGTGGCTTGATTGGAACAGATGATCTCCTAGCTTGCTTTATTGCTGGCAACGCGTTTACTCATGAGTATGTCTTTTACTCTTCCACTCAAGGGCAATAGCAGAACTAACAGGAAACAAAGTGACTGGTTCCGTCTTGAAACCATGGATGACTCACTCCAGCCAACCATTGATATGCTTCTCAACTTGGCAATTTTCATGTGGTTTGGCGCGGTCTGCCCATGGTCTTCCTTCCTGGACAATGACGTCATTCCAATCTATCGTCTCATTCCCCTGGGGATCCTAATTCTCCTTGTGCGGCGCATGCCTATCATATTTGCCATGTCAAAGTGGATTCACCAGATTGAGAACCTCTTTCAAACCGCTTTCGTCGGGTTCTTTGGGCCCATCGGCGTTGGAGCCATCTTCTATCTTTCCATCTGCCGCGAATATCTGCACAAAATCACTGTCGACGGGGAGATCCGCGCGGACGCTAAACATGTCTCCGACACCGTCGAAGTGGTCGTTTGGTTTCTAGTCATCTGTAGCATTGTTCGTTCTCCCTCTACTCCGTCTCTCAAAAACAAACAACCCCACATACAAGACTAACACAAGCTGAAAATAAAGGTGATCCATGGGCTTTCTATTCCCCTTGTAAAGGCGGGCTATCATCTTCCCCGAACCATATCCAATGCAATCAGCACCTCAACAACCACGGCCTTGGAACCGGAGCCCGTTCCCATTGTCAACATCTATCATACTCACAGTACGGCAACCGCAGGTAGCACCGCAGAACCCGCTACTACCAACCATCGTGGTCGCAAACGAGAGGCTGCAGCAACCAGTTCAGTCACGATCAAAGGTGCCGCTAGTCCGCGTAATACATCTACCTCCGCATCAGGCCCGGCCTCAGCTCCACGGCCACCTGTTTTCCAACTTGGCCGGACAGTCATCCGTCCTGCTTCTCGTTCACCTGACCCACGACGCATTGGTGAGGCGCATGACGAGGAGCCAGCTCGACCGGTTAATCTGGTTTTATCCCCAGAGGATGGGACCGATATTGATGTAGAAGCTGAGAGTGGCTCTGGTGGACATGCTCCTACTTCTTCCGTTACATGACATCAATGTATACATAATATGACCTTACACATCTGGAGTTCTCCAGTTTCCAGTTTAGAGGAAGAGAGGGAGTGCATAATCATAAATTATACTGTTAAATATCTGGATATAGATACTAATTTACACAGCACATTTTCTCCTGTTCGATTAAATGAAGAAAGGATTCAGTTCAAAGTTTTTTATTTTTCCTGAAACACGCTTTTTCTTTTTTGATTATTTATCCCATTCCATTTCGTCCACACACAGTGACCATTCTTTCATCCAGCATTCCCATATCCATAATTCATGTGAATAAAGGAAAAGAAGAAAAGAAAGAGAGAGATGAAAGTTTTGGGGGGGGGGGGGGTTTAAATAACAATAAAAAATAATTGGGGTTAGGAAAAAATCATCCATCCAAATATTTGCTGAAACAAATATGTCGAATTCGCTCCGTTCGGTTTAACATATATTAATCACCTTTGGGGGAAGATGACAAGGTAAGAGTGGGTAAGTTTGAACATCAACCCTCACCACCATCAATCCTGATTATTTCGTTGTAGTAACATGCCTCCTGCTCATTTTTCCTTCTGCTCTGTCACTGAACCACCACTCTTTCCAAAATACACGACCCTGAAACCACCACAACAACCTCTTTTCTGCCTCTTGTCTATTGAAAAAGTGTAAAAAAAAAAAAAAATCATGCAGTCGTTATAATCCCATCCACGCCACATAGCAAAAACCTATCTGCTGTCTGCGAGGTAAACCAAAGGGCTATGCGAGGAAATTTGGGGTATATATCAGAGCGACATCCCACAGGAACAGCACCTGCAAACACAAGATCAAGAAAATAGGGACGATAAATCAACAAGATGAAATGATAATGAAGGGGAGGGGGGAAGGAAATGTGGAAATATGAGATATATTACCAATAACAAATGGATGCGGAGAGAAATTAGAAGCAAATACAGCTCCAAGTATTGACCGATCGCCAGATAAGGTGCTGAGAAAGGGAAAACAGAAAGGGATAAAAAAAATCTCAAAGGAAATGGTAGAACAAAGATTAATCGCGAAGAGTCTGTGAAGGCATGTATCTGTCAAGAACAAACCAGGCTCTGGCTTAGACAGAAAGCGCCCTCGTGCTGAAGCGGGGATTCTCTGTATGTGCCTTTTAGCAATTTATGGGATACGTTGGTAAAATAGCAGATAGGCCACCTTGTTTTCACGGGATCCGTATCTTCCCATTGGGGTCCGTGCTCCGGAAGACGCCCGAGACTGGTTGGAAGCCCCATTAACGGGGTTTGATGGCGACTTCTTGTTCGAGTGACCACCAGAACTCGTGCCGTTGACTTGGCTCCAGCCCCGATCATCGTCAGAATGGTCGAGTTCGTCTCGGTCAATATGGTCGTAGATGTTACCGTTGGGGTCTTTGTCGCGTTTGTGATTTTCCAACGCTGCTGCAAGTATTTTCGGATCCTCCTCGCTGCCAGCTTCTGCCACATCTTCACTGCGGATACGACGGATCACAGTATCATCAAGACGAATCCATTCACGACCATCCTGACGACGCACGTCCACCGTGTAATGGCCACCGCTAGCATTTTTTCCGTGATGGTAGATAACACCAATTAGTCGATATTTGGGCAGACCACCTTGGCTCATCATAACATTACGTCTATGAGGAGGGAAGACTTCTTTTGGTATTTCTAAATCAAGAGGATACCCGATTTTTTTCCAGATTTTTTGAGTGCCTCGAGTGACACTGTCATACTGGAATCGTTTCAGATGAAGGATGAGTACAGGAGGCAAGTTCTCAATGAATATTTGCTTGGTCGCTGTGACGTTGGGGCCACGTGAAGAGTTGAAATCTCCCTGGATACTCTCTGGCTTAGTCAAACCCTTAAGAGCATCCACAATGTTGTGAATATCGGGTGAGCCAATATCAAGTTGCAAGGGCTGGTATGGTTCAAGGGTGACAGAGGCTTTATTGCCAGGAACTTTGAACTCGGAGCGAATTTTGCCACCGAAAATTCTTGTAATAGGGGATTCCAGCGCGATGTGTCCGGATGATCGAGTGACAGCGGCCTTTTGCTTATGTCCAACCTCAAGCCAGCCATCATTATGCTCTCCATTTGCGTCGGGGGTCGAAGTCTCAATATCTGTAGGAGTCGACCCTAAGTTCACACCAGAATCCTTAGCCGCGCGGGTACATTCCTCGTGCATCTCTTCCAGGAGAAACCCGAGGAATTCCTGGGCATCTTGCTGATGGCCGCGACGCATATCTCGAAAGCGTGGCAATTGGCGAATAACTTGATAAACAAATTCCGGGATGAAAGCGTCTCCGTACTGTTCAAGTTCGTTCGGCTTCAGTCTCAATCGGAGCTGATCTTCATCGTGAGCGGCATCGATAATACGGAATTCTTTCATGAACATGATCCTAGTAAAGAAGATCAGTGGTTGTCTAGAGAGGGCATGTACATATATAACTTACATAGCATCAACCAAAGGCACATCGCTCTGGAAACTATGTGCAGCTCGTCGTCCAATGTGGTCAAGGAATTGATAAAATGGCACGCATGAAACAAGAATTTGAAGGACCTATAGTAATGTTAGAGTGGCGAATAAATAATTGGGTTTGTTGGTATGATGGACATACTGAATTCATATAGCACATATTTCCAGTATTCACAAGTCCTCTGGGCTCGAGGAAAGCAACCTTATCACAATACTGTGACACATCCTCTCCCAAACTCAGCAAAACATCCGCAACAGACTCACTCCGGTGTTTTACCACACCATTGGGTACGTTTGACTGGGAGCCTGGAGTTGCCGATGCACGAGCAAGATTCTTGGATCGAACTAAATCCGCCCACGATTTTGGTACTGCACGGGGTGGAGTGGAAGGCTTTTCTGAATCTTCCGCTTGGCTCATGGATGGCCCTGCTAGTTCTTGGTTTACCCCATCCGTTTCATTCGGAGCGTTGGCAACAACTGCTCCAGATTTCGGTGTTTCGGAGGAGCGGCTAGAGTCATCTTTAGTAATTTGTCGGGGAGTAGCGGGTCCATGAGCGACGGGAACAACAGGCACTACGGGTATGGTTGACTTTGACCCTTTGGATTGTGGCTGAGATCGTACAGATGGGTTGTGCACGGCTGAAGAGGGTGTAGTAGGTTGCGTAGAATTGGTAACGGAAGGTGCGGCAGATAGGGTGGGGGTCTGCGGTTCTGACGGGCTCAGGCCATTAACTTCTAATGTTTGAGTTTCTCTCTCTGTTTCGCCGCTCTTTCTTTGCTGTGATTCTTTGACAGGGAACTCAACGGAAATAGAAGAAGCCTGTAAAGCGCGGCTTCTCCTTTGTCTGCGTGGAGCCCTCGCCGGGAAGGGATGATCAGGAACAGAGAGCCAAGGGAGCTAAAATATATGTATATATATATATATTGTTATTATTTGATTAATATTAAATTGCAATGAGATAAAGTGGAAAAGAATTATCTTACCGGAGCACGGAAAGGTTCTGGGGGAGGAAGAGCGACTTTCGGAGGTGCCGGAGCAGGAGGAGTTATGGTCGGAGCGGGAGTAGAATGAACAGAAATAACCGCGGGAGATTGGGGCTGTGGTGGGATTGCAGCAGGAGCCGGTCCGACAGGAGGAGACATAGTAGATTGGAAGGGAGTTGTAGCTCTCGGTTGTAGGGGGAGTGATTGAGGCGGGACGTGGGCTGGAGCCATGATTGGCTGGGATGGAGGATAAGAAGATACAAACGGTTGCGCAAATGGGTTCGGATATGGACGTGGATGCACCTGCATAGGAGGAGGATATGGTTGATACCACTGATATTGCTGTGGTGTGTAGGCAGCAGGGGGGGGGAGACCGTTCATATGAGGGTGGAAGGGCATGTAGGCAGGAGGTGTGCGCATATTGGAAGGTCCTGTTGAGTAGGAGAGATCCTGTTGCCGCCGAGGAGTAGGCATGGGTGGCTGCCCATGGGGCATTGCGGGCAGATGGTGGTTCATCATGTCCAGGCACGTTGGAGAGCCGCCTTGACTAATTTAGCCACGCGTTGCCTCAATGGGAGCCATACGAGATTTTAAAAAAGAAGTCGGGGAAGATGAGGGGCGGTTGTGCCCGTCTAGGCAGCCATTACCCCTTAAGAGGGGGGATTTCGAGCGTGAAAATCGTATTTGTAGACTTTAGTTCTCAATCAGGTATTGAGAAGAGAGACCTAGAAGAGATATCAGCTGTTAGTAAGTTGAAATAGTGCGAAGAAAAAAGGAACGCCGGAGACCGAATGTGGGATAGGAGGAAAGAAACAAAGAGAATACCCACCAGAGTCAAAATACGAGTACGGAGAAGGAGAGAGGAGTGATATTAGTAAGTTGAATTAGACTGTTCCTTTAGAAAGGGGGGAAAGGGGATAGCGAGCACAGGACACAAGTGTCGGGAGTAGTTAATTATTGGAGCTGAGGACGAGATGATGTTTTTTTGGCGGGAGGCACGTGCCTGAGGCTGCAGCGGACGCCAAGAAATCATATCGCCCCTCACCCTCGTTTTTCCTCTCCTCTTCCACCTTCGCCTTCTGCCTGTTTCCCCTCGAGCTAGGAGAAGGATCAGGACCCTGGTGCTCCTCCCTTCCCTATGTTGCCCTTCGGGGTCCTTGTGGTGATAAAACCGTTTAGATTTTTTTCTTTTCTTTTGTCAATAAAGTCCTCAATCCCGTCTTTCACAACGCCGCTTTAGACCGGTTCACCCCTCTCCTCTCCCCCCCTCTTGAACGCGCCAGGTCAGGGTTAATCTCCCATTGTTTTTCTCATTGTATATTTTACGCGCGCGACTTCATCATCATTATTGGATAGCAGGGCTGTACATCGTCTTAATCTGAAAACAAGCAATGTCGTCCAATGCTGGCCAAACTCCAACTTCTTCCAAGGCGGTCAACATCCCGAATCAGCCAGTTGCTTCAATATTTCAGTCGGCCTCTTCAGTTGAAAGTGGTACTCAAAGACGCGTGGGAGGCTCAGGTAGTTTTGGGGCTGGTTACGCGTCAAGGCATTCCACTTCTCCCCGAAACAACCAGGCCCGGAAGGGCCTGCATAAGCGGGAGCGGCGCCCCCGGCTCTCAGATGATGATATCAGTGAATCGGTGGGTATTCTTCATCCCATACTCGCTGTCATGTCAGACTTTCTTAGATCTGGTGAGGCGACTGACTCGCGTATGTATAGGCCATCATGAGATCAACAACAAGCCGCAAGGGACAGACATCCATCACCCATTTGATGAATTTCTCCCTCCCCCCTCGTCCTGAGTATCACCCACCACCACGCAATTCCCGCAGATATGCTTCATGGGGCCTTGGCTCTGGCTATCATGTCATGGATAAAGCCCGCTACGTGCATGCAAACTACCGTTTTATTGTAACACCAAACCGAGCCTATCATGCGCAGGCGGCCAATGCCGACGTTCATTTAGATTGGGACTCGGTACTTCAGGTTCTAGTATCCGCACAGACACAATCTTCCAGCTGCCCTATCTGTCTATCGACACCCGTTGCACCCCGAATGGCTCGCTGTGGCCACATATTTTGTCTCCCCTGTTTGATTCGGTATATGCACTCGACAGAAGACGAAAACCCAGTTCCTGAAAAAAAGGCGCGATGGAAAAAGTGTCCCATCTGTTGGGACTCCATTTATATCTCCGAGACCCGTCCTGTAAGATGGTTTAGTGGTCAGGAGGGTGTACTCCCTTTTGAGGGTGGCGATGTCGTTTTGAGGTTGGTCAAAAGGGAGGCAGGTAGTGCTCTCGCCTTGCCCCGAGATGGTGCGGAGCCCCTCGGCCCTGGAGAAGATATACCTTGGTACCATGCTGCAGAGGTGGCAGATTATGCCCGTATAATGAAAGGAGGGGAGGACTACATGAATTCGCAATACGAGTCTGAGATCACAGAGCTTCGCAGGCAGCAACAAGAAGATGAGCTTCTTTTCGGCGATGAGAACACTTGGACTCAGAAGGCGATCGCCGCAATAAATGATGCTAAGGGTAAAATTACTGGAATTGGGAATCCTCCTGATATATTACCCCAATTTACGACAAATAAATCGCAAAAAGAGCCTATTCCCATTCAGCGGCCACCAGATGAACTTGCAGCAATGTACTCTTTGCAACATGCTGCAAAATCTGGAAAGAGCTCGTCTATGGATTCCTTTCAATCACCAGGGACTGGCCAGAGTTCGTCGACTTCAGGTCCCCCTAGCGAAGTTGACCGAACTACAGATGCGATCGGACATCTCAATTTAGGCCCAACGAATGATGTGCAAAACACTAAGCATAAAGATCCATTGGCCAGTCGATATGTTGCTCCATCAAATCGGAAGAAAGGAACAAACGCTTCTCATTCATCTGATCATACGTTTTACTTCTATCAAGCTCTACCTCAATTCTACCTCTCTTCACTTGACATCCGCATCCTGAAGGCTGCTTTTGGCGACTATGCATCATTCCCTGCGACTATATTACCTCGTGTCGAGCATATTTCCACAGGTCACATTGTGGACGATGAATTGCGCAAACGAGTCAAGTATCTTAGCCACCTACCTCAAGGCTGTGAAGTTAGTTTCCTCGAATGTGATTGGAGAGATGTCGTGATACCAGAAGTGCTAGAGCAATTCCGCGCCGAAACGGAAAAGAGAAGAAGACGAAACAAAGAAAAAGAAGCACGCGATGAAAAGAATAGGATTCGTGCAGAGAAAGAAGAAGATGAAAAGCGCTGGGCTGCAGCACGTCGAAAGAGATCTAGTATTGGTGCTATTACTGATCCGCCATTCTCGGATCATGACTTCCAGCCATTGACAAGTGCTCCTCCCGAACTTAACTCCTCTAATCATGATTTCGAGTCTTCTAGCCCTCCTCCACGGCCATCATCCCACTTTACAGCTCTAGCTTCTCCTTCAACTAGTCCTCCTGGAAGTCGCACTGTTTGGGGCACAACGGCTATAGCACCATCTACTTCAAACTCGTATGCCCAATTAACTGCCGCTCCTAATGATGGCTGGCGTCACGGGTGGGAGGAAGAATTGCTAGCCCAGCAAGAGAGAGAACTGATCGCTCACACTGTTGCTGATGCAAGTAATCACAATTCTTCCTCGAGTGGGAAGAAAAAGAAGAACAAGAACAAAAAGATCACCCTAATGTCTACTAATATTCAGAGAGGAGCTTGAGCAAATGGTTGGTAATTGAAACTTTACTCTTGAAGCCATACTTTTTTTTTTTCCATCTCTACTTTACTATTACTATTTTATATTATTTTTCTTTTCTCTTTAAGCTATCTATTCTTTTACCCTTTTATATCACTATCAATCACTAGGTATCCTCTTGTGTTGATTTTCCAATGCCCTATCGCAATCCCCTTTTTGGTGGTTTAATCAACTGTTCGTTCATCTTACGGCCCCATTGATGAAGCTGACTCAATCCAATCAGATCCAAAGGTATGATCGCCAGGGAAAAAAAGGGGCCTGTCTTGTCACAGTTGATGCGCTTGTCGCTCGTCGAGCGACCACATACTATTTGCATGGTTATAGATTGAGGTGTTCGCTCGGAAGCCTAACATCTCAAGGCTACTCGACCACCAATGCGCTGTTCAAACATATGGCACTTATCGCGTTCATTGCGGGTTTAGAAGAGCTTTTTACCACTATGAACTCAAGAAACTCCTTAGTCTGCACGTCTGCTCCCATAATTAATTCTTTTCACCAACCAAGAACCGCAGACGGATTTGATTCGACCAAAAGTAGGCCAACAGTGGAGGTATGTGGAAGCACCAAGGAGGGGAGTAGAAGGAATGAAATTCACGCCGATGGTGGCTTTAGAGGTAACGAATGATTTGGAGGCTGTTTCTTCTGCCACCTCTGTTTCAAAACCCCTTAGAAGAATTGTTGCTTGGACATAATCCACACTTTCGTATCCGCTTCCTATGACAGCCGCTATACTCTCAATCGACTGTGCCATGGAAAGGTTTGAAAAGGTGGTCACACGTCGCTACCTAGATGTGCAAATCACGTATGGTTCCGTATGCACGATGGATCTACGAGAGAGCTGAGAACGGATGAATCAATGCTCCAAGTGGTCATGTTGCAAACGGATATATTTTGGAGGAAGCATGATTTTGATTGTCGTTTAGAAGGTTGGGAAATGTGAAATATATTTGGATCCCAAACGAAGTGGATCGACTCAATGACAGACTATGCAATTAGCTACAATCCACATAACCGATACCCAAGCAACCGCCGAAGAGCACAGTAACAATAAAACAAAAAATAATAGCGGAATAATTTGCCTATTGGGGTCTGAAGATGACGCTAGACGGACACCACTATCATGGACTGGCCTTTAATGCATAACCTAGCCCTAGTAATCTTCGAGATCGACAACCCAGGTGATAATCATGATAAACGTGAACTCTTGCGGGTCATCGACATTATTTGTGTTCCAAAGACTGAGCCTGCACCAGAGTGAGAGGTTATCTCCGCCCGGATCACTGCGCTGTTCCAGTCGTGTTGATCCTCAGGAGAATGATTTTGAGTTATGAATTAGAGGTGCAGCAGAAGGGTACATGTGGTGGACATTTAGAAAGGAAGAGCAACTTTCTATACCAATTAAGGTTTACTCTTATTTTCCTGTAATTTGCGTTGCCTTGCAAATAGAAACATAAGCTATATAAAGCGGTCCACTGTGTCTTCTTTGATATCGGATTGATTATCGTAGAGTTGAAGACGGATCATACGACTAAATTGGTTGGAGGTAATAATATGGCTTCGCAAATTCGTGGGCATGGGCTAATACGGACGTTCAACGTGGCCTATTCAGGGTCTCCTGTTCCCCTGCCAAGAAATCGAGCACTCATTCTGGAAAACGTTGTTTGCGGGATTGCGCTTGTGACTATTGTCAGAGATGGCCATTGTTACAATTATGATAAGATTAAGATAACTACATATTATTAGTTGATCAGAACAACACACAATACAAATCAGCAATGCAGTGTCAATTTTAAGGAAGGGGTTGGACGTTGAGATCAGATTTGCGTTCCTCTAAATTCCTCCCCAAGGCCGATCGAACAACTAAATTAAAATTCCCCAGTTTAATAATTTTATTTGTTGACTGACCCTTTGGGGCCACCAAAACACTCTTTTCCTCCTTCTTCCCTGCATTCCCTCCACCCCACGCCGCGCTTTTCTACTCCAATTGACTATACACCATCCTAAATCTATTGTTGTAATTTTTAACTCTCATATGGTCCGATAGCCATGACCGTCACACGCTCCCAAACGGGGAAAACCCCCAAGTGAGTTGCTTTGCGCATTCTCTCCCAGGAGGCGAAATATCCCCTCGTCTCCTCCCCCCCCCCCTGCGTGACAGGAGTCGATTGCCTCCCAACTTCCCATGATTTCTCTATAGCTTGCTATTTTTCAGTTTTTGAGGCAAACTATTTCATCATTTTCTAATTTGCAATCTTGCTCTTGCACCTAGGAAAGTGGAACGCCCGGGCTTCATCGAGACCCCTGGCCGCAGGGTTACCCGAAGCAGTGTTGCGCCGTCTGAAGAACCATCCGATTCAGCAGTTGAAAGTGGAGGGCGCGCTAAGTCCGCGACTCGAAAGCGCACACCTAAGGTTAAGGTCGAAGATGTGTCCGACGATGAGTCAAAGCCTATTCCAACAAACGGACATGCGTCCAGTCTCCCCGAAACGAAACCACGGATTGTTGACGGCTGGGAGGAGGGCAAGGATCCGAGGATTGACTATAGCGGACACTTTGAGTTTGGAGGTTCTTTAGGCGTACTGGCAATGATGATCGGATTTCCATTGTTGATGTACTACATGTGGATTGGTGCCACTTACTACGACGGCAAGTTCCCTCGCCCGGCGGATGGCCAGAATATAGCAGATTTCCTTGCGCACTTAGGTAGCCTAGTGTACGAGGGCGCGTTTCCTTCACTCAAAGCCTGGACTGTCTACTGGGTCTTTTTTGTCTTTGAGGGCGCTTGTTATTTGCTCCTCCCGGGCATCATTGTCATGGGTCGTCCTCTTCCCCATCTCAACGGAAAACAGCTTCCCTATTATTGCTCTGCCGTCTGGTCGTTTTACATTTCCATAGCATTGGCCTCGGTACTCCACTTTACCGGAGTTTTCAAGTTGTACACAATCATCGACGAATTTGGACCTCTTATGAGCGTTGCGATCTTATCCGGATTCATTGTTTCCATTATTGCCTATTTCTCGGCGTTGGCCCGTGGGGCGCAACATCGCATGACTGGATACCCCATTTATGACTTCTTCATGGGTGCGGAGCTCAACCCAAGAATGTTCGGGCTTCTAGATTTCAAAATGTTTTTCGAAGTCCGCCTCCCTTGGTATATTCTCCTTTTCGTTACCATGGGCGCCGCGGCTAGGCAGTACGAAGTGTACGGATATGTGTCCGGTGAGGTCGGCTTTTTGCTCATGGCCCACTTTCTGTATGCAAATGCCTGTTCCAAGGGTGAGGAGTGTATCGTGTCTACATGGTAAGATGACCTCCTACCTCGTTCTTCAGGGAAGTAGGCGATTAACCAGGCCAATTGGAAATTAGGGATATGTACTACGAAAAATGGGGCTTCATGCTCATTTTCTGGAACCTTGCCGGCGTACCTCTGAGTTACTGCCACTGCACAATATATCTCGCAAACCATGACCCAGCCACATACCACTGGAACCGCTATTTCCTAGTATTCCTCTATGCCGCTTACCTCTTTGTTTACTGGGTTTGGGATACGACCAACAGCCAGAAGAACCGCTTCCGCCAGCAGGAACGCGGCACTCGTGTATTCCGCAAAGCGTTCCCTCAACTTCCCTGGCAGACCCTGAAAGACCCCAAGACGATCACAGCCGCTGATGGCTCAAAGATCTTGGTTGATGGTTGGTGTAAGTGATGTCTCCTGCAAATCTATGGTTAAACTTCAGTTACTAACTGTCACATAGACGGCAAAGCTCGCAAGATTCACTATACCTGTGATCTTTATTTTGCTTTGAATTGGGGCCTTATAACAGGTTTCAACAGCCCATTCCCATGGTTCTACCCCCTTTTCTTCGCATGCATGATCTCCCACCGCGCTCTCCGTGATATTCAACGCTGTCGCAACAAGTACGGTGCTGCTTGGACCGAGTACGAGAAACGCGTCCCTTACTTGTTTATTCCTGTAAGTCAACGGCCAGAACATGTTGGAGTCTACAAACTATGAACTATAAAGATATCAAAACTAACTTATGTGGTTTAGTATGTGTTTTAAGCACCTACCTAGGTAGGTGAAGGTATAAAATTAGATTGCCAATCACCACATCTAATGCCTTTTGGCCCCGTTGGCTCAGGCGCCATTTCTATTTGACGGAGTTCTTTTATTATAGCTTCATCATTTTACTCCACCACTTCTCAGCTGAGGCCTAATTGATGTTTATGAGAAGAACAGTTGCACTCATGCCTACTCCTACATTTGTTCTATGTATTAACTTAGCATACTCACTTTTTTTCCCCCCTGTCTTTGCTTTCTCTCTTCTTTCCCGAGTTTTTAATCTTTCTACTATTCAGTGTAAATTATTCAGTTCCTTTCCTGTATTTTGTTATATCATTTTGATTTCTTTGCTCCTTTTAGCAAGCATTGACCTAATCGGTCACGGCTTAGCTTTTATTACGTTTTTGGTGTCTTTTTTTGGTTTTGTTTTCGGGTCCTAGCCGCTAGAAATAAGCTAATAGTTAAGCACAGAAAAATTAATCATAAGGATAGACAATGCATAAAATACTAACATGGAAAAAAAAAAAAAAACATACCTAAGTTTTGTGTGATCCATATTATAATCCTGTATGGTCACGTGTGGTACCCCCACCAAGTGCTTATCGAGATATTAGGTTATCGAAGCAGCATTCCAACCCCGCGGTTCTCTCGAATGGTTCGAGATTGTAATTTTAACATCTAGTTGAACCAAGCATATACCTGACTGAGTCTTTTAAGGATTTTAACCCCCCCATTTGCGTCACCATGTTGATTAAGGAGTCTTTTCATGATGTTCCCACCACGGCGGACGGGTCCGGGACCATGCGTATGTACTATTAATATCTCTCTCTCCCTCCGACAAAAATGTCGCTAGATATTTTGCTCTATAGGTTACATTCAATCGAGAATAAAATTGTCACCGTTGTTCAAATTCTACCAGTTCAAGCTCACTGACATACCTTGAGTTAGGTATCTACGTTTTTCACCCGTCTGTTCCGGGGTACCCCAATGCCCGTTTTCCTGGTGTGGTGGTTTTCAGCGAGATCTACCAAGGTTAGTCAGACAGTATCCATCTATTCATCACTAGGCCCCATACATGGACATCCTGGTTGCAAGGTTATTGCTTAGCTGCCTGGCTTGTCCAAGGAAGGGGAGTCTAATAGCTAATTGTCTGTTTAATTAGTCACTGGGCCTGTTGAACGATTTGCTAGACAAATTGCAGGACAGGGATACATCTGTGCTGCTCCGTCAAGTTATCATGAATTCACTGGTCCTGAGGCATTGAAGTATAATGCTGAAGATACAGACAAAGGAAACCTATGGAAAGTGAGCAAGGTATGGTACTAGCATGACCACCAACATAATAGTATTTTGGTGGAAAGACTAAAAATGAGCAATCATATCAACAATAATGATAATAATCTTTTTTTGTCTCTGACTGATGACATATCGTTGCACAGAAAATACCAGCATACGATGAGGACGCTTCATTGTGTGTCGACTATCTTTTGTCACTGCCCACATGCAATGGCCGAGTAGGTGCAACGGGTATGTGCCTTGGTGGACATCTTGCGTATCGCTGTGCGCTGGACAGCCGAGTGAAAGCAGCGGTGTGCTACTTTGCCACCGACATCCATAGCCGGACGCTCGGAGAAGGCAAAAATGATGATAGCTTAGCCAGGGCAGGTGATATTAAAGGTGAATTGCTTATGGTATGCTATAACTTTTTTTATTGTAGTTGGCCTCTTTTTCGCCATCACCAGTGATCTCAGGGAGACCGCCTTGTATTGCGGATACCTTTATACCTTCTTTGCCGCTTACCCTGCTCTCTCTCTCCCTCTATCCTCTACCCTTCAACGGGGAGGAGGCAGGTTGCTAATTGGTACTTTTGAGATATATTAACGGGATATTGCAGATATTCGGAAAGAACGATAACCACGTGCCACCAGAAGGAAGGGATCTGATACGCAAAACCCTTCACGACAAGGGTGTCTTATTTAGCTTCTATGAAGTTGCTTGGGCCCAGCGTATGTTCTCCACCAACGAATCAACTCCATTTAACCAATTGTTATTGCGAATATGATTGTAGTGACAACCATCTCTTACTAACGAGTTTGCTTTTTAGATGCGTTTATCCGCGATGAATTGAGCAAGGGCCGTTATGACCCAGCAATTACCAAGGCCTGCTTCGAGATGCTCCTTGAATTGTTTGGTCGGACCCTGAAATTGGATTTGGGCGAACATGATGGAAAGGAACTAAAGATTGAGGACGTTTGCTAGGCCACAGGTCGCTGTTGCCCGGCTCGTTGACTAGTCAATTGGTAAATTAATTTCCAAAAAAAAAAAGAGATGATCTCCGCTTTTTTATAGTTTTTGCTGGATTTCACCCAAGCTTAGGATGCTGGGCAATTGTTTATCTAGAGCTTTTCTTATATTCTAGACTAAGTTGTGCTAACAAGGGAGCGGAAAGTAAAATCTCTCGGATAATTCTTGAATTTCCCTTCTTCATCCCCCTCCAAAAAAAATTTTTAACTTAGGTTTCACAGTGCTTGGAGGACAAAGTGCACGAGGGAGAATACAAGAAAGGAGGTGGTTGGCTACACCAGATGAATTTAACACCAATCGTTCATTTTCACTCCTTGATAGAAGCAGGTCTTACCTACGGAGTAGGTACTGGGCAGCTATCATTATCATACTCCCTACCTAGCGTCCTTATAGGTAAATAAGTATCAGGCTACCTAGGTAGTAGTAATTACTGACCTACATACGACATAGTAGTTGTCTCCATCTGGACAAATATTATTCGTCTGGTTTCAACTACGCCACTTGGATGCCCTACACAGTAGTCAGTCACAACAGTCTTCAAGTTTGATTCCTTGTAAGAGCCAACAAAACGCCAAGAGACTAGGAATAAATTGAGTGCCACCCCAATCACACAAATGTCTCACTCAATTTATGTTTTCAATGACCATTTCTAATTCCCCCCCACCACTTACTCCGACCGCCGCCACTACGCGTTGGCTTCCCAGGACTTAACGTTAGCAGTTAGTACGTACCTAGTTACCTGACACCAGTTTGTATGCGCAACAAATATAATACCATACGCAGAAGTATGGCTATCCTTTCAACTGTGGCCAGCGCACACAAGCATGAATGATGCTTCTCTTAGTCACAAAGGGCCCAGGGAGATGGTGTGGTAGGTGGACAGATAAGGTAGTTAATTAAAACTGAGTAAGCTAGAGAAGAATTTATCTCTGCTCATCTGATTACAATATATATCATTTTACACAATTATAGGCAGTCACTACCTACCTCTAAATGCTCTACTCGGTGGACCTACCTAGAGAAGAGAACGAGCCCAGAGTATATTTAATCACATCGCATGTTTTTCTTTTCTTTTTTCCTTTTCGTTTTGTATTATAACTACTATTTATTATTTATTATTTCTTGCCGAGGAAATACCGATCGCCAACTATTCAAGTTAAAGTAGTATGATTGTAGAGTATTTAAAATCAAATGGGGAGTAGAGAGATAATCCTTCTTTTAATAATCTGTAGGTAAAATATTTACGTCCCTAGGTATCAGGAATCGGCTGTCATTCTTCATTCTTCTATGACGTTGAGAGGAAAAGAGAAGGGATCAGGGAATCAGGTTAATGATCCTTGGTTAATGCCGCATAGCCGTTGAACCAAAAATTGGGCAAGAACGAAGGAAAATAGCCTGGTAGGTCAGTTTCTTTATATTTGGCCGACTATTTATTCATTGGTATGGATCTTATTGGAGATTTCAAACAAGGATTCTTACCGCCGTATGCATACCTTAACTATAAGAGGTATCTAGGTACAGTACAATACTCCCATCTTATCAGTTTGCAGCTTCATTCTTCCTTTGTCTGTATCTAGTTACATGAAGGTACAACTTCTCTACAGGTAGAATTGCCAGTACGCCCATGTGATGTTCACAAAAAATATGTGATACCTTTCCCTACTGTAGGAAATGTAGGAAAGTTGCCTTATCAACTAGGCTAGCCCGTAAAATGGAAGATACCTTAAAATCCTATCATTTTAGTGGTTTGGCTGGAACTAGCAAGAAGGCACCCTTCAATAGAGGAAACATGTCACTAGGCCTAGTTTTTGAGGATCATTTCCCTAGAGACGACGATAGATACAAATTCGACAGGACCAGGCTGTCGAGGACGGAGTTGTACTAAATACATTGAATACTGGGTGAGACTATGTGGTTTCGGGGTGGGGGATGATGAGTAGATTCAATTAGAGGGAGCAAAAGACTTCATCCACGAATACGAACAATTGGCTGATACTTAATCTTTTCTAAATAATTTAATATTTGCTACTCTAAATAGCCTAATTTTTTTTTTTTTTTTCTCTTTTCCCATTTATGAAACGGTTGAACAGAATATCGCGACGAGGACGCTGCGTTTCTTTGTTTTCCTCCAACATTGTTGTGTTATGATTAGCTAGCTTAGCGAGTTAATGAAAAGACCAACTTGGATGTAGAAAACTAGTTACTTAAATAATATGATTATGTGATTCAATGCATGCATATGAGATTGGACCTCACTAATAATTATAGGTTAGATTGTTGCCTAGGATCCCATCTATACATAGATTCCATGTACACATAATGCCACTACGCACTGCCAACCAGTGCTCTATCCTAAGTACCAGGCAATTGTAGGTATACCACAAGGACGGTACAAAGCTTCCTCGTGAGTATTTTTCTTAGGTAGCTTTTAGGCGTAAGCTATGTAATGTATTAAGATTGAAAATATTTGCTGCTCTAGCGCTTACATTAGAAGAAAGTATTCAACACCGTCTACCTAATATAAATCACGTACTAGGTGTGACCTGAAGGACGCACCAAGAAGTTAAAGATCAGAATTTTTCCATTTCACAGGAAGGTAAGAACAATTTGAAAGTTTTCGATATCCCTAGCTAGGAGGAGAGTTGGATCGTCATCAAGGAGCCGCTTGACAGTCACTCATTACTCAATTAGGATTGTTCCACTTGTTATGTGGCTGGGCTGTTGGTGTTGTGTCACCAAGTTGCCATGCTGATGGTTGATTTTGCCATCCCTTACGAACTCCCTGATCCGCTGGATCTCCTTCCTTTTCTTTCTTTGCAAATAACTACAGAGTATAAGGAGAATATTTGCGACGCTTGAGGTTCGGGTGCTTGTTGATGTGTCATGGGTCGAACTTGTTAGGTCGCTTCTATTATTAGTGGCACGGGGGCTTTGTCATCTAGAGGCTCTCTTGGTTAATAATAAACACAAGTAGAAAGATAAACCGAGTTTGATCCATGGATGATGACGGAGGGAGGACCAAAGCTTTGCCTAACCAGCTTTGAGAGCTGAGGCACAGCCCAATTCCACGGGACGACTCACCGGGAAGGGATTATTGTATTCAATTGACTACTGACATCCCTAGGACAAAGAAGCAAAACGAACACTTTAATTAACATCGACATCAAAATTTCAAATCTTGATCGGCCTACCAACCTCACCAGCCCCAGGATTTTTCTTTCAGCTCTCGGGTTCCTGAATTCCCTGCGTCCTGCAGGGCTTCTGTCATAAGTCGGGCTCTTGTTGGAGTATTTAGTTGGTTTAATTGGGAACGGCCTGGGCACGACTAGTGTCTCCTTTCTACCTATCACCAGCCTGGCTTTGCTTCGAATTTATTCCTCTTTCCAGTGCAATCTCGTGTTCACCCCCCCTCTTGCCAGCTTTGCTCTCCGTCTCCTATTGCTGCCATCATTAGTCTCGCTCGGTGGCCACCATTATATTACTGGATTGTCTTTCTCGCTGCTATTTCATCACCTCATACATATTGCCCATACATTTCCCCACGTATTGTGCATATTACATACCTGATTACAGCTAAACGGTCTGCCGATATCTGCTGCGTTTATTAATTTAGCATCCGTCCTCACTAGCCTATTAGCCTTCCTTGCTTTTTTTAAAATCTTGTCCTCTTTTGTCATTCCCAGGCCCTCGAATCTTGATTCCACCGCTACTATCGGCTCAGGTGACAAAACAGTATTGTTATTCCTCTTCCCTGCGGCAACGCCAGTCGGTCTATTTTGACGTGTCCACCTACTTTTGCTCATCTGAAACTTGCTCTCCTCACTAGGCTAACGGTGGAAAATAATAAGGAAAAAAAGATCCAGGAAAATAAAGACTATTAAAGATTCTCCAACGCGAAAAAGAAAAAGGCCCACTTTATAATATCTACCCTGGAGGACAATAATAATTACTCTCGCAACAGATATCAGATCTGCGACGGCGCGATCGTGGACTGACCCTCAAGCGTGGTTCCAACAAAGGGAAACCGACTGATTTAACGCCCATCTCTCCACACCTACCTTTCCCACTTCACTTTCGCATGGTTATTTGATCCAAATCGGTCGCTAGCTATGGGTTCGACGCAATTTGGCAATTTCAACGTGAGTTTGCGACCTAAATCCTTCTTTTGGGGGAATTAATCAAGGTGGAGGATGAGACTGATCACATCGTATCTATGGATAGGACTTCTGTCGTGATTCCACACTGCCAGTCTGCAATGTAGGTTCATTCCGCTACCGCTTCCTGGGTGGCATGCAGTAAATGTTTCAATTGATAGAATTGTTGTCGCTGATTTGTATCACTTCTCTACATAGCTCTTTGTCAAAGATAATCAGCCTCCCAATGATATATTCGGCGGATGTTCACTGGATGGAATTAGCCTGAGCGGCGATCGATATCTGAGTAACCTGGGTATGAAATGCCCGTCAAAGCTGGAAAATATCCTGTATAACTTATGCTTCTTTCAGGGTCTATCTTGCTAGCGTTCATAGCTATCGTGACATCGGCATTTCTACTATGGCGATCGGAGCGGAAACAAGCAGCTGTCGGGCGAAGGTTTGTGGATGATCAAGAAACAGAACAGCTTTTATTGAGCGCTAGCTGAGCAGTTCGTTTACCTAGAGAGATTCAAATATTTCTGATTGGATTCATCCTCATCGAGGTCTGCGAGATCTTCTCTGTGGGCGGCATCCCGATTGAGGACTCGGTTCGGAAGGTTTGCTCTGTCCTTTGGGTGTGGTAATTGAACAAATCTCTAAACAATTTTAATAGGGATTTTCGGCGGCGCACATTGCTTTGATTACTGCGACATGCTGGATCCTCCTTCTGAACGCCTTGGTAGGATACCAATTTCTTGACGACGGTACGCCTGCTTCGATAGGGCTGTTTGTCGTATCCGCATTGGTCTTCTTCATCGGCACTGGCTACATCGCCTTGGACACAGCTTTCGACTGGACAGGGGAGTTCAAAACTACTGCCGATAATAATTATCGCAATATCGCCCTCTATGTGCTCTACCAGCTCTTCCCCCTAGTCTGCCTTGTGGCGTTCTTCTGTCTGGAAACTTTTCTAGTGATCCGAATACTTGGTGAAGTTCGACCAATGCGTATGTTACAACCTTTGAGCCCACTCAGCTTAGGGTCGTGACGGCTAATATTTTAACATTATACAGTTTATCTAGCGGCGGCCGCCGTTTTGTTTGCTATTGGGCAAGTTTTTAACTATGTTGTGAGCACACATCTTTGCCAGGCATCGAACCACACCATTAATGGCGCCTTATTCGAGACTCTATTCACTCTAGTATCGGTTGTGATGGTCTGGATCTTCTGGAGCAGTATTACAGAAGACGACTGGCCCATGCCAGTATCACAGCCCATGACTGGATACAACTAGACATTATATCTCGATTCGTCACATGATGACGGCATCGCAAAACAAACATAAACCTGCTAGCCATCTCAGTATCCAGAAAGTCTCACTCCTTTTCGTCCTTTTGCGCCTCGTTTGTCTCATATTTTCAGATCGGTAAATGATATATAATTCATCATATCGACCCGACCGATTGTTTATTATCCCCTCCATCACGATCCTTTCTACATGGAACATTTTGATACCCCCACGCCTTTTGCCCCAGTTGGCACATTCAAAATGTGTCAACGGGGTCTCATACATTATTGAGACTATGCGCCTAGCCGGATGTCTCTGATAGCATCATATATGCTATTACTTACTCATGTTTTCACGACCGTCTTTGGATGCGATGCGCCTCGGTTGACCACGACGTATTTTCTACACTACAAATACATACCATTTAAACCATGCTTTTTACCAGAGGCATATGTATGGTATATTTGCCCTTTTTTCATCCTCTATTGCTGTTAGATACCTATTTGTGTTGTAATTAGTGTATACCTTAAATAATCATCACTCTGTGACTGACTGGTAGGCAGAATCTTGTATATTTTGTTTCTTATTTGACTCGTTAGATATATTGACATAGCTCATGTAGTATGTTGACCCCGTCTATATGATGCATATTACTTTCTAGATGTTATATTTCAAAACATAAAATAGCACAAGCCAATGCCAAGTAATATTTTCATTGAGAAATGAGAACACACGACTCCTACTAGCTGAAAACAGGCAAAGAAGAAGATGAAAGCAAGAAAGGGAAGAGGATATATGTACAATATCAATAATTATGCAAAAAAGGGGGAGGGGATTCAACGTAGATGAACAGGAAAATCATGAACCAGCAAAGATAGGTATCTATGCAACATGCCAAAAAAAAAAAAAAAAAAAAAAAAAAAAAAAAAAAATCCATGCCTAGTTTCTTTAATAATTTACCACCCTTTCAAACTCAGAAAGTAATGTCTTTTCATTGCCTTATCCCTGTTTTCAACCCTCCTTTTTGTTTTGGTTAATTTTATAATTTTCATTCATTCATAATCGGATCTTAACATCCACACAGGGAAGCGTCCATTCGCGTCGCCCGACCAAGCTTCGCAGCCACTCTAGTCCGAATCCAGCCCATTCATCGGGACTAATCTGATCTATCACGGTGGCAGCAACAGAAGACGCGGGAGAGGCCGAAGACGGACAGGAATTGTTATAGCTGGGGGAGAGTCGACGTTGGGTCTCCTCCATGGCGGCCCCGGCTAGGGCCTTCGCGGTGCTATTCACTGCATCCAGGATATATCCAGCAAGGGACTCGCTTTGGAGTGAAACCATCGATGCATCATGCGGGTGCTGTTGTTGAGCAGCTGTAGCTGTTTCGAAGATATCAGAAGCGTAGCGAGGGGCGAGCCAGTCGGAGCGGAGGTTAAAAAAGCACCGATCAGACCAGTTGCAGGTCGAGGCGAAAAGGATGACGAGGAGAGCGGAACAGTAGATACATGGTCGATGGAGGATGTAGGTGAGGGTGACGAAAGAGATGAGGAAGAGCGGGGAAGCGTTGGTTGGGATGAAGAGGAGTGGTAGCCAACTGGATAAAGACATAGTGAGTTATAGACTTTTTTGGGGAAGGGGAGAACGAAGATATTAAAGGGGATGGAAGTAAGAACATATAAAATAAATGTAGAAAGGATGATATATGTACATGATTCCCTAAGGCTTTATGTAGAGGAAGACTGGAAGGGGAGAGAAGAGCTGTCCTGCTTACCTCCTTAAACAAAACATGGTATCCTGAGGTCCGAAAAGTTATCGGACGATGTAACAAAAGCGCGGAAAGCTGCCTGGCGATGGTGGGAAAGAAAGATGAAGGAATGATGAAATTTGGTGGCGAAAGGGGAGTTGAATTGGTTTCCAGGTTTCACAGCCGGGAATTTGGAGAGATAGAGGGAGAGATTGCAATTCAACAGAATTCCATATCACAAGAAGAGGCTTCACATTCGTTAGATGGTGAAACTTGAGAACTTATTATTCTAGTTCAACCATCAAACACTATCAACAACAAGTTCTTAACTTCCTAAGCATTAACTGTTCTTGAGGATAGATAATACATCCAATACTGTCCCTGTAATGCAATACGATGAACTTCTCTCGAGAATATACGGGGAGCGAATGCCATTGGCTGTAAAGGTACCGTAAATACCGTCGTATGGTCAGCCGCGGAGCTCCAGCCACACACAACCCAGTCAGGTAAAGTTTGTTCTCTTAGTCGATGAATCTTCTTTCTCTTGCGTCGTCGCTTTCTTACCTCAATTTCTCTGCTTCGTTGTTACGTTTTCCCCTTTCACCTCCCTCCCTCTTCCCCCCCAGTCCAGACTCATTTGATCCTTTTCTTCTCTGTACTATAGTCCATCCTTTTGTCTTCGGTCTTATTTGGTATTTATCTGCTCCCATTCTTTTAATTACCCTCATCTGGTCGCTTAATCGACTTTCTCTTCTCGTGTCTTCCCTCTCGAAAGAGAGCTCCTCCAAACTAACACAGAGCTTGGGTTTCCTTTGGAGGTCGCCTTTTACCACGGCGAGTGACAGAAATGTCCACCCCCAATGATATCCAGGCTCTCCTGGCGAGCATCAGGCCACGCCCGTCTCCATCGAGCACGCCTTCCCAGGAACCTGGCATGCCGCAGTATCCCGTGCAGTATCAGCAAGGGCAGTACCAGCAAGGGTATCGGCCTCAACCGCCGCCCTATGATGGTCAGAGCTTCCCTCATCCCCATCTTCAGCAGCATACCTACCGTCACCCCTCCGTGTCGTCTGCCATCCAGAGTCCTTCTCCAATGAACACTCCTCCTCGTCATGGCTCGGATATTATCAGCCCCAACGTTCGTACACCTCGTGAGATGTTCCCTCAGCCCCAGCAACATCAGCCTATGGCACAACACCCCGACCGCGCTGTCAATTTGTTGAACCTTCTCAAATTCAACTCGTCAGCTGCTCCCTCTACCCAGCAGCAGGCTCCTGTCGCCAGCATCGAACAGCCTACCCTCGCCCCGGCTCCTGGGCCTATGGTAGACGACGCTTCTCAGTCCCATGCAAGAAACCTCTCAGCGTCGGATCTGGTTGCTACTCTCTTTGGGAGGCAGGCCCAGGCTCATGTTTCGCCTCCAGCCAAGCCCGCAGCGGAGGCACCCCCACTTGCTGCCCCAAGTGCTGAGAAAACACAGGAGATGCTCCTTCGCTTGCTTAATGGACCCCAGCCAAGTCTGGACGCATCTGACAACCATGTGCGGCCATCTGGTCAATCTCCAGCTTCAATTGCTTCTCAAAACCCCGCTTTTGTGGATTCTTCTGAGCCAACGGCAGACATCTTCATGACGCCTTCCTCTCACGCCGCTGAGGAGCCAGCCGGTACTCGACCCGGGCAACCAGACAAGCCGTCTCCGGCGGGAAGAGAACCCCTTTTTACTCACGTTAATCCATTTGATCAACTCGCTGCTATATCTCGTAATAGAACTCCACAGCCAAAATCACGGAGCGAGAGTCCTGCTGTTGAGACCACAAAGTCCCAACAAATGAACCGATCTTCCCAGGTGGAGCCCCAACCCATATCGCAGATTGGAAATCCTGTGAACGAGCGAGCCAAGTCGCCTAGCCTAGCAGAAGAGCAAATGGAGGCTGTATCCAACGTCGTTGATAAATTCGTGGAACAAATCACTCGTGATGTCGATGCCGCCTTGGAAAATTTGGCTGAAAAAACAGAATCACTGAATGTAGCAACACAAGAGGACACCACCCAGGCGATCCTCTCATCTGTAGCTACTCAACTTCAGGGAGATACCAACGTTGAGGCCGAAACGGAAGCAGTAAACAAGACTGAAGAACCTGCTGCCCCTACCGCTACTCAGGATGTTTCTAATAATACTCCAACTGGTGACGCATTGGTTGATAGCTGGGAAAGTGCAGAAGATAGCGCTGAGAAGGAAGAGGAACGCGTTGTTCCCGTTCACAATTTCCCCCTCAGGCCTTTTATTTCTATCACGGTCAAGCCCCATACAGGAAAGCTTCCAGCGCTCCGCGATGACGGAATCATGGATATTGCCCGCTTGAAGAAGGATTTCGATCAGTTAGATCGATCTCTAACCTCGGCCACCCCGGACTATATTGTCTATGCTCTATCAAAGAATGGGGGGATGAGAATTATTCGCCAAGATGATGGTAGCGACAAGCAGGTTTTCCGTTCTACTCGCGATCGTGTTTTTAATGTTGCTGTGTGTACTTCTCAATCAATGGGTGGATCATCAGACGAGCAAGCTGTATTGGGTATTGGTGTTAGCGGCACCGTTTATTGGGCTTTGATTTCTCGAGGGGACAAGGATCTCTTTGAATTGGACGCCCTGGAGAGTGAAAGCCTTATCTTCCCCCCTTTCCCGGCCTCTGATGAGAATACCTCCGGCGGCCAGCTGAAAACGCGGGCCAAGAGGAGCTCTCGTCATCCTGGATTCTTTGCTATCGGCCGAGGTAAAAATATTTATGTTATATCTCCGCAAGCTGCGGCCAGTCCACTGTACGGTGTGTCTGGAAATCACCGCGCTGTCAACACGGAAAAGTTTTTCAAAGAGCGCGCCATGAAGATTTCCACCGGTAAGGCTGGTAAAGATTTCATGTTCAGTGATGATGACACTGTTATCGCTTCACTTGATAAGACTGGACGACTTCGCTTCTGGGACATTCGCGAGGTTGTCAATAGTTCTGCCTTTTTCATAACTGGGCCTAACCCCGCTGAAGTTCGAATCCCATTGAACACCTTTGTTACTGGCTCACCCACCGAGAAGTCGTGGCCCACTTCCGTGCTCTTCATCGATAAGCTGCGTCCATATGTCAAGTCTATGGCGCTCCGTTACGTTCTTGTTGGACTCAAGCAGAATCACACCTTGCAACTCTGGGATATTGGGCTGGGCAAGGCTGTGCAGGAGCTCAAGTTCCCTCATGAGAATGAATCGGATGCCATCTGCAGCGTCGCATATCATCCAGGATCTGGAATTATCGTTGTCGGTCACCCTACTCGAAACTCTATATACTTTGTGCACTTATCTGCTCCTCGGTATAATCTGCAGGCTATGTCTCAAGCGTCTTTTATCAAACGTGCTGCCGAGAAGGATAGTAGCCTACCGAAGCCAGAGTCGACAGCATGTATGAGCGGGATCCGGGAAATCTCTTTTGCATCAAAGGGCCAGCTCCGGAGCTTGGATCTTCTTCCGATCACTAAGGCAGCTGGAGACGAGAGTGGGCTCTTTGAGCTATATGTCATGCATTCTCGCGGTGTGACGTGTCTTAATATCAAGAAGGAAGATCTAGGATGGAGCCAGGATAACAAAACCATCCGTCCTATTAATGCCTTGGAAGAAAGCTTGATCGAGATCGCTGATCTTCAGACGTTCCCCACCTATGTTGCAGATGAGCCATCTGTAAATGGTGACGCTACTCCTACCCCCACAAAGCTAGCACCGAAGGATCCTGCCAAGAGCTCACCAGAACCCAGCGTCGAAAACGGTGCCGGGGCCGGTCCTAGTGCTTCGCGCACGCAGTCTCCAACCAAGGTTACTAAGAAAAAGCCTGGAGATGAACCTGTTGAACCTATTACCCCCCCCACGAATTCTGACAAGCCCGAGAAAAAGAAGAAGAAGAAGGCGGTTTCTGGAGCCGGTGAAACGGCAACGAAAGTGAAGGAGAGTAATACAACTCCGTTCACCGCCGCAAATGAAGGAGACACTCGTGCCCACACCCAGGCTCAGTCAACGAATGAACAAATTAACGGTGATGCCCTCAAAGCGCCAACAGCAAGCCTGAATTCTTTCTCAGTGGCTTCCTCTTCTACGCCTCTTGTCTTTGGGGCCGGTGTTCCGAACTCTCTCGATTGGAACAAGCACATTGAGGCCCTCCAGAGCGGAGTTTCCAACGAATTCAACAAAAGTCTAGGCCGCGAACTAGAGGGACTTTACACTCGCTTTGACGAAGAGCGACGCAGCTGGGATGCAGCGTCGGCTGATAAACAAGATCAGGTCTTGCGGTTGGTCTCAAGTACACTGTCAGAAAATGTGGAGAAGAACCTTGCTAGGATTGTATCCCACAGTATCCAAACAGAAGTTGTTCCCGCCATCACCGATATCACCTCCGCTACTGTCAGTAAGCAGCTTACTACAGTCATTTCTCAACAGGTGGGAGTTGTTGTTCCGCAAGAACTACGCCATGTTTTGCCTGACGCAATCACTCGTGCTTTGCAACAACCCGAAATCACGAAAGTCTTGTCGGATTCTGTTGCCCAGAAGCTTGGATCCCTTGTGGAGAGTGAAATCTCTAAGGCCATGCACAACAGTGTGACTCCTGCGTTTAAGAATCTTGCGTTGCGTGCCACGGAGAAAATCGGAACCGATGTGGAGAAACAGATCCAAGCACAAATGAAGCAATATGAGGTTCAGCGCCAGAACGACTCGATGAAGATTGACCAGCTCACTACTCTCGTTCGTGGATTGTCTGATACAGTCGCCTCAATGGCAGCTGCTCAGGCTGGGTTTCAAAACGAGGTTCTGCGGCTCAATCAACTCCTCAACCCTTCTCAACAGGAAGAAGGTAGACGCAGTTCTGAGAAATCTGTCGCAGCCCCCCCGGCTCCGAGCGAAACAAGAAGCGCGGAGGAGATTGAAATGGCAGAAATCGCCCAGCTGATGAATGAAGGGAGATACGAAGAAGGCTCCGTGAAGGTTCGTCTTATTTGATGCCACCCTTGCTAATAAATGTCTTGGCTGAGGAGATTGCTAACTTTGATTTACTACAGTGGCTTCAATCCCAGCAGCAGGCGGACCTCTTTGATAATCTCTTTGTTCGCTTGAGTCCTACCTATCTGAATGGACTATCTCCGATCGTTGCTTTATCGGTTGGTGTTGCAGTTACTTCATCCTTACAGACGAATACCTTTGAACGCCTTGAGTGGCTTGAAGTTGTTCTACAGACAGTTAATTTGATGGTATGTGTGACATGGTTTTGTTATATAATGGAATCGCACTAAATAATGTCTTAGGATCCGGATATTCGCGAGGTTGCACCAAAGATTATGGAAATACTCATTCAACGACTTGATGGGCTTTACATGTCCATTGCTGAGCACTCGCCCCATGATCCTATTATTCGTAAAATTCCCCCACTTGCTCGTCGAGCCAGGGCACTGCGTGTATAAGCGCATGCACTTGGAAAAGAAATCCTTATACGTGATGATAACATTTTACGATTTTACTGAGAAAAGACGAAATGGCCTGTTTGCTTGTTTACTCGGGTCATCTAATGAATAATCATGCATTGGGACATGGAGCGCGACAAAAGTTCAAAAATAGGAGATGATGTCTTATGGACATTACGATATCTTTGAAGCATCATTGGGTATATGGGAGGATTGCTATACCTATACACAATATGGGACAACTATCAGGAATAGTCGAGGAATGAATGGTACATAAGTTCTCTTGCTAAATAAATCCCTTGCAAACTTGTAGAACACATAGAAACAGATACAATCATGCTATGATTACCCACGCCATCACTTGTTCAGTAACGATAAGCAGCAACTGGCATGGGCACGCAGCTAACTTGTCTGTCTCACACACCTGAAAATTATTCATACATACATACACCATATTTTAAAGTACAGCCGCCAAGAAGGACTCTTGATTGGTCATGTAAAGGGTACCTGACTTTGTTCAATCATGCATGAAATCCAATACCATTCTCGGCAGTTGCCTCAGTAGCCACACCATCCTCTACAAATTCAAACCCTAATGCCCGCCAATTTAATTCTTTTCGCCAGTGTATTCCGTAATATAATCGCCTTCCCTCTTCGTCTAGTTGGTCTAGTTGCTTTGGCTCCTGTGTATGGTTTTCTACGGCCTCTTTATTTTGCTTTTCTGTAGAGGACGGTTGAGGTGATGGTGGAGGTTCGTCGGCTACTACTGGTATTATCGCTGGCTCTGAGGCCATTCCTCCCGTCACCATGCGTCCCCGACGGGGAAATATCACCGATCGGAATCGAGATAGCAGCAAACCCATTGAGCAGCATATACAAGGTTCGTGTGTAAGATAAACATCTAGGTCAGTGCAAAGGTAGCCTCCCTGTGCGCGGGGGCGGATCCTAGCGGCGGGAACGTCTTCCTGGGGTAATTTAGAGACGGCATTTGAGTCTTTTCCTGTCTTTTGGTATTTTTCCGGGACAGGTGATATGTCTTGTTGCGGATCTGAAGAAGTGAAGTCGGGCTCGGAGAGGAAATATGACTCTAATTGACTCAAGCTAGGCTGGTCATTAACGGCGGTAGGATCGTCTGCTCGTCGTTTGTAAGCTATGAGTTCAACGGCCCGCATCAGCGCATGGAGCTCTGGTCCTCCTTCAAGGTCAGGATTATAGGTCTCTCGAGCGGGATTTGGCCCGATGGCAAGTTGAATTTCAGCCTCTGAAAGTGCCCCAGCCTCACGTCGGGAGTATCGTCTATCGCCCGCTACGGCGACAATGGCATCTGCCCACCTGGAATCGGGATCCTCGTCCATTGCTTCGATCCTTTTCGTAATCTCGGGATCAACAACAACTGCGCCTACTCCTCGGCCTTTACCCGACCGCTCCGCTTCATCAGCCACTTTGCGCGCTAATGCAAAGTAGTAACCCGCGTTCGGCTGGATAGATTCACATGTACGATTGAGGATCTGGGGAGGCGGAGCGACCGTGGATCGTGCAGCGGCTGGATTGAACACAACTGGCCACAGTGACTTAGACCATGTTTCCGCTTGGCTGATATTGAGGGGAGGTAAAATAGGGACTTTAATTGTATGGACAGGAATCTGCACGTCACCATCTTGGTGGTGTTGCGTTGTTGTGGAGCTAGAAGAGGATATCGTTTCCGACAGTGGTGCGAATGGGGATAAAAGCTTCCACAGGTAGTCTAATTCTGGCAGTGGGGGGGGGATGAGGACGAATATCGTCTGAGATAATGGAGTGTCTTTTAAAAGGATTGGTCGCAGAGGATCGGGGAGAGTGCTGTGTTTCGCAAACCGTCGAAGATGATTCATAGGTTGAGAAGAATCACGAGGGAATGCAGAATCTAGGACTCTACAACTCAGAAAGTCAAAAATTGGGAATCACGACCACCAGCGCGTATGAGGGTCTCAAGATGGTGAAATGGAAAGCGTTACTTACTTAATGACTTTCGAAGCAGACTTCACATTCACTTCTGCTACGTATGCATCGGCTAAATGCGCGTTAGAGCGGCAGTCTTCTATCCTCTTCTGGTTTGTCGCAGACACATACCAAATTCTTCAATAGGCTGCGTTTCCTGAACAGTCCGGATGGGAATTACTTGTCCCACAAGGGGTTGTATGCCCCGAATGATGTCTTCTGGATCCATCTCGTCTCGCGGGGTCAAAGTTAAGTTTCTAGCGGACGACGAGCGGGCAAGGGGAGTGATCGAGAGAAGAAGGCAAAAGAGGGTAGTACTAAGATCAATATTGCATGACGAAGGGTAATGGGGTAACCTTTAAGCCATATACACCTTTACGCTCGAAGCAATGGGCCGGGTGACTTGATGGCTCCCTCCACAAAGGATTGACATCGACCTACAACCCTATACCCTATGCCCTATGCCCTAACTGATTAGCGTTTTGGAATTAGCTTGGTGCCTCAGGCAACAACGTATAGACGTCATCAATATCTTATTAGGTACCTTAGAGCTCAATATCATATGGATAAACACCGGGTTTTGCAGACTATTTACTTGGGAAAAGTATGGTGAAAAAAAAGTGAAAACGGAGAGAAAAGAAAAGAAAAAGGAGATATAATTATTTCAAAATTCCACCATGACACCACCGAAAATCAACGCCTAAAAAAAATGTGTACAAGGAATCCGCGAGGAATTTGAAAGGCAAAATAAAAAACAAGAAAAATCTTGGAAACAGTAAAACGCCGGTCGTAGGCGTCTGTTAATCTTGCGTTCTAAATGTATAATCATCTCAACTCCATAACCCAATTTAAGTGTGTTCGTATGGGTACAGTTACACCTCTGCTTCGACTCTACGCCTCAGCTAGAGTATACGTTCAGTCTGCATGCCAGTGGCACAAACCCAAAGCGGGTGGCGAAGCATAATCCTCCATGGGTCGCCGGATGGACGTTTCAGTGTTCCGAGAGAATTTCGTACCCCTCACACCTTTCAACCAAGCTCCGGTAGTAGTCGTCAAGCACTTCAGGTTGGGGCACGATACGCCACTCGACCCGAAAGAGAAACTCTAATTCAAGGAGAGCCAGCTCCGGCATACTGATTCCTCCAACCCGAGCATATGTTTTATTGGTCCAAAAACTATCACTTAGCCCTTTTGAAGCAACGGTAGCACTCGCAATTAAAAATCGATGAATCGTCAGGCTGGAAACGGAGAACGAAGGGTATAGTGCGCAGAGGCGGTCAATGTAGTATACCATACTCAGGAGGATAGGGGGGGATAGAGTCGCATGAGTTGTAAGGCGCTGAAGATAGTCCTGAACAGAGATACGAGGCGGAGAGCGTGAGTGAAAACGAGTTAGGCGGCCCTGGTGAAGAGGAATTTTGTCATTGAACCGTATGAGTTCCATTATCATACTAGATATCAAAACGACGATGTCCCGAGTATCCGCGAGCTCATAGCGTGCCGGTAACAACTTAACCGCAGGGATAGAGGGTCGTAGCCGCTTGGATTGTGAGCCTTCGTGCTCCAACCTTCCGGGGTCCGCGTCCCGAAAATTAGTATCGTTCGGGCTTTGTCGCTTGTTAGACCCGGAGCTGCCATTGCGAGCAGGCATTGGGCGGGCTGGTGGTGTCTGGGCAGGCCCGGACACAGGCACATGAGCAGTAGGAGGGGGAGGAGGGTGGAGAGGAGCAGAAGAAACAGCAGGGAGTCCGTTATTGACAGGCCGATCGGAGGTTTCGGGGAAAATGGCGGCATTAGCAGCAGGAGCAGCAGGAGCAGAAGCCGTGGGGGCGCTAATTCCGCCCCCAAGGGACGTCTGCCCGGCGGACATACGGCCGCAAGGAAGATCCCCTGAGGGCACGGAGGTAGAATGAGAAACGGAATGCTTGGTTAAGGCAGATCGAAGCTCTTCGATGGCCAAACGAGAAGAGCGCCGACTAAAATGACTACTGGGCACAGCTGAAGGGTCGCGGGCTGGTTCATACTGTTGATTCGAATACGCAAAAGTCGCCGAAGTCGTGGACGAGCGGCGAGGGAAAGGTGAGCAAGGAGAGAGGGGAATACTGGGGGAGGAAGGAGAGGAGGGTGAAGGGCGAAGGGCGAGAGAGGGCGAGGGCGACGAAACTAGCATCTCCGCCCAACAAGTCCACCACGTGGGCGCAGGACTGAACGAGGTGCGACGAAAATGGCAGACGCTGTGAAACCTTGTACCGGTATTATTGCTTCTGGGGAAAGAGGTTGAGTGCACAGACACATTGTGATCTGCGGCTTCAGCTTGAAAAAGAAGCTGAAACTGAGAGGGACAATGTGACTGTCACTAGATAATAATAACTAAAGTAAATTCCAGAATGGATATGATGCCAGTTGAGAGGGCAGGACTCCGAAGAGGAGAAAAACAAGAGGGGGAAAACCCTTGTCAAAATACTTCGTCGGAAAAGGCAAAATGAGGGAAATAGCAAAAAAAAAAAAGAAAAAAAAAGTCTTTCCATACAGGTAAATAATACTGAGAGCGCCCGGACATCCGTCATAGGCAAAGAGTTCCGACCAATAAAAGGCCAATGTTCTGGTCGAGAACGGCAATGGCCGGGCATCCGTACAGTTCCAATACACATTAGCCCCACAGAGCCAAGAATTGTGGGCATTTTTAATTACAATAATTGTCCCAACCAGTAACATAATCCCACCCTGACCCCTCAATTTTACAACTTCTGAGCGACAAACTTGTTTCTCCAGGTCTCTGCTTTGCCCGGTTTACACATGGATGTTCTGCCAAGAGTAAAGTGGATATCTTGGGTGGCTACCATGGCGCTCTAGGAGTACGACATAATTAATGTCCTATTACCAAGTAGTTTTTTGACGCCATGCCATAAACTCTTCCATCTATTCCTGGGGCTAGTCTCTTGCTTGTTGCTACCCCAAATATTTTGATTACAGGAATGCACATTATCTGATAAGTATCCCTTACATATGACTTTAGGTCATGCAGATACTCATGTGTCGAGGTCGGACTCCATATCTTTACATGTTTTATACCTCTAGAGCGTTATTTCAGGGAAACCTACCTCTCAGCATGGTATCGTTTTTGACAAGCCGCCTTTGATAGTGACTTTTAAAGACGTACTAGTCAGGTGGCTTTGCGGGATTTTCTTTTACCTTTCCCTCTTTTTTTACCTCTTATTGGCAATATTATTGATAATGTAACTCCAAGTCATATTCCTCTCTTTATCTTATTTATCTTATTTCCTATTGATAACTAAGGCAGTGAAGCATTCCCCACATGTATGCTTTCATGTATTGCACCAAGTAGAGTATCCACCATTCTTTAGAGGTTGAACATGTGACTTTAAACAACTATCCCCGGATATCATATCTTTTATTGAGAAATCAATTATTTACTACTCTACATAGATATATTTGGCTTCAACCCTACCTGGGAAAGAGAATATTTGAAACTATTCCTGAGAGCACAATCACTGGGAGTAGTTGTTTAGAATACAATACTTTGATGATATCATAGTTCCTAATCAATTAATGCTGATTCTAGGTACTAGTATATAATCTCATTAAAGTATATTAACTTCAAGGCTATTAGTCTATAAAGAACTTCATAAGTTTGTAGCACTCATTCGCCGTCATACTTTTCTTAGCAATTGCAGAAACATGTTGAGGGTTTGGAAGATTCAATATAATGCAGTACTGTGTAGATTTGACTTCTAGATTAACTTAGGTATATCCTCTTAGTTTTGGGATAGTGTTTTGTCCCTATTCCTGTCTTCTAAGTTTTATCTAGGCCCTTCGGGTAGCTCTTTACGGAGGCTTGAATGTAAGATGTTCTCAATAGTAACAAGGGCAGAAAGAAGTGGCTGGTGAGCTTAGGGAATAGATCTCATCGATAAGACTTAGAAGTACTTTTGGATTCATAGTACACGATTGGTCTACCTGTAACAGCGTAGTCATTCTTGATTTCCTAGTGGTGTCCTGTATCTAAAAGAGCCAATTGATTCGGGTGATTATGAATGAGGTTTCAGCGCATGCCAGGTCAAGGCTCATAAGATAGTTGTGTCCTCATTGGAGCACATCTGCTTGCAGTGTGCCACAGAACAGGTCTTTGAAAAGTTTCCGGTATCGCCTGCAGTAGGTATATTGGACGCCGCAATGCTTGCATTGCTCGCATTGCCCAAATTCTCTATTCATACTAATTTTTATCAATAATTTCATAATGAGATAAATACAGAGAGGCTGGGATGCCTTTTATCTAACCTCTCAGATAGGTGTGGTGAGGTTCAAGTCTTTATTATGAGGAGAACGATGCTTGTCCCTTTTCATGAACCTGAACTGAAATCCATAAGGCTGAGTCACGTGAATACCATACACATTTTTTGGTCTTTCATTTTATGCATTGATCAGGTGATATATGCACCTATGTAGTTTTTCAGTTATCACATGATTTACTTCCGAAACCAGTAAGGTAGCACCAATCGTACCCCTACCTTACCGTCTTGTTACTTGATCATAATGCCAAGCTCTGAGAACTTTACGACACTTGAGGACCTCCATGGTTAACAAAATTAGAAGATCGCTTCTTGGTATCTTTTCAGATAAACCCCCCTTTGAATTTTTGTACAGAATCGATCCCGGTTCATCTAAATTTTTTTTATAAGCGTGTGTTCGCTTGGTACGTGCCATTAATTTCATGACTTGAAAGCTATGAGCTTCGACCTCCCTCCGCTTATCGATCATCCACTCATATCCACATAGAGCACCGTCTGCTACCTAACTACGTACTCGGAGCCCCTCTCCTGAATCATCGCCTTTCATTCACCCCACATCGTTGCACATCTCCTTGATCTACCCTGGGAGGTCCTACCGAATTCCACATCCTAAAGCCCCAACAGCTCCCTCTATTATCTATCTAAGCTTTTTGCAAGAGACCCTTCACCCAATACCCTCCCGCGGGAGGCGGTGATATCTGGACCATGACTCGCGCCGCAACGCCTTCAATACTCCAACAATTACAAAATGCAGAGTCGTTATCTTCACAAGCCGCTGCTCTCCGAAGCCTCAAGAATGAGACCATTGGTCATGACCAGCGTAAGGAAGCCTGGGTTCGGTGGGGAATTATTCCAGTCCTTACCAATGTCCTCACATCTCGGCCATCCACTCGAAAGAATGCCGCCGTTACCGAGCTCAACGGAGGTCACAAATATAACGATCTGCCTGGGTCTAGGGCAGAAGCAGACGAGGCCTGTTTACAGGCAATAATAATTGTTGGAAGCGTAGCACAAGGTATATGATTGACCAGGATCTATGCGCTTTATCGTTCTCAACCACATAATGGCTGACGTCCGGGAATAGGAGGCGCGGCTTTTCTTTCCCCCATCCTTGCGAGTAACATACTGCCAGTACTTATGTCCATCTTATCATCTCCTGATTGCCCTTCCAACTTCGTTCTTCCCATCCTCCGAGTCCTCAATAATGTGGCCGACCGATTGCCACTGCAGAGCCAACAGGAATGGCCCAAGGATACCCGCCTAGCGGACCTTCTTTTCTCATCTGAGCATATTGGTTGTCTAGCTCGTATCATCGGACAAGATTACACTACTCAGAATATCCAGGCTTCGATTGAACTGGCGGCAGCTCTCATCGGGAAGTTATGCACAGAGGAAGCCCATAAAGCAGTCCTAGCCGACTGTGGAATTTTAGACGCTTTGGCGTTAAAAGTGGCTTCCTTTGTAGTCACTCAGGGATTCGTTTTTCCTGGTGCAGAGAAACATGTCCAGGATCCTGGTGCACTAGGGTCTTTACCACCACCCGCACCTCCAGGAGCGAAGCTTGCGCCAATTCTTCGTGCTGTCACTGTGATTATTGAGCATTCCAAATGGCGTGCGGAGCATTTCCTTTCGTCCCCCGGAGTAGTCACGGTTTTTCCTAGACAGATATCAGAGTTTTCACCGTCAGATATTAAAAAGAATCCATGGGGCGCAACCTATTTTTCAGGCTCAGCAGTACCACGTCATGCTGGGGAAAACCCTCTTGAATATCTTCTCCCATCGGTTCCCTTATCGCAGCTCAAAGCTTCCGCTAGCACAAATAACTTCCCCCCACTAGGTCACCAGGGGTCACATTCGCATCGCCGCCCTAGCCAATCGTTCCCTATACCCCTCTCGACGTATGACCCGCCAACATCCGATGAGGATGAAAATTCAATCGTTCCCTGGCTTCTCTACTTAGTCCGTGCCGAGAATGGCATGACGCGCTTGATGGCAGCACGCTTAGTGACGGTTTTGTTCCGTTTAGGTCTCACCAAAAAGCATCGGGTTTCCATGCTTTGCTACCTGCTAATCCCTATTCTAATCAGGATGCTTGATAAAGACTATGAAATTTCTGGCGGGGATGGTGTCCAGTATGGTGGATTGATCTCGTCTACCGAGCGCCTCAGAGAAGAAGCCCCTGCAGTTCTTGCCACTTTAGTGATTGATGATCAAGAACTTCAGAAACATGCCGTAGATGGAGACGCAATAAAGCGATTGGCTCAGCTCTTGAAAGAGACTTATAATCCAATAAGCGAAAATTCGCGCCCAATGTGGCACGCAGATGGTCAAGAAAGTTCTGAGAGCTCCAATGGCGAGCTAGCAGCGTGTCAACTTGGACCTCATGGGTACTCGCCCCTCCATTGTCATGTCATGAGATATAGAGAGAATATTCTGAAGGCACTGGCCGCACTGGTCCCTTTTAAGGATGAATATCGCAAGGCGGTTTGTGAACATGGCGTAGTCCCTTACATTATCGATTCCCTCAAGCCCTGTTCAAGTTATCCACCCGCTGATACTTCGAATCCGAAAAACACCGCGATCGATGGTAATCCGACTCCAACCCTCTTAGCTGCCTGTGGTGCTGCTCGAATGCTCACCCGATCAGTCAGTGTTCTAAGAACTAGCTTGATTGATGCTGGAGTTGCAAAACCTCTCTTTGTCTTGATTCGACACCCAGATATTGAAGTACAGATTGCTGCCACTTCAGTAATTTGCAATCTTGCTCTGGACTTTAGTCCAATGAAAGAAGTAAGTTGTATACTTTATTTTATTTGCCGTATGATTTATTAACGTAACTTACTATTTTTAGGCAATTATCTCTGCTGAAGTTCTTCCAATCCTATGTGAGCATGCACATTCATCAAATACGAAGCTTCGGATTGAATCACTCTGGGCCCTCAAACATGTTGCCTATAATTCAACCAACGATGTCAAGATCAAAATCATTGATGGTCTAGGACCTGGGTGGATAAAGCAGGTCATTACGCAGGATCCAACCAGTGTCTTAGCTAAGCGAGGGCTAGATGAAGAGATGGAGGGCAACGCATCGGCCGGCATGAGTCGAGCTAATTCAGCCGGGGAACAAGTAGACCTGTTAAACCCAGTGGAAGACTCTCAGCGCGGAGACGAGGACTTGAAAATGGCAGATACTATGCCTTCATCCAAGGTCAGCTTGGATATGTTCCTTCCAGACGCTACCCGAAGGCGCAAGCTCGCACTGCAGGGTGATCTCGATCAGACTACTCAAGCACGGCAGGATGATATTGCGGTTCAGGAACAAACCCTCGACCTATTACGAAACGTCGTTTGCGGATCAGGCGCACCCGAAATGATTGACCACCTCTTCAAAGAGATAGGACAGGATCTACTTCTGGATGCTCTGGCCGACAAGCTCCGTCCCCGAACTCTTCACTTTCCTCATCGGCGTGATTCCTCAAGTCAGCGCACTCTTCAGGTTCCGACAGAAATTCTGGTGGCCGTGACATATTTCATCATTCACCTTGCTGCCGGGCTACCATGCCATCGCCAGCTTCTTGTGTCGCACCGAGATCTTTTACGCTACCTCATGAACTTTTTCAACCATAGCCATCGAGATGTTCGAACCAACTGTGTATGGGTTGTTATTAATCTCACATACGAAGATGATGCTGGTGATCGAGAGGGTTGCCGTGATCGGGCCCGCAAACTTCGATCGATCGGGGTTCTAGAACGATTAGCTGATTTGGAGCGCGACCCAGATCTTGATGTCCGAGAACGAACCAAAACAGCACAGCATCTAGTAAACTCATTAACCCATGCATAGCGTTGTATTTTTGCAATTTCTTTTGTTTTTTAATCTTTTTTTTCCTTCTCTTTTTTATCATCTTTACACGCTTAGGCTTTTTCTTATAGCATGGGATAGTATCAAAATGGGGAACCTTGAAAGAAAGGTGGCGTTTGGTATATGAAATGTATAAAGATCACATCAACAACGGGATGTGAAGTTTAATTATATGCAGTTGTGGCATCAAATTCTCTCAATAAATATTACTATTTCCCCTTCCTTTTTTGATAAGGCTTTCCTTGATTTTTCTTATTTTACCTATGGCAATATTCATTAACAATCCTTTTGTTTGGTCTGTTTTTGTGTGCGTACTTGCGAAACGAAGTTTTTTTATAGGTGGAACTAACAGCCTGTTGCTCTTATCGATAAGCCCACCTAAGCTACAATAGGTAATAAGACTCGCTGAACCACCACAACGACGTCATCCGACTATAACAGGCACTGGAGCCTCTTAGCGGAAATATTTCTCTCCCCTTGTCCCCCTGACAGATATATTTTCCTCCTGGATCTTGGGATTATTCAGCCGCAGAAAATGGCTTCAGTGCCTGCCGCTATCCTTCGCGCCCTCGCCATCACTGACCCATCCAGGGCCAGGCTATCCACAGCAGGCCTAGGATCAGGTTTCACAAGTACTGGAGCAATTCAGGTTATAGTTCCCACAGCAGATGGACAAGGGGAGGAGGAGCGGAGGTATTTCGTGAAAACCTCTTCGGATGGCGAGGCAGCCAAAGAGATGTTCCGCGGCGAATATGAGTCGCTGAATGCTATTTCGTCCGCGGTGCCGGGCTTCTGTCCCCGCGCCCTAGCCTGGGGTCCCTTGGAAGAAAATAGTCAGAGAGACTACTTCCTGGTAACGGAGTTCTTGGATTTGCGCGTGGGTGGGCGAAGAGGTGAGTCTTTAGCACACCGGCTAGGTAAGCTCCACTCGACACCAGCGCCCGTACATCCTGAGACAGGAAAACGCATGTTTGGGTTCCCTGTTCCGACATTCTGCGGTGATACGAAGCAGCCCAACCGCCCCCTTGAATCATGGGCAGAGTTTTACGCCAATGAGCGCCTCATGACGATTCTAGAGACGTCCGAGAGGCGAAACGGCCGCGACATCAACCTGCGAGACCTCGTAGAGCGGACCGCTCGTACAGTTGTTCCAGCACTCCTAGGGGACGACCACCTCGGTTATGATAAATCTGGCAATGGTGAAGGAATAACACCCGTGGTTGTGCATGGTGACCTCTGGAGCGGTAATTCAGATCGGGGACGAATCGTGGGAAGCGATCGGAAAGAAGACGAGGAGGTGGGTGATGTGGTATACGATCCATCAGCATGCTACGCACATAGCGAGTACGAACTAGGTATCATGAGAATGTTTGGGGGATTTGGTTCATCATTTTTCGACGAGTACCATCGTATTGTACCCAAGACAGAGCCGGTAGAGGAGTATGAGGATAGGCTAAGGTTATATGAACTGTATGTTTAATTTCCTTCTTCTTCTTCTTCTTCTTCTCTAAATAAACTACTCGACACTTCTATGCAACTCAGCAAAAAGCTAATTTTGAACACAGGTACCATCATTTAAACCACCATGCAATTTTTGGCGCTGGCTATCGATCTGGCGCAGTCTCTATTATGCAAAAGCTGTTGAAGAAGCACAGGAAATAAATATATTACAAGCATATGGAGGCCTTCAATTTTTTTTTTTCTTTTCAAGACCTTAATTCCCCCTCCTGTTTATAGCGAGTACTTACAAGAATATGCAACATGTATGAACATCAAACAACCCATCAAATACTTAATCTTGCCATTAGCTATCTCTGGACCACCAATCTAACCCCAATATATAATGAGTAAGGCAAGGCTACCTTACGTGTATTTTCTTTATCATCCTTCTACCCGCGGTGCCCTCATTTCCACCGATGTGGGGAGGATTTAGGAGCCTCGGTCTCTCTGCTTGTTTTTGGCCCGCTTCCACGCCTTTTTCTCCTCCCTCTTCTGCTACTTTTTGAGCGTATGTTTCATCGCCGGCTGGGCACCATCCAATGCCACCTTGCTTCGTTCCTTGTCGAGCTCAAAGAGGTTGAGAAGATCTCTATTAAAAGACTGAAGCCCTTTAATATCCACAGCCTCAAGAGTGCCCACTGTGGAGGATGACGGTAAGCCAGACCCATTGCCGCCTTTCCCGACGGAACCACCATCATTCTTAGAGATCCAGAGGCACTCCTTTTGAGCGGACAGTAGTCGAGCGAATTCGTCAAGCCTCGCCTAGTACCTGATGGACCAGTCCATGCAGGGTAAGGAGAAATCGGAAGATGCGCGTTGATGGTCTGGGAAAGAGCTTGCACCCAATCTTCGGCGACTCCACGGTCGAGGGACTCAGCGGATTTCTCACTGGGGAAGAATCAGAGATTCTGCTCTTGCGGAGTTTCGGGCGGATCAGGCCGCCAGCTCCGAGCATCGAAATACACATCCACCAGCGCCTTCCAGTCGTCATAGTAATGGGTCTGAATCCCTGGCAATTTTTCTAAGAGATCATTTTGTCACTATCAATGACAGAGCGCAGGAGCCGCTTGTCTTTGAGGATAGCAGGATCTCCGGCTTTTGTGTGGCAGGTAAGATTCCATTTACTGTAAACGAGAATTGCGAGTTTAGCTATCTGGAGGATCACACCAAATCCCTTATTATGAAAAATCTCAGCAACACCTTCGAGGGACTGGATAGTCGGTCCAATTCTGGCTTTGTCGTGAGACTCCACACCATAAGCTTGTCACGAAGTTGGACCACCCTCAGGGGCAGGCGTATACTTGGATTGGTTGTTGCAGTGTCGTAAAGCAACCTTCAAATACGGCCGACATGATCTCCAAGGCGCAAAAGGAATTCAGGCGTTTTTTTCTTTCCCTAGAGTCAAGACATTCGGTATCTGGACCCCACTAGGAAAGACAGGCGGATTTGCGTGGGAACTCAGCGCTGTTCCAGGGTCCACTCCAGCAGCGGTCGTGCCCCTCTGGAACAAAATTGTCTTCAGTCAAGCCAGGTTGTTGGGAAGGGGGGGGAGCCTAGTCTACATTGCGGTTAGCAGAGCCTCCGTTCGAACGAGTAGAGCACACTTATGCATTCAGGGTAGAATGGGCAGCCACCACATGAAAAGGGGATCTCATAATAGATATTTTGAGTATCAGATTCACTATATGCTAGGTTGTTCACAACAGACGAGAATATGGTAAAAGAAAAGGAAGAATAGAAAGAAAGGGTTGGTGGGGCAGGGATATATTTGAGGGACGAGAGGAGGAACTATTAGAGAAAGAGCAACTCGTGATCCCGAAAGAGAAAGAACGAAAATCTCAGCCAAGCCCCGGCCATGATAGAAGGATCTGCCCGTAAGCATATATTCTCTACGTTAAAATACGCATGGAATTTTGTGGGCTTTGATAGATATGACACGGGTTGATTTGGCGATGTTAATTACATCATGGAGGGGCTTGCAAGGCAACTAGCTCTCAATTATATTGGGGATACCCGATACAGTAGAAAGACAATGCTGAAAATGACGAGTACTTGTTGATAATAGTAAAGGAAAGTACCTCGTCACAACCCCACTGTTGCTGACTATTGGAAAGGCCAAAAATTCGTCAACAGACTCACCGTAGTTATCGCTGTAATCACTTTTAATGTCATCACCCTCGTCAACTTGGTCATCATTACAATCACTCCCGCCATCACCACAATCAAACGGTGTTTGAGAGGGCAACCGCTGGTACATTCATAAGCAAATCCAACTGCATTACGGCTAGCACCCCAATCCTTCTTCGGTCGAAAATCGATACATCTACACTGATAGGCCAAGAGTTTGGCATGAAAACCAGGACAAATCCGAGGAGAAAGAAAGCCACTCATCAAGAGCCAATACCCACAATCTACCACTTTCTGCTCACAAGGCTTGACGAGCTCTTCACGCACCCATTTGTCTAAACATCTAGGAGTCCCCATTAGATAAGACTTTAAAAAGTCGCATGGGTAGTCCAACGACTCGTCTTGCCTGACAATAGAAAGATGAAGGGTCTCTAGGTAGTTGTATCGGAATATCATTTATTCTAGATTCGGATCGTATGCGGCAACAGTTTCAGGGTAGCGACGGATAATCTGTAGTGCTCTTACTTCATATTCATCTTCCCCAAACAAACATTCAAACCATGTATCAAACCGTTGGATTCGGAGCATCGCTGCTGTGGGCCCAGGAAGTGTATCCATCCCAGAATCGAAGAAAAAGACGGTATCATTAAATAACGCATCGATGTCACGGAATATCTGCATCAGATCTGTGTTCAAACAGGTGCTGCTATAGCAGTCATCGATGGACTTGCGATATCCGTCGTTTTAAATAAAAGACTTCCCATAATCGATCACTTAGCTAATTCGCAAGACTCAGGACTGACTGTTATATTCCGCACGTTCCTCAGTTTACAGAATAGGATAAACACGATATCATGACCAGGTCGAGGACCGTAAGGACATTTGACGGTTTCTGCAACCGTTCCACTATCTTGCCAGTCATGGCCATATAATATTCAATGACTTAGACGACTGAGACTCCCCAAACGTATAGATCATATAGACCAGGCATCGAATCTTGAGCCACAATGGAATAATCTGTCCCTGGTGGTCAGGGTCTGGAGCGTAAATGTTCACAGCTAGTTTGGTTCTGTCAAAGGAAGACCCCACTGGTCATAAAAATCCGAAGCATTCACAAGACACTAGTTAAGCCCCATCATTGAACAAGAGACGCTTATCCAAGGATCATCGTAGAGAGGCGAGAGGTGCATTTTGGGGGTGTCGTATAGTCTTCCGCTTCTATCGCTGTGTATAGCTCGGCTGGTCATATTCCACGAATGGCTAGACATGAAAAAATGTTGGCTGACCCAGCTGGTTCGATCTCAAACCCGAAAAAGTATAGTTCTTCAGCCAGTCAGGGCCCTATCATATCATATCTTGTCATCTTTATTGAAAGACTAGGGACAGACAACGTGGCTACCTTATGAACTTACCATGTCCATGGCAAGAAGTCGGCTTCTATGTTGATCAGGCTAACCAATGGTATTTGATTTCTAAATTTAACCTGTGGGAGCCTCATGGCCCGACGATATTGAAATCTGCTATAGTCTGATAAATTTCTCCTTATTGATTATCTGGAAGCTCACTGCTCTAGCTCTTTTTTTTTTTTCAAAAAAAAAAAAAAGAAAAAAGAAAAAAAAACAACCTGACTGTTAGCTGTGAGAGGTAATATAGGGCAGGAACAAGACATAGTACAGTGTGTGTATGTATGTACGTAACCAATCCGTGGAGCCCAGAAGATTACATAAGATTATCCAACCCCATCTAACGTCACGTGCAGCAATCTCAAGATTCCATTCCGAGATTCAAGAGGAGCTATCGCTCATCATCCCACCAAGAACCCTTCTGGAGGGTATTTGCGCGGTAATTTCTCTCAGAATGCCACCTGATACAAAGGAGGATAAAAATAATCCGTCAGGACTTGGGGCAGTCGTGCCTGAGTCCCCTCCTATCCATCCGTCCTTCATCCAGGTAGCTAAGCCATATATCTTTGAACAAACCATCCAGAAATGTATCGCAGCAATGGGGGTGAATCCTTTGCGCGAAGAGGCCCTGCGCCTGCAAGGTGTTACATGGATTGACAATGTTCGTCGAGCGCTATATTTGTATGGCTTCCCTTTCTTGCTTTCTCTTGATATTCTTTTACTTACTGGTTCAGACCCATCCGCACGTTTAACACTGCTGTGGTGTATTATCATAAATTTCGACTCATCCACCCGGACACCGAGTATAATTACATGGTAGGCACCCGAAAGTATTTGCTTCCCTAGCCTCTTTTTTAAAAAAAAGAAAAAATAAATTACAATTTAGATTTATCGTCATGAAACTGACCTTATAGGATGCCGCCGCCGCTGCCTTGTTTACAGCCTGTAAAATTGAAGACACTTTGAAAAAATCCCGAGAGATCGTATGCGCTGCCTACAATCTTAAGCTGCCTCAGTCGGAGCATATATCTCCAGATAGCCAGGTAAGCTCCCTTGAGCCAAGTTTGTTATCTGCTACCCACTTCGATAAATCGCTCATCTACTCCTAGGTATTCGAGGCCCATGCTCGGGGAATCATTGGGCTTGAAAGGCTGATGCTCGAGAGCTCCGGCTTCGACTTCCGAACTCGTCACCCACAAAAGGCCCTAATAAAACTCGCTAGACAATACGGCCTAACGCCGCAGTCTAAAGTCTCTAATGTCGCCTATCGCATTTCCCAGGATCTATATCGCACCTTTGCGCCGATCAAGCAAACAACTTCAACCATGGCATTTAGTTGCCTTGAGCTAGCCGGTCGACTTCTGGACGAGCGCGTTGAAGCTGTGGAGTTAGGGACGGACTATGAGAAATGGAAAACAACTCGGGAAGAGGTCATGGGTAAGTTTAAACTCCCAACCTCGAGCTATCATCGAAAGGCCGGGTAAGATTGACAGGAATAGAAACTCTTTTTGATCTACTAGAATTATACACCCACAACCGCGCCGCTACATCTGTTGGACCCCATTTCCCTGCCGACCGATTCCTTACCGTCCGCATCCCTCTCAACAAAGAAGCAGAGGCACAGCATTTCCCGCGCTATACCCATTGGATAAATGAAGGAAAAGACCCGCGAGCGATAGCAAATGGCTCAAGAAATGGGAAAATGCCTGCCATCGAAAGGGATACCGTTCCCCCGCACCCGCTAATTCCCGTATCTGCTAACGGAGAGCGTCCCAAGGCTAATGAAAAGGGTCGAGATGGAGCGGTGCGCTTTATGCTTGATCCGGAGTGTGCAGAATCCGAGAAGGCGCGGGTTACTGAATACTTCAAAATTGAAATGGAGGAATACGAAGTAGAAAAATGAGAGAATGCATGGATGCACACTTGTGACCTTCCGAAATGCAAACTCAACTATAATTCATCCTGAGGTGTAACTCCTCCCTTCCCCCTTATATTCGCTCGCGGTGATCAATCCTTACACCTCGGCAACTACAAACACCTCTCTTCAACGCGAACTGGAGTGGCAATAGGCGCCTTACCAGCGATATAATGCGCATGTCGGTTGCTGCATTCAGAGGTTGCCATTCCTTCTATTTACTTACTTCGCAACTACCTAATACTCCCACTAGGTTGGGCTTGTCGGAAACTTTGCTAGGATATCCTCGTCATGGCTAGAACATTGTCTATTAGATACAAACCACCATGGTCCATATCTGCATAGGTTATTCTAACTAGTTGGGCGGATGGATCGCTCTGGGTTGTGGTGGTAATGATGATGGATTCTGACTGTGTGGTGACCTCCGGTGTTGGGTTCCGTCCACTCAGCACCTAGTACCTAGATCAAGCTAGGGTATGAGGCTGGATATGATAGCACCCCCCAGAGGGTCGGGGGATAAATTATATAACAGGTCGTCGCACAGACATAGATTGGTGTTGGTATGAATTAATATGATTAGATTAAAGAACAACGATCTACTCATAGTTATTACATTATACAAATTGTATCGAGCAGGGGAATAAAGAAGAATCCATTCCACATACATGTGATAAACGAATATTTATCAGTCATCGCACGTGCACTTGTGGTTTTATATGTTTGATTTTACACTTCCCATCTACATCGGGCATTATCATCATTCTATTCTATTCACCAGAAATGGATAGAACAGAGAGGGGCAACGATCAATCGAACTAATACTATCCATAACCTTTTTTTATTCGCTTCTCGAACCTCCCAACCAAATGTCATTTTGTTCCCTTTCCTGACATTTTACACCTAGGATCAACCCAATGTGATCACATACACACAGAAAAGAAAAAGAATTATTATCGCACATAGGGAAGACATCTCTCAATCTTTCACATACATGCACTGACACACCAAATATCCATCCAAAAAGAAAAATAAAGACCAACGGATCCGGAACGGAAACATGATGATGTACTTAAGTCGCTTGTATGGTTGAAAACAAGCGACCCTGAGAAGACGCTAAGAACAGTTGATTATAAGGATATAATTCATGGATCGCAATATGGGTGCTTTCCGAGGAAATAATTATGCTTCGGAGTAGTCAAAAAGGAAGGGGCGGGGGTGGGCGCATTCATCTCCGATGACTAGAATCGAAGGAAGGTGAATCGTTATGTGTAGCTTCTTTCATCGACGCTTGAGCTCCGTATTCAAGCACTCTAGGATCTAATGGCAGATGTTAGTAACAAAATTAACGAGGGTTCGTAGGGACAGGCCTACCGTTTCAGAAACTGTTCCCTGGTTATACAGGTATTTGCTCAAGCCGCGAACCACATCAAGTTGTTCCTCGACTGTAAGACCATTTATGGCAGTCTCAATAATATCTCCCACACTCGCTTTATATACAGCAATAAAGCTGTGGTAATACATGTATGCGAAAAACCCCATGATAAACTGACAGTCCATGCGATCCGTGATACCACCATGTCCTGGGATTGATTCACCGAAATCCTTAATCTTGAAGGTGCGTTTCAGGCCCGAAGCGAAAAATCCGCCGAATGGTGCAATTAGTGAAGCGAAGGTAGCGAAAACAAGAATATGGAACTGCATGGGTTCAATGTAAAAGGTGCTGCCAAATCCGGTCCATTCAGGGATGGAATAAGGCTGAGGCACGAAGGCGGGGTTAGGGATACACTCCAACCCAGTCAGGACGTTGGAGCCAAGATCGTTGACAGGGCAAATAAAATATTTGTACCTCATCAAAATATTCGTCATGAAGTAGCCAAAAATGATGGTGCACACCCAGGCGCCAACAAATCCTTCGACCGTCTTTTTGGGCGATAGTTGGATCAGTTGGGTTCGGCCGAACGTAATACCGCAAACGTAGGCAAAGATATCGTTCGTAATGACCAGAGAGGCGGGAAGGAAAAACCAGATCATTCCTTCCAAGACGTTATTCATAACAAAATGAGCCTGGACGACGATCAGGTATAGAGCCATGTGGGTCCAGGCAAACTGAGTGAATTGGAACCGGTAGTGCCCCTTCTGCAGAGAGGCCACGAAGAAAACGAAGCCTTGAATTCAATAAAAAAAATTAGAAGCTGGTTTAACAAAGTAAAACAAATAGATAAATGGAGAAGAAAAGGAGCCTAGGGAATGGTGTACTAACCCATAACATAGAGAGTGAAACTGATAAAGCGGTGATGGGTTGCTAAAGGCAGCAGAACCTTGTCAACTAAGAGAACGTGCTTGAAGTAATATATAACACTTTCTCCGTAAAGAAAGTACATGCTAGTCGCCAGAAAGTACCAATTTAGCGACTTGGTAAACCGGAGATTTTTTTCTTTGCTTGGAACATTGGCAATGGCGATGACTTCCTTGAACGAGATAATCTGGACAGCGGATATGATGGTGATGATGTATATGTGGCCCGAAAACATGGCAATAAAAAACCCAGCGATCATAACAAAAGTCCATATTGTACGGGTGATAAAGGTCTGCTTTTTCTTCTCGTACTCGGACAACTGAGGCTGTTCGGGCTTCTGCTTGTTCTGTGCGTGAGCTTCCATTCCATGCAGGACGTTTAATATGAAGTTCGTTGCTCACCTCTTCGGGGATCGTCGCGGGCTTTGAAACGACTCCATTCTTGGACGGACTTCCGGGATCAGAAGCGGCGTCGCTAACATCAGAAATACTTAGTCGTCGGGCATCGGAGCCTCGATGTTGGAACCTGACACTTCGGCGTGATTTTGACATTGTGGGATAGGGGAGGAAGAAATGAGCTCCTCCGTGGTACGCGCCGGGTGAGGGGGGAAAGAGAAGGAGGGGAAAGTCGGAAATTCAGGAAGATTGGGCGGGTTCGGAATGAGGCCCGCCAAGTGATGAAGGATGATTTAAAAAAAAATGGATAAGTCCGGGAAGGGAAAAGAGGAGAAGAGAGAGAAGTGAGAAGTGAGAAGTGAGAAGGGTGAGGCACGAGCGATCGTCGTTAACTAGTGAAGGGAAATTTTCATGTGAAATAGGGATCAATTTGCCGGGGAGGAAAAGTGATGACCAACGATGGGCCCTGAAAAAGAAAAGCCTGGCGTGAAACGAGATCCAAAGTCATATAATTTCTCACATTGATTGCAAGGAAAAGATAAAGAGACGACTGAAGGATGGAGAGATAGAAAGAGGAGGTGGAGGAGAGGGCAAGTGAGCTGTCGGGGCGGCTTAACTGGAAGCCAACTACGTCAGGTGTTTAGCAATTTCCAGGTCGCTTTTGAGCTTCCAGTTACTCTCGTTTCTATCCCCTTCCAACTTTCCCCTCTTCCTCCCGAATTCCACAAACTTCCAACCGTGTAAAAGTTTATTCCCTATTCATGGCGATCTCATCTATTGGGTATGGAAGACAACGATGATGACTTCTTTTCCGACGATGGTCTCGATGATCTACCCCCAGATACCTTGTTGCAGTTGGAAAACGATGCATTCCGCGCCACCCAGGCCGAACGATTCTCTCAACCGCCGCAGCTCACGACACGAGCAAAATGGTCGAATCGAGATGGGGCCGAACAAAAAACCCACAAAGAGGTCCCCGGACACTTGCATCCTTCCAGCGCTACTCTACAACCCCCAGCGCATTTGCACACCGGGTTAACAAGCGATTATGGTGCTTTGGATGTGGGAGAATTAGATGCAGAAGTATTAGATGATGGTGCGAATCCTACGACTGCTTTAGACCAGGCAATGGCCTTTTCAGGCCGACCTCACCAGCTACAGGATGATACACTCTTGCTAGAGGAGCCTATGGACGTTGAAGGAGGGGGTTCTTACTATGCCGACATGCAAAAAGAATACGAAGCGCTCACCGAAAAGGTATTTCTGGAGCAATTTTCATTGTGCGATATCATCCAAGCTAATATTTCTATTTAAACAGCTTCAATGGGAACATGAACGATACACACGGCTCGAGAACGAACTTGTTGTTGCCAAATCTTTGGCTGAAGCCAAAGCTGGTGAAATTGCCATTATTCGCTCCAAACAAACAAAGCTGGCCGAGGATTATGAACGCCAGTTAGCTGCCATACGGAAGGCAATATCTGAGGCCGCTACCAAGCATAAGGAGGAGATAGATGCTCTTCGTGCTGAAAGTAGGATGGTAGCGACCGAAAATGCGTTTCTTAGGCAAGACCTAGTCGAAGAAACCTTGCGAACCAACCAGATGAGGGTCAAGGCAAATTTTGAGGAAAACCAACCACCGGTCACACCTAGGAAGACTAAAGTTCTTCCGCTTCGGGACGGGTTTGATGATAACGAGATTCTGGCCATCTCTCCTAGCAAATCTGGGAGATCCAAACGGGGAACATTAGGGACAAAGAGGAGAAGAACAAGTCAAGATAGCCCGACGCGACTACACCTTACTCCTCATGCGGAGCCTCTTGATATCGAGACCTCCGCAGATATGTCGGACGAAGTGATGATAGATATTCCTGAAATCCACCCCGCGCCAAAAAAGAGACCCGTTCAAGATATCCAGATCGTGAAAATGGTAATGAATCATCGAAGTTTTCCCCAGGGTCGACCTGACTTGGAGATAATGGCGGATCTGGCCTTCCCCTCGGAGCCCCAGCGAACGCTCTCCAGCATTCTCTTAGAGGAAACAACTAATCTCGATTTTGGGAATTACGTGATGGAACATATGCATGCGATAATATCTTTATGGTCCCGTGCTCTAAAGGAGAAGTTTTATAAGCCCCTTCCGCTGTTTATGAAATTGACGCGATTTATCCTCACCTTAGAACCAGAATCTGTTCTAGAACTAAACGACCGTCTAATTCCTGTGCTACAAGATTCCGGTGATGTCAATGGAGTACCTCGTTTCAAGCATTCTCCTGTCTCGCGCCAGAGCTTTGGGCAGCTACGGCAAACCCCAATTTCGGAGATAGAACCTCTAGTGGACTCGACAGAAGCACTTGGATTGCTTTATCAGATTGCCTGTAGATGTTTGGGCACTGAGCGACAACTAGAAAGTTTCTGGCGGCAAATCCGTTATGATTTCGTATTGATGATGTTGAACTGTTCACAACACATCAACGATATCAATCTGACTCTGAGTTTGCTAACAACGAGCGTCCGGCTGGACTCATTTGGCTCTATCCAAGATAGTGAACAAGATCAAAATGCCAATGAAAAATATATCGTTGATCGAGTCGCAAATCTTTTGAGCGAGACGCCACAGCCAGATGCTGGCCAGCCTCCATATACAAGATCGGAGATCTGCGATCTTCGATTAGAGGCTTTGTCATTCCTTTTCACAATCGCCTTCAACCCGACAGCACCTTCTAGTACCCGCGGTAGTTTCGTAATTGCAACCCATCCGACAGCATTAGCGCGGCTAATACGGGCGATGCATGACGAACTTGATGCTCTCTATTCGTTCCCACCCGAGAGAGATATGCATGCATCCTTGGTAAATGGTCTGATGCGTATAATTTATAGTGTCCTGCGACGGCATCCAGATGAAGTTGACTTACAGTCAAAACTGTGCCGGGTAGCTGGAGGAAAACAAAAGTTCTTGGTGGTGTTAACACGGCTTGCTTTCAGTGAAGGGTTAATTCTCGAGGCTGGTATTGAAGATGAGACTGTCGAGATGGCGCATGAAGTCCTTGATGACTCGGTCAATCCACAAGAAGCAGAGGCTCTACTCGAGGCATTTCCACATGCTAAATGCGACGACTCAGGAGCAATGAAAGGATGAGAAGTGGTTGCTATTCATTCACGTGACATGTTTTTTGCACATGATGTAATAATAATGACTCTATTGGAATAAGAGGTAAAAAACCATTCATGTGTATGAAATCAGGGTGTATAAATAGGTAGCGCGCGTTGGGAATCAATACCTACATGGCAATAAGGCAGTGAATAACAAAGGTTGAGCATTGATCAGCAGGTCGCACGAATTATGACGGAATAGCTACAATTTATTAGGGCTAGAAAATCTTAGGGAGGTAAAAAAAGAAGAGAAAGAGAAAGAAAGTGAAAAGGCTCAACTCACTAATCTTAATACAGATGATTTTCACATGGGAGTTCTACTAAATTCTATTTAATTGCCCTTTTCAGTACTTCTAAGAATATTATCAGCACCAGTTATCTTTTAAAAATTTTTGAGCTTTACACAACAACCATTTACCCTGTTACTAGAATAGAGTCAAACAGCAATCATAACAGCGGGCTACAGTAGTGCTTGTTCCCCCTTTGTATAAATCAGCCTTGATAATGGGAACTAAACTATGGATAATTAGTTACATTGGAACCTAAGCAGTATCTGGTTTGCCTAATTATTTCATGTATGATGCATTTCCAATATAAAGAATGTGTTGTTTAAGATTTGAAGAGTGTGACAGGCAGTATATATATATATATATATATATTTTTTTTTTTTCAGTTGGCGTCATTATAGATAGGCTCAACTTGAACTCCAAACGAGTGAGCCAGGTTGTATTTGGCCACAATTAATTGAAAGATGCATTTCTGGTGCCCCTCTTCCCATTTTTTATATAGTATTTTTTTCATTGATATCATCAATCTCATAGTCGTCTTTACGGGGTAGGTCGAAAACAGTCACGGAAAACCTAGCCACGAAGTCTCACACCTGCCCAAATCGTAAATATGGGGAAACATAATATTATATCAGAATAGATTATCCTGGCCAGATCATTGACCAGAAGGCTTGATAGCCTGAGGCGGTTCCACCCAATCAAATTTACCCAAACCCTTGGTTAACCAGACATCACCGGGTTTGTTAGCCATTCTTGGTGTCGAATTGTCAAACATTGAGCCGCTAAGGAAAGTATGAGGGAATCCAAAGTCAAATGGATAGGCGCCTTCAATCGTCTCGATCTCTTTCTCAGTTAGAGTCACGCTCAGGCCGGCGATGCTACCCTTGAGGTGCTCGACCTTTCTGCCACCAACGATGGGGAATACATTGGGAGCCTTTTGCATCACGTAGGCCAAGGCTACATTGAGCAGTTCAACGCCCTTAGTGTTGCTCACAGATTCAAGAACCGCAGAGACCCTCATATCGTGGTCTGATGTAGGAATAAACTTTCGACCGGGATTGTGCTTCTCACGTTCCTTGAATCCCTCCTGGGTCTGAAAACGGCCCTGGTTCAAGACGCCATATGGACACAGTGCCATTCCTTCATCGCGAGCCATGGGAATAATATCTCTTTCAAAATCTCGCATTGCCGCATTCCACATTCCCTGATACACTGTAAATGGGCGTAGCCCGTGATCCCGAGCATACTGGTTCGCCTTAGTGACTACCCATGCCGGTGTATCTGAGATACCAAGGTATATCACTTTTCCGGCAACAACTAGGTCATTCAGGGCGTGCATGAGTTCCGGGATGGTGGTCGTGTAGTCCCACCAGTGGACGTAAAGCAAGTCAATGTAGGAGGTCTGGAGTTTGCGCAGGGACTGCTCAACGCTGACTTTCATGGACTTGGCATTGTTACCGCCATAATTCGACTGAATGCTATTATTATGATGTGTCATATAAGCAGTAGTGTACTTGGTCGCAAGCACAATCTCGTCGCGGTTCTTGCGTGACGTCATCCACTCTCCAACTAGCATCTCTGAATGACCTTCCTGATAGCCACTGGCTGTATCGATGAAGTTGCCTCCCTGGCTATAGAAGTAGTCGAGCATCTCAAAGGCATCCTCGCGCGAGCACTCTCCATAACGTGCTTGTTGCCGGCCACCGAATGTCATGGTTCCCAAGCATAAGGGCGACACCCGGACGGCAGCTGTTGGCGCCAATTGGCGGTGGCGGAAGAGGGGAGAGTCAAAGTTTTTTTCAATGGAAGCCATGACGAATAGAAAGCAATGCAGGAGCAATGAAGTAAAAACACAGGTTGTAGTGAATCTTGTAAGTTGCTAAAACTAAGGCTTTATTCCAAGGCGGATCCGATAAGTCCGTTCTATATCCGCTGACAGGATGCCCCACTTGTCAGCCTGAGTTAAACTAATACAGCGGGGAGGTTGTTGACGTCAGGTTACTGAAACAATACCTAGTAAGAAGTTGATGATTGACTCCAGGTGTACCTTGAAAGCAAGGAGTAGGGAGGTATCTACACCTCAGAAACTGCCTAGTCTAGGAGAGTTATGACGCAAAGGTAGCCATATAGCCGGTGAGGTTGAAACATAGAGTGATCGACTAACTTTTACTGAACTAACTAAACTCGAAACACGGTTACTCTCCGGACCATGACGATGAATAATAAATAAGTAGGTATTAAAGATAGTAGAACATTGTGGAGGCGAGAAGGGGATCGATCGTCCGAGATTGTAAACGCGTGATTTGAATTCTTTCTCAAACTTTCAGATCAAATCAATGACCCTCATGTAGGCTGTGTGATAACCTGACAATCATATTTCATGGCCCCACCAAAGAAACTAAGCTGTGGGCAATGAATCGAAGTCCCGCATTTGACATCAATATCCGAGAACTCTCCAGTTTCACGGATGCTTGGTAGATGTTATATATTAGCACAATGTGAGAGAGAGAGAGAGAGAGAAACTAACTACCTTGACAGTGCACCAAGATAGCTAAACTAAAGTATAACTGTCATTATATTCTGTTGATTTACATGTGCTTTGAATACGAAGGAAGATACATACATATACCCCTATCAACCTCATGGCTAGGTACCACCACACTCGACCCACCAGGCCCTGCCAGACACTAAATCCATACAAAACTCTTTCTCCACTTTAAGCTTCTTCTCACTGGGTGATGAGCCCAAGAGGCAACCACTTGCATATATTTGTGTTACAATATAAATACATGGTCTACATTTACTATCAAGGAGACCACGACAAGTTCTGTCTTCTCCATGCCCCCGCGCAAGGCGAAGAAATGATGAAAAGAGAATTGTCCACATTGTGGAAGGTGCCAAAGAATACGCCTGTCAATGACCCGAAGGCCGTTGAACGGACTGTTCCGCCGCGCTGTGCAATGCAGGGACCAATTCGTGGTGGACCGCCTTCTTGATCGCAGCCACCCAAACAAGGTAAGTATGAAGAAAAGAAAGAAGAAAAAAGATTAAAAGGATGGGGGGCGATGGCGTCTTATATACCTTTGGGTGGGGCTAATAGAATGCACTAGTGGCAAGCGAGGATACGCTAGCCAATAGGAATTTCTTATGTTACTAAGCTCCTTTATGCCTGAGATTTCTGGTCTCAACGATCAGGTGATATTTTAATCACGTGATAAACGGAAGTTTTGGGCGGCCGGAAAATGCAGCAGCAGAAAGCGACAGAGAAACATACAGACAGCAGACGAACTGTCCCAGACTCGCCCATCATGAGGAACAGGGCTACTACGCCATTGAGCAAGCCTGTAAGCTATCCTAATATACTCCATTCAATACGGCCCTGTTTCCCTCTATAAGTTTGTATTTGTTCTAAAACACTACTGACGATATTGTGAATAAATTTAGAAAATCCGACAATCATGGAGTAAATACAATTTGTATAACCTCCAACGATTGCGTAACCCCCCAACCGCCACAAGAACCTTTTTCCAACAAAAATGGACGGCAAAGTCCATGTCTCGCGCATATCACGGTGAACAGGTTCCGGAAAGTCAATGGACGCGAATGTTCTCCCGCCGCATCCGAAGCGTAGTCCCCATGAGCCCTACGAAATTGGCTCAGGATGATGGATCTGGAATGTCTGCTGGACGTGGGTCAGGTCTAGAGGGCTCCGAGTCAGAACAGGGCCGGAGCTTCACCCGCCAGACTCCTTATTCACATATGACGTTCGCACCTTTGGAGCGCCGGCTGGATGTTGCTATTTTCCGGGCCTTATTTGCTAGCAGCGCTAGACAGGCAAGGCAGTTCGTGGTCCATGGTGCTGTGACCGTTAATGGCAAGAAGGTAAGATTTGATTCTATCTTCCCCTTCGGATTTCTGATAAAGCAAAACGTCCTGACGTCGTTCGATTTCGTTTTTCCCTTTAGATGAGATATCCTGGTTACCTCCTCAACCCTGGCGATTTGTTTCAAGTCGATGTCGAGCGTGTGATGTTTGCCACTGGAGCACCGAAAGATAAATACGAACGTCGGGAGGGCCGTGTTGCCCGTAAAAAGGCAGCAGAAGAGCAAGAAGCTGCTACCGAGGCCGAGGATGGCGCAGCAGCAACGGAGGAGGTAAAGGAAGGCGAACAAGTCAGCGAAGCGAAAGAAACCGAAGCTGAGAAAGAAAACCCCCGTGAGACACTGAAGGCTTTGCTGGCTCAGGCCAAGACTATCATGGGTAGCAACAAGGACGTGCTCCCCGCAAAGCGCAAGCAGGAGCTCCGCGGTTTCCAGAAGGCCGTCCGTCGGGTTCTCTCACGATCTGAGTCTAGCACAGTCCTCACCGATAACCTAGAAGCACAGTTCTCTGAGCTGACCCTGCTCCTCAAGGCGAAAAGGCCAGAGAAAACGGAGGAAAAAACTTCCAAACGCACTCAGACAACACCGCCCACTTCCTCAGAACCACAGGAGGCCGAACCTACCGCCACCGATATTAAACCGGGCGATAAATTGACTGAGGCCTTCCGGAAGGCTGCACAGAATCCAGAAGAGGAAGTTGATACATCAGAGCTGAGCGATGAGGAATTCGATGTCCTTAGGAGAGCACTCATCCAGATGCGCGACAACCCTATTGATAATACTAAGCCTTATGCCACTCCTTGGAGGCCCCGCGACTATATGAGTGCGTTTGCTTTTATCCCTCGTTACCTAGAAGTCAACCAGAACATTTGCGCGGCTGTGTACTTGCGACACCCTGTGGCTCGTCCTGGACACTCAGAGGTACCGACTCCCTTTAGTGAGGCCGTTGCTACATCGGCCTATTCATGGTATCTTAGACGGCGATAGATGTATGAATGTTGTTCGTGTAATAATTCCCCCTCCCCTTCCATGGTTCATTATTTGTATTACTGGGATCTGGTGTGTTTTGCATAGTCGGTGCTCATCTCTCTATTTCTTTTTTCTCCCCCTCTTGAGTTGATTCCCTTTTTTAAATTGGAAACATTTGTGAAAAAGTGGCCGTTGCAAGGTGTTTGATGAGCCGAACTGTGTATGTATAACTACGCAAAAACCTTTTTACTTCCAACCATCAATCAAGGTCAAGATGTGAATAGAAAATATCTGCCGTAGCCTTCTCGTTAAGACTACCTGTTCGACTCTCTAATAGTAAATTAGATAGTTGCCTGACGAGAAGAGGTGAACCGAAGTTGTACAAAACAATACAGGCAATAATTAAAAAAGTAGATTTGGAGAGGTAATAATACGAAACGGCTGAAAAATACAGGTATTCTGTCCCACAAAGACCCTGAAATTGCAAAACCTCCAGGGGATCATTGTTGTTATTTTTGATTTGATTTGATTTGATTTATTTTTTCTTTATCAGAAATCTGGGATCAACAAAACCGTCCACCTCCTCGTTCGTCATCTCATTTCACAACTTCATCATCAACAACCTCTCCCAACTTTGCTAATATTTAGTTAAATAACTCATCAATCAAATTCTTCTCTAAACTCGAAATTTGTCCAGTGTATTCCAATTATTAAAATCAAGAAGAGAAAGGAGCCAAAAATTAAAAAGAAGAAAAGAACAGAACAAGAACCGATGTATCCTCCCTGGCATGGGACCTCAACCCCCGCAGTAGGAGCCGCCACACCAGGGTCCCGAATCGACCCCCCATCCCAAACATCTTCGCAATCGTCTTATCCGATGTCGCAGATGCGATGGCTTCCTTCGATGATGTCGCGAACCACCTCCCTTTCGCACAATTCCTTACCGACCATCTCGTCGAATGTACGTCTAGGACAACAACAACAACAGCAGCAACAGCAGTCACATCAACAGTCACAACCCCAACAACCACAACCTCATTCTCACCACCCACATCACCATAATCACCATCACCACCATCCTACTCATCATCAACCACAACAAGCAAATCAACAACAACACCAACCTGTGTCGGTTGTGGTAGAGCCGCGGGCAGCGCAGCCGCCTCCGCCCCCCACAGCACGAATTTCTGAATCGGTTGATAGTGATGATAGCGATCGCTCTGATAGCCCCGGGGGTACTTCAATTACGCGAGATGCGACAGGGCCAAATGGATTAGGAGACCCAGATTATGCGCCATCCCCGTCAGGGCTAGGGCGAGACGGCCAACATCGGCGTCGGTCCGGGGTGGGTGGTAGTGGTGTTGGTAGGGGGCGGAATAACAGTCGTGTCGATACGGTAGATGATGATTTGGACGGTGACATAATATCCGGTGGTGCTGGGGGGGAGGGTGATGGTAAGGGAGGGGATGCATCACGAAAACATGGGAAGCGGCTTACAACAAAAGAGGAGGTGTCGTTATTTGAGATCTGTAATCGACATGCGTCTGAATTTGGACAGCGCAGTAACTTGTGCAAGTGGTGGATGACCGTGACGATGGAGTTTACGCGAGGCCAAAGCCATCCTTACTCGTGGCATTCTGTGCGACGGAAGGTGGAGCTTGTGACGAAGCAACGCATGAAGTTCTTGGAAGAGCAGCGTGATAAAGGAGGCAGCGAAAGTGATGATCTCTCTAATCCACGATGGCGCGCTGTTGTCGACGCCTGGATTCCGACTTGGCAGCGGTGGGAGGAGTCAGAGGCCCGGCGCATTGAGAAGCGGGATTCGCGACGACCTCGTAAGAGAAAGTGGACTGAGGGATGGGATCTATCCAACTCGGATCCATGGAGAGCACCCTCAACCCCTCTCACAGACATGAGGAGCAGTCAAAATCAAACACCGACGCATACCAATCCTCCCCCCCCGGCGCCTCCCACTCTCCCCCCGACACCACCAATTACCACAACACCAGTCCGACTTCCTCCTGGGTTTGACAACATGTTTTCGACCCAAACAACAGCATCTCCTGTGGGGGGTTCATATGGAATCACTCAAAATAATTCCTCGGCTAACAACGCCGGCTCCGGCGCCGACTCCACCATGATGGCCGCAGTCCTAGAAACGCTCGGAAAGCTGAACCGTCATCTCGACGCAGCCAACACTTCCCCTAATTCCTCGCCTGCTGTCACATCGTTCGCCCCCAACCTCGGGTCACCGGCTTCTAGGAGCCGTGTCCCTCCCACCTCATCGCGGCCCAATATCGAGGAAGGAGGTAGCGGGACTGCCCCCCTCGGTGATCCATCCTCGCCAACCCCGCATCATCAATTCTCTTCGGAAGTGATTCGAAGACTGAAAGAGGAACTACGGCAAGAAATGCGGGATGAGCTGCGGTCCGAATTAGAGAAGGATCGAGCCACATTGGAGGAAAAGCTTGATGCCGTGCAGCGGACCCAAGACATGATACTTGATATGCTGAGACAAGAGCCTTCTTGATTTCTCCTATTCCCTCTTCCTTGCGACCTTGGCAACCTCTCTTCCCTACCCCGCCCTCTTCTCTATCCCTCTATCGCTCTCCGTCCTCTCACTCACCCCCCTCTCTCTCTCATATTTGACATAATTTGATTCATTACCCTTCTTGTTAATGATACCTATCCGTTAATACTACCTTACCTGTATGGCTGGAGTTATATCATGTGGTTGTGAGCGTTGCCACTTATTTCGAGGTTTAGCAATATTCTCTGTCTTATGTTTAGAGTTAACTATGTACTTTCATCTTTTTTCTATAATGGACAGCTATAAATACAATCTTAACCATACCGAGGAGAATCTACGATATTCAATATTTAGTAATTAAAGGGAAAAAGGAGATTAATAAAGAGGTACAAGTCTCCAATAGTTATATTTCTAACGATAAAGGAGAAACCAAATGCAAACCAAAGACCGGGCTAAATTATACAAAGTAAACATTCATAGTTGGTGAATGGGTGTGATCAACGTGCGAGCCTGTCAATTTCCAGAATCAGCGCCGCTTTTACAGCTCGTGTTCCTCCCCTTACACTATCTCAAAATCTCCCCTTCCACTAATTATAAAGGCTTTCAATACCAGGAAAGATAGAGAAAGATGTTTAACAAAAATCTAAATTAGTAGTAGAATGTCTCATCGACGGTACGGCCACGCATCCATCGGGGCTCGCTACCGCGGACATAGATGTCCTCGAAGAGGTTGCGGGGGCTGTTTTCAGGAACGGCCATCTTTTCAGCAATGGCAACTTCCTCATCGATAGCGGCACGAGCAGCCTTATCCAGGGACTTGAGCTCATCCTCAGTCATAACGTTCCAGTCCAAGATGTTCTGCTTCAGGCCCGCGATGGGGTCGTGAGTGCTGCGCATGCGCTGGATCTCCTCACGGCTACGGTAGGTGGTACCGGGATCGGACATGGAGTGACCACCGTAACGGTAGGTGACATACTCGAAGACCAAGGGACCATTGCCGGAGACGGCGTATTCCCTAGCGTACTGAACGGCAGCCTTGGTGGCAAGGACATCCATACCGTTAACCTTGATACCAGGGATGTACTGTCCACGCTTGTAGTATTCGGTCAAGGCGGAGGAACGAGCGGCAGAAGTTCCCATACCATACTTGTTGTCTAGGTTCAGTTAGTATCCTTTCCTGCACCCAAACACAAAACACGACTGCAAATATCTGGTTGAAAGAACAAACTTACTCTCACAGCCAAAGAGGGCAGGGAGCTTCCACAGCTTAGCCATGTTGAATGCCTCAAACACCTGGCCCTGGTTGGCAGCACCGTCACCGTACAGGACGATGCTAGCAGTCTTCTCCTCATTGTACTGCTGAGCAAAAGCTAGGCCGGCACCAACAGGGACCTGGGCACCGACGATACCGTTACCACCGTAAAAGTTAGGGGCAAACATGTGCATAGAGCCACCCTTGCCGTAGGCGATACCCTCACGGCGACCCAGCAACTCTCCGATGATAGAGCGGACGGTACCACCACGCATCAGAGCAAAGCCGTGGCATCGGTAAGATGTGATGACCTTGTCATCGCGAGTAATGGCATGTTCAATACCAGTGGCGACAGCTTCCTGACCAGTTGATAAGTGACAGAAACCCCTGATTTTCTTTTCCTTGTAAAGGCGGTCGGCGGCCATCTCCATGCGTCTAGTTTTCGAGTAGAGAAGGGTAATTAGAATCTTGGAATAAGTCTGAAACCAGCACATTGTTCTCGCTTATCATACCTGATAGAGACCATATCGTAGTACATCTGCTTCAACTCCTTCTTGGTCACCTCCAGGGTGTATGGAGGGGGGTCAACCTCATAGGTCTCGAAGCTCTCATCGGAGAGTCGCACGGTGAAAGGCTTATCCTCTTCCTACCAAAACAGTATCGCGCATTAGCAAAAACTTGATCATGAATGATTAAAAAAGATGATATTTGTTTGTGGTTTGGTTTTTCTTCTTTTGCTTTTTTTTTTTTCTCAACGAACCTCTGGGATATTTTCAGCATGCGATGAGGCGGCATCCGTGGTAACGGAGCGGCGGGAAAGGGGAGCAAAAGCTTGACGCCTCAAAGGCGCGGCCTGGCGGGCCAACGCGGATCTGAACAACATGATGGACGAGAAGAAAGTCCAATTGAAGAGAGGAGGAGGGATTCAGAGAAGGATAGAGGAGGCGGGTTGGGTTATCTTTCAACAACAATCGGAGATGTTGGGATTTCGGACTGAACTTTCCCGTTCGCGCTAGGCGGAATCGGGGAACGGACTTAGGTAAGCTCGGCTTCCTAATTGGGGGCATTCGGTGTAGAGGATGCAAACTCTCCAAACCCGCTGTTGTTATTGGCCATTTTGTAGGAGTCTTCCTTTTCTTCATTCTTGAAGAATTGGAATCTGACTCTCAGTGTTAGTACCCTATGGCTATACATTCATTCTAGGATAGGTAGAGTCTTCGCATATCCATCGCTCTCACCGCCATGATGCTTTGCAAATAGTGGCTGACACTCCCGCGTCGACGTGGCCCCTTATCTTTCTCTGCGACTTTCCTCGTTATCTTAGTCCTCGTGACTCCCAACCAACACTAACAAGAGTAATTAATGTCCAACCGACTATGTAGCTATTCGCTTGTCCATGGTCTGGTAAAGGCCAATTTCCCATTAAATACATGTTTAGTTGTCTTGTCTCATCTTTTTGTGGTGCGTCCAAGCATAATAAGAGCTATAACATCTTCTATGGACTTCATCTTATTGTCAATATCTAAATAGAGAACAGTCATCAACGAAAATCGTTGAACTCCAGCAGCTATGACAACTTAATTGGGGATGATCCCATCATCTGCGGTTCCAACTCTCGACTTAAATTGTCATCAACACACCAAGATGTAGATACTGGTTGCTCTCGTATCCTACATAATGATGAATAGTTCTTTTGTTGGCCGAAGCCCTAATCCGTGCAAAATCTCTAAATTAGAAGTCGCTTCTTTTTTTTTTTGGTTGCAACGCGTATAATTACACCAGGAAACTCATATTAGAAGCTGCTACAATCACTTATATCCCTCAAGCTTCCAACGATAATTACAATCATGAACGTCTACGTGTATAGACGGTCCTCCTAGATTCTTCAGATATAATCAGCATGCAACAATCGCATTTATGTTGATGAGTAGAGAATCCCCACCATCCAGTTGACTATCTCATAGTTGCAGAGCCTACAATTCACATCGCATACTGTCGATAGTGCAGGTGCATTGCACCATTAATCCAATACTAATAGATATGGCAGCTCCCATAACTTATCTCGCCTCACATAGCTTCCAATAACCAAACACTTGTTTCCCCATGGTATTGAGGGCAGACAGCTCACTAATAAAAAAACGGAGGGCCTCATTCTCAGAATATATCTCTCCTCTTAAAACGACCAAAAAAATATATTCTTGTGTTTATCCTTCAATTTCCATTACGTCCTCTCTTTCTAAATCTCCTTTATCACTCAGGCTGCCTCTTACACAGCTATAGTCGCACACTAAGCCACCCATATAAGCATGAAGTTGTTTCAATGAAATTTGTCGCCTACTTTGTATCATGAACCACCATCATCTTGCAGGATTTCACAGCCTAGTTGTCACGATTATGATCCAAGATAATGCATGGATCTCTTTACTTGCCGGGTGGAAGTGTCTCTAATCTCGAAAACGGCTTTAAATATCCAAAATACAATACTCACTTACTAGGCTAACCACTCTCATGTGTGTTTACTATGTTGTTCGAAGAAGAAAACTCTTCATACAGTATATCCCAGAATATCCTCGCGAATTCAATAATAAGAGCTCGAGAAAGCGATGGGGTTGAAAAAGGTGTAATCCGCTGACAAACCTCGATCATTCGTCAAGCACTGCCATTAAAAGCCAATACATTGCCTAGTTTAAAATATCTATATTTATCAAATCATGCCAAGCATCCTCGAATCATGATGGAATATCAGCTGTGTTTCACAAAACTCTATATACTTTGCCTGGGACGAGTAGGTGATATGGAAGCTAGCTCCTAATTAATTATCTCTCCTCACCAGCGTACACTCATACCCATGAGTGAAGGGTCAGATAGCATTAGGGATATTTTTATAGGAATACGTAGGTACTCACGACCGGGGGATGATATCACATGACGCTACATATACTGTCTCCCATTCGGCCCTTTTACTGACTATCCGTAGATCTTCAATACATGAGGCATGGAGTTATACTAGTCTGAGAGCGTGGGGTAAAAATATTAAGAAAAAAATAAAAGTAAGAAATAAGCATGGCTCTGAAATCAGAAGCTTTTTTCCAAGACAGTCTAGTCCGTCAGGTTTCAGCGATAACACGTCAAAATAGACCTAATGTTGTTATTCTTGAATTGCCCAAATATTGAAAATTTCTTGACAAATCATTGCATATTGATCATTAACGAAAAACAATGATAGAGTAGGTAGGTAGAGTACCTGCAGTAGGTACTTAGATAGGAAGTACCTAAGTAGCTGGGTCCTCTTGTATAAGTAGGTAGGTATTTAGGTTGGGGTAGATACCAACCTAGGCAGCTACCCCTATATGCGTGGGTACTGGGGACTTAAGTCTGACCAGTCTATCTAGAATTGAAATCCTCTACAGGTCTTATTTACAATTTTCCGCTCTTTTACCCCGTACAAAGGTGGGGGTGGGGAAGGAGACAAAGGTACCTACTGGTATCCATGGAGGTACAGATACACTATACATGATGGATCACATTATTCCTATGTTAATTTGAGTTAGACTCTCTCTCTATCAATTTTGGCGATGAGTACGCTATCACTATATAACGGCTATGAAGGGAGAGTTCGATGGCGAAATCAGGATGAAGGTAGTATGGATATAGATGGGTCTAAAACTTTGGCGTGCACGGAGGTCAAGAAATATATAAAGTTTGCGGCCAGTCCGGAGTATCGAATAATTTCCTTCTTTTTTTTTATTTTTGAAAAATAAATAGATAAATAAATAAATAAAAAAATAACAAAGATAAAAAAAGAAATTAATTTCAAGGGAGATCAGCAATGCTTTTGCATATCCTCCGACCTAGAGACTTTAAACAGACTTTCTTTCTCTTTGCGCAAGGTTTGTATTTCAAATCATGGAGATAGAATGAACTTCTTTTCCATGGGCGTAAAAGAGTTGGTTAGCCCGGATGCTATGTCTACAATTCTCGATGAGTCACTAAGGAGGGCTCGAAAGGCTCGAATTAACGGGGGTGGCTTAACTCCGTATGAACGAGCCCTCGTTGTATTGACCTTAGTATAGATCACAAATCATCATGGTTATCTTTGAACATCATGTGATCAGTCAAATTGATTACTTGAAAAAAAAAAAAAAGAAAGAAAGGGGAAAAAGAAAAGACAAAGAAGGAGAGGGGATGAAAAGCAACCGAATTTCGTAGGATGCCTTCCCTTCCTTTGCTGATCATCAAAGTTAGAGACATAAGAGTAGATTGGTTCGTGGAGGATGGTCATGGTACCTACATACGTAGTTCCAAGCACCTTCCTAACGGTCGTTTTAAGCGAACAGTTTCATAGGTGTTTCACCACAGAACTTGTTCACCAGGAGGGGCTATACAAGTCTCTAAGCTACCAATGAACGTAAAGCTAAGCTCACTTAAGAGCCAAGTTCAATCCTAACGGGGTGTTGAGCTTCCCTTTTGGATTGAATGCGCATGGTAGTGGAGTGGAGTGCACCGTCAGAAATGGTTGCCAAGCTAATTCAACGCCAGTCTTAAATACCCTGCCCTGTACCCTACCGAACTTGGATTTTGGTGTTTAGCAAAGCCGTTGAGATTTAAATAGTGGAACATATTGTAGCTGTAGCGGGAGGGGCTAGACCATCAATTAGTTTCTTGATGATAGCAAGAGTGGAGATTGTAGTTGTTACAGAGATACCAAGACCGGGAGGCAGAAACCGGAACGATGCATACCTCACGAGTCTCACGGACTATGATCGGCGACAATAGATGTCCACATGAGTTCTTTGAGGGGAAGGGAGGAAGATTATGCATAATAGCATATGCAGACCTGAATGTATGGAGTGCATGGAGGAATCCACATCCTTGATACTGCCCCTCAATTATCCCTTAAAGTGACAAATTCCGTGGTTTGAATATTTTTTGTTCCTCTCCAGCCCTGTCAGCCGAAGGTGGTGGATAATCGTAATAATGTTAAAGAATAAAGAGGAAATTAGCTGGTCTTGGCGAGCCCCATTCTTCAATGGGGAATTACTTAGTTAGCTTCAGAGGATTATTAGTGTGTGCATTACACTGATGAAGATAGCATGATTGAGAAGAGTAGATTATAGCAGTAGGAGTTATCTATATTAAGATTCTTAACTCTTAAACATTCTGCCTGGGTTCCTTGATCACCACTCGCGCCACTACAATATCATTACTGTAGATTTTTTTTGCCCTTCTCATAAAACAGTTCCCCCTAACTTGATTAGGCTTAAACACTGGTCAGAGATGGTGAGTCCAAGGCAGCCACTTCTTGTCCTCCTTTAATCCCCCTCTCCTAACCCCTCTCTCTCCTTGAAAAAAATCATCCAGGTGATCTCCTTATTTCATGTTACGTGTAGGCAACCAACGCCCTCAATAGGCTAAGCAAAGGATCCGAACTTGCAGACGGTAGCTCTAGTTTGCTTTATAAACCATTTGTTTTCTCACTTGATATTAACAAGATCATCGTGTAAGTCGATCATGTGTGAGGGTTGGGAAGACGAAGGATCTAACAAGAGGGGGAAAGGTTAGACTTTTCCTTCCCTTAGGATCCTTTAGCCTGAGGGTAGGATCCTGTAGGTTTCGTTTATGGCTACTAACAAAGTACTACTGCTTTTATTTGTTTGTTTATTTATTTATTTATTTATATCTTCGCCTCTCTTTTCAGTTCTTATCCTCTCGCAGGTGGTTCTTCTAGGGGCTAAAATTTAAGAAGATTGTTGGCTACTGCTGCAGTGGTATTACTCTATTACCGTTTACTATCCCCATTATAGGCAGTAGGTAGATTCCAGGTGGTTCCGCGGATTCACCCAATTAAGTTTCAAACGTTTGAAGATTCTTGGAGCTATTGGAGGGTCGTACCAAGTGCTTAGGTTTTTGTGGGAAGTATCCTGACCATGTGGTAACCAACACTTACTTTTTTAGCCAAAGTCTATTGCTGCTTCAAGGAGGTCGAAGGTTAATGAGAGTCGAACTCAGCTGCAATTCTTTGGTAGCGAGTCGTGACCCATATGATATCTGCATCATGCTCAACGCCCTATGTTAGTTTTTTAAGAATGCCCTCAATCAAGTCCTGCTCTATACGGACTCACGCACTCACGCCGCGGTTCGTCGCCACTTCCCGATCGGTGCAGCGGGAACAACCGAGATTTACCATATTTTCTCCGCACTTCCATTCATCAGGTGAGGGACGGAGTTTTATTCTGGCTTCTCTATCCTTGAAAATGTTAAAATGGGATATTGGAGGCGATCATAAAATATATATTATTGTTATTATATAAATACTTTATGCTTATTCATTATATTGTATTGTGGAGATCTAACCAAAAAGAAAAAAAAAAGGATAGAAAGAAAAAACCCTAAGTTGTGAGTCTGTTCTCCATCGTAATGGATAGCGCCTTGAACTGATTCAAGCAGCAAGCCATGGTTGAGCGGAGTAAGACGGAAACGAAAGTAGTAGCGTGCACTAACTACCTAGTAGGTGCCTAGTAGACTAGATCCTTAGGCTAAACCGCCCATTTCCGCTCCTCAGAGCGAGTGGTTGGTCGAATTGAAGTGAGTCTTGAACTCTTTCGCGCACTCTCTTGCGGACTAGTAGATTTTAGTTACTCTGTAGTTCCAAAAATCTCCTATGGTGGGGACATTATTAATATTATTATTACTATTTTTTAATTATTATTTTATTTTATTTATTTTTTCGTAGTTAGTACGACCTTGACGAAGAAAGGGAAAGGGAAAAACAACAAGTATATTATTAGACTACCCATAGATGATAGGAGTAGGTAAGATCTAGCCACTGAAGTTGAACCTGAAAGAAAATAATATTTCTCAAAAGGGTCTAGAAGGGTTTAAAGTTGGAGCAAACCTAATTGAATATCTCCACGAAAAGAGACAAGGACAGAACGATATTCACGTAACAAACCAGCAAGAGAGAGCGAACTGGACTCAAAAAGAGGGCATTATTGTATCCTGAAAATTAATAATAATAATAAACAATGACAGAAAACGTTCAAGGATCGACAAGACAATCCTTGCTGGATTGTGCAAAAGAATTGGCCTATCGGAAAGCTATATCAAAAATCAGATGGAGGATCATTATCACTTTGTCTCCATCCATGATGATGATCTTTTCTAACTACTGGGCCTTTGGGATCCGAATTGGCATAAAGTGGGAATTATATAATTAAAATGGAATTACTTCTTGGGAAGAATATCTAAGATATACTATATAGCATGAGTTTTCTTTTTTCTTTTCCTTTTTTTTTTTTTTTTTTGTCATTTCTTCCCTGGTAGTGAAGCAATAACTTGCAGGGATGGGGAGAATAATAATAATAATCCGGTTGATATGGTCGTGGTGGGGAGTGGAGGGGAGGGGAAGGGGGACAAGGAATTTTCCGATCCTAGTGATAGATAGATTGGATAGATCAAGGTAGGGACCAACATCAGCTTACGCAAGGGAGAGCCATCTCGATGGGGAATCTATTGAATGACAGATGCACACCAGTTGCGGAAATTCCGTCATTGAAGCTGACACGCATAATTTATTGTCTGCAGGGGAGGGGCAAAAAAAAAAGCATTCTGGCGAAGAAAGTTAGGGAGAGATTTAGAGAAAATGAAAAGGAAAAAAGCATCTGATTATTTTGAATAGGAATCGGAATTTTATAGTAATAATCACAAGAGTTATGAATACAGGCATCTATATCAGATTTGAATAATAATAATAATTATAATAGAAGAGGAAATCTCTCTTCAGAATGTCGGCAGGTTGTCAGGGGTTATAAATTATAGCCAACGTACTCACCAGAAGAATAACAATAGCAATAATAATAATAATTCGGTCCCTGGATCGGCCCCACTGCCACGTCCCACTGGTATTGTTCATCATTCGTCGTACCAAATAATCCCGGGTGGATAGACTTTTGCCTCCAGAATTTCCTAGAACTAAGCAAGTTCAACCTGCCTTTTCTCTACTAGTGCTCCATCAGAGAGGAGGAGATTAGAACTTATACCTAGGTAGTACAAACGCTAGCTCTACCGAGTTTCCGTACCGTACGATGCAGCCATAATAATTGGTCAGAACCGAAATCTCAAGTATCAAGCGGATCCGCCTGAGGAAACCGGCTCTGACGCCGTCGTAAAATTATTCCCACCCCATCATGATAATAGCGAGTTAGTTATCTCCAACTGCCCGTTCTCTCCTTTCCTTCTGGTCGGGTGGATTATCATCATCAGAATAATAATGAAAATAATATTTATTTATTTTATTTGGTTTTCAATTTGGTTGACTGTGTCTCCTGTTCTCTTGTTTTCCCTCCCCCCCAACTAAATCAACTTAACTTTTTTTCGTCTCTTTTCTAATCATCAATAATTCACTAATCCTAACCACCCACACCCACACACAACCTGACTACTCCTACTCTCACCCCTGTCAATTCCTTCAGTTTCGGACCATTTTTTAATTTTTAATTTTAATCGTTTTTGATTTTTATACTTTTCATTTATTTTTTATTATTATTATTGTCCTTTTTAAAATTTTTTAATTCTTTTTTTTTACTAGATTCTCCCCACTACACCTATCCATCTCCCCCGCTTGGCTCCCCTAAATAGTAATTCCTCTGCTTCTTCAGTCTCTTTTCTTCTCCCTCTTCTTCCCCGATCTTTCTCTTGGTCCCATTAAAAACTCTGTGGCCCATGTGGAAACATCGTCCCTCCTCCAGATCGGATTCCAAATCTGGGAACATCGATTCAGGCGAGCGTGGTTTCTTTGGCCGTTCGAAGAAGAAGACTCCGCTCCGTAAGTATAGTGTCTCATACTAGCGTTGTTCTCGCCACTTTGTGTTTGAATATATACCTGTTCTCTTTATTAATTTTATATTATTTACATTTCGTTCTGCTTTTGCGTGCTCCTTTTTTTGGTGGCTTACCTGGTGTCTTATTCTTATTCTTATTATCGTTTTAGTATTATTACTTTTCGTTGCTCTTTTTTCCTAGATGCTCTCTCTCTCTTTTTTCACTTCTTGATCACCTTTGTCATTGCTTTCTCTCTGGCGTTCTCCCCTATATTACCCGCTGTCTGTCTTTCCCCTCTCTTGTTATACTATAGCCATTCCTCCCCCCCTCCCCCCGGGGCTCGGCTGCCTTCTCCCTAAGCCACGGGGTGCGAGAGGTACACCCTCATCACCCCCCTAACCCTGCCCTTAATACTCTTATACAGGCCATCCACACTCTAGCTGTTTATTCTCTGCTATTCCATTGGTGTCCGCGGTCGTCTAAATTGCCACTCTTCCTCCCCCACTGACCTCGACGGACTTGCAGACCTTCCACGTCCGGATTCCCCCGCTCGTTCACCCCTCCGATCCTTTCGCTCATTCTCTCGCTCAGATCGACCAGACAGCAGTCTCTCCAGCCACACTGACGCCTCGCGGTCCCTTGCCCCCTCCACGGTTACAAGTGGCTCCTACTACCGTGACAATTCTAGCTCCGGCCCGCAGTTAAATTTGTATTCCAATAGCTCTCGTGCCTCTTTCAATTCAAGATCAGGCAGGCCAATGGCTGGCTTAATGAATGTTGACCGCACCAGGTCACGGAGGGAGCGTACGTTTGTTGGTAGCCAATGCGCTATCTGTGAGGAGCCATTGGAACACACCCTGCGCGGGGAGCGTGTGCTTCAGTTCTCTTGCACCCATGTCTCCCATGAGGCCTGCTTTTATGAGTTCATCCGGGAATTGGATGGCCAGTTTTGCCCCTCATGCGATGCACCTCTAGGTCTTGATACTAGTCGTGGGGGCAATGTGCTTGATATTGGTAAGTGCTTTTCTTTTTCTCTTTCTATTGCAGGCGATCTTGGAAGCGCTAACGAGATCAGAAAAATTAACAAGTATCGTACGCTCAGTAAACAGTGATACTGCTACTCAACGTAGTGGCCTAACAACGCCGACACCTTGGGATTCAGGAACCTCTCGAACACGTGCTCCAAGCGATGCAGGAAGCCGTCCATATAACCGGGAAAGTAGAGATCTATACAGCCGGCGAGACAGCAAGGACACAGGGAGTCAACGTGAACGAATTGAACGTTTAACTACGGGTTCCCGGCAACAGCATTCTCGGAATGGCAGTGCCGCCGGTTCTTCGGGCGATTATCACGACGGACGACGGCATGACTATGATCTCCAAGCCATGGAATCTGACCTAAGCCCACGCGCAACTTCCACTATGAAGAATCCAATCCCTGCTCCCACAGTGACCATCCGCAGCGAATTCCCTACAATCAGCCGGTCTCGCCAACAGCAGTCATTGACGTGTTTGATCACAGTGGAAGTCCCCGAAGGCAACTGGCGTCCTGATAGCGATGACTTGCGTAGTTCTTCAGCTGTACAGTTGCAAGTTAAGGATGAAACATACAGCTCTTCCCGCTTCCCGCCTGTCCAAGAGCCGAAGCCCATTCCGTTCGAACCGCAGGAGAACCTCGATGAAATAGCCGAAGAATTGAGGGCAAAAGTGGATAACTGGCACGGATTGGAATTTCAACGGTAAGCTGCTTCTATCATGCTTAACTGGAGAGAGAAACTAATGGATGCACAGATTCGGCAAACTTCGCTTACATGGCCATATGCGGGTAGGCAAAGATCGCGAATCCTGGCAGGAGCTTGAATGCTATCTCTTCTCTGAGATGCTTATCTGCGTCAAAGAGAAAAGGATTGCAGACCATCGTCAATATGATGACCATTCGTCAAAGCCGCGTTCCTCTCGATGCACACTAAAGGGCTCCATCCTGATCAAGAAGCACCTCAAAAACATTGAGGCAGTTCCTGGTATTTTTTCTTCAAAGTAAATTCCAATATTCCTCCAAAACACTGACCTTTTCTTCAGACGAGCCTATCCTCACCCTAAACCTATCTGTCAGCGAATTGCCTTGCTTTTTTCTTCGCTTCCAAAGCCGAAACCAACTGGATATTTGGCGTCGTGCTCTTTTGGATCTCAATGCCGTCGACTTTATTCCCCGGAGTGCAGAACTTGACCTAGATAATTCGGGCGCAGAAGAGGATGACTACCGAAATAGCAAGATAAAACGGCAGGCCTCTCTGGCTTCTTCATATGGAGCTGCACGGTCGAATAACACAGCCATAACGGACTACACAAATGCCGGCCCAGATGCCTTGACGGTATCCACCATTCATATCCCTCTTGACATTGTTGTGGTTATTCCAGTATCATCATCTATGCAAGGCTTGAAGATTACCCTTCTCCGTGATGCACTAAAATTCCTCGTACATAACCTTGGCCCTCGGGACCGCATGGGATTGGTAACGTTTGGATCGAGTGGTGGAGGAGTACCTCTGGTTGGAATGACTACTAAGTCATGGGGTGGGTGGTCGAAGATCCTCGGTTCCATTCGACCGGTAGGACAGAAAAGTCTTCGTGCGGATGTTGTCGAAGGTGCCAATGTAGCCATGGACCTACTCATGCAGCGCAAATCCTCCAACCCCGTCTCCACCATCCTTTTGATTAGCGATTCATCAACTTCCGACCCAGAAAGTGTAGACTTCGTGGTCTCTAGGGCTGAAGCCGCTAAGTTTGTGCCCCCTTCCAGCCTTGAAAGTTAATCAAGCTGACTAATTTTAGGGTTTCCATTCACTCCTTTGGTCTCGGATTAACCCATAAGCCGGATACTATGATAGAGCTCTCTACTCGGACAAAAGGGTCCTATCTCTATGTGAAAGACTGGATGATGCTTAGAGAGTGCGTTGCTGGTTGTTTGGGGGCTATGCAAACTACATCTCACCAGAATGTCAAGTTGAAGCTTAGGCTACCGGAGGGCTCCCCAGCCAAGTTTGTCAAGATTAGTGGCGCCCTTCATACCACCAAGCGTGCCACTGGTCGGGATGCGGAGGCAGCACTAGGAGACTTGCGGTTTGGTGACAAGCGCGATGTCTTAGTTCAACTTGTGATACCGCCTGATAATAGCAGCCACGAAAGCCCTCCCCAGGATGCTTGGGAGAGCTTGGTGTCTGGGCTAGAGGCTCTTGGTGGAGGGTCAGATGGTGACGATCAGCGTGTGCTTAGTGTGGAAGAGGTTCCATTGATCCAAGCGGACCTAACCTATGGCGACCTACTCCGTGATGGCCATCTCACGCATTCTCCGCGACCATCACTATTGGCAATCACTATGCTCCCATCGAATCCGAGATACAAGGGCACTGGACGGCCGAGTACCCCCCCAATACCCCCTCACCCATCGATTGTTCAGCGACGGATGGAGCTTCTTACATCTGATATGTTGACAAGAGCCCTAACACTTGTTTCCCGCGGACAACATGAGCGAGCGCAACATTTGTTGACTGAGACTCGCAGTATCCTAAAGGGCTTAGGCAAAGGTGGCCTTCCTCCACTCCCTCAGCCTGGGGCGAAGATTAGCTCTGGCGAGTCAGAGTCCCAAGGTGGCACTCCCACATCAACCTCCCCCAAATCCTCAACTTTCGACAACCACTCATCGGCTGCTTCCGACACCAACACAATCACTCCAGTCGCAGCCGTCGACCCGCAGACCATGCTGGCACTAGACGCGGATCTAGAATCGGCGCTCGAATGGATCAATCATCCGGCAGTATTTAGTCGGGATTCCCGTAAGGCAGTTCTCCAAGGCATTGGAGTAATCTCGTCACAGCGGGCCTACACATTCCGCTCACCATCTGAGGCACATTGGGCTCAACGTATCGCCGGTGTTCGACAACTGACCGAGCGATCTAAAGAGTGGCGGGAAACAGGCGACGACGCATTGACCGAAGAATAGATGCGACGTTTTATTTAGTACTATGATACTTGCCAGGTTGGTTTTGGTTTTGGTTTTGGTTTTTATTTATTTCTTTTTCTTATTATTTTTTATATTTGATTGTGATACCACTTTGTTCAACATGGCTGTGCGGCATGATACCTTGGTTTTGATTATTATTCCATTCGTTTCCATATCTTTTCTACTTCTCTTCTTGACCAGTGTATATGCGGTCTATTTTGGTATTGAAAATAGGGGTTTATCGGCCTGGGTATATATGAATGATTTATGCTTTCTGGTGGTATTTGTAGCCTTCTGGTGTCTATTATGAAGGGGGGGGAAAAAAGCCTGTTTTTCACCATATAACCGGTGTGCCTTTCTCTAGCTTGTAAATGAGATATGGGTGAAAGAATTAATCCTAACAATCCATCTAGATAGGTGCTGGGAGAATTTTGGGACCTAGTTATCCGGAATCCTGTATGGTATCACTAAAAGAATGATAACTTATATTTAGCAACTAATGGGAGGGTAAGGAACCCGAGATAGTGAAGGTAGAGAGCTATGTTTAGAAACCGGATGGTTCGAGTGGTCACAGTGATAGTGATGAGGAGCGGACGCCAATTTGAAAACCTAAAAAGAAAACAAGGAGAAAAACGAGAGAGGGGGGTGAAGAGGAGGATGGTTACCTGAGAAAATCTTTATTTAGAACATCATCTTAAGATGGTGGTGGTGGTGGGAGAAAGGATTATTGACGGGGTGACAGACGTAATCTTGTGCAGGTACAGGCGGGCTGTGCTAAAAATGGATTCTTCAGAGATGTCCATGGTCGATGAGGGCGGGTTCGTAGGAGGCTTGTCTTCGGCCCATCAATCAGAATGTGGAGGGACCACCTCCTCTGTAGGAGCAACTGCAGGAATTGAGGTGACCAGGAGTGCATTAGCTGTAGGACATGAATCTATAAATAAGTCTATAAATAAAGAATCATGGGAGAAAGAGACAAAAAAGAGAGACAAGATGGACGACGGTGTTCGGGGCAGGGGAGGCGCATAAGTAAACGGAGAGAAGCGTCAAGAAGTCGAAGATAATAGGGCCATGCAGAGATGAAAGGAATCTGACGTTTGACCATTAAGAACAGCCAGCGCTAAATTCTGAAACTCGCTAGCCAACGGGCGCCTCAGGACGAGCTTGGGGACACCACTTGGTCCCCACAAGGGCGCCTGAGGCATTCGATCCAATCAGATCACTGGATGCCCCAGTCCTCTTGGAGATACCTTTCCCGCCAGGATTTCGAGAAGGTCTTGTTTCTCGACTGAGTCCAGTTCGATCTAGGTAGTTTCCTTGTCCAGCGCGACTAACTCTGTTCTCTCATTGGTTTTCATACGATTTGCATTTCGCCTGTAGTTAGACTAGGACCGGGAAAGTGGCATATACCTACGCTTACCTACCTATTACCGCAAATGCACGCCTTTGCCACTACTACTACCACTACTAACCAACCCCCCCCCCCCCCAAATTTCAAAAGGAGAAAGTTGATATCATTAGCTTCGTTTGGAATTGATTATGATGGATAGGTAGTTCTCTGTTTCTTTTTTTAAATTTCCCTCACCGACCTAAACGTGTCAGCCAATCCAGACATCCCATCCCATATTCCCCGATATCGTCAACGATCAACTCCGTGTCTTGGCTCAGTTCCCTTCATGCTTGACTGACTACTTACTTCATGTGCTCGGCGGCAAATCTAGTTCTAGTTTACTTCCCTCTCTCTCTCTAACCATCTCTCTAAGAATTTAGATGTGCCAAGCCTCAAGGATAGACTAACCTGCAAGCTTTTGCACACGCAACTCACCCTATCATATCTTCTTCCCTGACCCTCCTTGAACTTACAATCCAGGCTGAAATGAGATGTGTGATGATTTGAAATGACTAAAATGAAAAGATGCTGAAAATAGTATCAATTTAAATCTTCCCTATCTATTTTTACTTTAATCCAGGTTCCTTTGTTACATCATTTACTTGCTAGCCTAGCTTCTCCGGTTTGCTATATGGCCCTATCAGCCTTGGACAGAGCCGATCAAGGTACGGAAATGTAGGATTTTTATTATATTTTATTTGAATATTGAAAAGTGTTTTTATCTTTTCTATTTTTGGCCTTCTTCTTATTCTTTTTTTTTTCTTCTTTTCTCTACGTTAGTTACGTTCTATAGTAGATCTAGGTCTCTATATCCCCTTTCCCTCTACATCATTGGTCACAAGACTTGACGAACAAAACGTTATCACATCGACAACATAGGAAATGATCCAAAAAAAGCTCAAAGCTCGATTGCAGCAGTAGCACAACGGAGATCATCATTCTCATCACACATAGATTGTGATCGTCTTCTCCGCAAAGTTTGTTGAAGTCATCTACTCTAATATTGTACCTGAGTATCTGAATCTCGGCCGTAGGACTACCATGTTCCAACAAACTGGGTAATACAGCTGTATTACAGGTATATCAATACAACGTTGTATTTCAGCCCTCTTCTTCCCACTGACCCTTCCATCCCTTCCCCCTTTCCCTGATATAACCTCCCAAGACTACCTTATTAAGGTAAGGTAGATCACAAGGTTCTAAAAGTTTCAATATTCAACCTTACATATTTATTTAATAATAGATAATCACTGTACACAAAGGTAGGTTAGGTAAGTTCGACTAAAGTACCTCGGAAGAAAATCCAACTTTGAAACGGTCTTTTATTTGCTAGGATTAATTTTCCCACCCGTCTTTTCGTGGTTCTAAGTCCCGTTCAGTAGGTAGTAAGGTACTTTTCTATTTGATTTGATTTGATTTTTATTTTGGGGGGGGAGGGGGGAAGAGGTCATTCGTAAACATTGAACTTTGAAGGGCAAATAAGTCAAAATCTCCTTCCGCTATCTAGAGTTACAATATCTGCCTACCTATCCTCTTTTGAACATCGCTTTGACCCCATACATCTCTCGAATATCTCTCATCTTTTTATCCTCCTCGTACATACACTACTACTTTAGGTCCCTAGGTTCAATGTTGTCCCCCACCCCACATTTCCGTTAACAAACCGAGTTTTTTTTTTTTTTGGTTAAACACGAGTGTTTCCTTTTTTACTGTGTAAATGTCTCCTCGTACTAATTGTATGTATAACCACTACCACCATTGCAACGAATTACTACAAATACCCCTCTCAATGGATAAATATATAACTTAATAAATAACATTTGTAGAATTAGTGATATTTTGGCACTCTTTATCTCTCGTTAATATTGATTTCCTCTCCGCTTTCTCCTCCTTTGGTATATTCCATATCTACAATCAGCTGATTATTGTCTACCCTAATCCGACCTACCTGGATAGAACAAAGTACGGGATGCCCGCTCCTCCTCATCTCCTCAAAATGAGAGTTCTGATTAAAAACAAAGTAAGATAAATAAATGAATATAAGAAAAAAAAGAAAATAAGAAAAGGGAAAAGAGAAAATGAGAAAAGAAGAAGCAAAGAAAAGAGACGGAATAGGAATTGAAGAAAAGAAATAAAATAAAATAAATAAATAAAAAAAGAAGGGACCATTCTGCTTCCTCAAAACCAACAATACCCTAGTCATCTTCGTGTTGTTTGATTTGACTGATCCGTTTGAGGCTGACACGTGGGAAACGGGAAATTGGGAAAATAAAGGCGTCATTCTCGGGGTAAGGCAAAAAAAAAGGAATCCTTTTAACGCCGCCGCCTTTGTCGCTTAACTGTTACATAGTGAGTTGGTGAGTTTACATAGTAACGACCTAACCTATAATCATATTGTCGTAAAATTCCTAACATTGAAAATGGTATCACTGTCTGTGCCCTACCTAGTGATTGATCAAGGATCAATCAAATAAGTCTCTGTTAGTCCCTAGAGTGGCTGATTCTCACCGTTGTTTACTCGTGAGGAGAAAGGATTTGCTTTGAGGAATGGTTTTAAGTTCACACCCAACATCTCGGGAGACGATATGGTTGGAGGGACGGTATGCTGTAGATTAACTATAGTCTTCCAACACTTTGAAATTTGGAATATCGCGCTCGCTTGTTTTTGAGGATAATGGGAAAGGGAGGGGGGAGGGGCTTTTCTTCTCCCTAAATGATCACGCTAATGAATATAATTCCTTCCTTTTCTCCTTCAATATCCCCTCATTAGCTAGTTCATGGTGGCTGCATGTTATAAAATTGACTGGCGTACGAACGATAATGGAAAAATCTAGTAGACACTTGGATGGTAAACTGATATGTATTAAGTTTGCAAGAGCCAACGCTTCTCTCTCCCCATGACTTGGGAGCACTAGTAAACTAATAACATAGATAGCGATTAGCGCATAAGACAAGATCAGCCACAAATAAACACCTCTTTCGCTTTTTCCAAGAACAATACCCAACACAATGCTGAAAATAAATGAAAAATGCTTCCAACTCCAACTCCGTTTCCGTACGTCCAAACGGGTTGCTTTCCTGACCGCCAGCGTTCCGGATATTCACCCCTCTAGGATAATGCACATGAGATTAAAAGCCAACAGCAACCACAACAACGATAGCAGTAGCAACAACAGAAATAGCAGAGATCAAAATCACTAGCAGGAGGATCATTGACAGACAGGCCATAGAAGTATAAGAAAAAAATAAACAAAAAGAGAGAGAAATTTCTCCCAAAGAACCCGTAAAATGTAGCTAAATAATGGATAATAAATTAACAGACATCATTTCCATATCCAATGGAGACCTGAAGAACACATTGCTCGCTATTTCTGGATCTGATTGACCTTCCTTCTCTTACCCTTTGGAGGAGGGTGGAGAGACGGAACACGCTTTAATGTCACAGTATGGGTGACAACGTGCTGAATTGTAATGGATCGTCCAGTAGCGCTGGTTGGAGATTCCACATATCGGATTTTTTGTTCGACTGCAGGATACCCAGATCGGGCGACATGGGCACTCTTGGGAGATTTACTTGTTGGAGAGTAAACATACGTCGGCGACATGCGAATGCGCCGGTAGGATGTTGATTCAACTGCAGAACGTGGAGCAGCTAGAGGAGAGTGAGGGAGAGACTTGGTTCTGCTCGTTGGGACATCGCCAGGGAAGGAAAGAGTAGATGCAGTAGATGGTAGAGAGAGAGGTGAGGGTAGCTGTTTGCCGTAGTTCCACCCCGAGTAATTTGTGGTAGCCGACTGAGGACTGCCAAAAGCAGGACTGAGGGCCTTGAGAAACTCTGTATACGCCGGTGGAGGTGGAACTGAAGGGCCTTTGCCAGTATTTTGCCTTGTAGGCTCGGGGTTGCTCGTAGCTCTGATGTACTCCTGAAGCTCCGAAGGAAATGTGATGTTCTTTGGAGTTTTGAGAGGATAAAGTTCAGGCCGAGGAGCCATTGTAGGCAGTATATTCTAGTGACTGCGAGATGTAGGAAAAAGGTGAATGAATTAAGAGCAAGGAGAGGTTATTTCTGGTCTGAGTCGAATCCACAGTTGTATCGATGATGGATAAGGGTGGAGAGGGGAGGATAAGAAGAGGGAAGGAGAGAGATAGTGTGTGGATATGTGTGTGGATGTGAAGCTGTAGTGGAGGTGGGGGGAATAAAGAGGATATACTATGGAAGGAATCAAGAGGAATAGGGACAAAGGTAATAATATAACCAAGTCAAGGTTGTTGAATAGAAGTATAGAAGGAGGCCGTGTTGGTTGTCGTTTCGAGCGCCCGTATAATACAGGTATGGATTATTGATAACGGTATCAATACAGAAAGATATTGGGCTGTGCTTGATTCTATTCTAGTCCAGGAATGGTTAGTGTGTCCAAGCGCCCATGAATCCAAAATAGCAACAACAGAATCAACAGGATGTCAAGACGTACAGGATCCACTGTCTTAGGCCAGCTAAAGACAGTTTCTAAAAAAAAACACACAAAGACTTGAGGTCTGGGTTATCTTGGTGCGCCTGATATTTTTTCAGAATCCTGTTGTCCCGATGTCTGAACCTTTCTTTTTGTCTCCTCGTAAAGCTCGGGTGAGATGAGTTGTTGGCGCTTAGACTTCCGAGTCGACACCTTGAAAATAAAAGGGTGGAGAGCGGGATCAACCCAACAAAGATATTATAATTTTCGATATGAATGAAGGGCAAAAAATAAAATCTCTCCCATTAATGAAGATATTCTCATCCTTATATGTCTTTTTTTCATCGCCCCTTCTGATCATATATCCTGAAACAAGTGTTACTTTGACAATTCTGCAGCTTTATCGCGCGGCTTCTGAATCAACACCATCCCGCGCTCGTTCCCACGAATCCCCGCATGTTTTCTGACTTGCTTCTCACGTTTCTAGGGCAGCTAAATTGTGCATGGAAGAGCTCGCGCTTCCAGAGTACGCAGTATTCATCTCTAGAAGGCGCGCGGCTTCCCTTACCCACAAGGATGAGGGCGCTTCCAACCTTTGAGGAGCCAACCCCGCTCGAGTCCTCCCAGGTTAGCGCCGCCCACATTAGACGTCTTGATGGCGTTGCATAGGATGAAATCGTCCTTAGTGATTCGTTTAATGAACCGCTCTTCCCCAGTAGTAGACACCTCTCTCACCCAATCAGTACTCTATAACTATTTCAGCCCCCTATGCCACCACTACATGCAGGAGCATGTTTGACTTGGCAAGAGACCCTTGCATACCAAGGTATCATCAACATTTGCAATAACTGGTTCCTACAGGCTCTTAACGATCAATCGCTACTTAAGTACTGTTTGTGCTTCCAACAGTTATGCTTCTCTTATTCGATCTCGCGCCTCTTGATATTTAGAAAACTATGGAGACCAATAATACCATTCGGAGGAAATGACAGACCATAGTTAGGAATAGCTTCAGTGGCGTTGTCCCCTCAACCCCTGCTTCTTTGAGGAAGTAGCGTATCTATATATCCCTCACGACTCTAAATATAACCCGGGCGTTAACGAGATAACAAGAACCCCCCCTTAATATTCAGAGCGCTTTTAATGCTCAATATCTCATGGCTATTGAGCAGATTGAGATGAATGCTTCGGATCTAGTTCAAACCTCCCCACCCAGTCCAGGTTTGCATCAAAATCTTCTATTTCCTAGATTGAACCTGAGCTTCCGTCCATCTATATCACGCCCAATGCTCCACTCTTTTATACAATTGTTTCGAGCGATCATGTTCATCTTTTAGTCATTGGGCTGTAATTCAATTCCGACTCTCCATTTGTGTTTCTGTTCGAAGCGACCAATTTTTAGGGGCAAGTTACTTTGAACACGGCAGGCCCAAATTGGGGATTTAATGAATCATAACCATGATTCTGTTCCCTTGCTCACTATTGGAATCTTAATCACTTTAATTTAAGCGTTTAGCTCTTAGGTGTACTTCCCAGAACCTCCGCTGTTATTCGCATGTTGGGGAATTAGGCCGCCGTAGATGAGGCAGAGAGCCTGGTGATGAAGCCTCTCCATTTGCTCCTCCCTCCAATCGTACGTCTCAATATGTTAACAATGTGTGGCTCGACTAACTACAAATCTCTCAGATTATCCCCGCCCTTCAAACAACTATCCATTCTAAGCATATATATTTGAACTTTTCGTGACTGGAATACCTGTTGCATTCGCTTTCTTGTTTAGGATAACAATTTGGCCAAATTATGTGGCAATACTTTTATACATGGTACATTTAAATAAATTCGCCGCTCCCCTAGCTTCTCGTATTAAGAGATGGTCTTTCTTTTTTGCCTTTCCCTCCCGTAGTTTAGCCAGAAACCTTTGTGTTACACATTCTCCAGCTCGAGAAAGTCCTTTATCCTCCAAATTTCATTCCTTATTTCGCCTTTTGTAAGTTACCCACCTAAAATAACACGGTACCCCTTGTTAGAAGTGAAGAGAAGAGTACCGATAGATAGATAAAGAGTTAGGAGAAATTTGGATTAGATTAGATTGCTCGTAGAACAACCGTGCCATGTCTACCTATCTAGTCATTCAAATATTCGACGCCCTAGCAGATGCCAACGAAAGTTATTGTAGATCAACCTCCACCCCCTCAAAGAAACATAAAAAAGCGCTCCTAGCCGGACTTTTGTCTATGGTGTAGCTCACTCTAGGAGACCGGGACAAAACAAATTGATTAAGAAAAATTATGTTCGCAGAACAAAATGATTGAGTTGCTTACAGGGACAAGAAATTCACCCTGCCTAGATATCTCTTTTAGCTCAGTGGTTAAGATTACGGTATTTTTCACGGCCAACAGAACTTAATGCTCTAATATTCAAATATGGCTGGTTATCCGTTTTCTTCACGGGCGTCGAAAGGAGAATATAAGTACCGTAGTCGATCCAGTAGTTAATATTTTCTACATAAAATCTAGTTCATTCTTTAAGTCAGTCAATTTTTTATTACAGGTGAAGGGTTTCTTCGACCTACAAGAGTAATTGGGTTGTCACGCAGAATGTACGGGAAAATATATAATGATCACAAAGCAATTTTTACGAACTCAACGGCTCGACTTCTCCTAAGCAGGGAAAATTTTTAGATGTAATCCCTTTAAGAGCGTAAAAACTAGTTGCCAAGAGTTTAGTCTCCTGAGAAGGGTGAATATATTGGTAGGTATGTACATCAAGAAAAGTTTCGTAATAAAGAAAATCGCTCAATATGTACTGGGAAGACCGTGGATAGTATGTGCAAAAACCATTTTCAACAATGACAGTGCTAGCAGTCAGCCACCCGCAGTACAAATAAGAAGTGAAGTTAGACAATATGCATTTGCCAAGCTCAGGAGAGAAAAGGTCATACATAAATCAGACACAGACAAAGATAAAAGCAATAGCTACCACCCAAGATAAAGAAGATAAATAAAAATCAGAGAAGAATAAGAAGAAAAGGATACAGAAGGAGGAGGAGAGGAAGGAAAGGGGAAAGGAAGAAAAATCGGAAAATGAGACCGACGTGGAGCCGGAGTCAGGTATAACTATCAAACGATGGTGACATATCCTGAGTGGGCACTTGGAAGAATTGGTGAGTCAACGTCCTTTACGCCCAATGGAACTGGCTCAAATGAAAACACCATATGGAAAAGAAGAATCGATCCAAGCCTAGAAATAAAAACAGATTGGAACAACGCAGTCGCTCCGAAGAGAATAAAAAGTATTTAACCAAAAGAAAATCCAAGTCACTTCCACAACGCCTAAAGAAATTTAAGCACACCGAGCGCCTTACTTAAGCCACTGTTTTCAGTGCTTAGCTTTTATATGAGCAAGTAACGCCACTCACGGCGCCTCATTGCATCCCGCCAGTGGACGGGTTGTTTCTTGATCCGCCGTCCGATAGTATCAATACAGGGAGAGGGTAGAGATGTCTGACCATATTGGAGACTTGAGGAAGCCGAAATTAGGGATGGGTCCGAATAAATTGACAGACTGGGATCATCAGATAGCCTCCAGACCTCGTTCAGGACCCGATACATTCGGCCGAAACTTCCAAAATCACTGCATTCACCCAGCGCGCTGGACCGCTGAGCCAAGAGAGAGCGGAAAGTACTGTTTGGAGTCGAGAAGGCACCTGTGATCAATAGCGGCCAGACAAGAGACCGATCGAATCCATAAAGTCCCGAAGGAATGAATTGGAGAGTGTTCGCAACTGTCTCGACTAAGTCAACTATGCTTTGCTCATCGTGTTCAAACCCTGGAAGAAGGCTATAGAGGTAGATACGAGCTGCCACCCGAAATATAGCGGTCATATTTTTGGTTAGTTTGTCGGCTTGTACCATACCGGTGGCCGACAGTGAGCTTTCAATGGTGGGATCGACAGAACTTTCTGCGTGATCAAGCTGGGCTACTAAAGCTGAAACATGGTGGCAGACTTCAAGGTCATCAAGCCGGCCTTCTCCTTTCAGGGAGTCGAGACAGGCAATTTCGGAAATCAGATACATGACGCGATCTTCACATCCCATCAACTCCCTTAGGCCAGATGAAATTCCACTCAAATGCTTGGTGCGATATGCATGAGCAAACTGAGGGGATTTCCCCAGCATGGTGGCACCAAGAATATCTATCCACGTACTGAGGGACATGCTAAAGGACGGAATTGTGAAAGGGCCTGTATCCACTAGGCCAAGTTTATTGACCAAGTTTGTAACTGCGGTAAAATGCTCATTCCACGGAATGTCTGGCAAGCCGTCATCAGGTTCCCCAACAGAGCAATGGAAGAATATCATAGCTAATGTTGCTTCTAGAATCGTGTCATGGCCGCTGTCTGCGTTTAACGCTTTACAAAGTTCTGAAACCGCCGCATATCGATGTCGCATGATATCCTTATCGACTCTTTTGCCGCGGCTTTTCTTTATCGTTTTGAGATGAATGGCAGACACACTAAGACAGCAATGATAGTATGATTTGTTTGTATCTAGAGAGTGTAAAACCTCTCTTGAGCGAGAGGGCCCCTCTTTGTGGAGATCGAGGATTGGAAACACTAGTCGTAGTACATTGTCGACAAAATGATAAAGCAAAGAGCGTTCCCGATCATTTGTACTCATTTTAGCTTCGAGATAGAAGGACAATTGCCTTGTGGGAAAATCGGAAGCAGTAGAGGAGGGGCCTTGAGAAGATGTGAGAGAGGAAGTTGAAGAAGATGAGAATGATGATGCCGAAACTGGGGTTCTTTGTGCTGGTGCCGGTGGATTAGTAAATCCCTGATACCACCCCTCACCTCGCAATTGTGGATTGGCAACGGGAGGAGTAGGCAGAGGCGGGGGGCCCATTGCACTGAGGAGAGAGGCGTTTATGTCTTGCGGTAAAGAGGGGGTTTGCACGTATGCCCTTTCTTCAGGGAGGCCGTTTTGATTGTATGGGTTTAAGGCCAGTGAAGCAGTGGTAGGTGTAGGTAGATAGGGCGCGGACGAATCATATGAATTAAGGTCGGTTCGAGGCAACATAGTATTCGTTAGGCTGTCGCGGTTGGCAGGAGATGGAAGTGCATGTCGGATATATTCTAGCGAAAAATCAATTAAGACCCAGCTTCCTAGATGCAGGCTATAAAGTAGAATATGGATTAGCTTACCTTGGAGAGCAGCTTCCTTCTCCATAACCTTGGTTTCTCTAATCTTATTCTTAATTTGTTCCTTTTGCAGATGTCGCGCCTCAATACTAATCCACCAACTTGGCTTCCTATATTCGCAGCTAACTCCTAGACTGCTGCATGCAACACAGGAGGGGTGACTTTCGTCACATTTCTTCCTTCGTAAGCGGCAAGTATAGCACCCTACAGAAGAAAGCCGTCAGTCTCAACTCATTAATACTTGTTGAAGCTGTTTGGTTGCGAAGTGGTCTCTAGTCCGTCTTTCCTTTCTTTCCTTCCCCCCTCTTTTCAAATTCGCCTTTTTTAGAACTTACCTGATCGCGAACGCCTATAAGTTTTTGTTACCATATTTCCAGGTTCCCTAGAACTTGATGTAGTTTCCTCCCCCCACGTTCTGATAGGTCGCAAAGAGCCACCACGCGAACTGGACCTCGTGGTATTCGACATGGCGAGCTATATGCGTTGGCAAACGCTCGCCTAACGTGGGGGAGTGTTGATGAATCTGGGTAACGAGGGCGGAATGTCATTCGACAAGCTCGACCGTGGATTGTCCACTCAATCCACAGTCAAGGCGAGTGATCCCGTGGTGTAAAATGTGGTGAGACACCACTCAAGACAAGAACAAAGGAGAAGATAAAAAGACTGACTCCCTGGGGAACTATTGAACAGAGTGGTGGTGCCGAACATGATGCCTTAATATCTTTGGAGGGCATAGCACTTTAAGTCCGATCCAAGATAATGCAAGATGCTTTGACGCTTCTATTTTTTGCACAATGACGGCGGCAGAGCTAACTAAGCTGCATGAAAGATGCACTACACCCACCTCGAAGCGCGGGCGGGGGAGATCTGATTTGCGAGAGACAAATAGTGGGCGACAAAGAAGCTAAATTTGGATCTTTCTTTGGCGGGTGTGCCTGGGGATGATCGAGGTTAGACCTGAGAACAAGAGGACTACCGGGGACCCTCGTCAGCGCCATGTACCCTTCTCCGGAATAGTTGGCGCCGCGGCTCCAGGGTTGTCCAAAGAGTCGGCGCTGTCATCGATCGGAGGCCGATTTACGTGGACGTTTATTTTGTATTTTCTTTTGTTTTCTTTCCCTTTTTTTTTTTCTTTTCTTTCCCCTTAATTTTTCCACATTCGTTTCATCCATCTAACCTTGACAGCACAACTTGATTGTCCTTTACAACACTCATCTTCTGTTCTTTCTCTCTCTTACCACCCTCCTTCCTTGATAAACGAAGATTTCTTTCGCCCCCGATACGAATGTAGTATATTGAGAAGCGCATTAGATCAGCCCATGCCCACTCCAGATACATAATTCCCCGCTATTGGCCAATATCTGTTTTAAAAATGAAATCTTTCCTGTCTAGTGGGCTGCCCGGCGACTGATGAAACACCGTTAGAGACAGTTAGTTGGTTTATAGACAAGGTCCACTGGGCGCCAAGCTTCCTTCTGCGGAGCGTCTCGCTTGAGCCATCAGCGCCTACAGCAGAATCTTTATTGGTTGCTTGCAAACCATGTAGCCAATCACCGAGGTCGATGGTGCCACTGGGCCCGTGCCGAACCGGAAAATCCTTGGGCGGGTATCCCCACTCTGGGATGTTCCTTGTTTCTTATTGGTTGTAAGGCGTTCGTTTCGAGAAATATATGCACGTACGCGCCCTTAACCTCAATTCTCAGAGCAGAAATCTTGCTTAATTGCTTATTAGGGAAACCCCCCAAATCATCTTATTCAACTAAATAATACATTCCCAGAGCTCGAAGCGCCCGGAGTTACCGGAAAGCCACCTTTTTAGCTATTAATAGTTGCTAAATTAATGCCTAATTTTCTCGTCACAGACCAATAACTTGTGCCCAATGGTCCCATGAAGTGACATAATTAGTAGCATTTTCTGCATGAAACACTGCACCCTACTGGAACGGGCAGAGCAACTCATGATCAGACCCAACACTAGTTTCACACCAGGGCTATCAGCGATCAAGACAAGCGCCCGTGGAATGTTTTTCCCACCCTCCATACAGGCTACTTTTTTTGACCAAGAATTTCAAATAGTCTCCTGGTAGATCTGGGGTTTTATTGAAACCAACACGAACAAAAATATTATCCTTATTGTTGTTGGGCTCTTGAACACCAGCGGGTGGTAAGCGCCGGGCTCTGCCAATCAACATAAGGTTGCGAATCCTTCTTGGGCGTCATGTTGGATACTTCGATTTTCATGATAGGTTTCAAGTGAGCTTATTTTGGTGTTTCAGAATACCAACATTTTCATCTCTAATCCAATAATATCCCCTAGAATCTGTAAATGACACTCAAAATTAGATCTACTTGGGTTCTAGTGTGAGGAGGCTTTCCATCCTGACCTGATTTTTTTGTATCTATCCCCCCGGCGATAAAACTATTCTAAGCCCAGAAGTTCCACCAAGCGTAAAACAAAAATCATGTGCTGGGAGTAGGTAGGGTCTTTGGATTCACTTCCCAATAGTTACTAGATGCTTTGATAAAACTGATTGGGCATTCCGCTCTCCAATAAGGCGACTAGGTCAGGTGTCATTTCTATGGAGGTTCCCATGTGACCTAACCTATGAAGAAAATCGCCGGAGGACCCTCCGCATATAAGCGAGCTGGCAAGAAAATAATTCAAAAAATACCCACAAAAATCGATATCTAGAAAAATGCTCATTTGGGTGATCTCCGGGCCAATATCCTCCGTAGATAACTGGCCACATGGAAAGTTTTGAAAAAGAAAATAAAAAGAAATAAAAATAAAAAAGGAAGGCAAAAAGAGAGCCTCACATGCTAATCAGTGAACTTGCGGTGACGCTTCCCTCAGACTAACTAGCAACGATCTTGGGAGTCGAGATAACAATATTAAAAAGGAAGATAGATAAAGAAATGTAACTTAAGTCCCTATAGACCACGCTATGGTATTTTAATTAGCGTTGGTAGTTATGCAAGTGTAGAACACGAGTCTCTCCGGTTAGGGTTACACCGAGTCTCGGCCTTACGAGTGAGAAGGCAGCCATTCGAAGCCATGATTGTAATTTTGATAAATTGGACGCCTCTTCCGATGGATGTGCGACGAAACAGATACCTATAGTCTTATGAATACATCTACAGTATTTGTGCCAAAGAAAAATGAAGTTGCTGTCTGATAAACATCGCAACAGGCCGGAAGCCATCCGGGGCAATATGGAAAGGATTCACCCATATGGTAGAAAACCTTGAGTTTTGATTAATGATTACTGCAGTGCTTGTGCATCAGTCACTTGGTTAGCTCCGCGTTGAGAGCTGCAGCCCTGAGCTTGGGGCCATTCCTATCATCCTCAGGTTACTAACCAGTGTGGTTTTCATCTGCCGTGTCTAGTAGTGTCCGTGATTTTATTATTATTTTCTATTTAATCAAATCCTTTCTCCATGCCGACTCCACAAATACCAAATAGTATGTGTAAACCCCCGAGACGAAGGTATTCAACAACAAATTTATCTGGATCCTTCGTTATTGTAGCTAATTTTCTTTTCGAAGGGATGATTTCCTAGGATTAGTGGCGATCAAATAGTAAAAGGCGTGCTGTCCGTGACAACCGGAGCGGCAGGTAGGATGTCTTTGACCTTGCAGTGAACGAAGCCACAATCTTCGCTAAGATGCTCGGCTCTACCGGTTAAGTACTTATTGGGCTAGATACGAAGGTGGCCGATGGGATATTTAATTAAAGTTTTGAGTGTGATGACGGTATTGATCAAACTATGTACATACATAGCATACTAATCGGGGGGCGGATGAATTGATTAATGGCGTGGACATGTCAAGGAGTGGTACTTTTGGAAAAATTGAGTAGATGGATGAAATCAAATGAAAAAAAGAAGAAATATCAAATTGATGGGGGGAGGGCCAACATGGAGACGGGAAATCCATTGGTATTTGAGGTCCGCAATTCACAATGCTAAAAGTGATGAGTGGATGGGATGAGCCGGTTCTCATCACAACACAACTTGAGAGGAGGGCAATCACACCAGTATAGTAAGGTTGGCGACCCAGCAAGAACATGGAGCAATAACTGTTTTAGGGAATATTAGCTACAGGAGCTTGAAGCAAAGAAAGATAAATGTGAGGAATAGAGGGTATATTAGCCCGAAATCCGAGGTGATCGAATAAGACAAGATGCCTTAGCGCCGGTCTCGCCGACCAACGGCTGGCCTCCATTCAGCCACCAGCCGTGATCACAGCAGTAGCGTCTTTCCCTTTAGCCTCTCATACAGCGTTTCCCCCTCACTTGTGTTCCATATCCTTGACAGATACAACTTTCCAGCCAACGAGGGCACGAGATCGATCTAGGTAGTGTTTCTCTAGCCGCTGTTGAATCCTCTCTGGCAGCAGAGTAGCCTATCACGTCGAAGGATATAGTACTAAGACGGCATGATGAAGACTGATTTGCCGCTTTCTGGCCCCCGCCTCCTGCAACTGCAGGTTCAGTCCATCACATCCATAGGAAATATTGTCTATGGGGATCCTGCCGTTTCGGAGGGATTGTGATGTGCTGCCGGCGCTTTTGGCTGTGGCGTGTGTTTCTTTTTGAAGTCTTTGGTCCCCAGAAGGTGGGCTCCGACTGACTGGGGTATACTTAACTCTGTGTGATCTCACATTTCGCCTTCGAGTCCTATCTTTCTAGAGACCCAACTAAACGCTATTCGTATCTCCAAGGAGAGAGCATCGAAATCTTACAGTTTATTTTTTTCTCGACTCTGGGAGTTAAAATATCACTAGAAGTGTATTGACCTGTCCGCTCACGGGGCTTCAGCTCCTAAAACCCTCAAAATGGTATTATTACTGACTTGTGCTTTGATAAAATCCATGAATTAACTCTGCGAATAGGTCACCAGTCAAGAATTTCAATCCTCGCTCGATTATTTGCGCGCTCAGGAGAAGATGTCCTATCTTCCGTCCCAACAACAAAAACGTCGCTCCCTGACTCGTTCGGTTTTATCTGACGCAACAGAAATTCTCGACACGGACTATGATTCGGATTCGGTAGAACACTATTCAGATCACTCTCCATATAGAAGTGTAGATTCTGTTAGCGCCCTTTCACCCCAAACTCACTCATATTAAATAATCTTTTTACTAATGTAAATCTCACTCTAGTTTGGGGCCGACAGTTTTACGACCGTATCCAGCCAGGATGAGCTGAAAACTCCAGATTCCACAGGTCTTACTGCATTTCACTTCCACATCGACGAGAGCCCTGTCAAAGGGCCCGTGGGCCCACATCTATTCCGAACCTCAGAGGACTCATTAGAAGCCAGACATCAAGTAGCCGCTGACTGGAATGCTGATAAGACCCCGGTTGTCGTCTCAACAACGTCGCCCTTTCATTATACGACGACTTCCACCACTGAGCTTCGGCGGAAAGATACCCCAGTACCCGACGCTACCTATGGACTCACACAAAGAGAAACCGAACCTGTACCTACATACATTGAGCCGTTGCAGGAAAATGTTGCCAGCTGGTCTCCAAATGATGTTGTCTCGTGGATGCAGAAGCAAGGTTTTGAGGATTCTATCATCGAGAAGTTTTTCATTAACGATATCTCCGGACCAATTCTACTTGAACTGCAAGCCGATGACCTCAAGGAGCTTGATATCTCCTCCTTTGGGAAGCGACACCAGCTGATGACCAGTATCCGGCAGCTTCGAAGGAGCTCTTCTCCATCGTCCTGCAACTCTCAACCTACACCAGAACCCCCGTTGCGAAATGATTCAATAACTCCACAAACAACGGCCGCAGATGTAGGTGCGGAATGCACGTCCTCAAAATACGATGAGGGAAGATACAAATACAAGTCGAGTTCCGGGATCGAGTACACCTTCCAGCAACCACAACAACACCGTCATCCGAAGCGTGGCCGCCGAGGTACTGATGTGGCACCTGATGATTCTGTTTCGATTGTTGCAATCGAGCAGCTTCTTCCGAAGCTACATGCATGTTCCAAGGGGGAGAACTGCCGTAAATGGCAGAAGCAACAGTCTAAACTTGCCCGCATGGCTAAGGATATGCCGGTCGGAGGCTTGGCTGGCTCTGTTCTTGTTACTGGCGACCCGGGAAACCCAGCCACTGCACAGGCTCTAGTGAGGACGCCTAAATCAGACGTGACCCCATCTATTCTTGCCTCCTCGGATGTCATGGGGCCAGGCCAGGTTACCAGCTTCCAACTATCCGAGGACATGCTCAATGGTGTTCAACCACGAGATCCACAGGAAAATGTCCGTAATTTCCTAAACTTTCAGCGTCTCAGTCGGCTTCAACCAGTATCAGATCCTTCCACCCCTCCGATGGAGCAAATGCCTTCTCCAGACTCTTCCGAATCGGCAAAGGGAAATCCTACACTTTCAGAAAATCTTCGCCATCTCCCAAAGCTTCGAATACCAAGTGTTCATCCGTCAGATGAAACAGAAACATCCGCCATCACTTATACTCAACGAACACCTCTCGCATCTGCTCAGCAAAGGGGGCAGTATCTCTCCCAGGAGAGTAGACCACAGATCTTTTCTCCCTCTGACTTCTATAGGGAAGACCCTCATTATGAGAAGAGTACTCCACTATCCGAAATCGATGCCCCTCTAACAGCTCTCCCACTGGGACCGGTTGAGAGAAATGTTTCCCAATCCGTACCGCCTGATATGCGATTCGGAGGTCGTCAGACTCAACAAATCCCTGACCCTCTTATCCGCCCGGCATCTACCAAGACTGACGGGCATAGGAGAATGAACTCTGCGTTAAATGGACAAAACTTGCCAATTTTGCAAACCGTCGACGAACGGGAACCGCTGCGACCCATTGAAACCCCTGAAGACTTTGCAAATACTCCTCGGGCTCCTCATTGCAGACCTAACCCCTTTAGTCCTATTCATGCCAACGATATCACTCACAGTGGCTGGATGAAGAAGCGAAAGACCACAAAGTTTATTCGCCACGAATGGGAGGATCACCACTTCACACTCCGGGGCACCCAACTTTCCATGTATGCAGATGAGGAAGCTTCCCGGCGCAATTCAAAGGCTCTTGAGCATATTGATGTGGATGACTATGCTGTAGCTTGTTCTTCCTTGGCTTCGAACTCGAAATTGACTGCCGCGTTTAAGAAAACCGTCTTAAAACGCAACGATGGTAGCCAAAGTGATGCCGCATTCGCGTTTTCGCTGATTCCTGCGGTGAATGAAAACAAGACTATTGACCGAAAGACTTTTTTAATGAACGGCCCAAAGTCACACCATTTTGCTGTCAAAACCCGCGATGAGCGCATCGACTGGATGAGAGAGTTGATGCTTGCAAAAGCTCTTCGCAGAGGTCGGGAAAGTGGTGATTCTCTCAATCTCAATGGAACGCCATTTTAAATTGCTCACAACTCGATTCTCCCCATTAGATTGGAGAAACTAGTTGCTGGCATTTGATGAATTTGATACCCATGTCTGTTTTCTTTTCTTTTTTTTTTTATTTTTATTTATTTATTTTATTTTTTTTTTTTTTTTTTTCAGCCCTTCCTAGTTATTTTCATTCCATACCCCAGCACCTACCCCATACAAGCATTGTTTGTCGTTCTTTTTGTTGATTATTTATACACTTTTTCTGTCGAGTCACATTATTACGACTATACGAATTTCCTTAAGATGAAAGTCCCCGGCTTCTTTTTTTTCTTTTCAATGTATCTTCTTGATTACCGTTTTTCATTTGTTTACAGAGAACAAAACCTAGCTAGATGGGGTACATGTCGAGTAAGCAGTTGATGGCTCACGCCTAACTCACTACACTTAATGTCGCTAGCAGTCTTGAGCTGGAACTTATTGACTGCTGGGGGGATCGTGCTTGACCCAGAAGGTACATGTATTTATAGTTATCAATTAGTTATCATATATTTACAAGGTATGCTGTTTACTGAAAACAACAAAAGGAAAAGAAAAAAGAAAGAAAAGAAAGCCGGCGTTCAGGTCGTCATCCTTTCTAACTTGCCCGATAAATTATTATGGTCAATCCTTCAATAAATCGCATCACATTTTGAGTTTCAATAAAAATAAGTGGATGAGCCTGGCGCTTAATGCTCAGATAGGAGTGGCTAAGTTGTTACCTATGCAGATGTTAATCACACCAATACTGTTCAAGATGGTAAATTAGCAGATATTTCCCGCCCTGGCCTTTGCACCAATTATATGACATGTAAAAATGTTGTTGGGTATTTCCTGATAGCAAGAGTGCTTGTGACTTGCAAGAAGCAAGCGGGGAGGCTGGGTAGCAACTTGGAAGGATTGTTCTCCCCTCAATCCTCACCGACAGCAGCCGACAAATTAGGCCTAAGATGTGGCAGGATTCTACGGATTCTTCAGTTTGAAATACACTAAGAGCCCATTTCTTGGATTTATTGGCATTCCTGAGATTTGATAGGAGGTTTGCCGTAAGAGGTCGCGCCATTTGGAGAGGCTGATTCCTCTGTGGCCCCAGTGGTTGTTCCTCCCACGATTTGACTTTTGACGGGGGAGGGGTACGCTCAACGTGTCTTAGTCCAATTCCAGCAAATCGAATTGGCTTGGTCCTTGCTAGACCGTTCGCGCTAAATCTTTCTTTTTCTTTCATCTTAGGGGTCTCTTTTGGCATACACACGATACCTCACCCTTTTCGACATTCTCCTTCCCCCAACTACTAGTTCTACAGCTTCACTTCACGCTTTTGCTACCCTACTCTTCTCCCCCTCCCCCGAAAAACTCCAAGAGCACTTCCCCTTCGCACATCGCGATCTCCTCATAACCACCTGCGCCAATAAATGTCACAAATTTTCCTAAAAACAGGATGGCGAGTGTTCAAGGCCTCCGGGTGCAACTCATGAATGCGACCCAATGCGCCCATATTGTCATGCGTTGTCTAAACGGTAGCCGCGATTCTCAAGAATCGTCGCAACGAGCCATCATGTTATTAGTAGACATTCAAGACTTCATGCACCGACTCAAAGATCAGATTAGCTGGGGTGGGGAGAAATGGATTTTGGAAATCCCGAGGCTCGAGGCTCTCGCCGAACTATTAGGATGTTTTATCTTGACAATGAATTCCATAGAGCTCTACCTCCAACCGGGAGGGGTTGGTGTGGCCTATTATCGAAAACATTTGCTTGAGCGAACATTTCTGCCTCGATTGGAACAGTATAAACTTCTATTACTTCTTTCAATGCAGCCAGACTCAGGGTCAGTTTATGCGCCGGGAATTCTACTTCGCACCCAAGATTCCGTTGTTAACTGGGTTTTATGTTTCTAGTGAGCGATCCACTCTAGATAGGAAGATCCGATCCAGTCTAAGGTCCTGGCGGGAGGTAGAACCAAGTATGCTCCTAATTCATGTGCGCGACAACTATCAATTTTAAGTCTTGCTAAACTGCCCTTCACAGATCCGAAAGTCGATATTCAGTTTGAAGAACGTATTCTGAGCACTACAAGTCGAGTGTCGTCAGAACATTTTATCACTCTTGCGGACTTGTGTAACCGCCGGCTCCCAGGAACTAGCCGATGGATCTTCGATGACACATGTTATAAACGTTGGTTACTGGGCTCATTTAAGACGCTATACTGCATTGGACCCCGTAAGTGGCCCTTTGAATTTCCCCAACTCAAAATTCTAGAGTCTTGCGCTAACAAATGACTTTAACGGTAACAGCGGGGGCGGGGAAAACATTTTTATCGTATGTATCAACTTCATTATTAAGCTGAAAATCGTGGATACATTAAGCTAATATGCGTTCGTCTCTAGATCTGCTGTAATAGATTATTTACAACGTACATTCACCTCGCCCGATGTTGCAACAATCTTTGTTTTTTGTCAAGAAGAGAAAGAAAAAGAGCAGACCACGTTAAACCTTCTTCAAACGATACTCGCTCAACTTGTTTACCAGAGAAAAGGACTCTCTTACGCCTCCTCTTCCTTATATCAATCTGAAGTTCTGACAAAAGGGAAGGGTTCTATCAAGGCATATCAGAATGCGATTCGTGCTGAGGTGGATCGGTTTTCAAAAGTTTTCATAGTGATTGACGGGTTAGATGTGTTTTCAGACAAGGAGCGTTTTCTCAGCCGGCTTCAAAAGCTCCCAGAACAGGCGCAGCTTTTAGTTACCTTGCGAGAAGTAACCCAGGTTGGAGATGCTTCCTATTTGACTGTGCTTGCCCCGCCAGATGACATCCATCTCTATGTTGTCTCTAGGATCCAACAGGATTCAAACCTCAATAATATGCTTACCGGAGGCTCAAACCCGCGGCTATACAAAGCTGTTGTGAAAAAGGTGATAGAAAGGAGTCATGGCATGTGAGTACTATATTTCCCTTTGTCTAAGTGTAGGTCCAGCTTATACTAAGTTTCCTCCGCCAAGATTCCTCCTTGCCAAAATACACCTCGATATCCTATCACGCTATGCGGACAAAGGTCTGCTCGAGAAAGCACTAGTACACCTACCACAAAGTTTCAGTGAAGCATATGGCGAAGCAATGAAACAAATTGTGAGCCATCATCCAAGTGCCACCTGTTACATATATTGGACTTTATATGCTCTCCGGCCTTTGTCCGTGGAGGAGCTAAGATTTGCAACCAAAAGCCTCCTTGTGAAGGAAGTAGATGAATCTGTGAGCTTCGAACACACTTTGCTCACACAGAGTGCTGGGCTCTTGACTATTGACGCGGTCACTGGTACTGTTCGCTTCGTGCACAGAACAGCGAAAGAATACCTCAACGGCGCACCAGCCAGAGTTTTCTTCCCCACAGCCCAAAAGGATATCGCAGAAACCTGCCTAACTGCCATTACATCAGACGACATTGTCGACGACTGTTACTTCAATGGTGGAAACTCTCCTCGTAGCACGGGTAGTGGATTTATCAACTACGCTGCTACACACTGGGGCTATCACGCACGCGATATGCCTGAGGATGAACAAACTATCCAGGTTTTGATCAAGACGTTCCTCAATAAGCTTCTGTGGAGACGCCCGCCCATGCAAGTCTTAACTAATGAGACAAGAATACCGTCAATCCTCGGGCTTGGAAAATATCCCCAAGACTGGACACCACTTCATGTTCTTGCTTATTTTGGGATCCTAGCCAAATCAAGACGGCTTCTAGCGCAAGGCGCGAATATTGACGCAAATGATAACTCGTTTCGCCTTACACCCTTGCATTGTGCTGCTAGCCGCGGGCACGATGAGATGGTAGAATTTCTGCTTGATAACGGCGCTGATGGCAATGCCGCTGCCCGAGACGGTAGCACAGCCTTGCATCTCGCCACTCAGTCCGGTCACAAAAAGGTCATAAAGATCCTCCTCACTCGGCGGGTCAATGCTCAAATTGCAAATGATGAAGGGGCAACCGGCCTCCAGGTGGCTGTGAACACCGAATCGGATGAAGCTGTTGTTCCTTTGCTCGTGAAAAACAAAGTAGATTTGAATACCCGTAACATTCGGACTGGTAATACAGCGCTCCATCTTGCCGTAGAATGGCGACGCCCACGAATAGTTCATTACCTTCTTGATCGAGGCGCCTCGATTGACATGACTAATGAAGATGGGTTAACCCCTCTTCAGCTGGCTGTCAAAGTTGACAATTGCGAAGCTATTTCTATACTGCTCCAGCGATGTGCCCAACTTGAAACTCGCTCCTTATCCGGCTCTACAGCCTTACAGATAGCGGCTCATGAAAAACACTGGGTTGCATTTGATTTGTTGGTAATTGGTGGCGCGGATATAAATGCCTGGAATAAGGATGGAGAAACAATGCTTCACGAGCAAGCAAAGCAAGCCAACAGCACATCCATTGCATCAAAGCTCCTAGATTCAGGCGCTAACATTGAAAGTCTCACCGCACAAGGCTATACCCCGCTGCACTATTCCGCAATCGCTGGGAATAAGGAGATGTTCTTATTTCTGCTAGAACGGGGCGCTAAAATCGACACTCTCTCATCCAAAGGGGAGTCAATCCTTCATATTACCCCTCCCATCAACGACGACTACCTCGATATTCTCAAAGTTGCTTTAGAATACGATATAGATGTAAATGCCGTGTCTAGTGGAGGCTACGCAGCCCTACATCAAGCCGTCTGTGTTGGCACGGGGGCGCCGGATCCCTCCTTTGATAAGACAACAGAGTATATCCATTACCTCCTCTCACAAGGAGCAGATGTCAATGCCCGATTACAGTCCATTACAGAAGAAACTCCCCTCCACCTCGCCGTCACTGCGATTGTACCTCGGCCGGCACTCATTCTTCTACTCCTAGAAGCGGGCGCAGACATTAACGCGCTAACATCGGACGGAAAAACAGCCTTACACCTTGCTGCAGAGCGTGGGCGAGAAACCATATTCCGTATCTTATACGATGCTGGTGCGGATGTTTCTCTCGAAGCACCAGACAGTGCAAAGGCCGACGACGGTCACGGAGTCGGAAACACTGCCTTTGACCTTGCTTTAAAAAATCCTTTTGGTATGCTCTGGTTCAACGAAAGGGGTGAGTTACGCCCTCCTGTCGTTGAGAAAGGTAGGAGAGAAAGTATTGGAACCGTCATCGACGATGCAATCACAGACATCCACACAGACATCCACACAGACATCCACACAGACATCCACACAGACATCCACACAGACATCCACACAGACATCCACACAGACATCCACACAGACATCCACACAGACATCCACACAGACATCCACACAGATTTCCACACGGACATACAGACCGACCTGCAAACCGACATACAAACTGATATACAGACAGACATGCAAATAGAAGATACAGATTCGGATAAAGATGAAGACGAGGACGAGGTCTATGAAAGTGACGAGATCCAGGAAACTACTGCAGCGACTATGGGAAGGAATGAGACCCCATATATAATGGTTTAGACGGTTTAAACTCCCCATATTTTCTCCTCCCTCCCCCCAACCCCGAAAGCCTTTTTTTTTTTTCTTTTAACTTCTGAAGAAACGATCTATGCAATTTTAGCGGGTATATCTGCATTCAAAAAGCACTGCATGCATGGTTTTTAACCTTGGAACTTTTTCAAGGTCACAATGATACCCAATTACCCTATATTAAATGAGAATGGGAAGGCAATGAACATTGGTCTTGATTAATATTCTCAATAGAAAGAAGAAACATATATATAGTAGAAATTATAAACTATGAACAATTTCCATTGAAACACTTGCTGTAAAAGTGAAGTTATGCGAAGTTCTTCTTCTCAGGTTGCATCGTTTTAGTTTGGTTGTAGCAACTTATAGATTATAAAAAATCTTTTCTATTTTTCTAGTAGATTACTTTCGTGAAACATATACTCTAAGTACACCAATCAACCCATCATCCGGATGACGATATACACCCACCCATCCCCATAAGCCGAACACCGAACGACCTCCTCGACCGGGGCCGACATAGGCACAGCGGCGCCATGCAGCACGGGCTTCGCTAGTACGGGGGTCCTCCGACTAGGAAATAGATTGGGGAGTAAAGAGTGCAAGGCGGATCCGATGGTTTGCGTCGCATTGCCCGACGTTGAACCGAGGCGGGAGGAGAGCAGCATTGACTGACCGGTTGCGAGACTGGATGCGGCTATGGTAGGGGGCAGTGGGGATTGCACCACTTTCAGGGATGGAGAGTCTAGTTTTGGTGGTAATGGGAGGAAGAGACGAACGGGGAGATTGCGGAATGGTTGGGAGGGGGGTGGGAGAAGAATATTTGAGATGCGTTGGAAGGAAGGGAGATCAACTTTTTTTTTCCATTTATTAATTCAATTATATTCATGCGGCCTTTCCTTTCGTTTCCCTTGGCTTTGAAGATAGATATGCATATTCATAAATAGAGAAATATACATATAGACAATCAAAAAAGAAAAGAATGAATTAAAAGAGAAAAACGGGGGCTGAGAGAGACATACCATCTTGAACAGCCTTCCATAAACCGGACGAATCCTCTTTAGAAAGACTCATGATACCTTTCCCAGTGCCATTACGAAGGAAATCCGCCTCCTTCACACTGTTAATAAAGGCATCGTTCATAACCATACCGTTCGCGTCGAGTCGAACAAGCTCCTCATCCGGCCAGTCATGGAAGTGAACGATAAGCCGCCAGGGGAGAGAATTCCCGCCGGGAGGGTGATGGTCGCCTTCCGGGTCCTCCGATTTGGGAGGCCTCGAGGCAGCAGGATCAGCGCCTGCGTAAAGATCATACAGCAGACCGATGGGATAGTGCCATTTCAGTGGGACGCCCTCAAAGGAAAACCAGCCATCATGGGGGCGGGAAGCGTCAGGGTCGATGAGTGATGACGAGAAGAAAGCCTTGAGTCTGGGGAGTAGTGAAGGAAGATATGATATCCTCGGATAAGAGATCTAATTTGTTCCGAGATATCAGAACCGGGAGGGAAGGAGGAAAGAATTAGCCCGGTGTTTGGCTCCCACACGCTCTCTGTCTCTCAAGGGAAAAATAAAAATAACATGATAAAGAAAAATGTTATTTTCAAAACTCAAATTAAATGGCCTACCAGGTATGGATCTGTCTGGTCATAGGTGCGACTTTCAGACGGGGCTAGACTGATGTGTAGGGGTAGATGGCCCTCCCAGATGGCTTTCTGGATATTGTTTAATGTGACTTGTTCCATGGCGGCTGATGTGAGCTATGGCGGGCTACTATTAATTATTTAATTATTTGACTTGGGGTGTCATAAATCATCACTACGAGGGAGATATTAGTGCATGGTCCCCACTATAGATGAATGGATAAGAGAGATGAGATGAGTTGACTTGGGTTGATAACGGAGATTGCCCCGCGGACTTACAATGCGATCATTTCTTGGTTGCATTCTCGCTTCTCTCGGCTGAGACGGTCACAAGGGCAAGGGGGAAGATGGGGTTATCGGCGAGTTATAATCAAGAATGAACTAGGGTTTGGAATTGAATGGCTGAGATGAGATTCCTTGAGATGGGAGGAGGAATGATTAAAAAGAACGACAGTCCAGGCCATCCATGGCGATGTTTGCACGCGCTTCCAAAAGAGGCAATTCTCCCGATTGGGATGTCACACGTGATATAGGTCGACGTCTCTTCCTGTACTTCATCACAGACATTTAACAGTTAAATTTAACAGATATATTCTGGCAATATATTTCCACCTCTGTCATTATTGTTTCTTTGAAGCAATTCTTTGGGTATTCTTGAGAGCCCTACTTATATGCTGACATCATGCCTACATATGGTAATATATATTGTGGAACAAAATAGATTCAAAGGAAACTAACTAGATTAAACATATTGGTACTAAAAATTACGATTTACTTGAACTACTCTATTTGTATCTGAATTAGTATCCTTACCATTGGTAGGTAGTTTCTTACCCTTATAAATTGTTACTACCACACCAAGCACATACTCATCCGTCCGCTAGGCATTTACTTATTTAGCATCTTAAGTCACCAGCCAGTGACACAAAACTACTTCCCATTGAAATCCTACAAAACATATGCACTTCCATACCTAAGTGAGATAGAATTTATTTGAGCTAAGTCCCCGTCAAAAAGTCAACCAAAAAAAAGAAAGTAGAGGGGAGAAAGTAAAAAAAGAAAAAAAAAAAAAAGGGCGAGGCGCAAAAGCAACTTGCAGAAACACTGATCTTTTTTCATCCTTTTAGGTCTTTTGCCTGAATCACGAAATTCACAAACTGTGCTGATGAACTTGCCCAAGCGCCTCAATCTGGGCCGACCATGAGCCCGGCGGGTGCCTAAGTAGGAGGTAGAATGCGACCCAAACCGATCTACCTTTTCTGAAGACGCCCGCGATGATCCTCCGATCTATCTCGTTTTGATCTGCTTTGCATGGATGGTTGATGATGATATCGATCCCCCGGGGTTACCCCTCTCAACTTCCTTTTTCCAATGGGGTAAACCGAGCGCGCCTCTTGCAATAGTTATCAGCATACTGCGGCGGGTGGGAATGATGGCGTTGATAGTAGCGATATGTTTACATGTATGCACAGCACATACATGGGCGAGCAAACACCTAGATAGGAAATCGATCAGTAGACAGGCGATATTAAGAGAGATGGAATAGAAAAACTAGGTAAGTAAATCCCGAGTGAACCGCTTGACTTTTTAATAGTGACATCCTCACAAGAAAAAAAAAAAGAAAAGAAAATTACAAGAAAAAAAGAAAGGAAAAAAGAAAAAATAGCAGAGGCAGCAAATGTCACTTCTGGGGTCTCGTCATATCATTTCGATATCGGAGATTGACGAATTACAAGTTGTGATCGGAGGTTTGGGACGGCTATCACCATCATCCATCACACTCAGAAACTTAGTGGTTGCCTTATGTCGCCTTGCGCCGTTGATGTGATTGAGAAGAAGAAGAGGGGAAGAGAAAGAGGAGAGATAATTCTCTTTATTGATAGTGATGGTGACAGCGAGTCGCAGGAGTTTAATTTTGTATTTTTTTTTTTTTTTTTCACGAATATTTTCCTATAACTTAGGTTGGTTACAACGTCCGACTTGACGTTTCTCTAAGGGGTCAAGTTCTCTCCTCCTTCGCTCCTCGAAGGGCATTTTAGTTGCTTGTATTCGACTCCTATATGCCTTAGTAATTGAAGTCCATAGACATTAGGTAACTACCATAAATTGCACCCTATCTTACCTCTACATCCAGAACACGTGCATCTATCCTTTGAGCTAAGTCTACGTCTCCAAAAGAAAACCAACTACCTATATATACCCTCCCTAGCAAAGAGTTTGTAAATCTTGACAGTTCGAGGACCTGTTTGTACTTTTTTTCCCTTTCTTTCTCCCTGTCATTCACCTGATGAAACAAAAGAACCAGAACTCAAAAAAGTGGACATGAAAATCCCAACCCTGTGAAGCAGCAGATCATGGGGTCTGCTTAAATTAAATTAATCATGATGGCGTGGAAGGGAGAAAACAAGAACCACGATCAAAATTAAAAATAAAAATAAACGACAACCAAAAAAAAAAAAAAAAAAAAAAAAAAAAAAAAAAAAAAAAAAAAAAAAAAAAAAAAAAAAAAAAAAAAAAAAAAAAAAAAAACCAAAAAAAAAAAAAAAAAAAAAAAAAAAAAAAAAAAAAAAAAAAAAAAAGGGAACAAAGAAAATAAATAACTAGTTAAGTAAAGCCAATAACCCCCACGTCCTGTCCTACAAGTCACAACCACAACCCCCATTCATAATGAGTAATAATAAATATTTTCATCTTTCCCAAGCCTTGAAAAACAAAGGTACTACCTAGGTAGGTACTTACCAGGTACCTTTCTGAGTTTACCTATTATTATTATCAATTCCTATCCACGTACACTCTAGCGCTATATTTGTATATTTGCATAGGTACTACTAATAAGTACCTCCTCCATTACCTGCCCCGCCCCCAACACACAGCACATAATACCTACCTAGGTAGGTAGGTACCTTCCACCTCCTGACAACCCGGAAATTCCAACATCTCTGTAGCTAGTAAGGCAGTTAACTCATGAAAAACCTGGATCTGAATCCGACGAGTCGCATTCTGCAGATCATGTCAGTCATTCATCAAACGTCATGGCATTTCCTTCGATGGAGGGCTTTTTTCTTTTTTTTTCTCTATTAGTAATGGATGTTTATGTTCAGTGCCCTGCCATTGGTTAAGTTGTTTTTAGCTAGTTAGCTCTGGCCTCCCTACCTATACCTAGATACTGATGAATGGGATGGGGAGGTCATTTGACTACTACTGCTACTACTAACAGACTGAGATAATAATCATTATTTTTACGATGTGTAATTGATTGTTCTCTCTCTTTTTTGTTACCTTTGCCCCTTTTGTTTATCTCCAAGTACTCCCACCTGGGTAGATAGGTAGATACACATACATACATAGGTACATGCCTATGAGAGAGTTATTCAGAGAAGTAAGGTATCTTAGCGTAGTGCGGACGGATATAGACGTGAAATGGAATGGGGGTTTTTTTTTTTGGAAAGAGGGATTTTCAGAATATATTCTAACTACTACCTACCTACCACTACCAAACTAGACAGATATATCCTCTTTGGTACAAATTAAACTATGAACGAACAAAAAGAGAAGAGAAGAGAAGAGAAAAAGGTACATACAAACTCTCCACTAGCAGGTAGGTGGATGTGAAGGATGACTAACAATATGAAGCTACCTCAGGTACTTATATGTATGTTAGTACATTCCTACATTCTCTCATTTAATATATGAACCTATAATAAAATTCTAAACAGTATATAAAACTTATTAAAATAAAAATAGAATAGAATAAAATAAGATCAAGCGTGTCTTGAATTATAATATCGCAAGTACTGTACATATGGGCTGGGCTCAGCTGGAGGGGTTCATTACTCCCTTGCGTCACCCGTCACCAGCTGTCTGTCTGTCTGTCTGTGTCTGTCTGCTTGTATTTCTATCTATAGTATAACTGTAAGTACCCTACCCAGCCAAGACCATAGCCATAGCATAGCATGGCGTCCAGTCCACGGGTGGGCACAATAGCATGGCGTAGAGATAAACTAAGCATGCTGACTGAGGTATGTAGGTAGGTAGGTAGTGATGTCAATCTTATTATTACTCTTCTTATTATGATTATTATTAGCCATGCTCATATGCCAACATCCAGGACAAGACAGACGCAGGCTGCAAAGCAAGTGTCACACTCGCACTCGCACGCGCACGTGGAGATGCAGAAAAAAGTAAGATAAAATTAAACGTTTGGAATAAAAATGACTCTTTTTTTTCCTTTTTTTTTAATTTTATTTTTGTGAGGCCCTCTGGGTGGGAGGTAGGCATCGCCCACACCCCTTACATAAATCTACCTAGTGCAGTGCAGTGCACTGCCCACTGAACTGTACTTACCGACCTACCTACCTGCGTAGCGACCTACCTACCTGCCGGGGATACTTCGGAGGCTTGCCTCGTGGTTAGGCTACCTGCCTTGGTGTAACTCTCCTAGGTAGGTACTAACCTATCACCTATAGCCTATGCATGACCTATTACCCATGGATAGCCAACCGATGATAATAGCTTGGCGTAAAATATGGTAGCATATACCTCTACCTCCTCCATCTATGTATCGGAATGTTGAACATGGAACAAGAAAACAAGCGAGTATCAATGGATCAGCTAGTTAGTTTCACAAGGCCACACCTCACCTATTAACATGGAACTGATTCTGTAACTCCCTAAATCGGACCCCTCAACCTGGCGAATTATATACTCTGGTGTGGTGGTGGAGAGTCACCGTACCCACCTCGGTACCTTAGGTAGGTGTAGGTAGATAGGCAAGATCTCAGCCCGGCGAGTACTACTGGTTCCCGCTAGGTAGGCAATATATCATGGATCATCATCCATAGAGACGAGAGGACGAATGAACGTCAACGTAAACGAAAAGGAAACCGAATCGGCTCGGCTCGCATAACCTATTCTGGGATGAATGGGGCTGCTAAACGAGTTTTCATCAGGTAGGTTTCTGGGGTATTTTAATATAAGCTAGGTAGGTATATTTATAAAAAAGAAAAAAAAAAGGGAAAAGGAAAAAAGAAAAAGAAAAACACATCGGGGGTTGGATTATTTTTCTTTTTCTTTTCTTTTTTTTTCCCTGCTCATGGTGGTGATACAAGGCTAAGTTAGTGGATGATTGTGCTGTGCATCTATTACCTCCTGTAGATACCTGGGTTGGTAGATAGGTAGGTCGTGATAGTGCCATGTCTGTCCAGGCTGGAGTGGCTGGAGTATTTCCTAATTTGATGAGGTGCGTGTTCGTGTTCGCAATAATGAATAGAGATAGTCAGGATGGTCCCTGTCTTAAGGTGATGACGTATGAGGGGAATTAAAGGGAAAAATTTAAAAAAAGGGAAACTAAGTAAAATAAAAGCAAAAAAAAAAAAAAAAAAACAACCAAAAACAGACAAAGTCTTGGATTGATCATCTCTGTTTTTACCAATTTTTCATCCTGGGTTAATTTCTGCCCAGTGAGGGAAGAAAAAAACAAAAATAACATTCAATAAAAACGTTATACGTCTAGTCCCTGAATCCGATTCAGGGACGAAAAAAAAAAAAAAAAGTTATAAAATAAATAAAAATAAAAATAAGACGAGGAATAGTTAATAGTTAGAAATTAAAAGCGTGACGAGTTCGCGGGAGGGCGTCCAATAGCATACCCCTGGATTGGGGACTAGGATGGGGGTTCGAAGGAAAGAGAACCAAGCATTGCACTAAAATCCTGGCGGGGCCTTGTTCGCGACTGCGACTACGATTCAGGGTACAGATAGTCAGATAGTAGTAGTAGTGGTAGTGGATTGAGTAACAAGTATGCCAACTACTAACTGCTAACTAACTACTCTATTGCTTTACATACTCCTATTCTAGTCGAGGGAGATCGGGCTCAGCAGCTCAGTTACCCAGTTCAGCGCAGCCCGATCCAATCCGGACAAATCCAATCCGACTCACAACCTAACAAAGGATCGGACTCGGCCGGACTCGCCGGTCTTTCGGCAGCACGTACGGTTGGTGTAGGTAGGGTATAGGTGATGAAGGACGGGATCGGTTTACTTGCTACCATAAGAGGATAGATAGGAGAGGGATAGGTAGCTCTTCCTATCGCATTCATTACTTTACTTTGGTATTATTTCATGTGTAACGCGTGTCGTTTGCCCCCTACCTACCTACCGATTTATTCCTTGGCATTATTTTCCGACTAGAGAATACCTAATAATAATAATGCCTATAATAATAATATCTATAATAATAATAATGATATTATTACTTAAAAAATGGAGAATAATAATACGTAGTCAAGATGTACTTGCACTTTGACTCAGCGGGCTTCCGGGGACTTGGCTGTGCTTGGCGTGAATAATTTTGGAGAATTCTGCTTCTAGGTTGGAACTGGCCTGTCAGTGACCAACTAATAATAATAATAAGAATAACTAGGGAATATTAAAAATATTAAAATAACATGGCAGACGGGAATTCGGGGATGGTGGATCACTGCCAACTCGGTCCGGAGTGGAGAATGTTGTTCGAAAAATTGGGGAACGAGCCATCATTCTCATGCATCCCATCCCCATCTTCAAGCACTAGGTAATCTCAGCCATCTCAGATGAGGGTTGACATCAGCTTGTTTGGTGTTTGGTTTGGTCTGGTTTGGTTTGGCTTGGTTTGGGTATGAGGTTACCGCTTAAGGTTTCTTCTATACACGATTCTGGTGTTGGCGTTTCACTTGTACCATGGCACACTGAACTATGAACTGCATTAATGGGTATTCGAACTACTAGATATGCATGCAGCCTAAGGATTTGCCCTGCAGGATCCGAAACGCGGAGTCTGTCATTGGTAATAGAAGTTGGAAACTGAGAGAGGAGGGAGGGAGAGAGGAACTCATTTCCTTCCCTTTCCTTGGCAGTAATGGAATAAAATTAAAAGAAAAACAAGGTTGTTAGATATACGAAAAGCAAACCGGCTCGCCATACCTCACTCAGTAAGTTTGTTTCATTGATTCCCAAGGCATTAGCAAAATAACATTGAACCTTCGGTAATTGAAGGAGGATCAGCGGCCTGCAGTGCAGCAAGCGCGGTGTTATCGTTGATACTTTCCCCTCCGGTGGTGGTATTGGCGAACACAAGATCTCGGACAGCCCAAACACATCGTAAATAATACCTAAGATTAAAAAGAATAATGGTAGTCCTACCCCTCTTCGGTATTTATGAGGTAAGGCGATTTCGACCTCGTCAGGCAGTGTAGCTTTCTCTCCCTTGCCTACATTGACTTTTTATTTTTATTTTTTTTCTTGCTTCTCATCCTCCCTCCGTCTCCGCCTCCGCCTCCTCCGTACGTACTCCATATCCAATCATGCATATGCATCAGTAGAAACAGTCGGGACCGACCTAATGGAAGAAGAGGAATGGTAATAATAGTAAACTATTATTCTTCTACCTTGGTTCGAGGGACATGACGGCGCATCTCGCATCGCATTGGGTGGGATCAGCCCAACCACGCGGGACGGCATGCTTGGCCAGTTGTGATGACCCATTCTTTTCCATACACACACACCTGAAAATACACACATGGGACGTACCATAGTGTACGGCGTAGGCACCTAGATAGGAATTCTCAGGATTCAATTCGATTCGGATCGGATTATGATTAGAACGGAGTTTGAGGGTAAATATTCTAAGGTGGGTAGGTCGTACAGGCGTTCTCTCTTCTCTTCCTGCCCCTGAGACTAAATAACTCACTCATCGTATTAAAAAAAATAAAATAAAATAAAATAAAATCTTAAATAAAAAGGGGGGGGAGAGCGGGAGCACAAATCGATCTATCCACCCGGACGGCCCAGATTCAAACATCATCATCATCATCTCCATTGCAGGGTTGACGAGCGCACAAATGAGATTGAAGTCTGACGAGTTCCGAGTCCTAACACTCGTATTCCGCAATTATTACTCCCTCCGGTATCTATTATTCTCCCCGAAGGAAAAGAAAGAGAGAGAGAGATCAGAGAAGGGATTCATCCCATATCACTCAGTACCGTTCATCGTTCATGCAGGTATCCTAGATCGGAAGTCTTCTCTTTAGAGACCTCATGGGTTGACCAGACGAAAACCAAAAACGAATATTTGATCGAGACAGGAAGGAGATAAGGTTGCCGCAGCTTGGGCCAACTGTGCCTTGCATCTCGAACAGTTTGTGGCCCCGTGTCGATAATAATAATAATAATGATAATGATAATATTTATTTGTTCTGTATTTATTTTGAATTTCTTAATTTTTTTTTTTTTTCTTCTCTAAAAAAAACAGGTCTCATAATAATTGAGAGCATTATTACCTTGGCTCTCCAATAATATCTTGGACAAGGTGGGTGAATCGGATAGATCGGTCCAACAGAGGAATGTCCTGTCCCCTAGAGGTCACGACCTAGGTATTATACCTAAGTAGTACCCAGTGACGGCCGGGTAGAGGACGGATGAACGAACAGTACCTACCTAGTAGGTAGATACCTTACCTGATACCAATATTCACACCTCATTCTCCCATTTCTACTGGCCGGAGAAAGTAACCCAGGGTGTAATCGCTCTGGATTAAGTTCGTGGGGAAACAGCCACCAAGGTGAAAGAACCTGTTGAAAATAACAATAATAATAATTAAAATAATGATAATAATTATTCAATTAAAAGTGACACTGAACGATAACCAAGCTGAGTGGTATCCATCCATCCATCCATATCCACACCACCCCTTTTCTGTCTCACTCGCACGCTTTTTCCGTGGAGGCCCGTCTTTTCCTCCCCTGAGAAAAATACAGAGGCTAGAATCGAACCGCTTAGTGATTAATTCACAACGTTGCGTCCCCTAATGATAGCGTCCGTTTAGCTCCATGCCATGTGAAGAACATAAAACCGATTTCTGGTTCAAACCCGAGTCTTTGGTACTCGATATTAAGAAGCTTGAGCAACTCCACGGACTTCGGCTTCTCTCTCTTTCTCTCTCTCTCTTTTCCATGATTGCCACAAAATATAGGTAGAAAGGGAAAAAGAAAAATGCTTTGTAGTTTGAATTGCTTGAGGTTAGGCATGCTTTCATGCTTGGTTTTATTCATTTTTATATACTTTTTTTTATTACCTATTATTTTCACAATTCACAAAACCTGTACCTCTTCAACTCAAAATTTAGAGAGTTTTATTATTATTATTATTATTATTTTCGTAAAAGAGAGAAATCTAAAATTATTTAAATGAAGAAAATAAAACGAAACATTATAATTGCTTTTGAGCATGAACTGGATTTCTGTTGCGTTGGCAGGACCAACCGAACCTAGTTGAAACCACCAGTTGAAAAGAGCACACAGCTGGTACCGATGGGAACGAACCGTTCTGAAAACAAACAGATGGTGGCGCCTGCGAGATTTCTCCTGGGAGAATGCGGCTTAGCCTGGAGAAAAAATGGGTAAAAAATTAAAAAAATAAAAGAGCGGTTCTGGTAATATCAGAGAAGATCGTTCGTTTAGATTTACAAGGAAGTCGTGGGTGGCAGCATGTCTGGGGGCTGTGATGAAGCGAGAGGTATGTATGTATGTGGCCCTGACCCGGATCATCAGATCGGTAAACATCTTGTCTATCTTGGGTTCTTGGGTTGGGGGTGGAGAATGAATGAATTAAAAAAGAAAAAGTCATTAATAATAATAATACCATGATCTAATAAGAATATTATTCTCTGGAAGGGGTGGACATGAAAATTAAGGGAAAGGCTATTATTATTATTTTTTTTTGGAAAAAAAAGAAAAAAGAAAAATTAAAAATAAAAATCGAAATCAAAAATAAGGAAGTAAAGGAAAAAGAAAATAAGTAGACTATGCCCAAAAATATACCAGAAGAAAAAAATTAGGAAAAAAAAAAAAAAAAAAAAAAAGAAACGAAATCACTTAGGGCGAAGTAGAAGGGGCAAAGTAATTGATCCTACTTACAATAATATTTCTCACTAATCATAAGATGAAATTCAGATCGAGAGACCCTGCAGTCCCCGGACTAAGGCAGAACAAGGATAGGGTAACAAGCAGTATCGCCATCTTAGGTATGCACATGTTGGAGGAACAATGCCAGTGATCTCATCTCCGTCCGTCCAGGGGGGCCACTGTCGTCTGCGGGTCGTAGGGTTTATTGCATCGTTCACAATGCAATATTGCCGTTATTCCCTTCGGAGATGCGAGGAAACTTTGACTATGAATGGCCGGTGGTGGATCCTGTTCTTCAAAAGGAGTAATCAAGGAGGATATGGTTGTAGAGGAAAAAGCAAATCAAAGAGTAAGGATTATTAAAAGAAATAATAATAATAACAATAATAAAAGCAAAGGAAGTGAAAAAAAAAAAAAAGGAAAGAAAATTAATATTAACCCAAGTGTAAATAAAATAAAAATAAAAATTGGGGCTATAGGGAAAAAGCGTGGGAACCGATGAAGCAATCATCATCCACCAACTTTTCTTAGGGGCATGTCTCTCGAGGGGGGCAGTGCGGGATCGCGACGATTTTGGTGGGATCGGCCACGTTTGTCCATATCAGTTGGGTCGAGGCCGATCTGTTTAAACGGTTTGCCTGTAATCTTTTCTCCCTTGGGTAAAGTTCCTGTTCGTACTACTGAGTTCGACTAGATGACTATGACATATTGACTGTAGGCTGTTCAAAGGGGTGTAAGAAGGAAAAAATAAATAAATAAATAAATAAAAACATGGTGCAGGTCTAGACTGGTGCCAAACCTTTCAATCTTGGGTAGCGAAATCTGATGCTGAGAGTTTCAGCCACTGGCGCCCCTGCCAGGGCAATGTGCATCAATGACCTTTTCATGGACGACTGAGTGTTCACTTGGTTCTTATTGGTCCTCAACTGTATACCGAGAGAATGGGTATGGTTTGTTTTCGGTTCATGCGCCCGATGTACGCCATGCTCATATCACTCATGGATTCCCCAGAATGTTCATTCCGGACCCAATTGACCCTCATTTGGGACCCAATTTTCCTTTTCATCCCAAACGCCGCCCCCTCCCCGGCAATCACCGATTCTAATCTTGTTCAGGGCTAGGGCCTGTGTAACTAATTTTGTAGTTCCGGGAGACTGGTTGATTCGGATGGGCCCTATGTTGGTTGCTCACATCACAGGGCAGAGCCCCATCCTTCCCAGTAGCTGATCTTGACTCGAACTTTCAACCGTTCCTAGGAAAAGACGCAACGAAACGAGGCATGAAAATTGTCTACCCGAGGAAGCCAGTGAGATAGCTTACCTAGAAGCGCAGTTCGTTTGAAGATCTCCATCCCATTGTGTCATTCACTCCTTTGCCCGCTTCTCTCACTTCCCCCCTCCTCGCCTACGGAGTATTCACTGGCGTTATTTTTGATTTGACAGATTTTTTTTTTCTTTCCTCCTCTGCATAATATCCGTTGCGTCTTTCCTTTCTTGTCAAGTGGGAACCAAGCCTTTAGGCGTGATCCATAGATTGGTCGTATTCTTGTACCACAATCTCGAGATCCGTTGGTCATCCTCACACCACCCCCCCCCTCTCTCTTTCCCCCCGGTTGAAGCTGGCTAGTAGCTGGATCCACCTCAAGATATATAGTGTTGTGATATCCTCTCATCTTTCCAAAACCCACCATCAAACTCAATTATAAAGGATAATTCCTCATCACAAGACCATTTATCTTGTTCTCTTAAAAACTGCACATCGCCTCTTGGTTTGGAGACTTTGCATTTACCTTCCATCTACCTGCTTTCACTACCTACCAGTCGCATCTTTTGAGCTTCCCAAGACCACCTTGTCTCACAGCATCGTTCTCAGAAATCAAACCTTCTTTCTCATACAATGTCTTCCAACAACAATCAAACCTCCAAGTAAGGACTCAATCCTAATTTTCATGAAGAAACTTGCTCATATTCGCCCATGTAGGATGTCCAATGGCGTTGGGAACAACCTCAGTGCAGGAAACTTAAGTAATCTACCAGATGGCAGCGGCAGTGGCGGCATCGTTGACCGGTTCTCTCAATCATCGGCTGCAGATGAGCCTTATTTTGCCCGAGCGCGCATGCAAGACCGTTCGGATCACGTCAGTCGACTCTCCAGCCAGCTTGATGCGACAGACCAAATCTTGAAAAAATGAACACTGCAATTCGATTTGATTTACGGAGCGATAAACTGGAGTATAGTCATTCTTCTCGGGTACCAAAAACGGCCAAAAAGAAGGGGGGCGTTTCTATATACAAAAAAATTCTATTTCCCAAGGCTAAGGTGATAAACGACTCGGGATTGCAGGTTTTTCCCGGTCCGTCTGTGCATATTCAGGGAAGAGCTCTGGGAGCTCGATTAAAAAAAAAAAAAGGCATGGGTTCTGTTATATAATTAAATCTCAAAGGGTATTTCAATATATTAATTCACAAACATGTTGTGCTACTTCATCGTACCTCGTGCTAGGGAACTCGTGACCAGCATCGAAAAATTTGAACTCCACATTGCCTTGGAGGGCTGAGCTTGCATCTGGGACAATCTCATCCTTGACGATAATCGGGTCATTTTCGCCACACATGATAACGACTTTGTTACTGGGGAGGCCATTGATGGCCTGGTCCTCTAGAGGTAGGCTGCTTTGTACAAATAGATACCTGCCAAGACGTTCCCAGGTCTCTCGCTGTCGCTGCCCCAAGATTGGGCCATGCTGCATGCTAGACATGAACGAATGAATAAAGCCGTGGTGATGGTTTACCTGCCATTTTACAGCACTTGGAACCGTAACGGTTGGGTAGGCACGAGACAGGATTTGGATATCTGCTGCAGCTTGTGAAGGTAGCTCCTCATTGAGTGCATCTTGAGCGGTAAGCTTTCGGCTCTTGGGCTTTGGGGAAGAAAGGGGCCCTGCACGCAGTCGACGCCCGACAAGGAAGCTCAGCACACGCTCTGGAATGAGGCTACGTGAATAAAGGAGACGAGATTGAAAACTGATTTGTGAATCGCGAACTAAGCCTGCTGGGGCAAGTAATACCAGAGCAGACAGGTGTTGGGGAAAGAATGAGGCAAAAGATGCGGCAATGCCACCACCTAATGAGTATCCTACAAGGCAAAATTTGCCAGAGCTACCGCCTGTCCATGAGATCGGAGACGAATGCACGGCCATGAACAGCTGGGTCGTAAATAGACGGCTATCTTGAGGAAGGTCGGATGGACAATCAGAATATCCTCTTCCAAACCTATGTGGTGGTCAATCAAATATTAGCGGGCTGTGCAGCTGGTGGGGAGAGAGATAAATACGATACAGGAGGAAATCAAGAAAACACCGAAAGAAAGCGGGAGAGGAAGAGACGTACAAATCAAAAAGCATGACTCGACAGCCTTTGTCAACTAATGCATGGGCAAGTCCACCGAGCGAAATACATGGTGTAGTGATTCCGTGTATGAGCAATACTTTTGGACCATCCTCTGGTCCCCATTCATATACACGGATCGACCCATATGGAGTCTGGACATCTCGAGCTCCCGGGAGAACGTCAAGAGGCAAAGGGAGCTGATGGTTCTCAACGTCCGAACCAGACGACTTTACTTTCGACAATGGGGAAGAAAGGACCGTGCGCTTTAGGGGTTGGTCAGAAAGCAAAGAGCGAAATAGAAGCCCTAGGCCTAAGGAGACCCCGGTTGCAGCAAGCAACGGAAACTGATAATTTTGATTTGTCAGAGAGTATGAGAGACCCTCAATCGTTTGGCTGTACCATGTGGCCATTGCCATGTGTTGCGGCTGAGGTAGACTAGGTATTTGCCTTTAGGTATTTTGATTTTCGGGTCCTCTCCCTCTTTCCTTTCTTTAAAGCAAGTGGGTAGTCTTCGATTACGCTTAAACTACAATATTCTGAAGATAGAGACGGACAGTCATGAAATGGAAATGGAGAGATGAATAGAGATTATGGAGTTGGCGGGGGGGCGGGGAGCGAAATGAAGAGAGAGAGAAAGAGAAAGAGGGAGACGGAGATGGAGATGGATAGGAAAGGGACTTCGGTGTGATATGCCTACCTATCTTTTGCGCAAAGCCTGATAAGCAGGTCGGTACCTGAACGGGTAGATAATGACAAGGATCTATTCCTGATATGGAAAGTTCCGGCCTAAAATGGGTTAACCCGGAGAGAAACAAACAAAGATCACGGGAACCACAAAGAACCGAGGTTGGGCTGTTTGCCTCAGGCAGTCAGGCTCTATTGCAACCCTCCTCCTTTTGATGTTATCAAAAGGGAGAAGGGAGAATCCAGCAGCAGTTCCTCTCACTCAATATTGTCTTAGTATCGAGTAGTCTACTTTGGATAGTTAACAGTGACTGAAAAGTATACATGCGCAAGAGGAACAACTATGAGGAAAAACACCCATGATGTATCGCTTAGTAGTATACTTGTTGGAAACATAAAACCGCCACTAGCTATCCCCTGCGATGTTTCAGAACGGTAAATTGACTGTAGATATGCGTGTTATCAGCTTGAAATCATAGAGGTATGTGTATATTCACTACCTATTTACTCCTACATACTTTAGTCGGGATATCTCTTCATCCGAAGAAAGCCATAGGGCTGTAGACCGGACCTCCCGTAATGGAACGATGTTAGAGACGATGGTAATTTAACGTCTCATGGTTTTGGAATATTCGCTGAGGGGATGTGATATCTTCTATATCTCATACACATCCACAAATGGATGTACTAGGGCCCGAGATACGAAAGAAGAGAGGGTAGGAAGGCAAGTTTACTTGATTCGTGTTGAACGAGCTATGAGATCCTGTAGTATTAGCAACTGGATTTCATTCTATTTGTTTTGTCAAGTTCGCTTCATCTCCGTCCCATCTGTTTGTTGCATTGTTCACTACCTTACCCTCTAACATTGTCATCCCCGCATTCAACGGCTAGCGGAAGATGACTCCGTGTTGAATATTCTAAGTCGCATCATTGTTAGGTTAGGATTCCGGTTAAATCGAGAATTTGACGAATGCTGACAACTTGGGCTGATGACAGGCAATTCCTGTGTATCAAAGTCGATACGGAAACGATCGGCAAGGAATGGAATCGGCTCCATGCTCTTTCTCGGAACCCCGGAGTATTGGTCTGACGTTGGCTGTGGATTAACTAATCTTTTAAGTAGGCGGGTAAATAATTTTTGTTTAAAAAAAAAAAAGGAAATAGACCAATAATCATCTGCAGAATAGAAAAGACGGACGAGGGGGAGCGAAAGAGAAAAGCCTGAATAACAGTTGGGTTATGGACGGATGAATTCTACCATCATAAGGATCAACTGGAGTCCACTTAATATATCTACTATCCGTCTAAGGAACATTTCGGACATGCTCCGTAAGTGGAAGGGACAAGATCTTCAGGTCGCAGACACTAGAGTACTCTGGACGAACGGCCCCGCTGTATCGAATGTACTTACCTCCACTTATATGGAGTCATTGGTTTTGGCTTTTGTGACGAAGACATACGATCGCAGCCCAAGAAGAGTTAAGACTCAAACAGGATTTGTTTTAAGAGGCAGAATACACCCACAGGTCCAGAAGGGTAAATCTAAAGGACTTGGCGGCTACGCGTACTGAAGATATTAATTTCCCCTCTCTCGGTCCCGCAACGTCCTGTCATTGATGGGATCTTCTCCCCGCACCTGGCGATCGACAGGGAGGACAGGGGTCCCTAGGTATTTAATTAATCATGCCGTCCTCTAAGCAATGGGTGTTCCAAGAATTGTGGTGACTAACAAACGCCACATTCTGCCACACCTTATTGTTAGAGATTAGCCCTGGGGTTGTCACTTGCGTTTCGATTTCCGAAAGAAGGCCTGGTATATATCAAACTGCACTAATCGAGCCCCAGAGTCTCCAAAACAGAAAAATCGGATAAATTCTATCGTGAATGTTGTTTCAAGTAACCAAAAAAGGCAAGGGGTTTAGGACCTTGTTTCACAGAATTCCAATCCAGCAATTGCCCTGCACCAGGCTCGTGTATCCTGGCTGGTTACTGCGTCACTATTTCCTCTCATTCTATCTCTCGTTAGTAGAGTAGGAGATACTGTGAGACGAGCAGAACTAGAATAATTAGAATGAATCTCGCTGTACCTGCGCTGGAAAATGGAACCGTCATCAGGGGAAAAAAAACCCTCCAACCTCGCGTTTAGGCAATCTTAACTAGTGACTAGTTAAAATGATCCGTAGTTTTTTCAGAAGATTTATGAAGATCCTACCCCACAGAAATCGCTCGGAGCGTACTCCGTTGATTCTGGCGGCTTGAAACACCAAGAGCCTTGAATTAAAAAAAAACCCCCCCGGCCATTTGAGATCAGGACCCATGCTCCACTGGTAGCGCCAGGTGCACCAAACACATTTGCTGTTGACAGGATGTAGATCTCATTTCTGAAGTTGCGCTGCGCTTTCCTCAGTCTCTCACACTGCCAAAAAAAAACGGCATGGCGGTCCGTGGCACCGACTTGAAAGCGAAACAATGGGGCCCTCTGTAAAGGTGTCATGAGCCAAGATGAGATATCCTACATATCTGTGACCTGGAGGCCCAGGTATAAATTGAGTCACTGTTCCCCTCCAGTCTGTACATTAAATCTCCCAGACATACAACAGAGCCACCACAAAAACGAAGAAACTTGAATCTAGCCCTCATTCAGTTGAAGATGTATCAACGCGCCCTTCTTTTCTCAGCACTGCTGTCGGCTGCTCAGGCCCAACAGGCAGGAACTTTAACTGCGGAAACCCACCCTCCCTTGACCTGGCAAGAGTGCACTGATAGTGGCTGCACTGATGTCCAAGGATCTGTTGTTCTTGACTCCAACTGGCGCTGGACTCACTCAGTTGATGGCTCCACGAATTGCTACACTGGCAATGAAGTAAGACCCTAGAATGTTGCTCTCGAATACAATTGCTGACAACATTAAAAAAAAAATAGTGGGATGCTACTCTATGCCCTGATAACGAGTCCTGTGCTCAAAACTGCGCTGTCGATGGTGCTGATTATTCAGGCACGTACGGCATCACCTCCTCGGGTGACGCTCTCACCCTCAAGTTTGTTACTGGGTCAAACATCGGCTCGCGTGTGTATCTCATGCAGGACGACGAGACTTACCAGACCTTTAACCTGCTCAACAAGGAGTTCACCTTCGACGTTGACGTCTCGAATCTGCCTTGCGGCTTGAACGGTGCCTTATACTTCACCTCCATGGATGCCGATGGTGGCATGTCCAAGTACGATGGTAACAAAGCCGGTGCGAAGTACGGAACTGGCTATTGCGACTCTCAGTGCCCCCGTGATATCAAGTTCATAAATGGATTGGTATGGCACCGAATTAAATTTATTTATTGAAACACTTAGCTTTTACTAACGTTCAATAGGGCAATGTTGAGGGCTGGACACCCTCTGATAACGACGTGAACACGGGTGTTGGTGGCCTGGGTACCTGCTGCCCTGAGATGGATATCTGGGAGGCTAACAGCATTTCCACTGCTTACACCCCCCATCCCTGTGATAGCGTTGAGCAGACTATGTGCAATGGCGATGACTGTGGCGGTACCTACTCTGCTACACGCTATGCCGGAACCTGCGATCCTGATGGTTGCGACTTTAACTCCTATCGTATGGGTAATGAGAGCTTCTACGGCCCTGGCCAGATTGTCGACACTGGATCTGTGATGACTGTGGTGACTCAATTTATCACCGCTGATGGCACCGATTCCGGCGCTCTTTCTGAGATCAAGCGCTTCTACGTCCAGAATGGAAATGTTATCGCCAACTCCGCTTCCAATATTGCGGGTGTTGAAGGAAACTCCATTACGTCTGACTTTTGCACCGCGCAGAAGACCGCCTTCGGTGACGATGATATCTTCGCTCAGCACGGTGGCCTTTCTGGAATGGGAGATGCCTTGTCTTCTATGGTCCTTATCCTGTCGATCTGGGACGACCACTATGCTAGCATGCAGTGGCTGGACAGCACCTACCCGACCGATGCTGATCCGTCCACTCCTGGTGTTGCCCGTGGCACCTGTGACCACACTGAGGGTACCCCAGAAGTTGTCGAGTCTGCGCATCCCGACGCCTCCGTTACATTCTCTAACATCAAGTTTGGCCCCATTGGTTCCACCTACTAAATCTGCTGACGGGGAAAATTAAAGGCAAAAAATTATACTGTACATAGGTATTTTCTTCGAAGGATGAAGTGGACTAGGAACGATAAGGCCCAGCCTTTCCAGACATTTCCTGGTTTCTTTTGTCATTTTATCCTCTCATTTTTTTTTAGAATTCGTTTTCTTCTGCTTTTCCCAACAGAAAATGGTTTCTGTTCTTTCCACTTCATGATATTTTTGTTTCAGATTATTTCAGTCTGCCGTTCGTTGTCTCAAATCATATTGAGTTAGTTGAAAATCAAGAGTGAATTGAGAATTACAACAAGAAAAGCCTAAAGGTTCGAGGTTCAATTTAGAATACCTACCAAATGGGTAACTAGTTATTAGTGACCTAGTTACCTCGGCGCTGAGATAGAAAACTATGGACTGATGAGGGGAAGAAAGTGTACGATGTGGGTACCAAAGGAGCAAAAGTGACTCTGCAATCAATGCTGAGATCAAAAGATGATTGGCGGAAGATTCATCGGCCCGCACCCCAATTCCATGAAAGCTTGCAGCTAATAGCTTGGTTGAGTCTAGGTTGCTAGGGAAGAAAAGGGAAAAAAAAAAAAAAAAAAAAAAGGAAAAAAAAGCGAAGAGAGAAAGAGGGACGAAGAAAAAGAGACAAAGTCAAAAGCGAGACACACAGAGGTTTCAAGTTGACTTTGAATTCCTCACAGCAGTCAATCATGTTCGAGACAGTCTGTACTCTTCCGCTCTCTGCGGATCTCTTTTCACAGGCTATTCATCCTAAGGAGCCCGTCATCTCTGTTGGCCTTTCGACGGGCCACGTCCAAACTTTCCGGTTGCCCACAGAGGAAAATGATAGCGACAATGACCAAGAGTCGATTTCTTCGTCACGCAATGGCAAAGGACACATTGATACTATGTGGAGGACAAGACGGCATAAAGGGAGCTGTCGTTGTCTAACTTTTGGTATTGATGGGGAGACGCTGTACTCAGCCGGGACTGATGGGTTGGTGAAAGCCGCGAAGGCGGGAACTGGAGTTGTTGAGAACAAAATCGCAATACCTCTTGCAAAGGACGGGTGAGTGGTTTTGGTGGATAAATTTCGCTCTCTATCTTTTTTATCTCCTCTTGTTTTCCTTTTTTTGCCTTTCCATTCTGGCCCTTTTCCTTTTAACGCAGCATCATAGGTCTGTAGATGCCCCGACCGTCATCCACGCGCTTTCCCCTCAGACCCTGCTTCTCGCGACAGACTCAAGTGCCCTACATCTATACGACCTACGCACCCCGTATTCCAAAATCTCCGCTCGTCCAGAGCAAACGCACCGCCCCCATGATGATTACATCTCATCGCTTACGGCCTTGCCCCCATCGGATACGAGTACCTCTGGTTTCAGCAAGCAATGGGTCACCACCGGCGGGACTACGCTTGCTGTAACTGACTTGCGACGAGGCGTATTAGTGCGCAGTGAAGACCAGGGAGAGGAGCTAGTCAGCTCCGTATACATTGGCGGGTTATCCGCGGGAGGGACAAGCCGAGGCGAAAAGGTCCTTGTGGGTGGCTCCAGTGGGGTTTTGACACTTTGGGAAAAGGGTGCTTGGGATGACCAAGATGAACGGATCTACGTTCAGCGCGACGCCGGTGGCGGCGAGTCACTAGAAACCCTTAGTGTCGTTCCTGATGAACTAGGAAAGGGCAAGGTTGTTGCCGTTGGTCTTGGGAGTGGAATAGTGAAATTTGTCAAGATAGGACCCAACAAGGTTGTCTCGGAGATCGTGCACGACGAGGCAGAGGGCGTGGTTGGCCTCGGATTTGATGTGGAGGGTCGCATGGTTAGTGGAGGTGGCCAAGTCGTGAAAGTCTGGAATGAAGCGGCAGAGTCTACCGATCGGTATGGCGCTATGCCTGGTGAGAAACGTGCCTTTACTGGAGGAAGTGATGATAGTGATGACGGCGATGACTCGGATGACAGTGATCGCGAAAGCCGACAGAGCGAGAAGGAAAGAGGGAAACGAAAGAAGCAGAAGGGCAAGGATCGTGGTAAAGGCAAGGATGTCATCGCCTTTCTCGATCTAGATTGATTGGCCTGGTAAATATGTCATGTCATTATTAAGGTCTTTGATACCCTAATATTCCTGCTGAGTGTTATCAGATATCACAAAACTTGTATTCTTAAAATACGTAGCTACCATTCATGATAGTTAATGCAGCTCTTAGGATTGGATTTCTTTCTTTCTTTTTCTTTTTTGCAATTGGGGATGAAATCAAAGGCTGCTAATATATTTTTGTAACAAATCATAAATAAATTAATATATAGAGAGAGAGTAGAAACCCTATAAATTTCTAGTTGTTGAAATTAGTTGTGCTCTTTTGAGTGTCTTCTATCTTGTAGATATCCACGCTTCGACAGGAGCAATATGCAAAGTTCGGCATATACACCTAGAACTTCGATAGCCCCTAACCCTCCACTAATAAGTCCCTACCATAAGTTGCGAACCAGTCGCGACTGGACAACAGGTACTGGCATATTATTTCCCAACCTCCTGGAATACTGGGTATTGAAGACGATGAGTGGCTTGCCATTGACAGCTCTTTTATATGCGAGATTCCTATTAATTCAACATTACACAAATAATAGTACCCACATATACATTTTGTTGGGGGTGCATATCTAAAGGTCGGCAAATCCAGCATATAGTGATATCAACGGTTCTGTGGAGCAGGCTTTGCAGGATGCTCATTCCTATGGAGCTGGAGTGGACCATCCATAGAGTAGGGCTTTCGGAAATATTGTGAACATTACTTCAGAACTCTCGGCGAAACTATGGTCAATGATTTGGAGTGTTTCAGGGATGAAAGAAAAGATGTATATGATCAATGTTAAATACAACAGCCAGTTAAACCTTCACAGGTGGCTGTCTCGGTCGTTTCGCTGACTGCTGATATGACTCGAATCGAGCAAAACATAGGTACAAATTCTTTTTTACAATTTGGTATGCTAACATCTTAATTAAGAAGAAATAAGGAAACTTAAGCACATACTGCTTGACTTACAAAAACGAATGGTACTAATTATGGCATATTTGTAATTAATTAATTTTATTTTATTTTATTTATTTTTATTTTTTTTTTTTACTGGAGATATAGTGAGACCTCACGATATCTCTCATTGCCAGGACTAACAGATATTTCCAATGTAACTAATACCTTATTGATATGTAATTCCTGATGCGAGCCTTGATTGGAGTGCTAATTCGAGGCTCAATTCGAGCGACTTGGCTTTGAAGAAGAGAAATGACGGACCATAGTTACTAGATTGAGATATAATTATTGGGTTAATCACTAAACTGATGAATTACTATAAATCAAAGCCAACAAATCTGATAGTCAAGGTTCTTACACCAATAGTGGTTATCGCAATAATTCCAGGCAATTCAACAGATTAGTCCCTACTCTGGATACCATGGTTCATGGAGAGGGACACATGAAGAATAGGATGTCCCACTCGTTTCTATAGCTTGGAGCATTCGTCTGCAGCTAGCTATATCATGTTTACTAGATCTACAAGTCTCTCCCCTCTGTCTAGGCTGTACATGAGGTCATAGGAAAATAGGACAGCTGAGGGACCTCGAGAGGGTTTGATATTCAGCGTCAATTCCACAGGTCCTATCTCAGGCAAATCTTCCACTGGTACACTGTTGATGGGGTGCTCGGAGATGTGTATAGAGATTCTTGTACTGCAGACAGCCTTAATAGCAGTCATTCCCAGCTTTGATTCCATAATTTTAACACAAATTGTGTCAAATTTATCCTCTTTACCTGTAAGCATCATAAAGTGGGGGATTTCCGGCAGGCCGCATCTTAACTCTCCCCGTTCGATCATAACTTGAAAGCCTTTGGTGATGTAACTGGAGCCATTAAACAAAACGAACGATTCCTAACAGTCTATAGGTATGTATATGTAAAGACTTACCCAATTGGCTAACAGCCATGGCCATGTATCGATAGCTGGGTACTCTACTCTAGATAGCTGTCGGAATCTGGATGTGATTCCGGCCCCAACAACTGCCGAGATCTTGACTGCCCCGCGGCCTAGACCCACAGGCACGAGAGATTTGCCCCAACTGCTTCATGACGTTCCTGGAGTTGCGCACCACCGCTTTGGTGGGGTGTGGGGAGCATCGGATTTGATTATTCATGATGATCAAGCTTATTAGGTAGTTAACTACCGCGCCATTGCCAGAGGAGGTTTATTATTTCGGATAGACAGTCATTCTTCACTATTTCCTCTCTTAACACTCTTCCCCCACTCCCCCAGCAGATCGTGATCGCTACAAAGCCCGAGTCAATAACATTCCATCACCTGCAATACACAATTAATCGACACAATGGACGCTTTTGAATACAATGCCAATCCTGGCCGCGTCGTTTTTGGTAGCGGCACCCTGCAGAAACTCCCCGAGGAGATCGCCCGGCTTAACAAGAAGGCCCCTCTGGTGCTCTCAACGCCGCAACAGGTCGCCCAGGCGGAAAGTGTGAAAGATGTACTGAAGGGTCAAGTTGCTGGCATCTTTACAGAAGCCACTATGCACACCCCCACCCATATTACCGATAAGGCTCTGGAATATGCGAAAGCCCAAGGGGCTGATGTGGTTGTGTCGATTGGAGGTGGAAGCACCATTGGCCTGGGAAAGGCAATTAGTATTCGCACCGGACTTCCTCATATCTGTATCCCAACAACCTATGCGGGGAGTGAGATGACCCCGATTTTGGGTGAAACCGCCGACGGGTTGAAGAAAACTCGTTCCGATCCTAAGATTCTTCCGGGTACTGTCATCTACGATGTGGACCTTACCATGACTCTTCCCGCCGCTATGAGCGCAACAAGTGGTGTTAATGCTATTGCTCATGCTGGTTAGTTTATCATCGCTCCCCCCGCCCGCGATGGGGGACACGCTACTATGTCTATCTTCTTTCATTCCATCTCTCTCTAGAGGAAAAAACTAACTTTATGGATTCGTTGTGTAGTTGAGGCCCTCTATGCTCGAAACACTAACCCCGTTATCAACCTGATGGCCTTGGAAGGGACCCGCGCCCTAGCTTCTGCACTCCCAGAAATTGTTGAGAACCCCTCCTCGAAGTCGGCGCGGTCGCTGGCTCTGTATGGTGCCTGGCTCTGTGGAACCTGTCTGGGTAGCGTGGGTATGTCGATCCACCATAAGCTCTGTCACACCCTCGGTGGCAGCTTTAACCTACCCCATGCGGAAACTCACACCGCAGTCCTGCCACATGCAATCTCCTACAATGCGCCCAATATCCCCGAGGCGATGAAGAAGTTAGCAGATGTGCTTCCCCAGAGCAATGGGGATGCTATTCACGGCCTGAATGTTTTGTTGTCGAGACTGAACGTCAAGCGGGGTCTCAAGGACTTTGGAATGAAAGAGGAAGATATTGACAAGGCAGCTGATATCGCTGTCAGCAATCCTTACTGGAACCCACGAGAGATCGAGAGAGCACCTATTCGCGAATTGATTCGACGAGTATGGGCTGGAGAGCCTGCCAAGGCTAATTTGTAAATAAAAGAAGCTAAACAGCGTATAGAAGCAATGAAAATTAATAATGTAAATAAAGTTGAAGGATTATTAGATCTAAAATGTCAAGTATGGAGGCTTGGTTATTAGAGTTTCTATCTTTATGATTTCATCAAAGCACCATGGAAAGGATAAAAAAGAAGAAAAAGCCAAAAAAAAGAAGAAGAAAAAAAAAAAAAAAAAAAAAAAGGAAGAAAGGAAGAAAAAAAGGAAGAAAGGAAGAAAAAAAGTAAGCACATTTAATCCCATGGATTCTAATACCTATGCGGATTTACTTTCCCCTCGCTCAACTATAGTAATAATACTCCGTAGGTTTTTGAGAAGGATGGCGGGGTGAAGTGGGGTGAGATTTTTGGTTTCGCGTCTAAAAAAAATTTCCATCCCACAACACATACAATATCCAGGAACCACAACGGGTTCCAATCCACTACCTACCTGCCTAGGTGCCTAATTTACCACTGCCCATTCAGCTTTTATTTATTTTCAAAATGGCTACAGAAATGGCGGCCGCCCCCGTTTTATTCACTCCGGATACTCGCATCCTCGAGGCTACTGACCCGGTTGTTCCACCAGAGACAAACCATTCAGTGTCGGAGGAAGAGCTCGCAATCACTTATGATATCGAACGAACCTTGAAAGAGATCCGCCAGTCGCGGTATAAACGCATTGCTCTACAGTTTCCCGATGAGATGCTCCCCGATGCCCCGCGGGTATTTCAGCTGCTCAGCCGGGGCTTAGAGAGACGTGACATTACCGACAACAGCTCGCAGGCCCAACCTCGTGACGGCCAGGGAAGGAATAATGAGACAATTGTCGACTCGGACAACCTGGCTCACTCTGTATCTCAGCTGCATGTGGATGAACCCACCGAATATGCGCCAAAGCTATACATCCTCGCCGATACTTCATACGGGACTTGTTGTGTGGACGAGGTGGCTGCAGAACATGTGGATGCGGATGTCGTTGTACATTATGGTCGTTCATGTTTGTCCCCGACGGCCAGGCTACCGGTGATCTATGTTTTTACGCACAAACATCTTCCTCTTGATCCGCTTGTCAAGGCCTTCAAGGAAACATACCCAGACCCAACTTCGAAGGTTATCCTGGCAGCGGACGTGACCTACTCCGACCATCTCCCTGCAATATTCTCGCGTCTGGTACAGGAAGGCTATAGTAATCTCTTCCCCACGGAATTACTTCACGAGCCGTCCTCTGTTATTCCGAACCGGACGGTTCCGGATTCGGTAAAAGAGGCGCCGGAGTCGTTGTCGGAATGGCAACTTTTCCACATCTCTGACCCACCAACCGCGCTCCTTTTGACTCTGGCGTCCCGTTTAGCAGCGATACACATTTATCCCACCGACCAGGCAAAAAGCGAAAATATCAAACCTCTACCTGCGTCGACCGCAGCAGCTCTACGACGTCGGTACGCGATCCTAGTGAGGTTAAGTACCGTGCCTATCTTCGGAATCTTGGTCAATACCCTAAGTGTGAAAAACTACATGCATATTGTGGAGCATGTGAAGGAGAAAATTGCGGCGGCGGGTAAAAAGAGCTACCTATTTGTGGTGGGAAAGCTGAACGCCGCGAAAGTGGCGAACTTTAGCGAAATTGGTGGCTGGGTAGTTATCGGTTGTTGGGAGAGTTCGTTGGTGGACAGTAAGGACTTCTGGAAACCGGTGATCACTCCTTTTGAGTTGGAGCTTGCCCTCAAGGGGGATACAGAGCGGGTCTGGACCGGGGCCTGGCAGAGCGATTTTCAAAGCGTCTTGGATCAGCAAACCCAAGGACTTCCGAGGGATGGCGAGGAGGAGAATCCCTCGCCCAGTAGTGTAACCGCAGCTGACGATGACGAGATGTCGGAACCCGAATCTGCACCACCTGAATTTGACCTGCGCACCGGTCGGTACGTTTCCCACAGCCGTCCAATGCGGGATACCGCACCCCGCGTGTCCGCCCAAGGTAGAAGTGGTGGTGGTGGTTATGATGATGATGCAACAGTCTCTGCGGCTGACGGACCCTCTGCTGCGCGAGCTCTCGCCAGACGGGCCAAGGGCGATCTCGCCATGATTGGCGGCACCTTTTCTCCAGGGGCCGAATTCTTACGATCGCAACGCACATGGACAGGTCTAGGAAGCGATTTCAATAATAGCATTCAATATGAGGAAGAAGAGGAGGCAGCCGATAGCACTTTGGTGGTGGAAGGGCGCAAGGGTATTGCAAGGGGATATACGGTGGGCGAGTCAATAGAAAGGCACTAAATTTGGCCCTTGTGCAGCTAATTACGATGATTCGCATTGATTTGATAGCAACCGTTGGACTGGTAAACCTTCTTCGCAGCCTGATGGATGCTTTAATACCCTATTTGGATGCCTCAACAACCCCCCCCCTTTTTCAGGTCGCTTTTTTAAAGGGAGAGAAAGAGGATTTGTGGATGTGCTGGATCACCTCAATAATAATCTACATGCGGAACGAATTTTAATAACGCATTTTTAATTATTATACTATAGAAGATTATGAGATATAATTGACGATATTTGGAGACGAAGATTTTTAATTCATCGATTTATTGTCCTTTTATTTAGTAGAGGTATTATTTAAAAAAAAATAATATTAAATCTTTTTTTTTTGGTTTTTTGGGTAAAAAAAAAACTTATCGTTGCGTTCAAGGCGACCTATCACATGATGGGCACCAGCAAATCCCGCTCGTTGGATTTTGTCCCAATACTACTTCTGAGTTGTCAAAGCCACCTCCATCTGCCAATGTTATCATCGTGTGCTGCTCATCGTCTCTCCCTTTAATGGCCTCCTCCTCCCATGGTGTCCGAATTCTGGGTGTAAACTGTCCCTCCTTGCGCAGCGTCTCCCTGCCTTTTCCTTTATGATGCGCACTGTCTCCCGCATTCTCCGCGACCTCGCGTCACTTTGAATCTTCTTACTACGAGAGTGAGAAACCAGGATTAACTGATGCAGCAGCAAGAGCAGGAGAGTAGGAAATTACACAACTAAAAAACAAAAAAAAAAGCCTATTAAAAAAAAAGGGGAAAAGCAAAGAAATAAAACCTCAACTGCCATACCATGTCTCTCGTTCTCGATTCAACACCGCCCGCTTCGGATAGACCAGAGTCCGATAAGATGGAGGAAGATCATATTAACCAGGATCAACAACAACTCTTGGTGGACTCTCCATCCTTGGAAAAGTCACTCATTTCTGACCAACATCCTCTCTCGATATTCGAGCGAGTTATTACAACGCATGCACCGATTTTGGAATCTCTCTTACTGCAGACACCGACTGACACCGTCCTCAAACTCTCTCACACCTCTCGTTACCTGCGATCGTTCCTCCACTCGTATCCAACAGCATGGAAGTATCTGTCATTTCGCTTGTTTTATCCCTCAGGCACACCACCGCCGCTTCGTGTTTTTATGCCAGGATCTTCGGAACCAGTCACCCCTCGACAGTCACGGCCATATGCGCTCGACCAGCTATTGATGAATGTGGTCATTCCTTTTAGCCCGTGTTTAAAGAGTCTAGAGCTAGATAATACCGCAGTATCTGGTCAGATCCTCATTTCTACCGTTCTGCATTCGAGAAGAGAAACACTGGAGCATCTCTCCGTCCGTGGCTGTAAAAATGTTTCTTTGAAATATCATATCATTCCTTATCTGATGATGTTTGGGTTGCAATACGATGTAAGCATGGAGAAAAATATTGGGAGCTTACCATCCACAAAACACTTGGCACTCAAAAGCCTCTACACTTATCGGTGCCGGCACCATCGAAGAAGACCTTATCTTACCTCGTCCTTGACACGGAAGGATTCTGACTCGGAGCCCACGCATGAACTGGTCAATCTTTGCCACAAGCTGGGAATATGGACAGATACTGCGTGGTGTTCCACCCCCGCTGGTCGATGTTTTCGAAGAAGGGGCTATGTGTCCATGCGGGCGCCCCAGGGGTCTGCAGAAGTCTGGGTGGTCTTCGATCGGCTATGGAGATCGAAGAACTGGATAGGCCCAGTGGAACAAGTCAGCCGTCCATCAAAGAAGGATGGTAAGCTTTGGGAACACAACGAGACCGGCTGTTTTGGTGAAGCTCTCGGAACAGGTGACCGTAAGGCCTTAGGAGAGGGGAAGATGATGCCTGCACATCTTCGTAAGAGTCACAGACGATTTATTGACAATATCCGCTGCGACAATTGCTGCGAGGAGATTCGAGAACGATGTGAGCAATGTAGCATCTTGATGCACTGCGTTGGATGTCGAAAGACCCTGTGTGCCAGTTGCGCGTATGAACGACCGTACATCCAAGGTTCTAAGCCGTCATCAACCGAGGAATCTAGCGATCCTTACTGGTGGGCACCTGGTGCTACCACCTCTCCATGCTTGATGCATGATCCTCTCGAGAACGCACAGGATGATGATAGCTTTCCCCCTAATGGACCCGTATCCTACCCTACCTTGAGTTTTCGCTGGTGCTGCACTGAGCCAATCTTCTCCGGTGGTGGTGGGATTAGCATTGGCACCCCAAATCGAGATGTCGATCAAGTTCGTGCAGCTCCACTCCCGCGTGGACAGGGCTGGGAGGATCTCGAATATTCTGCTCAGGAATGGAGCAAGTCGTTTCCCAAGTATGCCTACGGCGATCCCCGAAAGCCAGACTACACTCTCGAAACAGGACACATTGCTATGATGAAGTGGCTATTGGGACCTCCCGATCGACAGCCGACAGCCTGCCCCCGAAATCTTTGCAAGGAATGCTACGAGACTCCCCAGTGGAAAGTCCACTGCAAGAGCTGTTCCAAGCCACTGTGTATTGAGCATGATCTTCGGGGTCTTCGACTGCGAATTTGTGGATATCGGGACCTCACCTTGGAAAAGCTGGCGATCCAGAACCAGTCGACATCGGGTTTAGCTCAATCCTATGAGCCCTCTCATCTTACATTTCGGAACACTGGTGCTGGGTTTGAACTGCCCTACCGAACACAGAGAACTATCGATTCAACCACGAGCAGTTTCACCGAAGAACAGCCTGGCGATGGCGTTCCTGATGTCAACTCTCCATCTCTGCCAAATCTTGCAGCAGCTGCAGCATCAGCAAGTGGTACCTCTTCACTGCCCACCCACCGCCGATCTCGGAGCATCTCGGTCTCGAACTCAAATGGATCCCGGTCCTCCTCGCCCTCCCTCTGTGAATCCCCTATGGAAGCTCAGAAGTGGCAGGGATGTCAATCATTCTTTTGCCCTCAGTATCGTGCCGTGGGCGACCAGCGTCAGCGCTGTGCCAGCGTCTTGCGCGAATGCAGCAATTGCTCCGTTTACGTCTGCCAGGATTGCTTTACAGCCAACCCACCATGCAAATGTTCATACTGTGAAGCCAACTACCTCTGCCCTAACTGTTCGAAAGTACGCGAACGTGACGGCACGTGCCAACGTATTGCGGAGGAGAAAGCGCAAAAAGAGCAAAAATGGAAGAGGGACATGGAGATGCTGGAAGGCATCCTGGAAACTAAAGTGGCCAACGAAGTTGCCGAATTTGCCGGCCAATTCTTCGACTCCGTTGAGCCAGACGCCTCTGCTCCTTCCCTCATTGGTGCCACAGTCGAAGAAGTCGAGGACGTCAACCGACATAATCATCAATATACTAATACCTCCCCAATATCCTCACAATATGTTGATGCGCATGAGGGCCTGGAGCTCCTGTTGAGTGAGACACTACGGAACGAGAATGATTAAGGTAAATTTCCAACAACCCGTGTCATATCAAGACAAGGCAACGTGAAAATCGAAGAAAAAAACATGAAAGAAAAGGAAAAAGAAAAAGTTAATCTCCTGTGCGCGGAGCAGCACATTAATTTACGACAAGGCGTCGATGGGAGGAATGGTTTCCTTGGAGGGGGCGGTGTTTTTTATTTATTTCTTATTATTTCGTTCCTCTTTTCTCTCTTTTATTGCGGGTGGTATTGTTCGAGTTTCTATTTCCTTTTCCTTTTATGGTTTTCCCTTCTCGGTGTTCGTTCTTGATGTTTTGATCCTCCTTTCGCCTCTGAATTTTCTCTTTCTCGTCATTGAGCGTCATTATGTATGCACCGATGGCTACATATCTTTTAACTCCCTACATATTGTCATGCCTCATCTGCCCGGCTTGCTTTCCTCTTTTCCTTTTCATATTCCATAGTCGGAGTCCTCATTGCTCAGGAAGCAACAGCCCGGTGATTATGATCATTATGATCAATTCGACTATCTATATCATATGTGTATCAGAGGAGGTAATCCGAGTCAGTTTACGAGTAACAAATAATAACAATAATGAATATATAACAACTATATACCATGAGAGGTCACAAACCATACAATACAACCCCCTCCCTTAATTAGTTCAATTCTTGCATTTCCCCTTTCGTCTAATACTATTTATTAATTTTTATATTTAAATTCTCCTTGTCCACACTTGTCTCCCTCCACTACCGGCATTAACGCATCAATCAAGTAATACAAGATGAAGATGCGCGACAAATTACAATCCCCCGTCCTCCTTCTCCAGACTAAACCTTGTATACGTACCCGATGATCCTAATTAACATTAGAAGGCACCCTGAGTCAACCTTATTTCACCCATCAATAAATAATATCTTCTGCAGTTATACCCTCCTCCTCCGCAATTTGCTGCCCCCCTTCCTTTAACTAAGAAATAATAACCAGGTAGGGTAAGGTAATAGCTACCTCAGTGATATAACTATAACTAAATCACCTCTTCTCGTAGGTAGTCACCTGGTTACATTTACAAGGTACAAGGTACCTACCTACCTAGGTATGTACAGTACTGGGTACCTTGCCTACCCAGACGGGATAGGATAGGATAGGATAGGATAGGATGGGCGAGTGGGGGAATAAAATGAAATGAAAAAGGGGAGAGCTGATTTTTGAAACGTAAAACCCTAGATGCCAAGAAGTTGGAGTCTATTAATTACCAGGTAGGTACTTACTTATTTATGTCCACCTACGTCTGTTTCTGTTTCCCTACTTACCTACTTCAGTAGCAAAGGCCTAACTTGATACGAGGGAGAGAGATGTAGGTATGTATGATTTGCCTCGGCCTTCTTCACTCCCCCCACCTTCCCCACCGTACCCTTGTAGGTCAAGGCTGAATGGACGTAAAGAAACTTCAATGATGAAACAGCTTTCTCTCTTTTTTCCTTGCCCCTTCTTCTTTTTCTCTTCTTCTTTAGTGTAGCCGCATTCTACCTACCTTTCTAGGTATCATTATTGTTGTTTTTGTTGTTAGCTGAATAGTTAGGTAGTAGTGGTAGTACAAGCACACAAATTGAATACGGAGATGATGCTGTGAGGAGTTGTGGTTGGGAATGTTAAGTATTTAGTGCCCATTCGATAGGTATTAGATATACTCCTTCTTTTGTCCTCTTTTTGCCTCACATGCCACATGTTTACTGCTCATACAGGCATCAATCAGAGTGTCCCGTAGGAACGATTAGTCTTGCAAGGTAAGATTATAGAGAGGGAAATAGGTGTATGTATCTTCAGTACTAGAGGGGTAGGTTTAACGGAAAGAAGGTACCTAGGAGGGGGGTTGGTAAGATGAGCTCCAAGCACCTAGAAGGCTTGTAAGGACTATCATACTAGGAACAGCCGAGGAGTTTGGAATGGACTTTGGAAGCTGATTGGCTCTTTTCCTCTGTCTTCTCTTCTTGTTTCTGGTGTTGATAATTTGAATTTTGAGATGGGATATGCCGAATTTCAAATCCCACTGAGAATTTCATCCATGACGTATCAGGTAACTACCGAAGAGGCATATAGGGACTTGTGGCATTCTCTTCGTCTGTTATCAGCTTTGGTTGTCCCCGAGAAGAGGTATAAAATGAGGGAATCGTCTCTCGTCGAGGAGACGCAAAGTAGGAGTACAACATTCTCTTTAACACAGCGAGAAACAAAGACAGGCACTTGTCTTATTCCATTCATTTGTGAAAACTTCTTTTTCTTTCATCTTGCACAGGTTTATACCTACTTATTACTTCACGATGAAGCTTCAACTTCTCTCACTTGCTCTTGTGGGACTCGCCGCCGCATCTCCGGTGGACCTTGAGGCCCGTCAGGGTTGTATGTCTTTCTTGTTTCACCTATTACACAAGAGCTCTCCTATACTTTGTTTCCTATCAGCGGCGCTGTTGCTGTCATCTGCTAACTTCCTCATCTTAATTCCATGTACAGTGTCTTCTCTTGGTGGCAATGAATTGCGTCTCGGCTCTTGCAAGCCTATTACCTTTATCTTCGCTCGCGCATCCACTGAAATTGGTCTTTTGGTGCGTTATGGGAAACTCCTCCTGGAGTCTATGTCACACACATCAGATTGAATGCTAACCTCAAGGGAATCATTAGGGCATCTCGACCGGCCCCGGTGTTTGCGACAGGCTGAAGCTGAAAAAACCCGGTAGCGTTGCTTGCCAGGGCGTGGGACCGGCTTACACAGCGGACCTAGCATCGAATTTTCTCCCCAAGGGCACCAGTGATATAGCAATTAACGAGGCAAAAGGCCTCTTCCAGCTAGCTGCTTCAAAATGCCCGGACACCGTTATCGTCGCTGGCGGTTATAGCCAGGGTACCGCCGTCATGCACAATTCTATCTCTGGTCTATCCCAGAACATCAAAGACATGATTGCGGGTGTGGTGCTCTTTGGAGATACTCGTTTCAAGCAGGATGGTGGTCAGATCCCGGGGTTTCCTAAGGACAAAACCAAGATTTATTGCGCTATTGGTGACTTGGTCTGTGAGGGTACGCTGATCATTACTCTAAGCCACTTTAGCTACGCTATCAATGTAGCTGATGCCGCCGACTTCCTCCTGTCCAAGGTTGATTAAGGCGGCTGGTTTTCAGTGATGGATAAAGCTGCCGGTTTTTAGCACAGACTTGTCCATCACAGGATTACTGGTTTCTGCATGAGGCCAATGGGACTTGATTCTTCTGCTGGGGATACTGCTATGGGCTATATAGCCAGATTGAGTTGGAATGAATTTTGAATTGCCTCTCACCTAAGAGTTAGAAAAAGAAGTAAGCACAGTAGATTCTCAGCGACTCCGAATCCTTCATGACCCCCCCAGTAGGCAGTTCATTGAAAGGCGTTGGTGTAGAGAGAGAGAGAGAGAGACAGACTGGGAACCAGTTGTTGGAAAGTGCAAACGTCCAACCAAATTAAGTCAATCGCCCCGCTTCAGCTCCGAAGCCCCTCACGCGTCATAAAAATTGTCCTTTCCCATCCTTTCGTTTCCTTGTGATTCCATTTCTATTCCACCTCTTCTCTACTAGATTTTATCTATCCTAAGTACTATTGGCAACCCTGAGTGTTTGATAATCTAATATTCACTGCTGCACAAACCATGTCGGAGCTAGAGCAAGGTCCCTCCCCTCACGAAGTCGCCGAGCGCGAGCTCCAGGAAAAAGAGCGCAAAGCCAAGGAAGATGCTGAGCAGGCCCAACTTCCCTATAAATGGACACAAACAATTGGAGATGTGGATGTTACCATCCCCATCGCGGCTAATATCAAGGGACGCGATCTAGATGTTGTTTTGACCAAGACGAAGATCAAGGTCGCTATCAAAGGGCAGGAGCCATTCATCGAAGTCTGTCTTTCCATCCCCCTTTTAACCCGTCCCAGCACCCTCTTGCGCGATAGACATCTAACTATTATGGATGCATCTAGGGCGATTTCCCTCATCCTGTCCGGGTAGACGAGTGTTCATGGACGCTAGAAACTACATCGAAGCCGCCGGGAAAAGAGGTATCGATCCATCTCGACAAGGTTAACCGGGTGGAGTGGTGGCCTCATGTGGTGACTACAGCCCCAAAGATTGATGTCAGCAAAATCACTCCCGAGTCATCGAAGTTGAGTGACCTGGATGGAGAGACAAGGGCAATGGTCGAAAAAATGATGTACGACCAGCGGCAGAAGGAAATGGGAGCCCCAACAAGCGACGAACAACGAAAAATGGATATTTTGCGTAAATTCCAGGCAGATCATCCCGGTAAGTCTCAAGATACATATATCTCCAACTGACGCTTGGATTCATTTGGGCGATTCGCCAGGTTCTAATGGGACTGTAGAAATGGACTTCTCCAAAGCAACCATCGGCTAGGAAAATAATCAGAAATAAGAATTAATTACTAATAACATTATATATTCAAATTACTTTTCATATTTGCACCCGATCTACCTCCCTTAGAGCCTATTTTAGATCATTCTACATGCTTCTTGTCTTATAGACCAAATTAGGGAAATATTCTATACCGATATTGGGCACCTATCATGTTACAGGATGGATGAAGTCAATAATGTCATGGGGCAACACAGCCACCGCGCCCTGGTTCAGCCCTCATAATTTCACGCCAACAACTTCTTCACTTAATTATCCCCAGTAATTGCAGACATAACCCACTAAGAGTGTTCTTTATATTTCTCCTTTAAAAGCAAGCACAAGCAGGCAATTCCAACAATTCAACTTTGGAGTTGTGGATCTCGTTTGGGTTACAGATATCGATTCTCTGGAGCTTCCACGGACCATGCAAGGCCAGAATCTCCCATTTCGAATTCAGCCACCATCCAAGAAGCAATACACCTACCATGCACGTCGCGCTCACAAAAAATCGCGCAATGGCTGTGTAATATGTAAACAGAGGAGAGTCAAGGTAGGTCGCCCAAAATTTCCTTTTTACTTTTGGCCCAGCTGTAATAAACATTTCTGACTTTATCAGTGTGATGAGGCGAAACCTCGCTGTCAGCGATGCGAAAAGCTCGGGCTTCATTGCTCCTATGTCTCTGACAGCCTTCCCAGCCGAGAGAGGGAGAAGCATATTGTATCGCAGTGTATGGGCCAGGGGCCCTCTCTGCCTGCACCTGATTCATTCGTATACTCCTCGTCTCTTCGCTCTCTTGCATCTCAGATTGATGACCTTGTAGGTCAAAAGCCGAAGACATCTGGGGATGCGTTTACAGCCCTTCGCCACTTCCAAATCTCCGTCACATCCACGGTTTGTAGCAAAGCTGGGCTAGATGTCATGCGAGGAAAGATGATCAGTTTAGCTCTGGAGGTCAGTGAGACATTGTGAGATAGCTGAGCCTGCGTGGACTAACAGAGGGCCCAATAATCATAGACGCCGTTCCTTATGCATAGTATCATCGCGGCTGCAACTGCTCATCTCTGTCACGCTCTCCCAGATAATAGTAAATATACGATGGTTGAAGCTCATCACTGGCAGATGGCTATCCGACTATACTCACAAGAGCTCAAGACTCCTATTAGCCCGCGTAATATGGACGCTCTCTTTTCAGCCTGTCTCCTGATGACAGTCAATTCCTTTTCATTGGACAAGTACAACCCTCGTGAATCGTTTGTCTTCTCCGACAACCCAGAGCAGTCGCTCAATTGGCTCTTTGTACAAAGTGGCCTCCGTCATCTTCTACAGCGTACTACACCATGGCTCGCCCAAAGCATGTGGTGGGATATGTTTATGGCATCTCGCGGCGAAGATAGTGAGCTTTTCGAAGACCATCGACCTGGGAGAGAAGGGTTGCCTGCCAAGCTTGCCGACATTTGTGGGATTGATGAGTTTACCACGGAGGAGACAAACCCTTATCTATGGCCTTTGCGAATGCTTACGCCACTGCTCTCCCTTCGACCTTCTTTCCAAACTTTTCCTCGGTACACCACCTTCATGGGTCGCTTGTTGCCCAGTTACTATGAACGCCTGGCCCAAAAAGACCCCCCGGCTTTAGTTCTTCTCAGCTGGTGGTTGGCGCTCATGTACTCTGTGGGTCTATGGTGGGTGGAGACACGAGCCAGATCAGAATGTACAGCTATTTGCATGTATCTCGAGACCAGCAGTAACCCACTGATACTTGAGCTACTGGAGTTCCCTGCTCAAACTTGCGGGTATCTACTTCAGCATGTTCAACACAAATTGGGCGATCTCGCTTCCCCTCCTCCTCCTCCTCCTTCTCTCACTATCTCGCAAAATACACCAATACCTAGTGGGCCTGAATTGCTCTTATAGTAATCCATAAACTAGAAGGCTTTGGACTTCCCATGGCATACAGTCACACCGCTTCCAGGATACCGCTCTATTTATCATGGCCTTCAAGGAGCTTATTGTTTGGTTGAAGCACAAGCACTTTCTTCCAAGCAACGATGATCTATGGTAATACGATTGCTACTCTCATCAATTAGGTCTGGAGCAGAATTAATTATCAGGCAATTGAGGTTTATAAATGGAGGAAAAGAGTAAACAAAAAAAAATCTTGCAACAGATCCAATTGTACTTGATTTTATCCTGAATAGTATAGAAGTTTTACCTGTGCTGCCCTATCTCAAAATGTTTGTTGTTGCATCATCCTCCTTGAGCGCGAAAACTACTTATAGATCTTTTTTACCGTATTTCCATCCTTAGATTTAGCTGACTTGTTGAACTTGCGCTCCCCGTCAATCATGAAGTTCTCATTCTCTATCGGGAATGCTTGGGTTAAGCAGTAAGACTTTCTTTGGTCTCATATCATTTCCGGACTGACTCCAACCGAAGAAGATCTGGAAGGCTATAAATATAGTCCCTCAATCACGACATGCTCAATTGTTTCTCTTCTTGCCATGACAATCTGTTCTTGGCGAGTAGAAGAAACGTTTTAACTTTATTTACACCAGTAAAAAAATTGCCTCTTTACGTCGATGCATGCGATCGCTTGATTAACCATGTACTTTGACCGAAGCGACATCAATAGGTTCTAGTTTCTAGTTTCTTCAAAGAAGCAGATTCTAGCTACCGTGAGATTGACTTGTTCTTAGCTACTATTCTGAAGCACTCACCGAAGACCAAGTATGGCAATGCTATAGCCAGATCTGGAAGACCCCTAAAGTGCCACAGATTATACCTACACATGCCTGTCCAGTATTATGCCAAAAAAAAAAAAAAAAAAAAAAACCGGAGTCGCAAATTCTGTCTCTGTTGTCTGGCCCCCCTAACAAAGCCTCCTCTCCCCACCTTGCTTGCTGAATATAATTGGAAAATATCGCTCAACCGAAATACCAATGTAAGGAAAAAGCTCTTATAACCGTATGGAGGAGGGAAAACAAAAAACAATGGCGAGAGGCTCGGGGCTCTGGCTCTGCCCTATTTATTTGCAGAGCAGGAGCGAGAGCTCTCTCAGGAGGTGCAGAGAGAACAGAACAGTAAGTCTGCTGCTTTCTACCAGCGGTTGTATGCAAGCCAACCCGCTCGACATCGGGTGGATCAGTCTCTACAAGGAAATTTTTATAAGAAAAAGGTTGGTTTTCTCAAAGTATACGGACATCTCAATGTTTTTGCTATTTACAGATCTTTCTCTATGCTTCCCAGGACTTCTTCCACACCTTCATGTCCCAAAGTTGGTTCTAACCGTATGTATGGATGATGAGATTCTAAAGCCAGTCTGTCTACGGGGTGCTTTTCAATATATATACATAACCTAAAAATAATAATAATAATATCATATACTAGCTCGAGGCAAATAGCAAATGATCTTCTTCCATCTATTCGTCACTCACAGCATACTACTTTACATGTTCTACGTGCCAGACACAACGACGGATACGCGGTCATTTCATCTCCTTGACTTCCTCATCTTCGGAGGAATCAAAAGAAAAAAGATCGGCTGATTCCGCTGGAAAAGCAGGCAGACAGACAATCACTAGAGACATTAGCCGGGAAGCCTTTATTTGACTATGAGTATGAGTGTGTTTATCTCCTGCTTGGGTCTTTCTTAGTCACCGAAGATATTGATTATCCACCCACCCCCGAGGGATCTGTCTCATATATGTATGTATATGAGGGGCTATGGTAACGCGACTACACGAAGAGAGAGAGAGAGAGAGAGAGAGAGAGAGATTGGCTGACCGGTTTCTTATTTATTTTTCCGTTTCAGTCTACTAGTCTAACAGTCTAACAGTCTAACCTACTGCCGTTCTCGAGTGAGTTACATGATACATGGCTCGGAATTCGAAACAAAGGGAAAAAACGCACAGCACAGGGGGGTCGTTCTATTGTTGGAGCTCGAACCATTGACCCGAAGATCCATTCTAGTTAATGTATATACTGTTTGTTTGTTTTTCTCTCTCTCTCTCTCTTTTTTTTTTTTTTTTTTCCTTCTTTTCTCTTTTTTTCCCTAATCAACATTCCATATGTTATGGTACCGTAGGTAGCCAAGGTAGACATGAAAAGACATTTCGTGAAAAAGAATTTCCCATCCCCCCAATTTCCTATGGCCTATTATTATACCGACGAACAAAATTTTGACCTTAAAACAGAAAAAGCGCCAGACCTGAGACCGGCTTAGTAGCAGCCGAATAGTCCTTGTAATCAAAACGTCAAGCTCGGCTTCAATAAGATGGTCAGCATGGTGATGATGACAATGATGATGAAACGAGCCCGGTACTTGAAAGATCATATCCCGAAGCCAACACCAACACCAAAACCCGATCGATCTCGACAGCCGAAATGGCGAGTGGGAAATTAAAAAAAAAAAATAAGAGGGGGGAGAAGGGGAATGTGATTGATGTAGAAACAAGACTCACAACAGGTAACAGGGAGGAGTATCTAGTCTAGGAACGAGCCTACCTATGTATGTTTATAGGAACACGGTATGAGCTATGTTCGCCTTACTTACTCCCCGTAGGCGTTCGTTGCTCCAAGCACCATATTTTTATATTCGAGGTAGAGCTCATAGGGTAGTAGTAGTAAGTAGACTGCATATACTGCTGTCGGATGGCAACTTGCAATAGAGCCTTTTCGGTTTGTAGATACATAGATACGTCTTTCCAGGTATAGAATAATTCCTTGCGCTACACTAGTAGTATATCATCATTTTCCTGCACATTTCTTGCTGACATATCTTCCAAGTAAGTCTATATATATTTATAAAGAAATAAGAAAAAAAGAAGGGGGGTGAGAAAGAGAGAGAGAGAGAGAGAGAGAAAGAGAGAGAGATTTGAAAAAGCCGAAGGAAAGATGATGACATTGTCTATTGCTTTTAAGAAATGGCTCATCTTTATCTGTTGTTGCGTGAGTGTCACATCAAGATGATACTCTTCGTCTTCCAACCCCATTGAGGTCAAAAGGTTTTTTAATTCTCGGGAGGAAAAAAGGTGAAAGAAGGTACCTAGGTAGGGACCTCCTTACCTACCGTACCATGGGAGCTTCTCGATCGTCGGCCCTCTTGTGACCAAGTCATCCGAAGCTTTTCAAATACCAAGTATTCATCACGCAGCGATCGGCAAGACTCTGTGACCCTCCCAAGCTGACCGAGTGGGCTGTCGTTTAGACATTTTGTACGACAGTCATCCTCTAATTTGCCTTGAGATGATGAGGGCTACGAGGTGGATGAGGTTGATGTATATTTAGAGGCACTCAAAACAGGACTCATTCGTTTCCGTGGTGTTTACCTATATATCTATGGACAATCTTTCTTGAGAAAGAAAAATAAAAAAAGCAAGAAATAACATGTACAAGAAAAAAGGCAATGAAGGATTTCAAAGCAGAACACAGAAACTCCCCAAAGGGGAACCATATCGAGAGGAATATGGACAGACGAATATGGATAGAAGAAGAATAGAAGTGGAAAAGAGCAAGACAGGATCAGTATGGAAGAAGAAAAAAGGGGGAAGAAAAAAGAAAAAAAAAAAAAAAAAAGAGAAAAAGAAAAACTCCCATGATGCAGATAATTCCTTTCCGGGACAGAGAATGACCTTCATACATACCTGGCGTATGTATAGTATCTACAACAAAGATCAAGGTCTGCCCTCGTTTTGCTAGTCTTTTTCATATCTATAAAGGGTGGGATCTAATTGAATCTGGTCTCCCTCGAGTTTTTGGTCGCCCGAACAATGAAGGGAAGAAAAAGCCATCAAACCAAAATCGTCAATCTTCATGATTGGTCGTAAAAAAGCGAATAGTTGGAGTTTGAAAAATGCATGATGTAGTAGTACTCTTTTCTTTCTTTCTTGCTTTTTTTTTTTTTTTTTATCTTTGAGCCAAAGGAAGAACAAAAAAAGAGCAAACAACTCATGCGGTCAAATTTGGGCATTGGTCTTGGGCCCGCTTAAAAGCATCAGCAAAGAGATCCTGCATGGCCAGGTAGTGGAACAAAATTCCACCCAACACGGCCAAATGCCAAATATTATGGCTACCGCCGACATAGTCAAAGAGCCCGGGACGCCATCGCTCCGGGACCTGTGAGGCGTATATGCAAGCGCCAACAAAGTAGACCAGGATACTTTTCATGACGGGCGCGTAAAAGTAGAGACACCACTCGAACCCTCGAGCGTAGGTGAGCTGTGCTAGTGGCGCAAATCCGGTCAGGGCTAAAGTCACATAGAAAGCCACGCGGGCCCAGGCGAAGTCGTGGCGGTTAAAAGTTGGGTGCCAAGGCAGCACAACGCCACCGATCCCCAGAGACATAGTGAGCAGAATATAGATCCAACGCGAGGTGGGCTCACAGTAGAACGCCGTATACTCCGTGGTCACGATCGAGGCTGCGACCAGTAACGATATGCCGGTATAGTCGACACAGGCGAATCGCTCCAAGAGAGTTTGGTTCGAAATGCTATTCATCGTGTGCCACAGGGTACTGCAGACCAGGCATTTGCACGCCGCGAAAAAGAAGACGGCTGCGACTAGCATATCCGAGGTAGTGCTCAAGTGAAAGTTCGGGGTGAGCGGGTAGAAGTAAAAGGCGATCGAGAGGACGATGAACAGGCCGATCAAGTGGGACCAGATGTTCACCAGCTCGTTCGAGAAGGTGAACATGGAGGTGAAGCATTCCACCTTGGAGGCATGGAAGCGGTAGCCTTTGAGAATGTGAGGATTTACTCGCCATGGGTCAGGAAGATCTGCGTAGGCAATCAATCGTTTCTCCTGAGCGAGTAGAATGGCGTTGTCGATGCTCTCCCGAAGGGCTTCCTTGGCTCTTCGCGCCCGTTCCATTCCTTCATCCACGACTTCCCTTGCATGGACCAGCCCCGAGTCCATCGCCTTCCAACCATCATCTATGGCTCCATAGACCCCGCGGTCGCGAACGGCATGAGCACGAGATTCGAACTCGGAGAGAAAGGACTCCATCAGACGAACGCCTGCTTGGGCTTTCTGTTCCAACGTTTCCTTGGTAGCCAGGACATCATTATAGCGGTCCTCGAGTGTTTCCACCAAAATTTTGGCCCGCTTCTTCCCACCACCCATCAGCTCCCCGGACGCATGCGAGCAGGAATCCCGCACGGCTTCGAGAGTGGCGTATGCTCTACGGAGGCTAGAATCGACCTGGACCATGTGGGACCGGCGATATTGTTCGATCCAGTGCAATCGTCTCTCCAATTCGGTGAGGAAGAGTTCCACCTAGGATTCAGATTACATGTCAGAGGGGGAAACATTCTCAGGGTCGGGCCGGAGCAAAGGAAAGGTTCTTACTCGGAGGAAGACGGCATCGGCATCGTAGTCGCAGGATAATTTTCTCGCCGTATGAAAAGAGTGTCGACGCCTCCGGTCTCGCAGTAAAGCGGTCTCCTCAGAGGGAGTGGTAGCATAGGAAGATGTGTGAGCATTGTCGAGATAGGACTCGATAGTCATGGATTGAGCGGAACAGGCCATGATTTCGCCTTAACCGCCAGACGCCCAGGAGATTTAAGAATCAATCACACATATCCTTTTTTTATTTATTAAGGGCGGAGAGGGGGGAAGAGAAAAGGAGAGACAGAGAGAGGAGAGGAGGGGGAGAGGCTAAAGAGAAGGGAAAGCGGAGAAGTTAATCTGGTTGAATTAAATTGTGTTTTGTAGGGGAAAGCCGGGAAACTCGGGCCACTCTAGCTTGGGGCGAAGGAAACAACAACAACAATAATAATAATTCAACAATCCTCAACTACAGCTGGGAACAGAATCAATCTTATTAAATCCTGGGAAAGGAGGGTGGAAAGTGGAGACTAGTGAAGACAATAAGCAATCAAATAAATAACCCTGCCGTGGTAAATAAGGTAATCCGAATGAGGATGCAGATATCCAAACGGGATGCCCGAGCGCAATACCGGAGGATTTTAGGTTGGTGGGAAAAAGAAAAGAAAATTGATTGGACTTTTCGGTGGGAATGCATGACCCATCCTCGAAGAATGATCTGTAGAGGATCGACCCAATAATTCCTGGACGCTGGTCGCCTGCAACTTGACTTCCTTCATCCATCCAGAAGAAAATTCTAAAAGAGCAAACAGGCCAATCTGTTTCGCCGCTCTCTCCACGTTCATCCCACCCTCTGTCACCAGTTCCAACTGAACTTCTCCGCCCCCTCCCCAACCAGCTCTCCGTCAAATCGCCAGTGCTTCAGTCGCTCCTCATTATTCGTCATGGCGATCAGAGATATCGTGTCGGACCCCTCTTTACTGCCCGTCCTGAACACCGCCGCCGACACCCGCCTTCTTTGTGAGAAGCTCCTCGCATTACTGGATCCCACCACCCCTTCGGAGGATTTGCCAGAATCACCACAGGCCGTCCAGAAACAGCTCTTCGCCTTACTCGCCCAGCTTCGGGGGCAAAATCGGGATGCAATTTTCCGGGTTCGAGATACCAAGCAAGGTACTGCTGAAGCGCGACAGGAAATCGACCGGCTGCATCTTCAGCTGCAGAACCTGTATTATGAGCTGCGACATTTGACTGGCGAGATTGCTGCCTGCGAATCTTATGAGTAGGTTTTATTTTATTTTATTTTTTCCTATCTTCTCTCTAAAAAAAAAAAAAAAAGCAAAAAAAATCATGTTTATATGTGTTTAGATAACTGTGGTCTTGCGGGGTGTGCGAGTGACTAATGTGAACGCTTATTGCAGTCATAAATATCTTTCCCTTCCATTGATCCCTTTGGAAGAATTCCTCGCCCTCCATCCCGAACATCGTGAATCCAGTGACCATGACCTGATGGTCGCTCGAATCAACCATGAGCATGCGGAACGAGAGAAGCTAGAGCAGGCCCGGCAGGAGCTTCTCAAACGTAAACAGGCTCTAATTACAGAGAATAACAAGAGGAAGGAGGATCTGGCAAGTCTCGATCAGGATCTCGAGAGGTTTATTGATGTATGCATGATTTTCTTCTCCCACCTCCTCCTCCTGCTTCTTCTTCTTCTCCTTTACTAATTCCTCCAGGCTGCAAAACCTATCCAAAAGATCTTCGAAAAGGAATATTAGCTCATTCTCGTTGGGTGTTGGTTGGCTTTGATGGTTGGGGTTCTTCGGCGCATTGCATTGGTTTGATTGATACCCATAGAAAAATTGGTCTGGAAGGACCACTAGGTATATCGCATACAATTAATTAATAACATCAAATAATACGTATTCCGGCCACAATAAAGAGAATAAGACAAACAAGATGAATGGAAAACAGAAGTCGAGTTTGTATCTGTAGAGGAATATAAGTCGTCGTGGGCTGGGGATTGCCTTCTCCGCCTTTAAGCCACAACGTCCGCTCAAGAACACCTCAACCACTTTTCATACTCCAACTCCGGCACTCTCTCTCTCCATCCCACCACCACCAACTTCTCCATCCATTCGCATCTAGTGGTTACTACCCACGCTGATATCCAAATGCAAAAATAAAGCATGTTTTGGTCATGACCGCAATGCACGAAGACTCGGGGTCTTCGCAGACGATCATGGACTCCTCCCCTCAGACCTCCACTCCCCGTCTCCCTCCACCAGAGAAGCCCAGCGCGATCCAGACTCGGTCCAGGGTTGTCGCCGCATTTTGGGCGGTGATCCTTTTCCTGGGCTTTCCAATATGGTGGCAGACAACGTCCATCCACCGTGCCAGTTTACCCATTCAAGAGATGATTGACTGGGCCGGTGGGAAGGTAAACAGTCTCTCCCACGCCCATTGCTCCTCTCTACGGGCTCCAGCGTCTCTAGACGGTCTCTAACAATCATGATGTCCCCCCCCAGAGCTGTCGTCCAGTATTCCCCCTTGAAATTCACTTTGACACTCCGTCATTGTCCGATCTCGACGCCCAGCAGCTCCTCCGCACCACCCAACACACCCTAGATGATCTGAACGAGTTCTCCGCGCATCATTTGCGCTTGAAGCTGTCGACGGAGGAAAAGCCAGGCCAAGTGGCCGAAAAAGCTGACACAGCATTGACGGTGCGTCTTGTAGCGCAGGAAGATTTATCCAACCCTCGAGCAGAGCTTCACCCCGACACAACGCTCCTCGAGATCTTCTATCCTCCCAGCCAGGTCCCGCCCCCATCCTCACCCAATTCCCCGCTTTCATCCTTCATTGCCGGAGAACTACAGGGTTTGTTCGCTGAGGAAAAGGCGATCATCGCGCACATCCTGTCTGACCACTCCGCGGGTGCCAATATTCCCCAATCCGCCAACAGCCAGCACCAACAGCCAATCTCCCCGCAGCTGGCAGAGAGCATCACGAAACGTCTCCGGCGCTCGATGAAGTATGCCGAGACATATCATTTGGCTTTCTCGCTCTTCACTCCCGGCCCATACCCCTCCTCCTGGGATATCGAAGCGGCTGTGCAGGAATACATCTCTCCACTCCTACACGCCTTCTCCCCCATCAGCAACTTCACTGTCGATACCCAAGTCCAACTTTATGCAACCTTCGCGCCCACCGCGCCACCCCCAGAATATGATGAAACGAAATCGGCCTGGACCCTCAAGGAGGAAGACCTCAGCGCTTTCATCAACGCCGCCGAATGGCCTCTGAGCCCTAGCATTGGCACCGGCCCAACAATCAACTTTATCCTCTATGTCCCCGCACCCACGCAATCGCCTCTCCTCGTCAAAGAAAACGGCGCAACCAGCTGGATCATTCCTCAATGGGGCGGAGTCTTCCTCCTCAACCCCCCTCTCGCTACATCCACAACCGAGCAGCCCTCCAACCCACCACATTTACCCCGGGACTCCCTCCGTTCCGCATTCCTCACCTTCTCCCACCAACTCCTCAGTCTCCTTGGAACCCCCTCCACCCCCTCTTCTCTTCCCTTTCGTCTCCAAACCCTGACCCGCATTCGCGCTGCATCCCTCCTCCTCTCTGCCTCATCCACCATGGGTTCCCTCGCCCGTCTCACCGAATCTCTCCCTTCCATCCCAATTCCCGCCTCCGTCGCCACCTCTGTAACCACCACCATTAACCACCTCGCCTCCGCCTGTGACCACCTCCGTAACGGTCGCTTCCAAGCTGCCCTGGCCAGTGCCCGGATTGCAGAATCAGAGGCCGAACGAAGTTTCTTCGAAAAAAGTATGGTTGGTCAGGTTTATTTCCCCGATGAGCATAAGGTGGCCGTTTATTTGCCCTTGTTAGGCCCCATCGGCGTTCCCCTAATATTAGGGCTCTTGAAAGAGGTGAAGCGGGTTGTGACGGGCTGGAAGTCAAGAAGGACCGTGTCCTAGCTAGTATGTAGTATATTTACTCTTTTTTTTCTTTTGAGGGGATAGCGTTTCCATAATATTGTAGTGGATTTTGTGAAAAAAAAAATATATATATATATGGATAGGTAATGTGTCACACTTGTGGTCCTGCCGCATACATAATAAACGATGAAAAAAACTAAAGAAAAGAAAAAAGAAACAGAGCTAGGAGTTAATCCCCCAAGGAATGGAAATACAAATGTAACAACAAATTGACCATAAACGCTAAAATGACCGTGCTATATTTTATGCTTGTCTAACAATAATGATGACAGTAATTAGAATAGATGGGAGACATGCAAGTACTCGTACTGAGGCTTCTATGCAACAGAAAGGAAATTGGAAGACAGAGAGGGATAGTATGCTGAGTCATTATCACAAAGAGTAAAAGAAAAGAAAGAAAAAGAAAGAGAGTCAGAGTGAGCGCTTAAATATGCCCGTTATTTCGACGAGCAGCTTGAGGAACCGGTGGAAGTAAAAAGCGCGGATTCTTCCTCATACTACCGGTATTGTTGTTGTTATTGTTCTCATTAGTATTATTATTATCATGCTTCTTAGTAGCGGCAGCAGCGGCGGCTTCAGTTTCAGCGGTAGCTTGATCGATCATATCCCCCAATGTCGTCCCTGGTCGATAGGAAGGATAAGGCTCCGGTTTTAACACCCCAGTTGTGGCAAAGTTCGGGGGAGTATAAACTTTAATACTCTCCGTGCTAGGTTGACGCTCGCACTGGCGAGGCGGCGTGACAGGGAATGAGAGAGGTGGAACTGGCTCCGATGGTGCCTCATTGGCTCTCTGGAGAGGACCACCGAAGAAACTCCTCATGCGGGATCTTCCCCGCTGGAGGACAGAACGGCCACCTTCAGAGCTGCGTTTTAAGTTTGTGTGGAGAAGAAAGTCGGTGCGGAAGGAAGCCTCATCAGAGGCAATGGGACCTGAAATACCAACTAGGGTTCCGCTGTTCGTGCGGTGTGTATTTTGAGCCAGTTTCATGGATGGATCGATGTGATTTTTTCGGTATTCTCGCACACCAATCATGACCAGTGCCGCTATCACTGCACCGAACACGGCACCTGGGAAGAATCCCGCTACAATAGCCTTGGTTGGGAGATCAGGGCAGGTGCTGGGCGTTGCTGTGGATGCCAGCGCAGTGTTTTCAGAGGCAGAGGAATACTGGGCAGAAGAGCTTGTTGTTGTGGGGTAAATGGAAGCGGCGTAGGGAGAAGTTGTAGTCGTGACATCCTCTACCGATCCATTCGCCGTTAATTCTGCAACGGAAGTGGTAGAAGCTGATGTTGCCAAAGTAGTGGTAGTAGTGATAGCAGTTGCGGTTTTGGTAGATGAGCTAGATGTAATAGCTTGCTGAGTGATTGACGTAGAAGTAGATAGAGGCGCTGCCCCATCCATCGCACATGCATTGCCTTTTTGACAAGTATATCCAAAGGGGCAACACAAATTCCCACAAGTGGGGAGCTTGTCATTCAGTCGACTAGTTTGAAGAAGGGTGTCCGGGAAAAGACTGGGATCTTGCTTAGACACATCACAAGGAATAGTCTGAATGTAGGTGCAATCATGGCCATCAGGGCAGCACATTACTGAGCTTCCATCATCTATGCTTAAACAGGAAGTTGAGCTAGGACAACAAAAGCTATCTACCAGACCGAGATTGGTGCATTTTACTGATGCGCTTGGACAAGTGGTGGAACGCTTTGCAAAAAGGTGAGGTGTATAGCTTGATGAGACCTGTGCAGCATAGGAAATGAGAAATAAAAATATTGAATATCTCGCAATGAAAGGCTCGCTGGTAGGTGATCTTGTCATGATTGGGCCGGGTTAGTGTATGTTGAATTAAGCGAGCAGAGATGGGAAACGAAGGAGAGACAAGAAAGATAGAAGAGAAGAAAACTAGAGAATGAAGCCAGGACTGCCCCAAGGAGGAAAGCTGAAATAAAATAAATAAACTTTTTTAATCAAAGACACCACAGTTTTGGGGTCAAAGGAGTGTGATATAAGATAACTATTAATGTGCGCACCGCAACAAAGACACACGCCCCAGGCAGTATTAAGTTGGGAAAGAATAAGTTTCTGGATAAAGAAAGGCCAGCATTGGGTCATGCATGGTATTTGACTGACACGTTTAAATTACTCTTTGCATCAGGCTACAAAAATATCACAGGCCTGGGCAGCAGCAGCAAGCGCCATGAGCCTGGAATGGAGACCCCATCGAGATGCTCCATAGCGAGCGAATGAGAAGTGATCGACGATATCATCAGAGGAAGTGTCAAGCAACGGACAGGTCGATCCAACACGGGGAGGTATGGCTCTGGTTCGATAGATTGGACACCAGGGCGCTTATGGGCATCCTGCTGATGCCACTCGAGTTTGATGGGCGAAGATGAAGCAACTCAGCATGTATAAATAGAACCATTGGATGAGCTTGAGAGAGCGCAGGTGATTTGCGACCTGTGATTGGCTGTTGTTGGCGCCGGGGTTACCTCAGCCACGCTAACCCAATCGGGACATGCGAAGGGAAATTCTGCGGTTTTGCAGTTTTGAAGCTGCGATTTTTGGCTTGTTGGACGGACTTCCGTGACGCCTTCTGCTGCTGCTACATCCTATCATCATGCTCCCCCGACTCCTCCGGCCGCAGGCCTCGCTCCGTGCTGTCTCCTCCATCGCTCAAGTTAGTCTCTTCTCCTCCCCCCTTCTGTCAATGGCATTCCCTATCCCAGCCGTACTAACTCTTCGCGCTCCAGAAGCCCAGCTCCGCTCTCCCACGCTTCCAGACTCGCGGATTGCACCAGGTTCCCCAGCTTACCCATGATGCGTACTTTAAGAAGAATGGAGTGCCCAGTCTCCTTTCTCCAGAGGCCTTTGACTTTGCTTGGACACAATATCAGACTCTCCTGGTCGATAAATTGAACTTGTTGACACAAGGTAATACATCTCCGGCTTGTGATATCCGACTTTGATTTCCTGAAGCAGATGCAATAAGTCTCATTACCCAATTGATATACTAACTCCCCTCCCTTTGTGGGATCTTAGACACCGTCGATGCCGATGCGAAACCTGGAGAATTGCTGGTCAAATACTCCCGTCGCCCGGAAATGGCTTCGGTGTTCAACTATGCTTCCATGGCCCACAACAATCATTTCTTCTTCAACTGCCTGGTTGGTTCACGCGTCTCCCGCTACGTGATCACTTTAAAATCCCTGAAGCTAATTAGGGCATTTCCAAATTATAAAGTCCCCGGCCCCTACCCAGATCCCCGAGAAATTCTCCAAGGATATCATCGACACCTGCTCTTCAGTTGAATCCCTGAAGCTCGATTTCCTTGCCACCGCCAACGCCATGTTCGGCCCCGGATTCGTCTGGCTTGCCAAGAACCTCGAGCGAGAAGGTCTGATGCATATCTTCTGTACCTATAACGCTGGCTCCCCTTACCCCGCCGCCCACTCCCGTCGACAGCCCGTCGACATGGCTACACACTCCCCGGACACCGCATTGGGCAATCAATTCGCCGGTGCGATGGGAGCCCACTCTGCGAACCAAAAGAATCTCGCTCCTGGTGCGGTGGATGTGCAGCCCATTCTCTGCGTCAACACGTGGGAGCACGTTTGGATGATGGACTATGGTATTGGCGGCAAGGCTGAGTATCTGGAACGTTGGTGGGATCGGATCAACTGGGAAGTGGTTTTTGATAACTATAATGCGGTCAGCTCAATGAAGGGAGCCCGGAATGCGGCTAATCGAAATCGCAGTCTGAGCATGCTATAAAATTAGGATGGGAGTCGCTTTTTTTCTTTTTTCAACTTTCATGTCTGATAACTTGTACTATACACTACGGGGCTTTTTTTCTTTTCCTTTTTCCTTCCCTTTTTATACTAACATTCAATGTGGGCTCATTGTATAGCGATCCATCGCAAGAATAAATTGAAATAGATAAAAACAAAAACACATGTACAAGATATATGAAGAATAGGAGACTTCGACTCGAACATAAACACCAATATTACCTGTAAGCACCCGCTCTAGTTATGTATGGGTAGTTGTCTAATGTACAGTACATGCAATTCTATAAATCATCCAAACTCTCTCGTCACCCTCGTAATATATACACGTGCCCTCAAGTCTATCGATCTATCATATCACTGAACCGGTCCCAGTATCGTACAGCAAAGAGATAGATAGATACACAGGTAGATAAATAGATGTCTAAACGCCAATTCTACCCATGAATCTCCTTGATCCTCTTTTCAAATGCCTCAATCATTACCCCAGCCATCTGGCCCTCCACCGCACTCATCATAGCGGCATGCCACTGATTCTTAAACTCGAACCGAATTTCTAGATTAACCACCGTCTTTTCACTCCCTAGATTCCTCTGCTGCTGCTCTTGACGCATTGGAATCAATTCCCACCGGGTACTCAAGTATTCAAAGATGCCCTCATTTGCGCCCGGAAATATCCCGCCACTGCTAGCAGTAGCAGTCTGGCCCTGTTTCGAATCAACCCCAAACTTAGCCCCACTACGAGCCTCGACAATCCATTTCTCGGCGTCACAGTCAACCTTGGATGTGAATGTTTCGCTGAGGGGTCCGTACCCGACTGTTAGGAAAGCGCGGGTTGGGTAGCCAGTTTTCGGGTCGCGGTGGGTGACGGTGGAAGCGGTAAGGAAGGGGAGGAATTGGCTGTAGGATTCGACGGAGGAAATGATGGAGAAGAGGGCTGATGGGGGATACGCGAGTGTGCGGGTTGCGGTTAGGGTGCGGCTTGCTGAGTTGGGGTTGCTGTTATTATTATTATTTGAGGGGGGAAAAAAAGAAGAAATGAAGGTTCGTTTTTGTTGATGAGGATGTTGTTGTTGTTGCTGTTGCTGTTGGAGAACTTTGGGGGTCGTTCTTGTCCCGGTTATTGTGGTGGTGGTGGTGGTGGTGGTGAATTGGTGTTTAGGTGTAATAGGTCTTAGGATGATGGATGATGGAGAGGATGTGGTCGTCGCATAGCGGTACAGATGTCGTTGTAGAGGGGGGAAGAGCTGCATTGTGGATTTTTCGTGTTGGAACCTTGTCCCATGATTCAAATAACTTGTGTGCTCAGATAGCAGAGGTATAGAGTGGCCTCTTGTTACATAGGTACTCTTGTTATATCGGAGTGTACCTGGTGATTTTCCGATTTCCGAAAGTTTTATAGATTCTAGAATTGTTCTTTAGATCTGCTTACTCAGCGACACATGTTTGCTGGGTTTGCACTGCGCTGGTGGGTGTATATCGGCAGTTTGTTATCTGAGTTTATATTCCTTTCATATAATATCGATTTTGTTGGTTATTTGTGGTCTACTCCCCAGCTTCGTATCAACAAAAGATGTATAAAATTGTACGATGAAGTAGCACGGCTTGTAGAAGCCACTGTAATACATGTATTTTGCCGAACATTTGCTTGCTAAACGAATGGATTAAGTTGCTCCACGAAGAGATTCACTAAGGGCCCATGGCCATCATGATGCATCCCAAGAACCGCTCCCAAGGTCAAACTCTTCTCGGAATCGGACTTGCTCGTCCCAAAGACGCTACCCATTTATCAGCATGCGTTTCCGGTTATTTATCTATACTGCTAGCACCAAAAAACTTACCCAGTCCAAATTGGCAGGCGTCTCAAGCATATCCCCAATGACATCTAATGAGTTAGATGAAGTACCAAGAGTCATTATTGAATCTTGAATTGAGGTAGTTGCTCCATTCAGCGGGTACAGTGGACTATCTAAATTCTGCCAGCTACCATACTGTGGTGGCTCAAGAAATGCTATTCAAGTATGCTGGTTAGATTCTGCGGTTTTTTTTTTTCCTAACCGGAATACAACTAAATGTGATATCTGTGACGTACCTGCTGCTGAATCAACAACCGGGTTATTGGTGGTGCCCGAATGAGACGCGCTTGATTTAGGTGGTGGCATAATTGTTAGGCCCTGCTTGACCCGCCGAAGCATGACCGTCAATGCGGCGTACGCCTTTTGTGCATCTGCCGACTCTAAGCGTGTCTTCTCAAAGATGCTATAAGACATTTCCAGTGTGGATAAAAGGTCCCCGTTAATGTCCATTCCAATATCTTTTGCGTAGCCCTTCATCTGTGAACTGCCCACACGGTTATAAGCTAGCTCTGTGCATAGAATCATTGCTGCGAGTAGATAATCGCCATGTTGAAGTGAGGAAGGGAAGGGACGGTCTCGGGATAGAAGACCTCCTGGCTCACTCTCACGGAAAATTTCTGCTTGACATCGGAGAATTTCCTTCGAAGCATCTATACAAACAGCACGAGAATATAAATATTGAAGATTAGAATGCACTTCGCTTAGATACCTTCGGTGTAGTACACACCGAGTCTTCTGATACATGATCTCTAAGTTGTACCGGCGGAAAATAAGGTCCGAAGGGTCCGCAAGGCATTGGTTAATCGGCCGCATTCGATAAACCGGTGCAATAAGTTTATGGTCTTCCTCCAAACGTCGATCTAACTCAAGTGTTTGGTCATATGTTATAGGTTCCCGAGAATACGCCAAATCCAATACTCGTCCGAATATAGATGTCATGCGCGACTTGCACCTAGCATATGAGGTTGTCGTGACCTCGTTATCGGGACGCGGCGGAGGAAGTTGTTCTGTTAGTTCATTGTAGTCGTCATCGGAGAGGTTGCTTGGTAACTCGACATCGTGTTGCCAGGCTTGAATTGTCCTCGGAAATCCAGTTTGAAAAGACAAGAGAATATCTAGTTGGAGTAAGACCGACCAAACCCGTCTCCTCATCTCACCATTAAATGGAGAGAGGGCTGGGTAATGCTTGGGATCTCGATGATATCCCATCCGCATGGATAGCTTGATGACGATTCCGAAGAGAAAAGTAATCCCGATTTGGGCGTCAAAGCTCTGGAAGAACTCTCCCATGGTGTGCAAGAAGAGCGCTTCCACTTTATATTTCCCGGGCACGATGTAATTTGACTGAACAAGACATTGTGCGCTCCGTTTCCGGAATCTGATTTGAGCATCAGATGGGTCTCCAAGACTACCGGGTAACTGGCACCCGGACCGTTGAGTGAACAAAATAGCGATAGCCAAAAATGCATATAGCATGCCTAGCCAAGCGAGAGAAACACTATGTGGTGCTGACCAGAATAGGTTGTACTAATTATCATAACGTGTCAGTTGATTTGTCGATGAGTGCCTACCTACCTAGTTATAGTAGGTGATTTCTTACCTCTTTTTGAAATGTTGGGATATGAAGAATGACTTGAAGATAGCAATATTAGCATTCATATGGAGTCATGGCCGAGTACTATTCACCCACCAAGAAAAGGCTCTCTACTATTCAAAAATATAGAAATTAGTCTGTCAGTAACCGGGCGTGGCGGAAGATCCGCGAGTAGCTCCTCTTTGCTTGCTGATTTAATCAGTCCAAACAAAAGGATAGGATAGATATAATTGGAATTATTTTCCTCGATGTCTTCATCATCCGTAAGGCCATCGTCTTCCTGGAGCGACTCTCTGACCTCATTAATCTTTGAATGGAGATTGTTAGCGGTGGTTGGCTAGCGGAGCAGGGGAATAACTGACTTCTTGAAGAATTGCCGTCCAATGTGCATCATCAATATATCTTGTTCCTGCATCTTTCACCACCAGCTTTCCAGGCTGACCAGTGGATGGGCTTTTCGTTGGAAGCTCTGGGTTTGAACTTGGGTTCGGGACTATCGATTGCGCCTGGGATTCTAGGTCGCTGTGCGGCATGGCGACATTTTGAGTCTGGTTCTCTTCATGTCTTTTCTTCTGAGCCAGGGAAAAAATTAAGTTTTCAAGATGTTGCAGACGATCCTGGACCTGTGACGGGTTAGACTGGCCATGGGAAGGTCTCCCTCGTGGACCCCGCCCAACAAACGTGCAGGAGTTGGCATCCCCTCTTTTCTTGCAGTTTGCACACGGATGAGTTCGGCAACATTTGAGTCTACAGCAAAGCACGGCCTTAGCAAACTAGTCTCTCCGGTAGGGGATGTAGCGTAGTCATATTCATACTTTCGACTCCTACAGGCTGTGCAGGAGAGCTGAACTCTGGTCCTCTTTGTCGCTTTCGGTGACAGCGCCGGCTCCCTGGGTTGGATGGAGTCGGTCATGCTGATACGTTTATCGCTTAATATTTAATTATATTATATATGTTTGGGTATACACATTCGACAAATATCAGAAGCAATAATATGGGGAACTCTGCTAAGTAATACCTACATCAACCTCGATGGCAAGTTTTTTGAAGTCGGGGTTTAGATAAATGCGTCCGTGCCAGTTAACTCCGGCCCTAAACTCTAGAAGTCTATACGGAGTAAGCTTTTAAACTTCCTAGTCAAGAGCTTCTAGTCTTAGGGCAATGTTCAAGTTTAATGTGTTTTATGTTTATATATATTTAAATTCGCATTTGCTACCTGTATATCGCCGTCTTCCGACGTCTAATAGATTGTACCTATTCCGAAAAGCGAAATATATAAGCATGGCTAGCGAAGCATCTAGAGTCTCGAACGAAATACTTGTCGCAATGACTCGAGACCTGACGGCCCATCATAGATTTGTTGTTCCACAAGACGAGTGTTGATCTGTATTAATAAAGTAAGAACCAGAGGAAGTAAGAAGAAAAGAGGGGGGAGGTAAAACATAGGGAAGCCGGAAGACACTCACATGATGAGGACCCAAATCTTCCACCTGCTCAACACCGAGCAACCGCATACACGTGGCAGTCTCATCAGCTAAGACTAAAAGAAATCAGTAGGTAGGCGATAACTCATTCTTAAATTTAAACATACTTTGCAGGGTCCGTTTCACACCAGCGACACCGCCGGCTCCTAATCCCCACAAGGCAGGACGTCCGACTCCCACGGCTTTCGCACCCAGACATAGCGCCTTCACCACATCGGTTCCACGACGAACACCACCGTCGACCCAGACTTCGAGTCTATCAAACACCTCAGGGCAATACTTTCGGATTTCTAATAGTGTATGGACTGCGGGAGGAGCTGTATCAAGAGCCCGTCCACCGTGATTTGACAGAATGATACCCTTGACTTGTGGTGTGTGGAGCGATGCAATGTACGCATCCTCATGAGTCTGGAGGCCCTTGAGAATGATAGGAAGATCAGTATGCTTAGCCAACCAAGGCAGAGTTTCCTTCCAAGTCAGAGTGGGGTCTGTGCCCGCAAATAGCTGTCTTCCAACACCACTCTCCCCCTGGCCAGCACCAGCAACGCTAGTTCGCTCGTCGTCCTCTCTCTTCCCAGGGACAGGCGCATCTAGGGTTAAGACAATGAATTTTATGGCCTTTAGTTTGTTGATGCGTTGTAACATGACTTCGCTTTTCTTGCGTTCCACCTGGACGTATAACTGCCAGCCAAAAACTTGATCCGGCGCGGCGCCCTTCACAATCTGCTCGGGCGTCATGGATGCATTATTGGAGATTATTTGCATCGCTCCGAAGCTGCGGCAAGCTTCTGCGATTCCCGCCTCTCCATCGGGGTGCCCAAGACGTGCCATAGCAGCGGGAGACACATAGATTGGGAGTTTTAGCTTGTGTCCTAGGACTGAAATGTCCATATCGCATCGTTCGCAGTCAATGAAAACACGGGGTCGTAGTATGATCGACCGATATACTTCTGTGTTGAAATATTTTGTAACCTTGTCATCGGCGGCCGAAAAGTAATAGGCCCATGCCTTCTTGCTCACCTTCTTGGTGGCTAGTTTTTCGATGTCGTCTAGATTTAGAAGGGCTTCCATTGGAGGTGAATCATACTCCTTATCTGGTGTGGGCAAGGGAGACTCTGTCTTTGGTAGAGTTGCGGGGTCAACCGTCCCTAGAAAAGCTTCCGGCTTGAGGTTTTCCTCGAGAATACCTGGAGGGTGAATAGGGTCATATTCTTCCGTAGCATCCTTGCCTGAGAGTTTAAGGATGATCTTGGAGCCGCCAGGGTGCTCAGCAAGGAAGTCGGTGACCTAGTCCACGTTACGATCTACTTAGCACGCACAGGCGACAAAAGAACTGGGAATCGGGGAGAGTCATACATCGTACACTTTTCCGTAAAGGATTACCCAACAGCTTTCTGAGGTATTATGTTTTGCGACTGGTTTACCACCGGCCTTGCTTAGCGACAATTGCTTCTTAACAGTGTTTATTAGGCGAAATTCAAGGATAACATACCCTCCGCCGCAGTGAATATCTTGCCCATCTTCAGTAGGAGGCAATCACAAAGCCAAGATAAATTCTCAATATGTAATTATATATAATATATGAATATAAGTGGGGGGTCAAACAAGAGGGTTGGAAGTGAAGAATTGGAGAAAGAAAGAAGAAGGAGAGGGAAGAAGTAAAGGCCCAAAGTCGAATCGGATAGTTTATCAGAGCCAACACCACCACCTTGCATCCCCCCGAACCTCATACACGCCGAAAAAAAAAAGAGCGCTGAGACCAGACATCGGACCCATCTCCGACTGCTAAGTTGCTGGCTGGCGATGTGGGGAACGTTGCGAACCCACCAAGAATGGGGGCGGCGATGGTCTTCTGTGTTGGGCAAAATCGATAACCGACGGAACATACGTTGAGGTACCGTTATTGTCCCCAATCCCGCGGGGCCATTGGTGGAGAAACTTCTCCTAATGAGCCAGCCAATACTGCCAGACTTATTAATGTTCTTCTTGAACTTTCAACTCTTGATAAAATCTAGGGTATCTGTCTACAGGTCCATTTGGCTTAAGTAAATAACTCTATAAATAATTAGGTACCGGTTCTGGATTTGACGGGATGTAGGAAATATCGACGACAACTTAATAATACAATAGCTGCTAACTAATTGCCTTTCCCCACTCTAATGAGATTCGCAATATGGAGTAGTTATGTAGTAGTTGCTTATATTAACTATGTTGATTTGATTTAAATTCATAGTAATTTGATTCAAATCCTTCCAACATTAAGCAGGTGTTTTATAAAAGTGTTGCAGATGGTGCCATCCTATCCACGTGAGCAGCACTCTTCTCACCTGACATCACAGTGTTTTAGAAAATCGCCATTCAGCGCCTTCTTTCAGCTGGGGCATCTCATAAAATTTGAGCATCCTTAAAACACTACACACTGTACTATTTGCCAGACTTTTAGACTACATCTATTATATTCCAGCTAATTCCTGCCGCTAGACATTCAAATTTAAAGAAAAATGTTTGAGGTATGTTTGGGGACCCTCCCTCCTTTGTGAGCCCCTTGTCCCACCACACAAATACGGGTATCTACCGTAAGTTTCTGACCCCTATTAGCGTCGCGCAGCAGATCGTTATCGCCTTCGAATGCACCGCGCCCGTACCGTCGCCTTAACCACAGATGAGATTGTCGAAGTACGAGCAGCCCAACGGACTTTCGAAGGGGCTTATATTCGCACTGCCCTCTCCCAGTTCTCCTTCGCCTTGGTGGTGCTGAAAATCTTTACTAGCGAATTTTACAGCACTGGGGCCTTATTCGCTGTCTACGGCGCAGGGGTGCTTATAATCGGTGTTTTCCGCCGTCAGCAGGGAAATCGGCAATTCTTCTCTGAGGTAGGAGAAGATGGTGTGCACCGTCACAAGTTTAGAACAAGTGGAAATGCCGTGGTCGTGTTGACAGCCCTGAGTGTGGCCGCTTATGCTACCCTTATTGCCTTGACATTACGACTAGACCGATAGAGCGAAACTCTTTATGGGGTGGCGGTCAAGGGTGCCTTAAAACAAACAGTTGCGCTATCGGGTATATTGTTTGCGAAACTGCCAAAGCGATTCCCTGCGTAACTGCCTGGCGCCAAGCATCCCGCAGAATGCGTTGGGCCGTGACGCCCCTTTCCTCTTCGTCGATATTTCCGACTAACAAACACCTATTACCCTGATCAAGGAAGAGCGGAACGGAGCAACATCTGACCTCAGAAAGCAGGAAATTGCTGACGTTGGGTAACGCCGAGTTGCCAAGAACATTTTTTGGTTCTTTAGGTATGGGGCTGCGAGGGTCGGGCGGAACCTAGGAGGCAGGTTGTGCAGGAGGCGTTCTGTAAAACAATGCATGAGGATCGACATGGATAGGTGAATGTGAGGGCGGCTATCAAAAGCACTGCTAAGCCTCAACCTATCTCAACCAAATGCGCCCCTTGATATGGCTGGTAACGATAGGATCGGCGGGCCAATATCCCATTCTTGGAGCATTTTTGGAATCATAATCATGGCTTCGGAGTCCAGTGAATCCGAGAAAGCCCAAATGTAGTGGTACCCTTGGCGTTTCTATGCAGTAGCGCGGGAAATGAGATGGATGTAAAGAGAAGGACAGAAAAGGAGGCCTCCGATCGATAGTGGATCATTCTCTTCAGCTTACCCTCCTCCCTTACCTGGGCCAAGCATTCTAAGTAGTTAATCCTCTAATGTTTTCACTAATGGCCTTAGCCAAGCCTTTTTTGCTTTTGTTGTGATCTACAATACAGCGCAAACTCCATCCCTAGAGTGTACAATGGCGGAGATAGTGATTAGACCAGGTTGAAGAAAGAAGAAGAAGAAAAAAGATTGATGATAAGCAGCCATTTACCCAATAAATAAATAAATAGTTACCTACTTGAGATTTTTGAGGAAAAGATCAGACTTTTTGACATCACCACCTCGCTCCGGGCAATCCGCCATTTTTGACCCCGGATATAAACTACTCACGGAGTTGTCAGTCCGCCCGTGCCTGCAACTTTGATAAGTAAAGGAGTGACCCGATCCCCTGTACTTTGGGAAAGTTTCTTCTTCACAATTATCGCTTGGGTGAACATGGCTTCCTGGTGATTATATGAGTTATCTCTCTCTCTGTCTATTTTTATCATCAACTCTTGTGTTTCGGTCGTTACAACGACAGCTTGATTGGAGGGACCAAGACAGTTGGAATTAATTCCTTGAATTATTATCAACCCCTTAGAAACCCAACTTCAGGCGGGCAGAAAAATACCATCCATATCTACCTGGGTATACAGAATTAATCTGACCGGCCTATGAAATCAGCCCTTCTAGGCAGGTGTTCACTTTGTTGGGGGAAATCATTCACTTACAAACAGTGACGTTTTGTGCTCCGGGCTTGACTCATCCGCAAACCACTGCAAGCTCTCTCCCCTCAACTTTTTTTTCCCCTCTAAAATTTTGCCTCCCCTCTCCCTCTTCTTCAAGGAGTCTGGCTGTGGGCTGATCATCTCAAATATTAACACTTCCCATCACTCCATTTCATCAAATCCAACTCTCCCCAGACTTATAATTCACATCATTTCTTGATCGATCACCCTTACAGATTGGCTGCATCCCTGCGCCACTTGCGGGGATGGCTCAACACACTGATATTGCACGCTCAGCCATCATGACGTGTGCTCACTCCCCCGACCTTTCACGAAATCGAGGCTCGGGCAGATCGAACGGGATCACGTCCAACGGGATCTACCAGTCGGGATCCGGGAGGGATGCTTCTCTTATGCCTCCTCCGAAATCTTTCGCCGGGCGAGCGCTAGATAATGACTTGCATTCCGATGTCCACAAGGGATCACAAGCATCCAAGGACGGCGTCGGGTTCGCCCTAACAGACACTCCGGTTTCTACCGCACCTTCGTCTCCACAATTGTATGTATCTCTTTTTTTTTTTTTTTTTTTCGTTCTGAGTCCTAGTTGGTTTGATTTTGTGTTTCTGCCTGTGTTCTTGTGTCAAAAATAAAGTGGGAATTGTTCTAGATTCTATTTTCCGGGGTTGATCGGCGCTTGGTTGGTTACACCTGGAATTATGATTGCTGGCTTGCCTGTACTTGTATTGTTTCTCAATTGTTTGCCCATTTTTTTCTAGTTTCCTTTTATTTATTTATTTTTTTTTAGCCTTTACTTTCTTATTATTTCATTTCTCTTTCTTTTTTTCTTTTTTAAAAAAATCCTCCTTATTTCCAACCTCACCTCTCCTTTCGCCGCTAATTTTAATGGCAGTGTTGCAACTCCAAGCCAGTCTTCTACTCCTGGTCGGATTCGTGCAACTACTCTCGATATACCCGGTCTTACCAAGTCCAAGGTTTCTCCTGATGGACGCATCGCTCAAAGAGACCTCGGGGCGAAGCTGGTCATTGTCATGGTTGGCCTCCCTGCCCGGGGAAAGAGTTATGTTACCAAAAAGCTCGCCCGATACCTGAATTGGCTTCAACACGATACAGAGATTTTCAATGTAGGGGAACGTCGACGTGTGGCTGCGGGGAAGTCACCCTCACCTGCTGGGCGTCATGTCCACCGCAACTCTTCTGTTCACAATGAACTTATTGATTCTGTACGACGGCTCAGCGTTAACGTTGGCTCAATGAGTGCACCTCAGAAAGAATCATCCCCTCCTGATCCCCAGAACATCTCACCCCCAGAGCTCGAAAATGCTCTCCCACCTCCGATTGTTCCTACCAAGATTCTTGTCAATGGTAAGGAAGAAGACGTGCCCTCGCTTGAAGAGAGAAGCACCAACGTACCCACCATTATACCTCCAGCGGATCAACAGGAGGTGGTAAAGGAGTCATCCCCTGAACCTATCGATCAGTCTGCAAGTTTCTTTGACCCCGAGAACCAGAAGGCCGTGAAGCTGAGAGAGCAAGTTGCACTGGATACGCTGGATGAGCTCTTAGATTATATCCTCAACCAGGACGGAAGTGTGGGCATCCTGGACGCTACCAACAGTACTATGGAACGTCGCAAGGCCGTTGTTGACCATATCCGCCGGCGTGCCGGTCCAGAACTTGGTATCTTGTTCCTTGAAAGTAGCTGTGTCGATCCTGTGCTGCTAGAAGCCAACATGCGTTTGAAGCTCTCTGGACCCGATTACAAGGACCAAGACCCGGTCAAGTCTCTAGAAGATTTCAAGAAGCGTGTTGCCCTCTACGAAAAATCTTATGTTCCCCTCGGCGAATACGAAGAAATGAACAACATGCCGTACGTCAGGATGATCGATGTTGGACGCAAAATCGTTTCCCACCAAACGCATGGATTTTTGTCATCTCAGGTTGTCTACTACCTGCTCAATTTTAATCTCTCCCCACGTCAGATATGGATCACAAGACACGGCGAAAGTAAAGACAATCAGCTTGGCCGCATCGGTGGCGATTCAGAACTCAGTGAGAATGGTCACCGGTACGCCAAGGCACTCACGCGATTTATCGACCATAAACGACGCGAATGGGAGTTGCACCAGAGACAGAAGGACATGTTGGTGCATCTCCCTCCACGCCCCGGCGATAGTACTCCACCAAATCCATCTTATGTGCCTCGGGATCGACCTCGCAATTTCTGCGTTTGGTGTTCTATGATGAAGCGCACTGTACAGACGGTCGATTACTTCAACGAAGATGACTATGATGTCAAGCAAATGAAGATGCTTGATGAACTTTATGCAGGAAAGATGGAAGGAATGACATACGATGAAATCCGCCAGAAATTCCCCGATGAGTACGCCACTCGTAGAAGGAATAAACTCTACTACCGCTACCCTGGACCTGGAGGTGAGGGGTACCTTGACGTGATCAATCGGTTACGGGCAGTGATCATTGAGGCTGAGCGGACGAATGATCACGTTCTGATGGTCACACACAGATCTGTGGCTCGTGTTCTCCTCGCCTACTTCCGGGGACTAAAGCGCGATGAAGTTGCTGATTTAGATGTGCCACTGGGCATGCTATACATGCTAGAGCCTAAGCCTTACGGCGTTGAATTCAAAGCCTACCGTTACAATCCGGCCGACGACTGGTTCGACTACATACCGGATTTCGAATTGCGCCAGGCTACAACGCATTAGACCCCCACTTTTGAACATTAGCTGTTGTGTTCGTTTAGAATACGAGGAAGTCATAGACTGGATGAATTAAATTCTCCTCTCTTTTTGCTTTCCTTACCTTTTCTTTTTCATTTTTTCTTTTACCGAGTGCATTCCATATTTGCTGATGCGACATCTCACATCCTCCTTGACGACCTTTTTATGACTTCGAATTACGACACAACTGCCCTTAAATAAGCCAACGTTTTCCGGGGTTTCGACTTCAACATTTGTGATTATTAGCCTTTTTTTTTTCTCGTTCTTTTTTAATGTTCTCTCTCGGAACTTTATTGCTTATTCGGGCTGGGATTCTCCTCTCGTTAATCTTCAACTTTTAACCTGTGTTTTACTAGTGAGAATATGTGCATTGAATTGGCGTCCTGTCTGGCGAGGAATACCATTGTTTACTTCTGGTCGACGATTTATTTGAACCGGTGGCTGAGATGGGACTCACCATTGAGATTCTGCTGTGTATAGAGGATCTCTTTCCTCTTTCTTTTTCTTTTCTTTTCTTACCTTTTTCTTTTTCTTTTTGCTTATTATGGGAAGGGCAACTTCAAGACTCCCGTCTAGATTCTTAATTACTGAATCCATGCTTTGTGTTTGTGTTTAGATGGCGTTTATTTCTTTTTAGCTTTTTTTCTTCTTTTTTTTCTAAAAAAAGAGAATACCCAACCCCAAAACAAAAATTCCGGTATGAAATAATTCATTCGTTCTCACTAATAACTCAACGCGGCTTGTGGGTAAATAAACAATAGACTCAACGGTTCTCATGATTATCCTTCTCAAGCAGAATCGGCCTTGACCTGATCAAAAATATTCAAAAAGGCCTCGGGCTCATCCGCTCCCTCGACAATATACTTATCCTGAATCGTGAAATAAGGAACACCGGTCACCAAGTGCTCTCTCGCCTTTTCAGCCTCAGCATCTACCTCCTCCGCGCCGTCGGTGGAGGTCAGCAAGCTTTCCACTTCCCCACGATCCAAACCGGCTTTGAGCGCCGCTTCTAGGAGCACCTGATGATCGGTGATATTCTTTTCCTCTTCAAAGTAGGCGCGGAATAAATTCTCAATCACCCTTGTCTGTAGACCTCCAATAACACTTCCTCCCGCAACCGAATCCGGCTTCGCATCGGTCGCCGTACTAGATAATTCTTTCTCCTTCAGGCCAGCGAACCAGGCCAGCCGATGCGAATCACGCGTTCGTCCTGTTCGGCCACCGAACTGGAATGCGATACCCTCTGCCTTTCCGATGGCTGTGAGACGGGAGAAGATGGAAGAGGTCCGTTCAGGACCGAATTTGGTTTGGTAGAAGGCGGTCTTGTCGACACCTGGATAGGATGGGGAACTGGGGTTTAGGTAGAAAGGGGACCAGGTGATGGTGAAGGTGTCGGTGGGGTTGGTGGATTGGTGGATTTTGATTGCGCGGGAGAGACGACGGAAGCCGACGTAGCACCACTAATTGATTGATTATTAGTTTTCTTCCTCTTGTTGTTGTTTTTATGGTTGTTGTGGTTGTTAGATTTGTTTGGGGGTTTGGGAGTTTTGGGGAGGAGGGGGAAGTGACATACAGGGCACACGCTGTCGGAGATAATCTGGATATTGAAGTTGGTCATGATTAGGGGTACTTAAAGAAGGCGAGGAGGAAATAAGAATGAAATATTATCGGGGGAGATAGAGAAAGGGGGATATAGGTAGTTGAGTGAGGAGAGAGGGGAGTCCTTTTTACCTGTAGAGAGAGGAGAGGCATTGAGCTGTGTCGTCCTCCATTATTACATAATTTGGCAATCAATCCCCCAGGAGGGAAGCTATTATCCTATCTCAACCTACCTATATTCCGAAGACGACGATTTCTTGTTTACACCATCTGCTTATGGTTGATGCTAGGTAATAAAGTCATGGTCGTTTTATTGGTTTATCTGTAATGAAATAATGCTTTCAGAGGTTCTTTTCTTAATAAAGAAGAAATTATTGGCTCTAAAATATAATCCTATGTCCCTACATCAAACTTTAAACCTATTTAACATGTCATTAAATGGATTTACAAGCAAGATGCAGTTGCAAATCATGAGTTGATAGGCTGGTATCATCGCAGGATCCATAATAATAATTGTAAGTTCTCTATGGTCTTATCTCGTTTTTGGTCCAACTTCAACAGGTTTATATTTCGTTCCCCACCATGACATCATCGTCAGGCAAGGGAGCTGTAAATCCGGGGAGCAGCATGCATTTGACTCTTGACTTGACTTTGCCAATGTAAATAGATTCTTCAGCTTACGGTCGTCGCGAGAGAGGATCTTGTCTTCTCTTCAACCCTAACCACAGTCGCAGATTCGCATCTTCTCTATCTCTCCCTCTCTCTCTTCATCGAACACATATAAACTATTTCCTCTACTAGCCCTGTCTCTCTCCATGATCCATCGCTGTCATGATTGCATCTGGTCCTTTCTTCACTCCATCATCCTCAATATCCCACCCGCTCGACTAGTCCTATTCCCTTCTCTCGCTGGCTCAGTCTGGTTCCTTACTCTAGCCAGCCTCCTCTTGACATGGTTTGCGCGTGGGATGCGTCCCTATCCTGGCCAGAGCAACCCACATGTTCCGTTCGTCTTTCTCTACTTTCCTCTACAAGTGCACGTAAAGCTAATCCCGAAGGTTATCTACATCTACATAGTTTTATTTCCGACATAGCATCATTCGAACTCAAACCACTCTTCCTTGTTGGAGCTTCAATCACGGCAATGGGGTTCTTCTTCACCGTGGCTGCCGTGCATGTCATGCGCTATGAACCGGGATTCGCACTGATTCGATGTCCGGAGAATTACCCTTCCCCTCTTCCCACTCCTCCCATTTCCTGTCTCAGTGATGAGACCACAGAGCAGTCAAATTCCCCTACCACCCTCCCGAATAACTACAGCGATATTCATGACCGTAACTCTGAGGCACACCAAGAGGAAGAAGAGGAAGAGGAAGAGGGGGAAGACCCTGAAACTCTCAAGACCCTCAAATTCATCTCTCTCTCCGCCATCTTCGCCGCCGGCATGGCTAGCGTCTCTTTGATCCTTCTGAGTGTAATGGATACATTCCGGTATAAATTTGCTCACCACATCTTTCTCCGTTTGTGTTTTGCTGGGCTTGCGATTCAATCTGCTGGGACAGCGATTGTCTATGCTGATGAAGTCCTGGGTGCAGTGTCTTATATCTACCATCTAGGTCGATGGCAACATGTGCATATGTGGGGGAAGAGAAGTTTGCAGCTGCGAATTTTGTATGTATTCCCCCTCCCTTCTCCTCACTTTCTAAGAGATGGTTCGATATGTATGATGCTATTTTCTTCCCACTCTTTTCCAAATCAAAAAAGTAAAAGATCGGAGGAAGCAAAAAGAAAAAAACAAAAAAAAAAAACTATAGGCGTTTATATAATAGAAAATAACTGCATTGGGAGGAGGGCGCTAATGAAGGTGAAAATATCTAAACATACATCCACATATAAAAGTGCAACGCTTTCCACACTCCTCATCTTAATCGAAGTCTTCCTCGGTGTAGCTTTCATCTCACTAACCGTGGACGACGAAACAAGCGACTACCGAACAGCAGGCATCCTAGAATGGATAATTGCCTTTCTCGGTACGATTTATCTCTGGCTATTCTGTGGGTTTTTCGATAGGTATTCCCCCCGTCTTTTCCTTTCCCCCCCTCTCCCCAACCCTTCTTTCCAACCCTCTCTTCTACCTGCATACCTATCTAGGTACGCTCTGGGTGGCACCTATACAAGGATAAGGATACATATATGCAATATCAACACCAAAAACACCCTATTAAACAAGATTAATCCTACTAGATCCGATTTCAAAGGCTACGTCCCTAGTATTATATATCATCACCACAACCAATACCCACATGGAACCTCACTATCACTACCACCGCCACCACCAGCCTTTCAACCAAGAGCAATCCTCATCCATCCATCAACACCGGATGAAGAAAGAAGAGGAGGAGGACAAAGAGGTCTTCTTTACAGTTATGGTCAAGACCCGGAGCGACAACCATTACTTAGACATGACGACAACAATGGGGATCGTAATATGGATAGAAAATATATATGAGTGCTAACCCAACTTGCCCTACCCAAGACTAGATATCGAATCTTTTTTTTTTTTTTTTTTTCTTATTCATTTCGATATTTAGTATTTCTGTTTCTTGATTTATGGAGTGATTGGTGTAAAGAGGTCTTTTTGGAGGGGGGGGAAGAAGGGTATTACGCATATATTTGCTTTTGTATGTATTGATATATAAACTAAGTGTAAGTAACTCTGTACTTTAAAGGTCGTTGTCTATCCTGTCTGCCTATCTATCTATCTATTTAAGAGAGGTATAACCCCGGTGTCCTCTAGCTAATTTAAGAATTTTAAGTGGACCGGTTTGTTACTTATATGTAGAAGAGAGGATGCGAACCTGGAAAGTCACATAAATACTGATTTCGATTGAATGTTATTCACAGTTTACCCCATTTAATCATACATGACATAAAAGCAATGAGTCAGTTTGCCTCTTTTTTTTTTTTTTTTTCCTTAGAAACACTATGATCTGATATCAAGATCTCCCTCACAAACAATTCGTTCAAAGTCTCATATTAAAGCTCTTCACTTAGCATAAGCGATCATTTCCAACGTGACTATTTACTGTCCACCCTGGTTAAGAATTTGCCAAACTTCAGGTCGCTGCACCATGGTAAGACCAGGCTCTGGAGTGGTTATATTGGTGGAAGGATCGCTTCCACGGAGTCTCTCCAAGGTAGAAGAATACTAATCCGATATTAGCTCACGTAGGTGAATGGTAAGACTAAAAAAAGAGTGTAGAAAAACAAAAGAAAAAGGAACCCACCTTAAAGGCAAAGTTTAGAACCAATGCAATGGCTAATCCGACGCACACAACGATTGGTCCAAATGTATTGTCAAGGTCGCGCCCACTGCGCTGGCGGATAAGCCGGGCCCGCTTCTCGTGCATATACCAACCCCAGACGGCAGAAAAAATTGCGAAGAAAGTGTAGACAATCGATAGGGCACGAGCTACGTCGTTGTGCTTGCCTGCGGCATTATAGAGACCTAGTGAGAGCGAGGACAGCAAGATACTGATGTGGAGCCACTTGATAAATGTTCGCTGATTGGCAAGCCAGACCTTGGTCTCGACACGGACAGGCCCAGAATCCTTGATCCAAGTACCTGGATGGCGAACCCCTGGTGGTAGAACAACAGAAGACCTATGCAAGCGATTGGAACGCGAGAAAGTGGGAAAGAGAGATGCTAGACGAGAGAGTGTTACAGGCTGTGTGTCTTCTTGTATAAGAGGTCGCTCTTCTGGAAGCTCTGCCAGTGGCTGTGGCGCAAGAATAGGTTGCGGCGATGGTGTTGCAAGCTGAGATGAAGGTCGGGCCCGCGACTTCGGAGTCTCAAGGTCGGTAAACCGGCCGATAGGGGATCCAACAAGGGGCCGCACCGAGGGGCTCGTTTTACCGCCTAAGAAACTCCCGACTGCCATGTCATCTTCAGCATTTTTGGCTTGTCGCTCTTGCTCTTGGTGAAATGCGGTTTCAGGATCCTGGCGAATGTCGTTCTCCAGCGCCCCAAGCCAGAAAGGGAAGGTATTGACATAATCTTCGAAGAGTTGTGCGACGCCATGGACAAACTTGGAGAACCGGGGGGCCTCTTTCACAAGATGTGAAACCATTAAGTCCTTGACCCATGCGGCATTATGGGCAGATTCTCCTTTGAGCTTGATTTCAAGAAGAGCATGAGGGAAGCGAACGATCTCGCCGGTCCGAATAGTACTGAAGGGGTACTGCATTCCAATCTCGTCGATATCAGACCGATGCCACTCCTTCGGGTCCCGGCAAGGGCGTTCTTGGTCCAAAGAGTCTTCTCTGATCAAGGCCAAGTTGGTATCAAGAGAAATTCGAATTCGATCGTCACCAGGGATCTGGAATGCCGTGCGGGTGTAATTGGCGCGAAGCATCGGTTGTAGATTATATTCCTTGATAAAGGATTGGAGTTCATCCACATCTCTCTTCAGAGCTTCTGCTTGTTCAGATTCTGCATTACCCATGTCCTCCAATTGGTGGACTTTCTTGTCTAACCGGTATTCTCCTTCTAGAAACTCTTGGACATGCTTCTGCTTTAACTGAACCTTCACCTCTCGGCTACGATTGTCATTCATAACAACTTTCTTCTCTAGGAAAATAGCTGGCTTCTCACTGAGGTCTCCAGTCCACCGCAGCCGAAGGGAGGCAGCTTCGGGGCTGCGGGCAACTTTCTGGTTGTAGATATCAAATTGTGGATTATCAAAGTATAAAGAGGTAATGGTGGGGTCATCAGGAAGGGATGCCATCTCTTTAGAAAATCTCGAATTGTAGATCAGGACGGGTAGTTTTCGAAGGATGTGAGTCTTAACCTCAAGAATGTTATCTGAGTGAATCCAGAACTTGAAAGAGGAATAGCTGTCTTGGCCGAAGTAAGGCTCTGCAGAGGTGGGCTCGACGGAGCCTGAAGAGATTATTTCACGGGCAAAAGAATACATCACCGATAGTCGGCGAACCAAAGGTGAATAATCTTCTGAGTTGAAAGGTAGCTGGGACAAGCGGACCTGCAGCAATGGCTTAATTCGGTACCTGGCTCCCCGCTTACGATCATGCTTCTTGGCCGCCTTGAGAAAACCAGTGAAATTGATACGGCTGTACTTCTCTAGCTCGCTAACCTCCTCTGTAATCTTGTCCAACTCCCCTAAGACCTCCGAAGCGACTTCCTTTTTCTTATCATCACTCAACGTGGAGGGGGTGTCTTCGTTGTCAGCGTGGGCCACGGGTCGCAGCTTGGTTTCACAGGCAGTGGTACGCTCCTTCAATTGGCGGAAAGTGTCCACCTGGAAAGCATTGACTTTATCGAGCTGAACATTGAGTAATTCCTGGACAAATGCTTCCTCGTCTTGCTCCGTCCAGGAGCTATCAGAGTCGCTGTCATCGCCGGTGACATCTTGCTCCCTCAGAAGGAGCTTGAGTTTATGGTAATCGATGTAATGCTGCCTCCAAGGCGGATAGATGGAGGTCCGCAGAGTCTTCCCAAAACGCATTTTGGTGTTACCACTAGGGTGAAGTGATTGAGAGAAAATCCTTGCAATCTGATAATCCGATGGCAGACAAGGGGTGCGGGGAACAAGGTCAGTAGATTCTGCGAGCAAGGAAAGTAGCCGATTTATTATTGAACAGAGGAGGGAAAAAAAAAAACCCCTCTCACGACAGGGAAGCCAATGCCCTAATAATCTAGTTACTTTTTCAAACCGATCCAAAGTGCTCCTCAGTGGCGAGGCTGGATGGGGTTCCCAGAACAGATATGGTGAAGACGCTAAGAAAGAGCTTTAGTGCAAGCAGGACGGCTCCAATCGCAGCATTAGAGCACGTGCCGTGGAGACAATCTTCTCTCTTACTTAACTGGCGTCCAATCAGAGCCTCGCAATAGTATACACCACTTGTACCCAGATTCGTAGAGGATCCTGTATTACTCATACCATACCGCTGTATTTCAGTGAACAGGCACTTTGACACATAAATTATGGGTCAGAAAAGCTTAGATTAGTATTATTATTACCTAGTTCCGAGGACCTACCAGGGTATGCAGAGTCCTAGTGAACTAGAGTTACCGACTTTTCCTTTTCAAAAAAACCAAAAGAAAAGACTCCCATTACTATTATTTATTTATCTATCTCTAGTGTTTCCTCCTTAAAATGGGCTCTTCAAATTCTAACGCATCGCAAGATCCAGACTTGCTTTCAAAATCTCTTCATAATGTTCTCCTAGACCTTCATGAGAATTCGTACCCCCATGTTCCCAATCCTCCACAATGCAAGAAGCGTGCCTCGGTTGCATTGGTTCTTCGAGTTCGACCCACGTATAACCACCGGCCCGATCCTTCCTCACTCCTCTCAAACGATACGAATGCCTCCGTCAAGCAACAATTAAATGCGTTCTTCTCTCAGGCCTGGGTCCAGCATGGAGACCCAGAGGCCCTGTTTATCAAAAGATCCTCTCGGGTGGGTGATCGATGGACGGGTCACGTTGCGCTCCCAGGAGGGAAGCGTGATCCTGAGGATGCTGATGACAGAGCGGCCGCGATCCGAGAAGCGGCGGAGGAAGTGGGCCTGGACCTAACAAGTGACAGCTGTATTTGCGTGGGGAATTTACCCGAAAGAGTTGTGACATCGAGCTGGGGCAGTATACCGTATGTCTTGCTTTCCTGGTTCTGAGCTGTGGGCTTGTGAATTTTTGCAGATGCTAATAGCACCCTCTACTTTTCTATCTCTTTTCGTGGGGCTCACAGATTGATGGTTCTCTGTCCTTACGTCTTCCTGCTGACAGACAGCACCTCTCCGACCCTCGCTTTACAGCCTGCGGAAGTTGCCTCGACCCATTGGGTGTCCCTAAAGGTTCTCCTTTCTCCGTCACAACGTACAGTAGAGAATGTTGACATGTCGCAACGTCTTGCAAGCACGGGTGGTTTAATGGCCCGTCTTGTTGCACGCTCTCTGATGGGATTCATGCAATTCTCTGCAATTCACTTGATTCCCACCGAAACCTTGCATTGCAGTACGAACTTGCACCGCGAGATCGCAAAATCCCAAACTACAGCTTCCTCTTCGAGATGGAGATCTTGGTTTGGGAAATCACCAGCGAACTCTCACAGCCAGAGTCCTCCTCTCCTTCTTTGGGGGCTAACCCTTGGTATATTAGCCGACTTTCTGGATATGCTCCCACCCCACACAGCGGTGCAACTGTGGAATTATCCTAACTTTACGTCTCCTGACCTGCGATTGATTGTGAACATTCTGACGTATAGCTTGCGGAAGCGGAACCTGCTCCAGGTCAAATTTGGAGCTCGACCCAACAATACGGCAGTGGATGGCGAAACAGCCGCTCTACCAGTAGAAAAGGTAGATAATGGGAAGGATGAGCGTAATCAAGTCGGCATTGGCGGACTCGGGGTGGGAAGATATTACGGGCCGTCCGACAGAAACCCAGATGGGAGCACCTATGCCGTAGGTATTATGCTGCGTGGCTACTATGAGAAAGTCCGAGTCGCGATCTATATATTCTACGCGTGGAGATTGATGGCGGGGTCTGCGGTAGCCTTCTACGCTTGGAAGATTCTCCACAGACTGAGGTGATTGACTGACTGACTGACTGCACAACAGAGGTACCTGCTTACCTAATGACAACATACAGATCCAGTTCGCCAATGATATTGTTTAGCTATAGAAGTATATAGATTTCCAAAAAGGCTCCTCTTTTTTTTTTTTTTTTTTTTTTTTTTATCCCGCTCTTTCTAACTGGGTTGGGCATGTTGTAAACTTGATGTCATAATAACGTCCTTTGGATGCTTGAATCGAGGAGTATGGTCACGTATATACCACTCGGTGACGCTCCGAGCGTTAGTGGTAAAACACGTATTATTATGTAATATAAGTAAAACAACCGACTTGAACAAGCTTATCTCCACAGTGTTATTGACCGAAGTTGTCGTTCCACTCGAGTATACTATCATTCATTTTGCAGTCCATCAATACCTCGTTCTACACCATTGCCTACATATCGCGAGCCATGGCAGCTACCCAGAAGCTTTATCCCCGTGCAACTGTAAAGCGTATAGTTAAAGCCCATGCAAATCGGGGACTGAGTAAGAATGCAGACATTCTGGTACGAGACACTTGAAAGACCTTACAGCTGTTTACTTTTCTCTATAACCTGCATTGGACGGGCACTGACATTTTTTGCATCCCCATAGATATTTTTGGACTACATGCTTTTTATGCAAGAGTGAGTTTACCCGTATCTATCTTTCCTGGTCGCCCTTTGAAGACTTGCGGCCATTTTTTTTTACCTACTTGGATGTCCTGCACCGAGAACGCGTCGGAAAGTTTCGTATGACTGATAACTTGGATAGGCTGATGCGGGAGTCGTCGATTCGGTCGCGAAAAGCCGGCGAAAAGAACATCTCCGCAAACTCAGTGCGAAAGGTGACTGAGGTATGTGGCTTACCTTGAGAAGCTGGCTATATCAAGCGAATGATTCTGACCAGTGTTTTTACTTATTCTTTTTTTTTCCTGCTTGGTCATGATATAGAGAACATTACGAAAATTTAAAGGTTGAATGGCCTTTGCCAGCCTTTATTTGATATCGAATAAAGGATGGTTATGCAGGGAGTCATATGTTATGGTGTTAAGATGGCTGTTTTTTCCCACTCTCCGTTTGTCATTGTCTTTGCCTCACGCTTTTCTTTGTTGGGATGCGAGAAGAGGGCCATATCTCGCGATGAACAAGCAAAAAAGGACTGTAAGGGGCGTTCGAATTAGGAGTTTTTGATGATACCCAATTATAAGCATGAAACTAGGTTTGAAAATATTACGAATAATAGGATAATTGCATGATGGTCCATCCATTGTCGGGGTCCTTTATTGGGGCCGGTACACGGAAGAGCCTCGTTAAGGCTGACTTGCAGACCTTCGAGATTCCGCCAGAGAAAACCGAGGACACCTAGGTATGCGCTAGGGTAGCCGCAGGTCATTACTTTGGTTGAAAAAGGTACTTCTGGAGAACAGCTGTCCGAGCGTAGTTACTCCGCAAAGGCAAAATAAATAGCTGAGTTTTTTTGTTGTGTTGGGTTGATCAATCAACCGCAGCACGCGACAAAGAGAGACGAAAGGCGGGTTCGGAGGAGTTCCACCCGCATCTCTCTTCCTCTTTCTTCTAGCTTCTACACGTCAGTCGTGCCTCAGCTGCAGCCTTTCTTGTTTCTCTTTCTTTGCTCTCTCTTCTCCTCTTATTCTAATTTGCTTCTTTCCCTCTTACTCTGACCTCCTCATATCTTCATTTCACTCCCTCTCCTCTCTTATCGTCTTATTGTTTATATTACCCTTCACATCTCTTGCTTTGAGCACACCGCACCGATCCACATCCACATCACCATGGCTGCCGCTCCTGTGAACAACGCTGCATCCCCAGCCCCTTCAGAGAAATTACAACTCAACACCCAGAATGGAGTCGCTGGCACTTCAGACCCCATTGACTTCCCACACTACAAAGATCTTCAGAGGTATGCTCGCGAGAGCGCCATCTTTTGCGCATTCGAGCTCGGGGGTTCTCCCTTGCGTTCCATGCCACCATTCACCAATAAACCATTGGATATCTCGCTGACGAGCTACTCAGGAGCCTGCGCAATGCTGTGAAGAAGCTGGTGAGTGAAAAGATCAGTGCGTGTTCTTCCTGTTATCCGCCACTAACCTTGCCCCTCTGGTGGATTAGAACGCGACCGCCAAAGTTGACGCCATTATCGCTGAAAACCCTGGCAAATCCCTCGAAGACTTGGTTGCAGAGAAGAAGATTAATGTGGATCAGAAGGCACAAGCCGAGAAGAAGCCTGCTCTTCGTGCCACCATAACTCAGATTGAAGAACAGATCGCCCACTACAAGGAATTTGCCACTTACTATGATCAGCGTTTGGCTAGCCAGAAGGCGGATCTGGAAAAGGCTCACAAGGAAGAAGTGGAATCTCTGCGGGAGAAGGTTGCTGCCGAAGCTGCAAAGGCGACGGAGAATGACATCACCCAACAGCTGCTGAGCCTGAGCAAGTTTCTGTGCGCTGCCGCCACTATGAGACGCTCCGGGGACGAAACCTCCGCAGAGACTCGTGCATTTGAAGGTGTGCTCTTCCAGGTTTACGGGGGGTCTCTTGAAGCCGTAGCATCTATGCAAAACCTCATCAATGGCGCAGATGAGAAGATTGTCAGCGTTGAGGGTGAGACCTTGGAAGTCACATGTGAGTATATCTCGTCCCCTTCTTTTCTGCTCCTTTTTCGTCCTTTTTATGCCAGCTCAAAGTTTAATTTCTAACTCAAACCCCGTCTTAGATGCACGTGTAAAGCAAATCGCCGAAGAACAGACTACCGACACTCCTGCTGTAGATGAGACAGCCACGGAGACAACCCTGGCAACCGATCCTACGATTGCTAATGCCGGTGTCACTGAACTACAAGACTCTTCCTACGCCACCGACGCTACTGCCACCAATGAGTCTAGCATTCCTGCCGCCCAGGTTGAGCAGAATGTTCCTCCACCTCAGACAATCGTCTCTGATGGTGCGAATGCAGTCGCAGAGGCGAAGTGGGAGGTTAACGGCGCTGACTCTCTCGCCTCTTCCCAGAACACCGAGAGCTGGGTCGAGGTTCCTCGGGACCCTGCCGAGACTGAAACTGGTCTCCAGGCAACTCCTCTTAGTGCTGAGGATGTGAAGAATGACACTGCTGCCGCCGAGGGCCCTAAGGCACAGAATGGTGACGGGTTCGAACAGGTCGTCCACCACCAACACCAGAGGAACCCTAGCTTCCGTGGTCGTGGTCGCGGCCGTGGCCGTGGAGGCGACGGATTTCGAGGACGCGGTCGTGGTGATTTCCGGGGCCGTGGACGTGGAGGCCGTGGAGGTCGTGGCCGCGGCGGAGCCAACGGCGCTCCCGCTGCAGCTCCTCCGGCTCCCCAATAAGCTGGCGCCAGCCGAGAAGCTATGGCATTATTGGCCGATCTAGTTTACGGTGTCTAGGCTTTTTCTCACTACTTTTTCTCTGTTTATTTTTCCTCCTCCCGTGGTCATCCTTTCCACCTTGATTTCGTTGATGTGACTATGGTGTTTCTATAGTTAATTCGTGGGTAACGGTGGTGTTATGGTTCACGACAGCAATGAATCTCTTGAAATGAATGCAACAAGGCTTGGCAGGTCTCCTTTTTTTTTGGATGGGTGGACTGCTTTTAAAAAGTTTCTGTTGTTACATTACATGTCTTGCAGTTAGCGTGCATCTGATTGGTCTTTCTTTTCTTTGATTTACTATATGTTTAGCTTCTATGTGACCATTGCATTCTTCACTTTTTTTTATTTGTGATGGTTTTCTAAAATATTTTTACTTCTCTTGTATTTTAGTTGTCTAATCTTGTTGACATATGAAGCTTGGAGTGACTCTGGAGGCAAAGGAGTGGGGAGGTCGATCAGCATGGAGTAGAGGAGGTAGAATACTAGTCGTAGAAAGAAGCTCTGGCATAAAACTTCGGTGATTAGGTTTCTCTCATGCTCTGTTCCCCCCTGAGTAGTCTTAGCATGTCTTACTGTAAGAACACTTCCTCAGCTGGATCGAAGCAGTATACCCGATCGGGCAGCAGGGCTCAGGGCTATGACATAATACGACATAATACGACCTGGAGGAACGTGACTCGACATCAATCTGGCCAACATATCTATAGGCGTTCCATCCAGTTCGCTGCCCATTTTTCTCTCATTCCCTCATTTACTTTTCGTTTGCTTTTTATGCTTTCAAGTTGATTTCTTTGCACATATCCCTCTTTCTTTGCATCGTACTTGTATTTGATTCCCATCATGGCGCTTCCCGGAGAGCAGCGGAAAAAGATCCTCAGGGTGTTGATGACGTCTCTGCTCTTGGATTTGGTATGCGCTCTCGATTTTGTCTTTACTTTTTTTTTTTTTTTTCGAACTCTCCGCCCCACCATCCTTGGAATCATTGTCTAACAAAGCTCTAGATATCCTTCACATTCATTTTGCCGCTCTTCCCCTCTCTCCTAACTTTCTATCGCAACCAAGACCCCGCCCCGACCTCTCTTTTAAACCGCGTCTTCCACTATTTGAACGCCTACAAGAACGCATTTGCCAAACCAATTGACTCACGCTATGATATCGTTCTCCTCGGCGGTGCCCTGGGGTCACTATTTTCCCTCCTCCAAGCCATTGCGGCCCCCTTCATCGGTCGCCTTAGTGACAAGCATGGTCGTCGAACCGCTCTCCTCTACTCCATGGTAGGAAATACCCTCAGCGTGGCGCTTTGGGTCGCGGCCACCGACTTCCGGACCTTTCTTGCTAGCCGTATTGTCGGGGGCCTCAGTGAGGGGAACGTACAGCTTGCCCACGCCATCGCAACCGATATTAGTGAGCCTAGTCAGCGTGGCTCAACCATGGCGCTCGTAGGCGCATGCTTTAGCATCGCTTTCACATTCGGCCCCGCATTGGGCGCATTCCTCTCAAACATTACCACTGTAGCAGCGAATCCATTTGCAACCGCTGCCGGAGTCTCTCTCCTCCTGATTGTCGTCGAGACCACTTATATTTATATCTGTCTTCCCGAAACGCATCCCCGCCTCACTAAGCTTGCGCGCGGCCCCGCAGCAGCTCCGACTACAACCAAAACCGACGACGACCTAAAAAGCAGCCAAAAGTCTAGCAATGCGCAATTCAAACATACTAATAACCCTGCCCTCCTCAACATCATCCACCTACTCTTCCTCCTCCCCTTCTCCGGGATGGAATTCTCCCTGCCCTTCCTCACGGCCACCTTCTACGCCAATAGCACCGCCAGTCCCTCCGCACTGAATGGCCGTCTCCTCTCCATGATGGGACTCATCGCCTCTCTCCTCCAGGGTACCGTGGTCCGTCGTCTCCCACCTCTTGTTACAGTCCGCATCGGTGTCGTCGCCTGCGCAATTTCGTTCTTCCTCCTTGCTCGCGTCTCATCACTCACCGGATTGTACGCCGCCGGCGGTCTCCTTGCCGTCACTAGCGCAACTGTTGTAACCGGGTTGAACAGTCTAGGCAGTTTGGAGGCGAGAGAGGGAGAGCGGGGCGTCGTTCTCGGTCGATTGAGGAGCTGGGGACAAGTCGGTCGGGCTGCTGGGCCGGTCTTGTTCTGTTCATTGTTTTGGTGGGTCGGTAGGGAAATCGCCTATATGACCGGTGGAGTTGTCATGGCTGGTGTTTGCCTAGTCGTGTTCTCGACTTTAAGATCGACTAGTCACCATTAGTGATATCTCTCTCTCTTATTGTCATGTCACGTCCCTTTTTCTTCCTTCCCTTACTTACTCTTGACATTGACAATATTTGTACGTAAAAATTATTTGTTTTACTCCCCTTCCTTTTTGGCTGTTGTTTCTTCCCTTGGGTCTTATGTATGTATATACATATTTGGGAGATTTATGTTTTCCTCCCATTCTAGGTAGGATTGGATTGTACTGCTGGTTTCAGTACTACCTACCTAGCTGGAGATATGATAATATTTCTAAAACTTTGTTTAATTGAGTGACACACAAGTTTGAAACGCTTTGGTCATTCGGGGTATAATAAGACATAGCCACATGGAAAAGTGGATGTGATACAAGTACATTACATGAATAAACGCCTCAAAGATGTCCAAAGAAAATAAAAACGCTGAGAAATGTGGGAGATGACGATAAAAATACATGAGAAAGGCGATTGATATATCAGTTATCACATGATGAAGAAGCAGAGGGGGGGGGGGGAAGAAAAATAGAAAAAAAAACTGCAATCTTAATGTCGCACTCCACCATCCCTCTGATAACCACCACCACAATCATAACCATAGTCGTAATCATCATCGTACCGTTCCATACCAGCTAACCCAGCTGGACTAGGCGACGGATCCACTAAACTGCCTCTCGCCTTCCCAATCAACCAATCCGTCAAGGTAACAAACTTGGCCGTGCGTTCCCAACCGCGCGCATCCTCGGCATGTTCGATAGTCTGCGTAAGGACACGGCCCTCCCGATCAAAGGAGAAGATGAAGAGGCCGGTGAATTGGTCCTCGTGGGAGAGTTTGAAGATAGGAGCATCTCCGCCGAGAAGGACGCTAAGACGGGTATCTCTATCTTTATCTTCATTGGTTTGTTTGTATGGGATGCGAGTTTGGGAGTGCGCACTGGTGGGCGAAGACTTGTTATTGCCATTGGCTGTAGTTGACGTAGAGGAGGAAGAAGGAGAAGAAGACGAAGAAGAAGTGGTGGTGTTGGTACTCGGTGGAGATTCAGTCCGCCATCGAACGACTAAACGTTCATCACCACCTTCCCGGTTACCATTATTATTATAATTGGTGTCATCGGACTCGTGGTAAGACGAGGAGGTGGAAGATTGTCGATCACCAGCCTCAAGGATTGTTCCCGCACGGACAATCCTCTCACTAAGGATTTGCAACCGGACGTTGCCCACAAGGGGAACCGAGCTCCATGCAACGGGGACTGCCCAGATTGCGGCGCGATAGAGGGTCCTCCCCTTAACGGTGGGAAGATGCGGATGTGTCGAAGGGAAGAGGTGAAGGGTTACATTTGGGGAGAGGAGCGATGGAGGGAGAGGGTTTATTAGGATTGTTGGGAGGAGCGGGGATAGCTTTCTAAGAGCTATATATGGATTTTAATTAAAATCTGTCAGCTACTTGTTCAAATCTTTCTTCTTTTTTTCTTTCGTTTTGCCTTGGATCTTATTGTACCAACAAAGTGGCCTGTTTCATGCGGAGAAGGAGGAGAGAGGGAGGGAGGGAGAGAGGAAACATACTCTTGCCGAGTTTGAGGATCCGTTCATCGGGTGGTTTATGGTCTTTTTTGTTTGCATTATTAGAAGGGTCAAGGTCGGAGTCTGAAATGGTGTAATTAGCGAAGAGAGGCGGAAATACTTCTTCCTTATTCTTCTCTACGCTGCTGGTGTTGGTGCTGTGAGGAGGACTGGTACGAGAAGGGGAACGACGATGAGGAATATTCTCGTGCTGCGCTTGTGCCAGTGATCGAATATGTGTTGAAGTAAAGGATTGACGAGGATATGGACGCACAAGCGATGGCCGAGAGGGGAGTTGAGAGCGGTGGATGAGAGGGGTGGTATTGTACAGCAATAAGGATGAGGTAGAGCAAGGAGCGACGATGAGCTTGGGCATGGTTTCGTTTCGTTTCGTTTCGTCAATCGAACATGGATATCAGAGATTGTAGATGAAGCTGAGCTGGAAGGGTTGTCTTCTGGGGCTGCACTAGGACAGCAGAATACTAGAGATGGCCATGGAGATGAAATGATTGATCGGAGTTGAGAAATGATGACGTTCTCGCCGCCCACCGAATCAAGCCGTTTCTCCAACAAACCGTCTTAACCAACAACAAATAAACCACGGGTTTACAAAAACAGATGCTCATCGTAAAGCCAATAAACTTCTGGTATCGATTGCGCGTAGCTCATGAGGGAAACTAAACAACACCAATAGTAATAATAATAATAATAATAATCATCATCATCATAGAGAGAGGAGCAATGCTTCCTTTTACGCCAATTCATCATCATCGCCCATATACCGTCTCTCGGCTAAATCCCGAATCTTGTCCTCCAACACTCCCCTTCCATATCGTTCGGCTACCTTCACAGCAGCCTCGACCATCTTGCCGTTGCGATCTCTCATCATATGTACGAGTTCTAATGCCTTCATGCCCCGTTCCTCACCCTCACGACACTCTACCGCTAGCAGCTGTAGCAGAATCTTATCTACCTCTATTTCTTTGCGAGAGAGTTCCGCGCGCTGTGTTGCCGTCGCGTGAGTTGAGGACACCAGATCCTGGAACAGTGATAGGAGAATATTGTTGCGCACAAACGATTCCTCCAGGCGTGGTCCGTCATTGCGAGTCGCGGCTCCATCCTCGTCGTCTTCAAGGGCCTTCCCAGGCTTGTCCGAGATGGGGATTCGGAACTCAAACTCACTGAGAAGTGGCCGCGGGAAGTAAGGGTATCGATCTCCTCCCTTCAGGATGATACAGTGAAATTTGTCCTGTGCCACAGCAACAGGCCAGTAGGTTTCCTCCTTTCGACCGCTCGCGAGACGCTCCAACTGCCTCGTGTCGAGTAGTGGAACCCAACGCGCCTGGCCCGGAATTCGCCAGTGCTGGAGCACTAGTAAAACACCTTCGGAATCGTATATGCAAGGGTCCTACAAAATATCAGCATTCCATCCATGTTCCCTTTGTTTCTTTTCTAGTTTCCTTTTTCATCCGCTCTTTTTTAGTGTCATAATAACGTACCCCCATATCAGAAAAGAAAACGCTCTGTAGCTCAGCGCCCTCAGGAATTGCTACAACATCCTCGTTTTGACAAACATCGTCGCGCTTCACATTCTCAATTGAGTACCGTAGTGTTGCCGTACGGCCATCACTCCCCAGTGGCCCATTTCCAACAGTCATAATATAGTCCCTCCAGGCAGCGCAGGTCACTGCTAAACTCTTTTGCCGATAGACCTTGAAAGGAGTTCCAAACAGTGTGTAAACACGAACATAGTCTTTTGTCGTTACTGCGACAATATAGGATTCGCTAAGCGCCAGCGCTGCTCCCAAGTTAGTATTAGCAAAGCAAGGAAGTATGGGCACTGCTGTCTGGTCTTACCTCGAATATGTTCCCCTTGGGGGAGCTGCGTTCTCCAGTCTGCCCGTGTGGTCCACGTTTCATGGGGGCGGTAGAAGATCGTTGCAGGACTACCATCCTTTGGATTATTTGAGAACAAAGCTCCATTTTCATCTTCAAGAGGTTGTTCGTTAGCAAGCTATTCAACGTCGTACGCGATATAAGATATACATACTGAGACATGCCCGATCATACATAAACGGGTCAGTGAAATGGAAATCACGATGAAGCTCTCGGTCATAAAACTCTACTGTGACTGTATTGTGGGTTTCTTGGTCAACGGTCCAAACTGCACCAGTGAGATTCAAGCCTATTCAACAAAGGTTAGTAAAGGCCAAATATATTAGACGATTGATGACAAGAGGGAAGGAGCGAAATGAAATAGGCTGTTCCGTACAGAGATACCGACGATTCCCTCTCCAAGGCGTACTCCCGGGCTGAAGTGGAGGGTGCACCTTTGGCTTCGCGAAAGATGTTAACAGCCGTTTGTCCGCATGGCCATCAATATCGTCTAAATGGTCGTTCCCACGCTTCCCATGTCCATTAAGCCCCTCCGTATAGCCGGCCCCATCGTCATCCTCAACAAAATCGTCCATCTCCTGGTCATACCCTAGAATATCGTCCAGAGAATCCGGCGTCTCTGCCCTCTTAGGCCGATTTGCCAACGGCCGTTTCGCATTGTCCGAAATCTCCGTTAACACTCCAGGAAACACCGGGGCAGCCTGAAGTGGCTTCTGCACATAGGACTCAAAGTCTTGAGGCACAAAGCCATCGTAGATGTAAAGCTCCCCATCTGATGTCGTTAACGATGCTGAATTCAGCGTCGGATGCCAGGCGATGTTAATCACATTCGGAAAGTCGTACCGATGCAGAACTTTCTGCGTCTTGCTCTCCCATAGCACAACCTTCCCATCCTTGGCGGCCGTTGCTAGCAACGCGCCATTAGGAGACCAGCTCATGACCGTAATATCCCCTGTATGTGCCCCCGAAAATGATTTTTCCTTCTTCCACTCCCCGATAGAGAAAATTGCGATGTCTCTTGTTGCCTCGGCCGACGCAAACGCTGTCCCATCCGGATGCCACACAATTCTTGCCGTGGCTTCATCTTCAGGCTCCAGTCGTCGAATGACCCCGTCTAGTTTGTGGAGCAGCTGCGGCTCCTCTGAGTCCAACGAGTAGATATATAGTAATCCATCCGTACAGGAAACCGCAATGAACCGCCCATTTGGGTCAAAGGTGACATGTTTTGTGCCCTTAGCCTGTTCACGAAGATACTTCACCTTGGTCATATCTTCAATATTGACAAGTTTCACCGTCAATTCACTATGCCATTCCATCAATCCGCGAGTGTTAGCCTCCATGTATCCCCCCGTACCTATACACACCAGTATCCCCAAAAGAACCGAGGAAACACTCACTCGCTCGCGACAGCAACCCACTCCTCGTCTTTTGTCACAGCCAAATCCCTAACTGGGAGCGCACATCTAACAAGTAATCTCTCCATTCGTCCCGTTTCAACCTGGTGTTGCCATACTGTACCATCCTCTGCTCCCATCCAGAACCATTCATTCTAAACATGATACGATATAACCAGATTAGCCCTTTCTTGATTCTGTCACCCCTCCTCACTCCTTTTCTTCTCCCTTCCTTCCTCCCTCTAGAAAACAAGAGAGGAGATGGATCAAGAGCAAATGAAAAGAGAATACAAAAAAGAAAAGAGAAGAATATACCGTAGCCACAACCCCCAAATTCCCATCCACCCCTTCATCAACCGTCTTAGGTTCCCCATCATTCCCAACGGTATATATACGCAGCGCAGAGTTCGATCCACCAGTAATAATATACCGACCATCGGGTGTGTAGGTCACAACTGTTGATCCGGGGGTATCTATAGTATTCAACGTTAGGAATTGTCATTGGTAGTTTCACTCATTCACACTCGTTTTAACTAGCATATTTCCAACTTCTTGTTGCCCAACTCAATTACTATGCGGAGAACAGAGGGGGGACTCACGAGCAGGTCGGCCCCTTGGGCGCATCGTTTCGGTAACCATCGTTGAGGCGCTATTCTGATAGGGATAAGAAATAAGGGGGGGTGATTCGAATCAAAATAAAATAATTAGAGTATGTAAAATGGGCCACCTTTCTCCTGGTAGCTCATTCTTCGGAGATATGTGAATCAGATAGTTGAGTTTCTTCTTTATCGGACTTCTTCATGAGATTATCCTGAGGTATGGATCTTTGCCTGGAGAAAACGCGTTACCGGCCCGTAAGACGCGTCCGATCCGCGTACTAATACAACCTAATCGGGAATAATGGGGTTTCTTCACACAGGGCTTAGGGCTTAGGGTCAGGGCTCTCTGAAATTGCTCCTCATGAAAAATGGACGTAATATTTGGTTATAGTATGCAACACCTAGTACCCCACGGGATTATAATATACAAAATGAGGAAATAAAAGAAATGGGTAACTATTTCACTAGAAGCCACCATCCGCTGTAAGAAAATCAAAATCCGCACCGTCCTGCGCCTGATTCACTGATCGTTCATACATCCCCCTATACCCCCTCTGCTTCAGGCGCGGGCCCGAAGCGGCCAGTGATGCCTTCCTCCTCGCTATTCGAGTCTTCAGTTCGTCATCTGAGATCTCAAGGTTGAGGCAACGCGACTCAATATCACAGGTAATGAGGTCTCCTGTTCGGACAATCCCAAATGGCGACTCGGGGAGGGCAGATTCGGGAGAAACATGGAGGATTATTGTGCCACCTGCTGTGCCGGACATGCGACCGTCTGAAATTCGAAGCATGTCTTTCACGCCAATAGCAGCAAGCTTGCGTGGGATTGGAAGGAGACCTGCCTCGGGCATCCCTGGGTTACCAATTGGTCCAATGCTCTTGAGGACAAGAACCGAGTTTGCCGTGACATCGAGTTCTGGGTCATCGATTCGTTTAGCAAGGTCAGCCGAGTTTTCAAAGACAACTGCAGGGCCCGTGTGTGAGAGAAGGTGCCGGTATTTGGACGCGGAAGCCTTCATTACCGCACCGTCCGGGGCGAGGTTACCCCGCAGAACGATGAGAGAAGAGGAAGGATAGAGGGGATCCGTTAGTGGTCGGATAATCTGCTGAGATAAGGGAAACCCTCGAAACGGTGAAGCATCGAGGACCTCCCCTAAGGTTTTCCCCGTGATCGTCATGGCGGAGAGACAGAGCAGGGGACGGAGAGTGTGTAGGAGAGCCAGCATTCCCCCAGCATTGTGAAAATCAGTCATGTAGTTATCACCACTAGGTTTGAGATCCACGAGCAAGGGCGTCTTACGACCAATATCTTCGAAGGTTTGTAAAGTTATCACGCCCTGGACTTTGGGATGTCGGTTTATAATGGCCATTAAGTGAACAACTGCGTTTGTAGACCCACCAATTGCCTGCAGCACCGTGATGGCATTTAAGAAGGATTCTTTACTTAGAATGTCCTGCGGCTTCCGTTCAAGCCGGGCAGCTTCTACCGCATTGGCACCTGTTTCTTCAGCGACCCGTGCCCTTGCTGAAGATACGGCTGGTGCGGAGGCCCCTCGAAGGGGCATCATCCCTAAAGCAGCAGTTATGCATGCCATTGTGCTGGCAGTCCCCATAACGCCACAGGTACCAATCTAATTACAACTTTAAGTTGGGCTATTCCTTCCGCAAAGCTGAGTAAAGTCGTTACTCACAGTTGGTGCAAGCTCCTCGTTGATAGCTGCAATTTCCTCCATATCTATCTCTCCGGCGCGAAAGGCCGCCCAATTATTCCGACAATCAGTACATGCCCCGATTCTTTGCCCTCGGTGGCTACCAGGCATCATTGGCCCTGTGATCAGCGGTAGTACTGGCTTATTAGCAGATATACCGCCCATCAACTGAGCAGGCACAGTCTTGTCACATCCTTTGTTGCGATGGGAGTCAGCCACGATCGTTGCTTATGCCTGGGGAAGTTGAAAACAACAAGACAGAAGAAAGAAGCGAAATACCCCCAATCATAATACATGCATCTAGCGGCTGAGCACGAATCATTTCCTCCGTATCCATACTCATCAGATTTCGTAAAAACATGCTTGTCGGCGACGAGAAAGATTCCGCCACGCTGATCGTGGGAAACTCGATGGCTAGTCCACCATTGAGCTGTATCCCCCGCTTCGCTGCCTCGATAAGCTGTGGGACATTACCATGGCAAGGGTTAAATCCAGAGTATGTATTGATGATGCCGATAATTGGACGGGAAAGGGCATCTTCGGAGTATCCCAACGCTTTAACAAAAACCTTGCGAAGAAAGAGTGAGAAGTGGGCATCCCCGTAAGAGGTCAAGCCTCGTCGAAGACCCGAGGTTGCGGTAATCGGAGTTGAGAGATCATAATCCTGCTCCATTACGATTATTGGGTTCATTCGATTCTACAAGCAAAGTTGGGAAGTCTAGAGACTACCAGGTTTGTAGGGTAAACGCCATATTTGAACAAATGACAAGATCCGCATGATCGGCATAACTCCGTGAGTTCGGATTTTTTTCCATGCCATCTTCCCACTAAGTTCACTCTAGGAATCCTTCGAGTAGAAAATAGCCATCAAGAGCAAGTCCTCCATCTAGAGTGATATATTACATTGTAATTCTGCTTCTCATGATGAGGAGCCAAAGTCGACTTCAGTCTAGACATACCATTGTTCAGGGCGAGAAGGAAGATGCAGATTTAAACATTAATTTCTTCTTATAACTAACCGACCTATGGCGGGCATCATGGAGCAATCCGCTCGCTTATGCGTACTCTAATTTCTTTCTTGGGCAAGAAAGCGGCGCTAGAAAACTTGTGTTGAGGGACATTCCACTCTTTGCTAGCTGCAGGCGCAACATCCCACATCGATACAATTGCAGCGGAAAAAGCTAAAATCTGCCTCTCCGCGAACGCTCTCCCCTTGCAGGAAGACATGCCGCCCCCAAAGGGCCAAATAGATTCCATTTTTGCCTGCTGATTACCAGATTTCGGCGCTGTCTCAAGAAATCTCAGAGGGTCAAATTGACTTGGATTGGAGAATACTTGGGGATTTTTTTGCAAAACTCCAAGAGATATTACAACGCGCTCGCCTTTGCCGAGTTTATATGTACGGGGGGGCGATAAACCAGCGAGTTTAGCTTCTTCTTCAGACTCCGTAAGAGTCAAGTCGGACGTGAGTTCTCGGAACGAGAGCCCCGCCGAGTCGAGGCGTAGTGTTTCGTAGAGACTAGCCTTTAATAGTTGACAGGAGTTGTGCAGCGCCTTGATGTCAATTGAGATGGACGGTGCGACCTGGATGGGAAAGCCTGTTTCCTCCATGCTAGGCCGAGTGACGATAACATACGGAGCTATTTCCTTGCGAATATCTGCTAAAAGTGTGGGGTTCGTATACAACCGAAGAAGAAGCCAGAACACAATATTGGGAGAATTTCCATTCATAGCCCAAAGCAGCGATAGGTGGCCCGGTGCACTCTCGACCGGTGACAAACCCAGACGTTTAGAGAGCCGGATCCGCTCCTTGATAGGCTCTGAGACATCCTCGAGATCACGAAATTCCATTCCAGGATCTTCACCCTCGTCCCAGGTAATAAAAGCCTGGTGGAACTTTGCTACGGTATCAAGCAATCTGTGACGAGCACCGTACGCTGCTGACACTCCTGGCGATAAAATGCGAGGTACCCCCAAACACAACGCAGAAAACTGATCGTTGACGCTCCAGACATCATTTAGCAAGTTGGGGAATGCTTCGAGAAGGGCTTGGCCCATGATGGTAGACGTTGTCAGATGGCCAACGAAGCTCCTGATCAGCGCAAAAAAATCCACCTCGCAGGTAGGGTTTCCTGTCCCACCTTCAACAACGGTAGCATCGCTTACCCGCTCCCATGGAGTCTGGTCAACAATACTCCGAGAAAATGTCACAAAATTTGTGGTTTCCCGTTGGAGTAACTGCGACAGCCTTGCTGAGGCTGCAGTAACGAAAGGCTCATTCATGAACAATTTAGGAACATTGTGATGAAACACATGGTGGTCATGGTCATTCAATGACAGGATGGGACCGCGATCTCCAAAGACTTGCTTAAGCGCATAATTAATCAAAGACGCCGACGTTGAGCCTGGGAACGAGAAAAATGACTTGGCCATAGATGGCGACAAGATAGCGATATGCTTGATACCGCCCAGTTTTATACCAAACACTGGCTCATCTGGCTCCCCCCTGAATCATTGATTAGCACCTTGTTGCCTCTTCCTCAACAAATGAATGGATTAATGAACAACTCGCCTACCTAGAGTTTTCTAGAAATTTGACATGATTGCCTGAAAAGGAAAGAGTATGCCCCAACCACGGAACCCAATAAGGCACTATCCTGACTGGACGTGGTTCTGCTGAGTCCTTAATCTCACTCCGACGGCTTTGTAGGCTAGTAGTGATGCGCGTGATAATGCAGGATAACAGCAATATTGAGATCAAAACCAACCAGCCCTGCTGTAGTGATCTATCCCAGACAGTTTCTATAAATAACCTGTGCGGTGAAATCTCATGGCTCGTCATTGTTAGCCACGAAAGGGGGCTTGAACTAGTCCAGGTATCAAGAGAAATAATACAAGGAAAGATAGGTCAGCTATGGTCTAGGTACCAACGAAGAAAGAAAGTCAAATGATCTAATGAGCCAAGAACAATAAACTTGAAGAGTTGAGTGAGTGTTGTGTGTGTACACCAAGTAGAAAACCAGCTAGTGAGCTGAGAGTTAACGTTCATTACAGTAACCAGCTACGTAATATTACCTAATATTACCACTGACTAACCTGCAAAGTCCTAACCTGCTACTATCCAGCCAAAAATTACAAGTGGCTGGAAATTGTATATACAATACAGTAACCACCAGCCTATCTTACTTTTCCAACAATGTTGCACTCTCATCCTCATATTTACGGACCTTCTTCTGCGCGTTATATATCTTTTGAAGTAGCCATTCGATTCTCGATGTCAATTCGCGTGGCTGTTTCGGTAGCTTTCCGAGCAAAAGTAGCTCTTCTTCGTACTTGGCGATATCCTTGTTTTCTTTGCTCACCAGTTGGTTGAGGATCCCGAGATCCAACCGGCAGCTCAGTGTCTTATTTTCAGTCAATTTCTTGAAGACAGCTTGGTAGACTGGACGACCTGGCTTCACCCTCTCAGGAGAACCGCTCGCAGTAGTGACAGAGATGAGTTCCGCTTGCTCGAGCGCCCGGAGAGTGGATTCGCCGTTTGCCTTGAAAAGATCAAATCGAAGGATCTGGTTGTATGGGAGGGAGCCATCCTTGGCGTTTGCGAGAGCTTTTATCAAATACCAAACTTGTTCCTGACTCCATTGCTGTGATTCAGTCTCGGCCCCTAGAAGAAACACCTTCAAAATTTCGGAAGCGGATTGTTCAATGATTCGATTAACAGCCCCTTCAGTATGCATTAGCTTGATTGAGTCGCCTATATTTAGGAAGCGAGTCTTTCCATACCTCGTGGTGTTTCTCCAACCTCAATTCGATGTGCCATCGACTGAAGATCTGTCACCCGACCACCTAAAACTTCGATACAGCTATCCAAATCCGACATGTCTTTGGTTGGCAGGTTTTGATCCTTAGTGTCGGATTTAAGGTGGTTGAGGACGAACCTCCGGGCTACATCAATGGAACAATCACCTAGCGAAATTGTTCGAAGCACGGAATTCGGTAAAGCTTTTCCTAACGGCTTAGAGTAGGACACATCATTCGTGAGAAAAATAACATGGGCAATATTTCCCGCGACTAGTCCCGCAGCCCATTCGGTGATCTTGCTCGACACCACATGATCCTCTGTAGAGTTGGATAAATAGTTGTCAATGACCACCACAGGACGTAGCTCCGGGTGGGCTTCTAGGTATTCTTCATTGGAGAGATGTGCATCTGGATCGTCTTTCTTCCTGTTGTCCAAAGCAATTCTCTTCAGCGCGGTGGCTGTGTTTTGCCAAATATTACTGAGCTGTGTATCCAGGGTTTCTGAGAATCCCGCCTTTGTGCCAATCATTCCCTGTGCGGCAAGATCGACGAAGCTACTGATACTGTTCATCCAGGAGAATAATGGTCGATATCCCACCTGGCTAGCCGCACAAGCGATCTTTGCTGTGTCCCCCCGCGCGTCCTGTATCTGTTTGCAGTCAACAACAACCTTATACTTCGAATTTTCGAGAGCACGATCGACGACTAGTTCCCGCTTGCCTGAGCCCCGGGGCCCATGAACGACAATGAAAGACTCGGCATCCTCTGTCAACCATGCTTGGAGTTGGGTAATATCAACTTGTCGGTCCTCCCAAATAGCAGTGAGCCCACGAGGATCCGGCTTGGTCCGGCCGAAATTGTATATATTGGCTTTATTGACTTGCTCCCTGATCCACCGCATAATAGTACTCCCTTCTGCATTGAGGATAGACTTGATTTTCATTTTGATGAAAAAGGTGCGAATTGGGTCAAAAATAGTCACTGTAATTGCGGCAATTAGGGCAGCGACCACGGGAATGACTATACGGGGGTGATTCAAAAGCCAATCTCGGATCATAGTAAACTTGATTTTCCGCTCATACTTGATCTTCACCCTCGTTCCGAACTTGCCACCACCATCCTGTTCAGGAATGGTAAATCCATGGACACAATTTTTGGCCATGACGGCATACTTGGGGCGAGTAAACTCGACGAAGGCATATCTCGGCAGAATCTTCGAATCAGATGGCTGTTTAATAATGTCCTTGATCTTGCCATATCTGCGGAAAATAGAATAAAGAACCTCTGTATTAAGTTCTGTAGCAGGGCCATCCGATGTAGCAGGGTGAAATTCAACTTTGAGTTTCTGGCCAGGAATACGGTATAGGTCTTCGATCCATGGCCTGCCCAATACTCTAGCGACAGTGGCCGATTGTAATGGGTTAAACCACGGCCGAATGGGGTTCTTCTCTAGATGATCCCTAATTGTATCTTCGACATCTGCACCTGTAGCACCTGGCCGGCAGGTGTATTTAACAAAAGCGCCACCCTCCCGCAAGCGGGGGACAACCTCTCTGATTTCCAGATCCAGGTTCTCAGGAAATACTCGCTGAATGATATGTAGGGGATCGGATGCGGCCAGGTGCGGTCGGTTGATCCGTTTGAGTGTGTTCTTGTAAGACTGGGTCCCGCTTAATGGACCTAGTAGCAGCCAATCTAGTTTTGGTGGGAAGATATCTATCGAGATTTAGAAAGTGGGATATGGTTAAAATATACATATATATATTATAGAAAGCCGATCAACTCTCAATCTAAAAGGGAGGTTATTCTCACTGTTCACAAAAAGGAGGCCCTCCCCCTCAGCCAGCTCGATGTGGCCTGATTCGAGTGAAGTAGCATGTGAAAGAGTACTTGTGCTGACAGTTGTTGTATTTTGTCGACGCTGTGCCACCAAGCTGCCTACGGGGACAATGAGACGGGTATAGTTCCTCCAACGGTACCCCAGCCCCAAAGGCTGACTTCTACCGGGTACCCTACCGGTAAGGAATGGCCTCATGCTGTCTGAGGGCCCAAAGCCCACCTCAACACGTTAGCAACTAGTCGATGTAGGAGGGCTCTCGCTGCTTGAGGTTGTCAGAACTGGAATTAAAAAAAAAAAACTGATGGGTCGCCTTAGCCACACGCTGTACCTGGTGAAAAAAGAAGCATGTAGCCGAAGAATGAAGGTAGATAGAATAAAAGATGGATGGAGAGAGTGTGTGAGGGGAGAGAGGAGAGAGCGAGTGGAGTACATGCGTGATAGGATGGACGTAACTAATATGACGTATTTCCCCCCAACCCCAAAAAAGGTAATTACCAGTATCATACCAGTTCCAATAATACGTTTATGACGTTCTCCACTGAAACTCACACCGCCTACCAAAGAGGAAATGAGTATCTCGAACTTGGTTCTTTTAACCTTCACTTTTACATCGGTCATCTCCCTTTTTATCTATCTAGGAAATCGCTGATCTGAAAGTACAACATGGGCTGGTGGTGGTCAAAATCACCCTCCCCCCAGAAGGAGGAGTCTCAGTTAAATCCCTCTCTCCCTACCCCAGCACCAGAGAGTCTTCCACAATCACCACCGCAACCCCGGACATTAAGTCGAGAAGAGCAAGCAGATCTCGAATTCAAGCAGCTCCTCGCCAGTCTCGAGAGTGACATTAATCGATCAAGCTCGTCAGAATCACAACCATCCTCATCCACATCATCAGCAGACTCAATTCCTTCCGATTCCCCAACATCTATTGCTCCCGAATCCCTCTATCCTGATACCATGTCCTGTCGCTCTGCCTTCGATTACGCCTTTTTCTGCCAATCGCTCGGTGGACAATTCGTCAATGTATATCGATATGGCGAGCTGCGGTCATGTAGCGAGCACTGGGATAATTTTTGGATGTGCATGAAGACACGCGGATTCTCGGAGAAGGAGCGCAAACGGCTCATCCGGGATCACTACCGGAAGAAAGCGATAAAGTATAAAACTGGTCCAAGCAGTGAGGATGTATGGGATGTACGGACGGAGCCCGTTGGGAATGCCTTCCAGGGGGATTTTGCTGCACTGGAGAGGGAAATGAAGGCAGAGGAGGAAGCAGAGGCAAAGGCAAAGGCCACGGCGCAAACGGCCAGTGTGGTTTAGAACATATGTTTGAGTGGTAGGTTTGTTATATTTCTCTCCCCCCCCCCTCCCTTTTTTTTGATATCTAGAGTTTCTACCTCTCGTCCCCCTCTCATGTTTCTTTTCTTTGTATATTAGAATAATAGCCTTTGTATTGATTGGTGGCTCAAGATATCAGGATACCTTTTCCACTCCCCAGGTTGTGGATATTGTGCTGTACAATAGTTTATAGATAACTTCATGGATATCTCCGTTAACAAGTGAAGCTTGTCTTTTCTTTCATAGGCAGGATCAGCCATTTCCCTCCTTGACATCCTTTGTCCTAGATATGACAGACAGGGAACTTGGCTGTAAAAAAGCCCTTGTAGCTGAGGCCATTATGGATGAAATCTCTTCTAAGATCTCTCTCCCTTTGTTCTCTCACTTTTGTCCATTCCATTGTGTCATATATCCTATTGTCCACGCCCATCCAAGCAGCCACAGGGGAAAAATGAAATCATTGTTTGATAAGAAATATAAAAAGGCACTCGAAGATCCCATATTCTCGAGATGGATGGATCCATCCTCATCGAGCTCTCTCCAGCAAGATAAGACGACAAAGTCCTGGTCGAGCAGGCCCACTCTTAAAAATGCTCATCTCCATCGACCGTCTCCTGGATCGATTCGCCAACACGGTCGTCTCAGCCGTGACGCCGACATCGCCATCCTCGTCCTCCTCACGTCCCTTATCTCCCCCAGGATTCCATCATCAATCTACCCTATCCCAATTTCCCGAATTCCTTCCATCTCCTACCCAGCCTCGTCGCCATTCCCTTTCCCCTCTTCACCTCAGCAGCACCAGCACCAGTGCCCGCAGCAACAGCAACAGCAACAGCAGTGAAGGTGAAAGTAGTCGATATTGGTCTCCCTCATTTCACAAACTCGACAAACCCCCTCCTCTCCGTCCTCCTCCTCCTCTCCCACCTCGTCCCGGTTACCCTCCGCGTCCTGGTAGCAATGACAACTACGCCTACACCTCCTACGACATCTACGGCAATGTCCACCACCGCCGCACCAGCAGCACCAGTAGCATCAGTGTCCCCAAACCCAAGAACTCCGTCTGGTGGCGTCCCTCCAATCCCAGTAGCCACCGCCACTCCAAATACTCCTATAGAAAGAAACCCAAAAGCGTCCACTGGGGCACCATCACCGAGATCCCCCCAGAAGACGATACCTTCTTCACCTACACCAGGAGTGGCAGGAGTGGCAGCGGCACCCAGCAAGATCAAGACGGCGACGTCCTCATGGCTTACTTACCCGCACGACCTATCCTAAAACCACCCACTGCTCTTGACGAGGAGATGATCTACCGCAGTCTCTGGTGCATGAATGCACTCTCTGAACGACGTCTCGATCACACAGTCGAGTTCCTCACAGCCATCATGGATCTCAGGGAGGAGGATCTCGATTCTATTTATAGGGTTGGGGAAATGTCACTGCTCGAAGAAGCGACCAAGAGGGCTGTGGCTGAGGGTGCAAAGAGGCCTAAACGGAGGTTTAGAAAATCTGATACGTTGCCGACTTTCAGTCGTGGGTTTGGGAGGAAAGTACAGAAACCTACTGCCAGGGATTATTCAAAGGGAAGGTACTATTATCCAAATTAAATACGTTTTCCATTATACTCTTACCATGCCATCTCAGATAAGTTTTTTTTTTTTTTTTTTTTCCTTTTGTCGCTTTGCGTTACGCTAGCTTTCCTCCTTCTTCCCTCTCCCTCGCTCTCTTTGGAGAAGTGGGAGTAGATACCAGATGCTCTTTTAATTTGGCTTGCCCACAGGAATTATTTAGGATTGTCCCGCCTCGCTCTCCCAATAATCTAGGAATTCTCTTTTTTAATGATGGTTATTTAGTTTTGATTGGGCTCGCTTGCTACTTCATTGTCACCTTTTATTCCCAGAGTCTTGGGTCCTTTCTACGTCTTTAGTTTCACATTTGACCATACATTTTCTTTGCCTCACATAAAAACTCTGGTCATAATTCTCCTCATTACAACTACATCTTGTATAGACCATGATTTACTGTGTACTTGTAGAAGTCATACTCTAGAAGCAACATTGTATTGACAGAAATATGTACAGTCAGATAATAAGGGAAAAGAAGAAAAGAAAACATGACGATAAAATAAAACAAAAGCAGACTTGCTGGAATTGCACACGCTCCAACACCTTGCCATCATTTTAGGAAACAACACGCTGCGACCTGAAGCAAAGGAATTAAGAATAAAAATAACAAACGCGAAACCAAAATGTAGGTTTGTATGATATGAGAGCAAATTAAAAGCTGCATTCCTGACTCGAAAACACCAATCTGGAAAACCAGCGCGACCATGCAAGGTATTTGGAGTATTCAATACATTTCACCCTTTCTCCACAAATCCCGAGTGAAAACTTTTCTCTTTCCCGTTTATGTGTTTGGTTTTTGTTTTGACATATATTCATCGATCGTTGGCATCGTGAGACATAGAACGAACCCGTCGTCGCAGGAGCCGGTCCCGAGGATAGAGAGAAAAAGAACCACCTATTTAGGCGGTAACAGTCTGTTCAGCAGCCTGGGGGACAGCATCAATGGCTGGTCGGCGAACGATTCCACCGGTTACAGGAAGCTGAGAGCTGAGACCCATGAGGAAGGTGTCGACCTCGCGAGCACACTGGCGACCCTCGTTGATACCCCACACGATGAGGGACTGTCCACGACGGCAGTCACCGGCAGCATAGACGCCAGGAACATTGGTAGAATACTGGCCAGGAGGAGTCTTGACGTTCTTGCGAGCGTCACGCTCAATGTCGTCACCGAGGAGACGATCTTCGGGCCCAAGGAAACCCATGGAAAGCAGAACAAGGTCAGCAGGGAAGAATTGTTCACTACCCTCAACAGTCTTCATGTCCCAACCACCGGAAGCACTCTTGGTCCACTCAACACGGACAGTGTTGATACCCTTGACGCGACCATTACCGTCATCGACAAACTCCTTAGACATGACGCAGTACTCGCGAGGATCTTTGCCATGGTGGGTCTTGACTTCGGAGTGACCATAGTCAACACGGTAGATACGGGGCCACTGGGGCCATGGGTTGTCACGAGCACGCTCTGGGGGAGGCTGGGGCAGCAGCTCGAAGTTGACCACGGACTTGGCACCATGACGAACGGAGGTACCAATGCAGTCATTACCGGTGTCACCACCACCAATGACAACAACATGCTTGTCCTTAGCAGAGATATAAGCACCATCAGCAAGCTCAGAGTCGAGAAGAGACTTGGTGTTCTTGTGCAAGAATTGCATGGCGAAGTGAACACCTTCGAGCTCACGGCCAGGAACTTTAAGGTCACGAGCAACGGTAGCACCAGTGGCAATGACGACGGCATCATTGCTCTTTCGCAGCGACTCAAGAGAAACATCGCTATCTGGGCCAACGGCAGTGTTGGTAACGAACTTGATACCCTCGGCAGCCATCAGGTCAACACGACGCTGCACAATCTTCTTGTCCAGCTTCATGTTAGGAATACCGTACATAAGGAGACCGCCGATACGGTCAGCACGCTCATAAACGGTGACACTGTGTCCAGCACGGTTGAGCTGATCGGCAGCCGCAAGACCAGCAGGGCCGGATCCAATAATGGCAATAGTCTTACCAGTGCGAGTAGGAGGAGGGCGAGGCACCATCCATCCCATTTCGAACCCACGGTCAATGATAGCGCACTCAATAGACTTAATACCAACAGGGTCTTCGCTGATTCCGAGAACGCAAGCACCTTCACAGGGGGCTGGGCAAACGCGACCAGTGAATTCAGGGAAGTTGTTGGTCATAAGCAGACGGTTGAGAGCATCTTGCCACTGGTTCTGGAAAACAAGCTCGTTCCACTTGGGAATGATGTTGGAGATAGGGCAACCGGTGTCAGATTGACAGAATGGAACACCACAGTCCATGCAACGAGCAGACTGGTACTTGAGCTCATCCTCAGTCAGGCGGTTGGACAACTCAGCCCAATCGCGGGTACGAGTGGCGGGGTTGCGGTACTTCTCGCTGCGGCGGCTATATTTCATGAAGCCCCTGGTCTTGTCGAGAATAAGAGCAGTGCGTTTCTTTTCGGTCTTGGAGTCGCTCACACTGTCCTCAATATCCAACATCTCGGCTTTCTTGGCCTCTGCCTCGGCCTTGGGCTTGGGCTTCTCAGTGTTGCCTGGAAGCACGGGAAGGGTGAATTCAGCCTTCTTCGCGGCCTCTGCCTTGGCAGCTTCTTCCGCCAGGATGCGTTTATAGTCAGTGGGCAGCACCTTGACGAAGTGGGGAAGAGCACGGGTGAAGTCCAAAAGGATACGGGCAGCCAGCTCGGAGCCAGTATAGTGGTGGTGGTCCTCGATCAAGCCGCGAACAAAGGCAATCTCGGCAGGATCTTCCAAGCCAGACACTTCAACCATCTCCATGTTGACCTTGGAGTGGAAGTCCTGGTTGACATCCAAGACATACGCAATACCTCCAGACATACCGGCAGCGAAGTTGCGGCCAGTGGAGCCAAGAACAAGCACACGACCTCCAGTCATGTACTCACATCCATGGTCACCAACACCTTCAACAACAGCAGTAGCGCCAGAGTTACGGACAGCGAAACGCTCAGCAGCAACACCACGGAAGAAGCAAGTACCACGGGTAGCACCGTACAGACAGGTGTTACCGATGATGATGTTCTCCTCGGCCTTAAAGGCAGCGCCGCGAGGCGGGTAGACAATGAGACGGCCTCCCGAAAGACCCTTACCAACATAGTCGTTGGCGTCACCCTCAAGTTCAAGAGTGATACCGGGGGCAAGGTAGGCACCGAAGGACTGACCAGCAGAGCCCTTGATGTTGGCATGGATGGTATCCTGGGGAAGGCCCTCTCCACCGTAGCGGCGACTGACCTGGTAAGAGAGGGTGGCACCCAAAGCGCGATCAGTATTGACAATATCGCATTCAATGCGGCAGGGTAAGCCCTTCTCTAGTGCCAGCTCAGACTCGGCGATAAGCTTGTTATCAAGGCGAGTGTGCAGGCGGTGATCCTGCTTACGGACGTTGTAGGTGGCAACGCCGGGGCGGAGGGAGTGAGCCGGCGTAAGGATCAGAGAGAGATCAATCTTCTGCTGCTTGGGGTTGTGGATATCATCCCTGACCTTGAGCAGTTCAGCACGTCCAACCATTTCATTGACCGTACGAACACCCAACTTAGCCATGATAGCACGCATCTCATTGGCGATATAGTAGAAGAAGTTGATGACATGCTCAGGAGTACCCTGGAACTTCTTGCGCAGAGCAGGATCTTGAGTGGCGATACCAACAGGGCAAGTGTTCAGGTGGCATTTACCTATTATCCGATGCGGTTAGCAAGCTACGTTAATATAAGTCAGGATTAGAAAGAAAAAAAAAAGACTTACGCATGTAAATACATCCCAAGGCGATCAAAGGAGTAGTGGCGAAACCAAACTCTTCAGCACCGAGCAGACAGGCAACAGCAACATCACGACCAGTACGGATCTGTCCATCAGTCTGAACAATAACACGACCACGCAAGTCATTGAGGACGAGTGTCTGGTGTGTTTCCGCAAGACCCAACTCCCAAGGGAGACCAGCGTACTTGATACCAGTCCAGCGAGAAGCACCAGTACCACCGTCGTGACCAGAAATCAGAATGTGGTCAGCTTTGGCCTTGGCGACACCCGAGGCGACGATACCCACACCGACCTCAGACACAAGCTTAACGGAGACACGGGCGCGAGGGTTGGAGCACTTCAAATCGTAGATAAGTTGCTTGAGATCCTCAATGGAGTAAATATCGTGGTGAGGGGGTGGGGAGATCAGGCCGACACCAGGGGTAGAGTAACGGGTGCGGGCGATAGGGCCCACAACCTTGTGGCCCGGAAGTTCACCACCTTCACCAGGCTTAGCACCCTGCGCCATCTTGATCTGAAGCTCATCAGCATCAGCTAGATAGTGTGAGGTCACACCAAAGCGGCCAGAAGCGATCTGCTTGATGGAAGAGCGCATAGTATCTCCATTCTCCATTCTCTTGCTACGCTCAGGATCCTCACCACCTTCACCAGTATTGGACTTTCCGCCAAGGCGGTTCATAGCGATGGCGAGAGTGGAGTGAGATTCCATGGAAATAGAACCGTAGGACATGGCGCCAGTCACAAAGCGACGGACAATCTCCGTCCAAGGCTCGACTTGGTCAATAGGGATGGGAGTGCGCTGTTCAAAATCGAAATCAAGCATACCACGAAGGGTACAGTTCTTAATCTGCTCGTGAGCAGCCTTGGCATAGGCCTCGTAGGACTTGTCATTCTTGGTACGGACAGCGTCCTGCACGTTGGCAATGCTGACAGGGTCGTTAATGTGGTCCTCGCCTCCATCACGCCAGTGGTATTCACCAGATTCAGTGAGACCAGGAATTTCAGTAATAGCGCGGGAGGGGTAACCACGCTCGTGGAAAGCAAAAGCATCTTGAGCAATCAGTTCAAAAGTCATACCCCTAATACGGCTAGCGGTTCCAGCAAAGCAGCGATCAATAACACTGTCATCAATACCCAAGGCTTCGAAAATCTGAGCTCCCTTGTAAGACTGCAGAGTAGAAATACCCATCTTACTCATAACTTTAAGGATACCGCCATCGCAAGACGCCTTGTAGTTTTCGATAACCTGCTCGTCGGAGAGTTCCTTGCGGATCAACTTTTCTCGGTTCATCTTGAGAATGCACTCCATTGCGAGGTAAGGGTTAATACCATCAGCACCATAACCGACAAGGACGCACATATGGTGAACCTCACGGGCTTCGCCAGTTTCAACGAGAAGGGCGGCATGAGATCTCCACTTGTTGCGGACCAGGTGGTGGTGGACAAGTCCTGTCGCAAGGAGAGTGGACACTGGTACCCGATCAGCGGAAGTAGCACGATCGGAGAGCACCAATATCTTGTCGCCATTCTGGATCGCCTCGGTAGCAGCTTCGCAGATAGCATCGAGAGCCTCTAGATATCCGGGGACACCCTTCTTCTTCTCAAATGTAATGTCAATAATCTTCACAGTCCAATCCTTGTGAACCTGGTTGATGTTCTTCAAAGCATTGAACTCGGGGATGCTCAAGATGGGGGAGGGGAGGAGAAGTCGACGGCACTGAGAGGGATCCATCTCCAGTAGGTTACCCTGGGGACCGACGTAACACTCTAAAGACATGACGACAGCCTCGCGAATGGGGTCAATTGGGGGATTGGTGACCTGAGCGAAGAGCTGGCGGAAGTATTCGTAAAGAAGACGGGGCTGCTTAGCAACGCAGGCCAAGGGAGCATCGTTACCCATCGAACCAAGAGCTTCCTTGGAATCAGCACCCATAGGACCGAGGAGTAGTGTCACCTGCTCGAAGGAGTATCCGAAAGCCTTGAGACGAATGTCATTTTGAACAGTCTTATCATCAAGAACGTGCTCAAGGGCAACACTCTGTTCGGTAAGGCTCTGGGTAACTTGAGGGAGTTTCACCAGCTCCTTATCGAGCCAGGCAGTGAAGTCTTGACGGTGAGAGACAGTGTGCTTCAGCTCGGAGTCATCAATGATACGGCCAGCCACGGTGTCGACCAAGAGCATCTTTCCGGGCTGCAGGCGGCCCTTCTGGACAACCCTCTCCTGGTCAATCTCGACAGCACCGACTTCAGAGGCACAGACAATACGGTCATCGTCAGTGATGTAGAAACGGCAAGGGCGGAGACCATTTCGGTCAAGGTTAGCACCACAGTAACGACCATCAGAGAAGGTGAATAGAGCAGGGCCATCCCAGGGTTCCATTTGACAGGCAGCCCACTCGTAGAAAGCTGCCTTGGAGGGGTCCATAGCTGGGTTATCCTGCCATGCCTCAGGAATCATGAGCATGACAGCTTCGGGGAGAGAGAGGACGCCGTTAATCATCAGGAGTTCAAGGACGTTATCAAAAGCAGCAGAGTCCGAGCCGCCATCCTCAACGACGGGGAGGAGAGACTCAAGGTCTTCACCGAAGATCTCCGACTTGAGGAGACCCTCACGGGCTCGCATCCAATTCTTGTTTCCTCGCAGGGTATTGATTTCACCATTGTGGGCAGCCCATCGCAGTGGCTGTGCTCGATCCCATGAGGGGAATGTGTTGGTGGAGAAACGAGAATGGACGAGGGCAAAGTGACCCTCATAATCGACGTTAACCAAGTCATGGTAGTACTGGTATACTTGAACAGGAGCCAATTGACCCTTGTAGACAATGTTTCGGTTGCTGAGAGAGCACAGGTAGAACCAATTGGCAAGTCCAATGACATGAGTAGCACGCTTCCGCAGAAGGTACAACTGGCGCTCGAATGTTCTAGAGTCGAACTGCTCTGGATCTGTGACCTCTGGCTTGGTTCCCTCGCCATATGCAGACTTAAGCACCACGAATGGCTGCAGGATAGTGGGCTCCCTAGAGAGAGCAGCAGGTCCAAGGATGGTCGAATCCCGAGGAACCTCACGCCATCCCAGTACTCGCAACCCGAGTGATGTTGCAATCTCTTCGAATGTCTTTATAGATTCCTTAAGAGCCTCCTCATCAGGCTTGAAGAAGAGGTTACCCGCAGCATACTGACCTAGTGGAGGGAGTTCAACTCCGACTTCGCGGGCAAAGTTCTTAACGAAAAATTTGTGGGGAATGCTAGTCATCACACCAGCACCGTCACCATCTCGTGCGTCTGAGCCCACAGCTCCTCGATGTGTCATATTACAAAGCAAATGACGAGCTATAATAAAGCCAAAATTGTCAGTATTGCATATTCTTGGATTATTTGGGATCAGATGATTAGATTTCTCACCATCGCTAACAATTTTATGGCTGGCTTTTCCTTTGATATGACTGTAGACCAACAGGGTTATATATTAGATAACATTTTCTCCTCAAGGAAAGCAAACAATTGGAAGTTATTTTTGGCCAACTTACGCAGCAAAGCCTACACCGCAAGCATCCTTCTCATATTCGGGGTCATATAGACCTTGCCTCTCAGGCAAGGTGTTGGCCCAGCCATACCCCTTCTTTGGCTGGTACTCCGAATACTCATTCGGCTTCTGCTCCTCAACTAAAGTTTGGCCATAGATTTCCTCCAAGTTAAGACCCATTCTTCCGCCGGTAGCCGACAGAGAATGGAATTACAAAACTGGGGGATTTAGTGATTTCTGTTGGGTAGGCCGCCGCGGTTTGGTTCGAGGCGGGGTACAGATCGTGAAGTATAGAAAAGGGAGTGTGTCGTTAGTATATCAGGGTCCGCAGTGTGGACAACGGAGAGACAATCGCGATGATGTTTTTTGGACCCAACGTCTAGCTCCGAGTGTGATGGAATAAAATAACAGGAAGAAGGCAAAAGAGAGGGGGGAGAGGAGAAGAAATAGGAAAAGAGGGGGGGGGAGTAGTTAAAAAAAAAAGTTACTGGGCGGGAGGACGGGAGTCAGAGGTCCGGGGAATTCACCTCGACGCTCCGATACAGAAGAGTATGAGTATGTATTGTATGTATGTATCAATTGGTACAAGTCTACGTTGATGAACAATGTTCATAATACGTGAGATCACAAGTTTGGGAGGGAAGTCCACCATAACTACGGAATACTAAAAGAGTAAAAATACGGTTGTGGGGATAGGTTGACAAGGCTTCCCCCGTGGCAAATTGCAGTTTGCTTTTCCAGGGCGGGAGATTCTAGCTACTGTCGAACAGACGGGCGCAGGAGAAAGAAAGACAAAAAAAAAAAAAAAAGAGCTAATGCTTTAGGCAAGCAGATGACATTTCCACTTTTTTCTGCCCGGCAGGCTAAAAAAAAAAATGAGAGGAAAATGAAAAGGAAAAAAGTAGAAGGAAATAATAAAAAAAAATTGGACCCTTTTGGTTCTTACTACACCACCTAAGAAATAATCCCACCCTGGTTAAACAAAAACTGAAGAGCGTTTTCGGCGGCTTCCGCTCTTGGTCGAGAAAACATCCGCCACGGGTGGTGTTATTCTTATTCGCCTGAAGAACCTGGCAAAATGGATGTATCTTGACGAGAAAGAAAGCGAGTGAGGGGGAGAGGAGGGGGGGGGGAGGGGAATATTATTGTCTTATCTTTTTTTTTTATTTTCGCTCATTTTAATTTACCACTGCCTCTTAAAATTATTGCTTCTTCACAATCTTGGTAGACGCACCCCTCTTAATTGTGTGGGTAAAATGTAGGTGGCCTTTGCATTGTCCGGAAGAGTACCTACCAGGTCGCAAATACATTATTTAGTAGAGGTAGGTAGGTGTATGGATGACTGGTACCTCCACTCCATCATTAGACTGGAGATTTGTTCGAAAGCAAGTCGAAGATAAGCGTGTCTCCACCAATCAGCACACTGGCTTTTCAACCTTTTGACCAAGAAGATTAGGTTTTTACTACGTCAAGATCCAACCTAGTGGGGCAATGGGTCGTAGAACAGAAAGCCCACGACGACACTAGTGGGAAGCGATTTGCATGCCCGTCAGTCGCTTACGGTGGCGTACCAAATGGTAATTTATTTCCCGTTTGTTCCACAGGAAAACAGAGTAATAATAATAATCAAAATACTAAGCAACAAACAATAAATAATAATGATCCCGATCCTCTGTGTCATGGAGGAACTAATGTTTAATAATGCTACTAATACTAATAATCTTCCTCCTCCTAAGACAATAATTGGACTACTTCAATGGGCTTTCTCAGTGAGATGTCTCCCGTTTTCACCCGGTATACTCTATGCAGGCAACCTTTTAAAAAAAAAAAAAAAAAAGAAAAAGAAAAAAAAGAAAATAGACAAATTTCTCCTCCAGGCTGCTTAACCATTCACCGGTCAAGGAAATAAGACACACGCAGCAGAAGACAGCAATAAGTTGATGATGCAAGTAAAAGTCAAGGGAAGGAGGCAACAGAATCTTAGTTTAAATTGGATCAACAGAACGCCGGGTCCTCATCCCTCCATACCCATTTCCCCTCTATGATTGGTGACCCATTCGACTTTCATTGAGATCAAGAAACCGTAAATACTATTTGTTTTCAATCTAAACCCAGCCGCAAATCAAAGTAAAATAAGTCTAAGTTCGGGTAATACTAATCCTTGAAACTTCCATCTGTTCCTCGTGCACTAGAATAGTTGTTCCAGGATGGAGGGTAGAATAAGTTAAAATAAAATAGATAATAAGAAAAATAAGAAAGAACAGAAAGAAAGGTCCATGTTGCTTAATTGACGTCCCTATAGGTCTTGCCACCTTTTCACTAGTTAGTCTAATACAATTATTTTTGTTCTATTAGCGCGGAATACTCCGAAAGACTACACGCCTCCAACAGACTAACTTGAAGTAAACAAGCGGGCCAGTGGCTGCAGCATTCAAAGTCTTCCCACATGCCTTTTTTTTTTCCTTCCTCCGCCCTAGACGAGTTGAAAGGTTCAGGTCAATGCATGATTGGACACTGTATGGTGGGGATATGCAAGGATACAGTGCTTATCCCAGATTTCGTCCCAGACAGCTGGTCAGCTTGTAGGACTATAGGGACAATTAGGTAGGCACTGGTTAGGTAACAACACCTGATGTTTTCACTCTCAATATAATCAACTAATCCAAAAATTCTGGAAGCTTGATCATCAAGGATAACAAGTGAAGGAAAAAAAAAAAAAAATGTAAATTATTAAAAAAGAATTCTTGGCAATTACCTAGAATATATTCATGCTATCCCATTGAATCAGCAAGGAGACAAGACCTGCCAAGGCTATAATCACGGCAGTCAGAATTTATTGGATTTCGTACTCTGTAGTATTTTTCCAGCGGCAGTCCCTACCTAGTGATGGTTGGGAAGAAATTGGCAATAATTATCCGTCTATCCTCAAGTTACCAAAGGGAATTTGACCGACCATTATTATTCTCATTAACAATCTAATAGAGTAAACAGCTATTAAATATAAGTAGTATAGTTTTCTGCTAGATGCCTCTTATTAATAATTACTCAAATCCTCTCACTACTCAGGAACAGAAAGCGGTGGTGAGTTACACACACATATTCCTAGGCTCTTTTTTTTTTTTTTTTTTTTTCTAATAGTAGGTACTATTATTGCAGAGCAGAAACAGCCAGATAATCTGCACGCGCGGCCTGCAAGAAGCTCCAAGCGAAGGCTTGGTGGCATGAGCCACTAAACGTGCACTGGGCAGTGGGTGGTCTCATAGGCATTTAGGTACTTAGGTACTTCGTCAAAAGACCCTACGGAAGAGCAGGCGATTTCCCCTGCCCTCGCACTAGAACTAAAACTTGCATACCCCACGCTCAGTTACATGCTGTCGGCGGGCGATCAATGGTAAGTTCTGTCTTACAAGCGCATACACAGCCCGAACCAACATATGTATTATTGGCAGGGTCGGGTGGGTAATTTACTGGCACGGAGCGGTACCAGCAACAGTGGTCCGCCCAGATGGACAAACTAAATATCCTTCTCCAAAATCTTCCGACAACGGCCAAGCTGGGCGCTATCCCTTTCCAGACCGGAAACAACCCTTTCCTCCCTGATTTCTTTTCTGTCTCACTCACTCGCTCCCCTAAAAAAAGGAATTGCCTGACCCCTCTCCGAACCCCCTCCTCCACCTCTTCCCTCTAGCACACCACTCACCTCCGTTGTATTAAAAAACCTCCCTCCCCCGATTTCGGGACCACCGAGCCGCACTTTGCGTTTCAGGAAGCAGCCCGGATTGGCTCGTTGGAGTTTCTCCAGCTCATTCCTTCAAGTCATCCAAACCACCTCTTTTCATCGGGAGGCCGATAGATCCCTTCCAAAATATTTTACCTTTCTTCTAGGAGAGGGGGGGAAATAAAATAGATCAATAAGTAAATAAATACATGATAATTGAATTACATTCGTCCAAATTGTTCTTGCTGGCTACCCACAATGATCGCTCAGACTTTCCCCGGAGAAAGCCCACCCCATATAACCTAGGATAACATCCTTGTCTGGAAGAGAGAGACGTGGCTGGGCCCCCGACCAATGGGTGAGCTCCAAAAACTTCAGCACCCCGGAAATACGAGCGGTCCATGGGACGTCTCGCAGTTACGGATCTTTCCACACGGTACCCGTCGTTATTTTCGGATTTTGACCCGTGGGCGTTAGATTTAATCCCGGTTCGTCCCCGTTCGCCGATAAGAGCTTATTCGAATTGTTGATGATAATATTAATACATAAGGCAATCGATTTCCAATTTCCCCCATGTCGTCTGGTGTGTCCCCCTCCTACTGGATACTGATCGTTCCACCACCACCACTGCCTACTGAAATCTGGTACTCGTTCCCACCAGTGAAGGTTACCTTCAGTTTTGCTTCTTCAAATGGGGTTGATTTTATTGGCTTGTTTGCTACATCTCCAGGAAAACCACCGCATCTGGGGAACTTTACAGCCTGTGGCTACGTACTTACTATGACAGTATTATCATCTAGGTAGAATCAACAATTCACCCTTATTTATCATAAAATCGGGAGACAATATAGAGAATCTATGGTCTATGGATTCTTCCCCCTCCCCTTTCTTTTATTATTATTCTTTATTATTTTCCTCCTTTTTTTTTTCTGCTCCCACGACACAATACATCATCACGACCGAGTCTCGCAGGAAAGCGAATCGTGTTACAAAGTAATATTTAATCATAATTGTGATGAGCCCAACTCGGAATACAAGAGGGATGTGGAATGACTCGAAACATCGGAATGGGGTCGGTCGCTCCTTGATGCAGATGGAAATTCTTGGAGTAGGGACGTCCTGATGGCCTCACTGCTGTGCTACCATCCCCTCCTCTGCTTCCCACCCTCGTCTAACAATTTTGGTCCTCCATTTTCTCTTTTTTGTTTTAGGTTTCTCCTTTCTACTAGTTTCCTTTGTCGTCTTTTTCTTTTTCCTTTTTCCTTTTTCTTTTCTAGTGTTCTTTTTTGCCCATCTTACGACGGGCATCACATGACTTGAGCGGAGATGCCAATGTTTCCGTCCTCCGAATTCACCCGAGCTCTCCCAAATAGTCTTGTCCGCTTTGGGTTCACCGATCCTGGTCTTGGTGGCAGAGTGGGATACCGCAATGCCTCGGGAGAATCCGGAGGTTACTATGCCTGCTAGGTTGGAGGAGTCGTTATTGGAAACGGCCGAATACCGGACAATAAGGATCATCAATACCTGACTGTATGTATGCACGCACCTTAGAGCAATTTCCTACTTGCCAGAGCTGAACCCGCAATGTCCGCCACCCACTCACAAATGTAGCAATGCCAATGAGAAGAGGACCAATACTAATAATTGCGAGGGCTCACTACCTTATTCCGCTTCTCTGGTGCCTCGGACTAATAACTAAATTACAGCGCTAGAACTGGGACCCCAAGTTCGAAGCGGATGAGTCTTCCCTGCGAGGTATTTACTTCCCTAAGTTAAGTATTATTTGTTTGACACCCACCAAAGGAGTAAGGTGGTATCTTTCCTTCCCCCTCTCTTTTTCTCTTCTCTTCAAGTCGACCGAGACGGTACATCTCCGAGTACCTAGTAGTAGTATTTATTGCATGTAAAGATGTAAAAGTGGGTGTGTACCTAAATAGGTACAGCGCCAAGGAGTCTGCACCCCAGCAAGGCTAATAACAACCCATCGAGGCTCTCCATCCGACGCAACGTTACAGCCTGCCTGAGCCTTCAGGCTGCATCCACCACTGGCGGTCCGGATTGTTACCCCTGCTCAAGTCAAGGAGCGGATCTCAGATCACCTTAATTCTGCATCCATGTGCTCCTCACGAAAATGAAGATCCAGTGCAAGGATTTCCATTACATAACCGCATCATAAGGTGCAATCCTGCCAGGGGGGTTCTTTTATTTTAACAAATGAACACCTCCTAATAGGAATCCTTATTACTGTACAGCCTATATCGGGATATAGGCCCGGCGGCAGAAGGGAAAGAAAGGAAGAGTAATGTTTCCTCCTCTTTTCGTTTCCTTTTTGTCCTTTTCTTTTCCTTCTTCTTCTTCCTCTTCTTATTCTCGTTGTTTCGTAGAAACTCTGTACGTAACAAGACACCATTCACCTAAAGTAGTATACGGGATATACTCCTTGGAGGAATCGGAACAGGGGAGTTTACTATTGCCTACCCTATTTTTTTCAAGTTAAAAAGAGGTATTTAAATACCACTATATACTCCGTATACATAATATGAATAGTAATTCAATTGATGGTTTCTGGGTTCGTAGTTAATCCCTAGATAGTTTGTCGAATCAAGGCACTTTGAGTATCCTCATCTCATGTTTCTCTCCTACCCTTCCTTGTTTTTGTCTTTAATTTTCTTTCCGTTCTAAGCATCGTGTGACATTATGAACCCCCTCAGGAAAGCATATAAATATATACATACGTACTAGGTAGGTCGCAAGGCAGTTATGCCTTTAGCCTTAGGTAATGCAAACCCTACCTGCCAGTTCGATTTAAAATTGAACGTCAACCCACCTGTTTCGTGGGGTCCAAGAGAGGACAAAAATTACTATTGAATCCTGATGTTGTTTACGGAGTAACTACCCACTTAGAGAAGGGTCAGGACATAAAGCTTGTATGGATAGGTAGATACTTACCCACCCACATACCTCCACCACCTACAAGTAGTCGTACGACGAAGACAGTGAACTGTGTGTGGGTGTATGTATATGTAAGTATGTATATACCTTACTCTATGGAGGTATTTGTTGTCGGTGGGTATCATCTACTCTACAGATGTGGTGCAAAATAGGCTCTAGTTTTCCTTAATGGTAAGGTAATATAGAGAAAGTGTCTACCTAGATAGGTATCCTATTACGTATGTGTGTATATTGCTTTGTCTACATGCTTTACGAGCTAAATCATAACAATCTTGAGCTTTCTTTACTACATAGTGTTGGTGTCTCTGTACGGGTACTTACTCAAAAGAGAATAAACCAATGCAAATAGGTTAGCAAGCAAAAATACCTAACTGGTAGGTAGCTGTCTGTTCCATATTACTTCCTCCTCCTCTTGGTAACTCAACTGCAAACGTCCTTAAGCTTGGTCAATTTTCCCCGGCGTTCCTCCAGGAAGCTGAAGCTGAGCTGCAACTCTGAAAGTTGCTGGGCTAGAGGGTGTTCATTTCATCCTATCTTTTTTTTTTTTTTTTTTTTTAATTCTTATCGTATGATCATTATTACCACTCTTCTCTTCTGTTCATTTCCCCCCTACTTCTTCCCCTTCCTCCTGTTTTGAAAGTTTGAGACAATATCCAGGCCTTGTACCTACCCTCCCCACTTTTAATTTACACCCACTCGATTCCATTCAATTGATCCTCCAGCATACTCTCTATATATACATTCTACTATACTATACTATACTATACTATACAAGAATAATACACCAATTGGTAATTACTTGTACTTCTCACAAAATCTGGATAACATTGGCAAATATACTGAGGCTGTTGATTGCACCAGGTTACTTATCAAGATAGCTAGCCATGATAACGATAGCAAGGAACAAACAAAACAAAATGGATAAAAAGGCCGTAGCAACCGACCACATCAAACAACTTTCGTCAATCCTTTCTACTACTACTACTACTACTACTAAACAACTCAAGAAATGATAATGATCAAATACGACTAACCTCCTAATCCCCCCCTTCTTCTCCTTTACTCCAGCCAAAACGAACCTGTTTCTAGGGACTACTATTTTCTAGCCTCTCACTTCCTAGGTACTTGCTGAATTGCATTGTCTGTCTGTGCTTCGATAGTACCTAGGAGTAGCAGTTTTGGGAGTAATAGGATCTATCTCGACAGCCAGCCTGGAACCATGATGATATCACTTCCACTGATCGCACCCCGCGATGTACGTCACCTTTCACTTTTCTTATTCCCTCACTGATCTATCCCCTCCCTTCTCACCCCAGTCTCGTAAGATACGAATGGGAGAAGGGGGAGAGAGGAGGCAACCAAAGCTTTCTGTTTTCTTAAAAAAAAAAAAAAAAAAAAAAAAAAAAAACTTAAAACTTAAAAAATAAAAAATTCTCATTAATTTTGAAATTAGTCCCACGATCTCTGGTTCTCTCCATCTCATCCCTATCGCATCCCTTCTTCGAGTACACAAAATGATCCTCAAAACCCGAATAATCCCCGTCGCAATGGGGGGGCTTCCATGACCGCCGCGACAACAAACAGTCAACAATACCGATTATCCTCGGCGCAGCAACACAATAATCACTACTATAATCAACACCCGGCGAGCAATACACTCTCCACATTAGTTCTCGAGGAACGGGCCTTGCGTTCCCGCAAGAACAATATCGCCTCCTTTGGCTGTTCGTGGATCCGACCTGCTGGATGTCCGAAGACGATGCTGGGGATGAGGGAGGAGGAGGCCGAGCGGGAAGAGGCCCTGGCCGCTGCGGATGCCGAGTTGGCTGCTGCAGCGGCGGTGGGTGAGACTGGGATGGAAGAGGATGAGGAGGCACAGGATGAGACAGGGATGGAGAGGGATTTGGATGATGATATTCCCGATGCGGATGCGGATGTGGATGGGGAGGAGGGGGATGAAGATGAGGAGGCGGAGGGTTTGGTAGAAGAGGGTGAGGAGGGGCTAGAGGAGGATGGGGTGATTGATGATGAAGAGGGATATATGGAACGGGACTTAGATGACGATATTCCCGAGGCGTTTACAGAAGAGGAAGATGAAGACAACGATGACTTGGAGGACGACTTTGATAACCAACCGGACTTGGATGGGGAGATTCCGAGCGCTGATGATGGGTTTGGGATCAGTGATGATGACGAGGAAGAGGAGCAGGAGGACGGCGATGAAGACATGGGTCGCGACTTGGACGATGATATCCCCGAGGCAGATGAGAACCGATCACACTACGAAAACAGAGACAGAGGAAGACGGATAAGCGAACTACAAGAAGACGAAGAATGGCAACATACAGATACTGACGCCGAATTCGATGATGAGGAAGACGAAGTGAGTTTCTCGCATGATCCATTCCGAGCCAGTATCGCCAGCAGTACGCGTGGGCTACCACCGCCACGATCTCATCAGCGGGAGACTGAGGCACAACGACGCTTTCTCCAGCGGTGGAGCGGTGGCGGCGATGAACTCGACACAAGCAGTATGATGGTTGACGAGGAGGATCTCCGTGTATCAATGATGAGCCAGACAAGCCAACGTAGTGTGTTTGGGAGATTTCCGAGACGACGAACAGGACAGCCAAGGGATAGCTTTGATTAGCTATTCTACCTTTCTTTTTTGCATTCCCTGTTCTCCCTCTTACATAAATACTCTTTTTCTTTCTTTCTTTCTTCTTGATGATTGGTGTATGGGGGTTTTACGGCTTGGGTTAGGGAACATCCGGTTGCATAGGATAGCCATTGGCATTTAGAGTCTTGCTTTGATTGTCTCTGTTTATTTTTAATTTTTTTTTTTTTTTTCCCAGCATCGAGCATAATGAAGCCTACAACGTCTAGGTATATACACTATTATTGAATTCTATTATTCCCTACCTATAGTCCGTAATTGATACCTGATATCTATGTAGATTTACACAAACGTAGACAATGTGATTTGAGATAATACAAAAATCATTTCACTAGCGAGATAGTGATCTCATTTCATAATATAGCAAACCTCCTCTAGCTTCCCCTCCCAATTATATGTATATATATATTTACACTTAACAGTAAGCTATACAAATCCAAGGAAACCCAACCCAAGTTCCTGGCGGCGGTTAGCCCTCCCCCGAACGAGCAAAAGGCCAAAACTCCAGATCATGCATGCACATGTTCTCATGAACAGAAGCCAGAGTGGTAGAAGAGTGGATGGAGGAAGGAGGAGTGGGGGAGGAAGAAAAGGTCAGTGTTGAAAGCATAACTTCAAAACGAAGATGCTGATAAGGGAGTAAAGGAAAGCTCGATCAATAGAAAATGCCCGGGGAAACGCCATAAGAAAATCTCATACACACACATATATGCCATTTTGTTATTAATTTGAGAAAATTGGAGAACGCAGGGGACGATTCCAAGCTTTGTTTATTTTGTTAAGCAAGGATGATGGGAGAGGTTGTGCGTGTAGTTCATTATGGAGTTGATGGGGATATAGTAAAAACGACAACAACAACAACAAATAAAAAGGCTAGGTGATCCAGACGTAGAAGAAGAGCAGAAAGACTACAAAGAAGAAGCCTACCCACACCTTCCAGCCGACGCCTGTCCGTTCCGCCATGCGAAGCATACGATTCATGTTTCCTCGAATGCGCACACGGGTGTTTTCAAACGAATCATTCAATTCTGAGATATGTGTTGTATCTCGAATCTCATCTCCAATGGCCAGTGTGATCTATCGTAGTTTCACAAGTTAGAGTACGGTAGACGATAATTGAAAGTAGGTGGGTGGGAGAGGGGCGCTCACGTCCTTCAGCATTTTGACTTTGGCTGTAATTCCTTCAACTTCGGCATCGTTTTGCGACTCAAGATGGGATAGAACGGCATCAGAGTAATGGCCTCTGGGTTTGGTTTTTATTAGCCTGCTATTTCATACAAGATGGTTTCCCCTTTTCCGCTTCTCCATTTTTCGAGGAGCTGTGTGTACTCACTTGGCATTCGGTGTGGCGGACCTATATCCTCCCGGCGTGCTCCCATTCAGAGGTCGATCAGCTCCAGGATAACCACCATAACCGTAACCACCAACATTGCCCGGGGATCTGCTGGCGGGCCGGGAGTCGCCACTGTAGGAATCAAAGAGCGATGAGGAGGCACGAGGGTCACGCTGGTGAAGATTTGAGCGCGGGAATCTGTATAGCGATCTTGGTCAGACCTGGATATCAGGTGGAAGCACGTTGAGGTGATGGGATCATACCGCGAAGCCATATTTGAAGGAGATAGTAGGTGAGATTCAGAGAAAGTAAGTATCTTTAGTGATAGGTATTATTGCATTCATTCGATGGATCTCCTATTGGTTACACATGGCGATCAGGAGACTGGTGTGGTTGCGGAATCGTGTATCTGCCGGAGTGTCGGGGCTCGACTGGTTGCGGTAAGGGGGCCACTCCCAACTTTACTTAGCGAACTTTGATAATTAATTTTTGGTAAAGTTGTCTCCTTTTACTTGTATAATTAGATTGCAGTTCTCGAAGTAGATAATTAGTCGATTTAGATCGCTGGGTCGAGAACACCGTGGCTACCACTTGGGTGTCTGTGCGGCCCCGGATATTTTGTTGTCCACGTGAGCGTTGAAGCACGAAAGAACCAATAACAGAGATGAGTACTTATTTCTGATTTGCCTTTTTTTTTTTTTCCTTATAGAGAGGCATAAGAAGAAAGAGAAAAAAAAAAAAATCAATTAAGCCATTAAATGAAGAAAGGAAAGGATGGCATAGCAGAGGCAGTTATCTATAGGGCTTACATTGAAAGCATTCCCAACCAAACACATCGCAGCCAGCACTCACTTACCAACCACATGTCACACTATGTAGGTAGGTAGGTAAGTAGGTAGGGTTCAAGATTTATGTACGTAATCCTTATGATTGGAGTAGTCAATAATGTGGCATTCCTGCTATTTTGCCCGATTTCATAGGTCTACCATGACATCGGCCGGATGGATTATGAAGTAATAAAAGAAAAGGAGGAAAAGAAAAAGAGAGCCCTCCCAGTAAACCTGCGCCTATTCATTGAATATCCGATTTGCCCTCCCTTGTGTGCTCTCGGTGAGTGTCTTTACCCTTTAAAAGGTCATTAGATAGCCCGGGTTAACCGCGCATTTTGTTGTCATCATCATCATCGTTACGGGGCACGAAATCCTCATCGTCATCTTCGTCGCTGTCCTCCATAGCGTCGGCCCGGTATTTTTCAGCAGCCTCTTGAAAGTCGATGTTCTTGCCGCGCGTGCGTCTTCCACCACTGATAATATTTGACTCGGAGATGGCGTCGGGGCCATCATCATTATCCTCTTCTTCTAGGAGTGTATTAGCTCAGCTGTGTCTGACCAACAAAAGGAGAAGATTAGAAGGTTTTTTTCAAGTAAGATGTAATGGAAACCATCATATCAATATACAATCTATTTTTTTTTTAAAAAAAAAAACAAAAATAAATAGAAAACTTTTCTCTCTTTTTATTTTTTGCACCAAAAAGGCAAAGAAAGGAGGATATGCGAGGGAGGGGATAATAAAATTGTACCTTCAGCAACCTAATGGAAGGAAAACATAACAAATTAGTGGCTGATTGGCATCTCAAATTGACCGCGAAGAAGAGTACGCACCATTTCCTCACCATCACTTTCATCGCTATCCACTTCGTCTTCGTCCATACTCATTTCCATAGGGTCTTCAAATGCTTTCCCCTTACCCTTGTCAAGCGTCTCAGCACCGGAAACATTGGCACCGCTGCCCGAAAAAGTGGCGTGGTCACCCATTGTGAAGATGAATCAAGAGTGTGTGGGGGAGACGGGGAGAAAGAGGTGGTTGCCTTAAGAGGGAGGGGAGGAGGGATAAGATAGATAGAAGGAGATCTGTGGAAGACAGAGAATACAGGACCCAAGGGGGGAGCAGGGGTCAAATTTAAGTAGCCCCAAAGCAAAAGATTGATGTGAGCAGTGAAGAGTCGGAGCTCAGCTCTCAAGTTGCAAGGGGAAGATTCACCTTCAACCTTTAGTGGTGTTTGGGGATGCTGATTGGTTGTGAGGGCGGTGGCCGATCAAGAGGTGTGCTGCTCCCGTGACAGACGCTTGCCTTGTTGGGGAGATTCATAACAACAAAACATGCTACCAAAAGGAGTCATCTACTGATGGCAACCGGATCAATTGATTAGTTCTCTTCACTATGGACTTAGGCTGTAGTGACTGCTTCTGAACTAGGGGTTAGTTGGCTTGTTAGTTCTTGTCTTGTAGTGAAATCATTGATCATCGACAAAATCAGTCGAGTTGAGGGATGGATAGGAAGGAAAACAAAAAAAGGGTCAATTTGCTTTCTTTGCAGGTGATGAGTATCTATTCTTTTTCTGGTTTAGAGAGTCGAGATCATTTGCTTGGATGAGATATCCTTCCCCAGATGATTTACCATCAGTTTGTGAAGATTTATCCAACCCGAAAGATGCGGCTGGAATGAGATGGTGCTGCCAACATGTCAGGGTCTCTCCCGGCGGCATTGGGCGGAAATTGTCAAGGCAGAACAGAACCATTAATAGAGTACATGTGCATGTGGGCAACTTCGGGCACGATTGGGTCAAGGCAGAGACCGAGGTAGGTGAGTCAACCTCGTACCTTATGGGGGTAACGACAGATATAATCTTATGTACGATTATTGCCTATTATTCCGCCCCCGGAACAAGTAACTGTTTCCTTAATTGATGTTGGGTTGCTTGGGGCTGTGACAACTGAGTGATGCAGACTCGATGAGGCTGTTTTTTTTTTTTTTTTTTTCTGTCCACTCATCGATACCAGGTATTTTACGGCCAGCCTTACATTCTCGATCAATTCTCCGACGAGATAAGGACGAATACTTCCCCATAGCCATGTGCATTATGTTTTTATATTATTATGTTTCTTGGTCTTCTTCGTTCTTTTCTTTTTTTTTAACCCTTTTGAGGGGGGTAGAAATGCAGGAAACAGCGAAAAGGTCCAATCATGGAACAAGTGGGACCAGCCAATCCTCGTAATACCAGTTTCCAGGGTAAAGGTAATTCCTATGATTCACAAACAGAAAATTGGTGGGGTGGCTCGTAAAAGCATTGATCACAGAAACATAAGTTGACCACTGTTGTTGTTGTTGTTGCTAGGGAGAAAGGGAAGCGCTTTATGTCTGTTGCTACTAAATTGGACATTATAACATTCCTTAAAAGAAGAACGACAGACAAAGGTTGAAAACCAGAAAAAAAAAGGAGAGAAAAGTAAAGAAAAGGGACAGGCGGGTGGGTGTCAGTTACGTCATCCAAAAGACCCCGCCAAAAAATAAAAATAACACAAAAATAGAAAGAAAAAGAAAAGAACTGCCTAATACGGAAGAGAAAATTTCATTGTATGATGATTCATGATGCCTTCATTACCAGCATCATCACAGTTTTTGCCCCTCCCCCTCCTTCCTATTTGCCCCATTACGCCCCCCATACCAAAATTACCCTCTCTTCGAATCGCGATGATTCAAGGACAATCGAGGGGTTTCTGCAGAGATAAGAATAGAGAGCCCACACACGAACAACAAAGAACCAAGAAAGAAAGAAAGAAAGAGAGAGAGAGCGAAGGAAAGAAACTAGAGGTAAAACATGGACCGGGGAATGATTGGGAAGGAGCTAGTAGTTTCAACAAGACACTGGAAGCCAAAGAACACCCAATTGTAAGGCCCAGAACCAGAGAGCCGACTGGTGGAAGGTCATCGAACCCGATGGATGCCCATCGAAGCTGTCGCTTGCTAGAAGCTTCGCTGGAGTAGCAGCTCACCGCCCACCAGTATATCAATCTTAATTTTCGCACATTTCCTCTGTCTCCTCTCAACTTAATTTAATTTTCCTGTGTAAATCCTCCTAGTCTACTCCTATCCATCTTCAGAGAGACTCTGACTTATTCCTCTATTCACCCTTCTTCTCTCCTCTTTGATACCCCTCCCTCATCACGAACCCCTCATCTCATCTACTTCTTCTACTACACATAACACACATACACAATGGCTCCCGCCGTCGGTATTGATCTGGGAACCACCTACTCCTGCGTGGGTGTCTTCCGTGATGACCGCATTGAAATCATTGCCAATGACCAGGGTAACCGTACCACCCCGTCGTTCGTTGCCTTCACCGACAGCGAGCGTCTCATCGGTGATGCCGCCAAGAACCAGGTCGCCATGAACCCTCACAACACCGTCTTCGATGCTAAGCGTCTGATCGGTCGTCGTTTTAACGATGCTGAGGTCCAGGCCGATATGAAGCACTGGCCCTTCAAGGTCGTTGACAAGGGTACCAAGCCCGTTGTCGAGGTTGAGTTCAAGGGAGAGACCAAGCAGTTCACTCCCGAGGAAATCTCCTCCATGATCCTGACCAAGATGCGTGAGACTGCTGAGGCCTACCTTGGTGGTACCGTCAACAACGCTGTCATCACTGTCCCCGCTTACTTCAACGACTCTCAGCGTCAGGCTACCAAGGATGCTGGTCTCATTGCCGGCCTGAACGTTCTCCGTATCATCAACGAGCCTACCGCTGCTGCTATTGCCTACGGTCTGGACAAGAAGATGGAGGGTGAGCGCAATGTCCTCATCTTCGATCTTGGTGGTGGTACCTTCGATGTCTCTCTCCTGACCATTGAGGAGGGTATCTTCGAAGTCAAGGCCACTGCTGGTGACACTCACTTGGGTGGTGAGGACTTTGACAACCGTCTCGTCAACCACTTTGTCAACGAGTTCAAGCGCAAGCACAAGAAGGATCTTGCTACCAACGCTCGTGCTCTCCGTCGTCTCCGCACTGCTTGCGAGCGTGCCAAGCGCACTCTCTCCTCTGCTGCTCAGACCTCCATTGAGATCGACTCTCTCTTCGAGGGTATCGACTTCTACACCTCCATCACTCGTGCTCGTTTCGAGGAACTCTGCCAGGACCTCTTCCGTTCCACCATGGAGCCCGTCGAGCGTGTCCTCCGTGATGCCAAGATCGACAAGTCTTCCGTCCACGAGATCGTCCTGGTCGGTGGTTCCACCCGTATCCCCAAGATCCAGCGTCTCGTCTCCGACTTCTTCAACAAGGACGCCAACAAGTCCATCAACCCCGATGAGGCCGTTGCCTACGGTGCTGCCGTCCAGGCTGCTATCCTGTCCGGTGACACCTCTTCCAAGTCCACCAACGAGATCCTGCTGCTCGATGTCGCCCCTCTCTCCCTCGGTATCGAGACCGCTGGTGGTGTCATGACTGCTCTCATCAAGCGCAACACTACCATCCCCACCAAGAAGTCCGAGACCTTCTCTACCTACTCCGACAACCAGCCTGGTGTGCTCATCCAGGTTTACGAGGGTGAGCGTGCTCGCACCAAGGATAACAACCTGCTCGGCAAGTTCGAACTTACTGGCATTCCTCCTGCTCCTCGTGGTGTTCCTCAGATCGAGGTCACCTTCGATCTTGATGCCAACGGTATCATGAACGTCTCTGCCGTTGAGAAGGGCACCGGCAAGACCAACAAGATCACCATCACCAACGACAAGGGCCGTCTCTCCAAGGAGGAGATCGAGCGCATGCTGGCTGATGCCGAGAAGTACAAGGCTGAGGACGAGGCCGAGGCTTCCCGTATCCAGGCCAAGAACGGTCTCGAGTCCTACGCCTACTCCCTCAAGAACACCATCAGCGAGGGCAAGCTCACCATCAGCGATGAGGATAAGAACAAGGTTACCGCCAAGGTTGATGAAGTCATCAGCTGGCTCGACAACAACCAGACCGCTGAGAAGGACGAATATGAGTCCCAGCAGAAGGAACTTGAGAGGTATGTTTACTCCCATTCTACCTAAAGAAACCAAAAAATTCATATACTAATTGATTCTTAGCGTTGCCAACCCCATCATCTCCGCCGCTTACGGTGCTGCTGGTGGTGCTCCTGGTGGTGCTCCCCCCACTGGTGCCACTCGCACTGCTGACGAGGTTGAGGAGCGCCCTGAGGAGCTTGACTAAATGTCTCGATTCTCTTGATTCGCTTCTTGTTTTACTTTCTTCACCCACTTATCTCAGGCAACGGACACTAATGTCTCTGTGACGTGTTTGCTTGTTTTAATTTCATGTCCTTTATTTTACTTTATTTTTTTTTTCCTTTTGTGTTTTTAACGAAATTATGGGGACCTCTTTTTTCTTTTTTTCTTTGTCATGCATGAACAGCATAGATTCAATATTAGGCTTTGTTACCTTACACATCATGAACCTGCTAAAGCAGAAATTTGGGAGGATAAAAAGTTCCTTATGAACCAATACAATACCTTAATAGCCTTACTTTTTTTCTGTATCTCACACTTCGTAATCAAATATGTCAAGCAACGGAATCAAGATTGATCAATTGATCGATTGCAACTAAAATATAACCAGAACGATGTATCGTACAAAAAAAAGTTCAACAGAGTAAAAAAACCCAAGTAGACAAGAAAAATGACAACGTCTCAAAGACCATCAAAATCCCCATTCCACCACCTCTTCACTCTTGTCACGCCCAAGTTAATGACATCTCCCACCGCAACCTGAGGCTGACCATTAGTAGTAGCATTCACCGTCGGATGAGGATTCTCAGACTGAGACCGGCCAGAGAGTTTATCCTGCTGGTCACGACGGATGCGAAGAAGAGCAGCCGAGGATCCAATTGTAAAGGCAAAGATGGGATCTGCGAATCTAGTTTATTTTTATTTTTAGTTTTACATTTTTTTTATTCTTATTTTTTTTTTTTTTTCCCTCTATAGTCTTAGACAATTGGGAACTTGGTTGGTCGGGGGATGAGATGATAGATGGCGGTAGGTTAGGGGTTTAGGAGAGGGAAAAAATAAAAAAAAAAATTCAACTTACTTGGATATCAGATATACCGTCATGATGGATGATGGTATTTCTTTTCTTTTCTTTTTTTTTTTTTTTTTGGCAGGTCTTGTTTTTGTTCTGCGTTTCTCTCTCTCTCGCTTTCTTTCCTTTTTATGGAAATGGAAGGTTGAATATATCGGAATGCGTGGAAGAGGGCTCGGGGGGGGGAAATGATAGACAGACGGGTATAGGTTGATATTGCTAGGTAGCCAACTACCTAGGAATAGATCGAAAGAGAGTGGTAGGAAGCGGGCACCAATTGATTGGCAGATCGGGACTCTGGATATACATTCAAGATTCGATTAATAAATAGGCAATTTTATGCTGAAAATGGAGGAACGCGGGTTTCAAGGTCAAGTCACGTGGTCATATCGGAGGTCAAAGTCGTGAACCTGCCTACATCTCTGGTGACGGGTTTACACCTACAGGATGGGATCTAGGTACGTGTTATGTTATTACAAGTGGCGCCAGAACACATTCATAAAGATTAGTGGAGTGATTTCTGTTGCAACCCCAAAACTCTGGGCGCTCCCATAAACTAGTAAGATATAAACTCGTCTATCAAATACAAAGAAACGAAAGAGAATAAAGATGAAACATTAAAAAAAAAAAAAGGGCTCCAGAACATGCGCTCTCTATCACGAAATTTGATAACTTCGGAATCACGAAAAGGAGAGGGAAAGCGTGGGCGGAGGAATCAAAAATAAAAAAGAAAAAAGGAAGAAAACGTGCTATTATAATCCATATATCATATACTCCGTATGATCGCTTTTGTGTCTTTTTTCTTTCTTTATTGATACTTTCTATACGACTTGGCCAAAGGCAGGAATCAACGTCTGAGCCAGCCAGAAGCTGAAAACGAGCTTGGGTCCGGTCATGAGCAGCTTAGGAGTCAGCCCCTTGAAGAAGCTGCCAAAACCTTCATGCTTCATCATGTTAGAAACGATGCGGAATCCAGATTCGGGGTTTTCAAAGTTGCGGTTTTGGATGCGGGTCTTGATCACGTCCAAAGGAGCAGAAACGACCAGGGAAGCACTAGCACCGCAAACAGAGGCGACGAAATTTTGACCCCATGTGGCTGAGTTGTAGTCGGTAAGGTTGTAGATGTATTCCTTGGCGAAAGCAGATCCACCGAACAGCTGTTAACCGTTTATTAGTACCATAATAACGCCACGGGCCAGGGGAGGGGCAGCCATAAGAATGTGATGGGAAACATACTGCAAAGGATCCAGGAGCATTACGAGCCGCAGTCCAGCCGGCGCCGCGGTAAAGTCCCATACCCTCATCGGAGATAATCTTGAAAAGGCCGCGACCACGGAATGCCTCGGGGTTTGTTTGACGCTTGATCTTCAAGACATCCAAAGGAAGAAGAACAATTTCACCAATACCAATCAAACTAAACAAAAGTCAGTAAGGGAGGTACAAACACAGCCAAGTTCCGAGAAGGATGTCCAAAACCGACCTTCCAGCAGTGGCGTGCATGATAGCCTTTCCGGTACCCTTTCCAAAAGCATTATCAAAGTCGGCAGCGTGGTGCGTAGCTAGGTAGTCGCGAACGAACGGTTGACCACCGTACTTGTAGATACGTTGAAGGACCTTTCGTTTGAGGTATTTGTTAGCCAATCCGAAGGGGAAGCTACTGCGGTCGTCCTGCACATACCTTGTAACCAGCAGCATAGCCTAGACCCGGGAAAAGAGAGGTGAATTTACGTCCCAGCGGTGCGTTGGCATACTCCTTGAAAACAACCTGGTTCAAGGCGGAAGACGATGTAATCTATCGGTAATACTTGTGAGTGATATTCTCCGGGACCGAGACAAGATCGGGACAGAGGGCTTACTCGGGTCTGGTTGCTCATCAACCGCTTCGCAGTGGTATCAACCTTGGAGCCGATTAGTACACCATTGACAACAGATCATTCGCTAAGGGTGAAAAGATCGTACGGGATGGAAAACAAGCAATTCCGCAATACCAGCAGTTCCTAATAGGGCTCAGTTAGTCTCAAGAGGCTCATCCCTAAATAAGTCGAGTATGCATACCAGAACCAAGAAGACGAGCAGTCGCAGACTCCTTCTTCGCGCCAGAGGCGGCACCAGCATGGACAACAGCGGGAGACATCTTGTCTTTGTTGTTGGGGGTAGAGAGAAGTGGAATAGAAAAAAAAAACTAAGATAAAGGGTGGTCTGATAACTTTTCGGGAATTTTTTTTTCTGTGTTTTCCTGCCCCGGAGGTCAAGGTTGGAAAGGAGGAAATATAAGAGAGGGAATTCAAATCAACAAAGATATGAGAACCGATGCCCAAAGCAAAGCAATAATACCGCAGTGAAGGGAGAAAAAGACGCAAGCACCGGCCGAGGAGAGAGAAGAGAGTGAGAGAGCGAGATCGCACTCCCATTCATTAATTAATGGGTCTTTTTTTTTGCGCCGACTCGGAAAACCCTGGGATGTCAACGCCACTAAACCCCATCGGGTCACCCGCTCCGGCGCTGGGTCGGAGTGCCTGATTATCTAATCCCATCCGTCCCTGACTCGGTGTATCTGATTTGATCTATCAATTCTTCAATACATGGAGAATCAGTGAACGAGTTTCATTGCTTCTGCTGACTGTTCCATCAAATTACATTCCTTCTAGTAGCGACATGTTTGTCTGCACAAAGGTTGCTCTGCTGACTGTTGCAGCTTTCGCAGGACAAGAAATTCCGTCCTGCTCTTCCAAGCCAAGTACAATCCAAGACAAGCCTTGACCAAGATAGATCCCATGCAAACCATCAGAATAGTGGTGACACAATTGGTCCAAGAAAATAAAGAGAGGCGAAAAAAGGAAATAGAAATCCATAAAGCACGTCACAACTCCTGAGATAACGCCTGCATACATGAAATCACCGCGAGATCTGGCCTGCCCTTTGCCTCATTTCAGGGTAGATCGGTGTCTATTCCCAAATCCGATGCAAGACCCTTCCGAAATGGGACGGCTTAACGGTTAGGACAATAATATCGAACGAACGAACGGTTTTTCAAATTTAACAGTCGCCGAAAGTGTTCTCGCCGGAGTAACTATAAGATAGCATTTATTAGCTTCCATATAGGGCAGCAGCGGGGCGTGGAATTTAACATACGTGATATACAGGAAGCCGTCCTCATCCTTATGCTCTTCGTAGATGCTGCTCATCAGAGCAGCTGTGGGTGGTAGAACCTCATCTACAAAGATGAAGATGGCCTTTTCAGGCGACAACTTGATACGCTTACGGATAACATAGACGAACTGGCCGACAGTGAGATCTGCGGGTACCAAGTACTTCTTCTTGTCGATGGTAGCAATATCTGACTTTTCGACCTTTTCGCAGATTACCTGTGGACGCGAGGGTTTGTTAGCAACTTGAACAAGCGGTGAGCGGATTGCCACAAGTTCCACCAAATAAGCTAAGAGCATATTTCTCATCAAGGAAATGAAAACTATCATCAGTGATGAACTTACCGGAATACGGTCGGCATATTTTTGGCGGATACGCTCGGCTTCTGCCTTGCGCTTCTCGAAGGGGTGCTCGTCCTTGAACTTGGAACGCATAGTGGATAGCCGAACGAACGATAAGAGAGGTGCTAAAGTTGAAGCTCGCTGGGATGAAATCTACCACAAATATGGGTACTGAAGCAGACGGGTAACAGATAAATTATGCGGGTGATTATGACGATGATAGAAGTAGGATGGAGATGGGTTGGAGAAGAAGGGAGGATGATGACAAAAGGGAGAAGGTTAACGACTTAAGCCCCGCGTCATGTTACTTGTGACGAGCCTACGGCTGATAAGGCTCCCATCACGGGGTGGAGGCGGTGAAGAGCCCCACACGTGAGTCACGAGTGACATTTCACTCATCAGGCAGCACATATGGACAAATCAGAGAGTGTGTTCTTGTCACTCTAAACAGTCACCTCAAAAGATCAAAGCTCCAGGGGAAGGCCAGATTCCCTCACGCGGATGGTATTGTTGGAGAGATGATTCAAGTCGGATGATAAACAGTCCACTCCGAATGCGTAGCTTCGGGATGTCTCGCGGCAAGCCTCCACTTGATCAGCAGCTAGACAGCGGAGCCCATGTTCCTGATGTTGGTTTGGTAACCTCCAATCTCGTATAAAAATATTAAATGAAACTGAGTCACTTCTAAGCCTCACCTTAATCAAGGTCTGCTCTAGCAACTCACATCTCTTACCAGTCCCTGCTGCTGTTGCTGTTGCTCCTTCTCCTGTCGCCGGCGACTGTAAACAGGGCAATAATGCGCCACAGAAAGTACGCCACACTTGGTGTGCAAACATAGCAACTCAAGCAAACTATACAAACTATATCATGACATCCTTTCTCGGAGACGCTGGACTGCAGGTGGTCCCATATTCTCCAGGGACTCATTCCGAACGCCTCCCTGCTTGCCGCTGATTTCTTCCGGAGACACTTCTATTGTTATTAAAGGCGCACAGGAACCCAATTTTATTTTCTTATTCCTCCGACAGGTCAGCCATTCCCACACATTCCGCCTTCATAAACCATGGTCCTGCCTCGGTCGTATAGTGCGCCTCTTCGCAGGTCGCTCCAGGCTTCATCTCGAGCTTGTCGCATACCCCGTAATGTCCAGAGCCCGTTTCGCAGATACTACTCCGAGCAGCAAGCACGTGGGTCTGAATCCTTCACCGTCTGGAGGCCATATCTCCGGCTAGCCATTGGCGTGCCATTTATCGGTGCTATCATATACTCCATGGTACTATCCCCCCCCCCATCCAAAAGAAAAGGCTCTGCCTGAAACATCATAGCAGTTCTTCTAAAGTTGGCTTCTACAGATGACGGGCGAAGTAACCGAGCTAGACTCACCATCGATCGTGGAACTCGATGAGACTTTGAAGAAACAAGCCGCGATCAGCGAAACCTCTCCGATGCGCCTCCGCATGGAAAAGTTGATCAAAGACCACCAGCAAAAAATTGTGGAGGAGCTTAGTCGGATAGACGGAAAGCAGTTCAAGGCCGATAGTTGGTCGCGACCCAATGGAGGAGGTGGTATATCTTGCGTTCTCCAAGATGGAAACGTATTTGAGAAGGCCGGAGTTAACGTGTCAATCGTTTACGGACAACTCCCCCGCCCAGCCATTGAGAAGATGCGCGCAGATCACAAGTCCTTCGTCGGGTCAGATGTCGAGTCTCTTGACTTCTTCGCTGCTGGACTTTCTCTTGTCTTGCACCCTCACAACCCCATGGCTCCTACTGTTCATCTCAACTACCGCTACTTCGAAACCTCGGACCCCAAAGATCCCATCAATGGTGACAAGAACTGGTGGTTTGGTGGTGGTACTGACCTAACCCCTTGCTACCTCTTCCCCGAAGATGCCAAACACTTCCACAAGACGATCAAGGATGCTTGTGACCGTCATGACGCTACGTACTATCCCAAGTTCAAGGCCTGGTGCGACAAATACTTCTACCTCCCCCACCGCCGTGAATGCCGTGGTGTGGGCGGCATCTTCTTTGATGACCTTGATGCCAGTTTCCTCGAGAGCTCTTCCACCTCCTCTCAAAACCCCCAAGAAACCCTCTTCTCCTTCGTCTCAGATGGCCTCGCCTCCTTCCTACCATCCTATGTGCCCATCCTCGAAAGACGGAAAGATATGCCTTTCACCCCAGCCCAGAAGGAATGGCAACAACTCCGACGTGGTCGTTACGTAGAGTTCAATCTTGTTTATGACCGTGGCACGAGCTTCGGTCTTCGCACCCCCAATGCCCGCATTGAAAGTATCCTTATGAGTTTACCCCGGACGGCATCATGGGCTTACATGGATCCTGTCTCAGGAACACGGACCGAGGCTGTCGAATTAGATGAAGAACCTGGCGAGGATAAGGCTGCCGAGAAGGAGATGATGGACGTTTTGAAACATCCTAGGCAATGGGTATAGATTAATAAAACGGGAAAGAAAAAAAACAACAAACCAAAATAAAAGGGAGGGATACACTTGTATTTATAACTTACTTGTATTTAGTCAACCGATATGATCAAGGAAACTTAAATCAAATCGCTTAAACTTAACTCGCTTCACTTTAAAAGCCTAATAGGTATCTCATTTGTATTTTAAACACTTTGTGTCTAGGTACTACCCGAGTAAAGTTAATTTACTAGTCTATTTGAAGATGTAAATTTTTTTCTTAATTTTCTTTTTTTATTTATTAGTTAATTGCCTACCCATGAAATTAGTTAGGGTCTTCTTCAGATCCTTGAAACGATAGGTAGGTACACTCTGTATATTCATTTGTACGTAGGTTTGTACGTTTGTTTTTTTGTATGTACATATATTATTTTTACTGGTATTTATAAATAAATTCTTGAAGAGGGAAAAGAGTAATAAAGGGCATTATAGATAAACATGCAGATGCTAGGAAAAAAAGAGAAGAAAATTCATGACCCGACTAATCTATCTGTGGCAATATGCTATACATATATAGTCTCTGTGCCATGGGCAATAGAGACAAATGACCATGGTGAGGGAAACCTAAGTAGGGAGGAGGATGCAAAAAGAAAAGAACGAAAATGAGAGGGGACTGGATACAAGCGATATCCACCCATCTCTACTCTATAAGCAAAATTAGGTATAAGGGTATATCCACCCCACGTACTCTTGACACCTAGCCTGCCCCCCAACACTGACTCTATCAGAGCCGAGATATCAATATGAAAATAAAGACAGACTCATTAATAGTTCGCTTTTGGTGGGCTCTCCTTCCCCCACCTTTTTTTTCTTTTCTTATCGACCAGCGACTGCACTCCTCTGCCTGGCTAACCAACCCTTCTGAACATCTGCTAGGTTGGGCCCATGGCGAAATCTAGAAGTGCTGACATTATTGTTGTTATGGAGACGGCCCTGAAGCTCGTACCAGGATGAGCTCATGAGGGCGAGTTCTCGAGCCTGGGCTTCGATTACTCGCTGGAGTTCGAGCTGCGGAAAGAGAAATAGTCCGTTAGCAGGGAGATATGAGGAAGGAGCTTCGGTCCTTGATGGGCGACGACAGTAGTGATCATAACGAGAACGACGAAGTTGAGGACGAGTCCAACGAGCCATTGAAAACATAATACGACAAAATGCCCGCTTACCTCGCGTTCTTTGCTGATGCCATCTGCTTCTTCTGTTTCTGTTTCTCTTTCTTCCTCAAGTTGACTTATTCGGTCTTGGAGAAGTTTGATATGTTCGTTTTGTTGGTGGATATACTGAGAAAGTTTATGTCAGTTAAAAGAAGAAATCCAATGTTACGCCTCGGGAGTCGGTAATGATATCAACATGAGGTCGCCGGCGAATTCGCCGGTGGTACGTCCTTCTGTATCGCCTAGGGGAGTTCCTCTGGCGCGGAGGACTGACGGGTGAAGGTGAAGGAGAATGAGAAGGAGAGGAAGAAAGGGGGGCGGTTAGGAAAGGAGAAGAAGGAGGAGAAGGAGAAGGAGGATGAGAAGGAGGAAGAGGAGGGAGGGGAGAAGAATCAGATGGAGGGGGAGGGGGTGGAGGAGGATTAGTGAAGACTAGGAGGGTGTCTATTTGCGGACTAACCTCTGCACGCTTCGCGAGCCTCTCTAGGTTCTTTTCAATTTGCTCCGCTACTTGTCTGATAAGTTCGACAGCAGTTTTCTGAGAGACTTCAGTATCGTCACCATTCTCTTGGGCAGTAAGCTCAGCAAGCAGCCTCTTCATTTCTTCTGCGGCTTCTTGGTCTTCCGCACGAATCTCAGCTTGTCTCTTGTCTAGCATTTCGCGGAGGTCATCTCTTTCAGCACATGCGACCCTAGCCAAAACCTGGCTAGACTCGAGCTCTGCTTGGAGATTAGAAATTTTGCGTAGGGTGTCTTCCAGTTCGGCACGAGCAGCGGCTACTTCTGCCATACTATTTTCCTTGACCTCATTGATGATGTCGACTTTATCCTTGCTCGCAAGAGCCACTGGGGAATCATAAATATGTGGTTGATTGATGGAGGGTCGATGATAGAAGTAGAACTCACCCTCAGCTATCGTATCTTCAAGCGTCTTCTTACTGATATCAAGACTATCCTGAACTTCTGCGAGCTTCCGGAGTGAATTGGTGTATTGCTCATATAATTTCCAGTATTCATCCCTGAAGGTTCTCGCGTTAGTAGGCCAAGGCTGATGTAAGTGAGACTGTTCCTCCTCAAATGATTCAGATGCTGGGGACTCGGACTGGTATTCATACCCTTGAGTGGAGTTGGCTCTTGTAAGGTTTAATATTTCGTTGAAAGACTCTGAGAATCCTTCAAGGTGAGAAGATATCTGCGGTTCATCGTAAGCCCTGAGAAGTGGGGAAGAGTAGGAAGAGAAATCGTCATCTGATGATGTCCTTACAGAAGCGGGCGGTTGATTAACTGACTCCTCCTCCTTTCTGAGGTCGTCGGCTTCTGATTTCCTGTTGCGGGTCAGCTCATGCTCCTGTCGCTGAGATTGCAAGGGTGAGGCCCACAGATTCGTTTCCTTAACGCCAAGGGCTTCGAAGTCTTTCTGCAAATTTCCTTGAATCTTCGGTGTCGCCGTACCAGGAGTGAGAGATGGACTTCCAGGCGAGCCCTCATATTCTCGAATTCGTTCTCTTAGTTCGCTTATGAGGGCGTCATCTCGCTCGCGCTGTTCTTCGGCATTGCTGAGGCGCTCTGTCAGGGCGTGATTATTGAATTCAAGCTGTTTTTTTAGATTCTGAATCTCGCTGCATTCTTGCTCAATACGGGGTAGTATTCGCCTATATTCTTCGAGTTCCACTTCGCGCTCTGATGACCATTTCTGCTGCGCGTCCGCCTCTTTTAACTGTTGCTGAAGGTCGTTGATCTGGTTTTTGAGAGAGCTGTTCTCCCTCTCAAAGTCTTGGCTCGCTTGTAGCTTCTGGCGGTACTTCTCTGCAGCATTTGCTTTGCGCGAGAGTTGATCTCGTTCCGTCTTGAGTTCATCGTAGTCATCCTGTAATTTTTGAAAGCGCTCATTCTTGACACGTAGCGACTCCACCGTCATCCGGAGACTGTCATTCTCGTCTTGAATGGCGACCAACCTCGCCTCCTGAGCTGCAATTATATCTTCTTGCTGACGAGATTTTGACTCCAGGGCCTTTGCGCTCAGTCCTAGATCACCTTTTCCAGACCTCAGACTTACCAACCGATCCTCTGTTGATGCTAAACGAGTCTGCAGGGTATCGTTATTTTCTTGGAGACGCTCCATGCGAGAATGTAGATCATCCAATTCCTTCTGCATTTCATTCTTTTCCCGCGCAAGGCGATGGTTGGCTGCAAGAAGATTGCCAACCCGTGCTTCGAACTTCAGTTCCGGGTCCAGCGTGGCAGTTTCTCGATCCTCATTGCCTTCGTCAGCTCCGCCAGGGAACTCGTGTTCGCCATTCTGGGCCTCTTCAAAGATTATCTTGAGGCCTTCTTGGGTCGGAGTGCTGAGGGTCTGGAGTGTTTCCACGTAGATCTGTGCATTAGGGGATCGGATTGCGGCGATCAGGAGGAGTTTCAGGAGCTTATTGGCCTCTTTTACCGAGTTCTTTTCCGCGAACAGTTCGAGGTTAGGATCTGGATCCAGCCCAGAAGGCAAACCGTCGGGTTGTTGCCGAATGTAACCGACAAGGAGTTTGTGTATATGTTTCAGGTTCTGCCATTTCGATAGCCAGTGATCGGCGGGATTTCGTTGGGGAATCTCATCGAGGAAATACTGGGGATCGATATCCTGTAAGATCTCCCAGATTATAATCCCATCGGACAATTCCTCCGTCGTTCGAATGGTCTTTCCCAAGGCGAAACTGTTAACCCATTCCAACAAGGCCTGGGTGACGGTATGCTCCGAGGCCATCTTGGGGGCGACGCGGCGGCGGTGGGGGAAGGAGGGAGGAGAGTGAGGGGAAGACGCGCGATTTGTAGCGATGTTTCAGGGGGTCGAACAGGAAAGCTTCAATTCGGGAAATGCGAGAATAACCGCATCCCCCAGAGACACAAGGGACCGATCAGGGTCGATTAAGCAGGTGATCGAAATCTTGAGACGCGAGGCTCTTAGCGATTGAAGCGGTCGGTCGCTCTTGGGAGGAGCGCTATAATAGGTCAACCGTCTTAGTTTAGCGGTTAGTTGGTTAGTTAGTATGGGGTTACGGCATTCATTCGGGTGGGATCTTCGGTCTTGTCCAACATCACTCTCGACATTCTTCAAGCTCAATCATTTATTTCTCTTGTTTCCACTCTAGAATGAGGTCCTTTGGCGTGTATATATAGATATGTGAATCATTGTTCTTTTCCATGATTTGATTCTTTGCAATTAATCACACAAAGGCAATGTAGCAATATTACAATATACAAAAAAACCCACCCCAGACAATTACTCATTGGCAAATGGGACAACAATAACAAAGAAAAGAAAAAAGCATTGTCCTTTATAAAACTCAATCCCAGTGCTAACCTCCCCAACTCCTATTGACAAAATTCTCATTGATTATAATATCATTAATCGGAATTCCCCAGTTGATCACCAGTATGCTCGCAAGCAAGTCCGATAGATGCCAGTTTTACAGCAGAATCACTGAATACTGACAGTCGAGTCTTTCTCGATTCTTGGCTTATACATCTCGGATTGCACTGAGACCTGCTCGATAGCGCTCTCGGGCGCTTCGGCGGAAAAGCCTCTGAAGGACGGTCAACGATCGGCGAAAGTAGGGCAGGGAGGGTTCATAGATAGAAGGACTCAGTGCTTACTTAACTACCACTGAAGAGAGGCGAAATCCGTTAGCTACCACCGGACAGATTCTAGAAACGTTACTGGAGGATTGGAGAATTATACGTACCGGAATACTCATGTGTGATTATCCCACCCTAGATAGAAACTACTCAGCAACGCTGTTCTCTGGTTATATTTCAAGATCAGCCATGATAGACAACATACAGCATCTCGGATCGAATCCTTGGCTTGCTCAATAACTGAGTCTGGGGTATCCTTTGGATAAGTGATCAGAACCGAGGTGGCTAGTGCCAGCGGGAGAAGGCCCAGGGTGATGATGGTGGAAAGTAGCTTCATGCTGATAAGCTGTACAAAATCAAAGATTTGCTTGTCTTATGCTGATTAGTGTTATTATGGGAATCGCGGAATCTAAATGATCAGGTTGTAAGATATTAGGTCTTACCTATGTTAGACTGCTAGGTACCTCGTCCAAAGTAGGTAGGAGTGAGGATGACGGCATGATGGCTGCTGACTCAGCTGCGGCCTTTCCACGCGGTCACGCTGGCGACGGTAACAACCTCAAAAGCGCTCAATTCCCTCTTGTTCTCTTCCCACTACTCTATCCCCTCCATTATTGCCGCCACCTTTGCACTCACTCGTACATCACCCCATACGCTTCCGTCCCCTTTTCCATCTTAGTTGTTTGCTCCCCTTCTTGCATTGGGCATCTCACTTCAAACTCACTCGTCTCGTAGCTTTCTCTGTCCTTCCCGACCCTCGGTAATCCTCTCCTCGTCTTCATCATTTACCTCTTTCCCTCGCGTACCGTGTGCGCTCCTTTACTAGTCTTTGTTTACTGGAAGGATCAATCGGAGCAGGATATATCTCATGCGGTAGATTGACAAACTTGGAATTGGAGGATTGTTGCGGGTTTTTTTTTTTTTTTTTTTTTCTTTCTTCTTTTTTTTTTTAATATTTCAAGTTCTGGCACAGGATTGGCGCCTACGCCCTCTTGTTGTTGTCTCAAGTTGGACCAAGATAGCTAGCAAGCATTTTACAAGTTCGGACACTTCTTTCCATCTCTTGATCTTCCAGGAGACTATTATTTTGGAGAACAAAGAACGGGCGAATAAGAAATATTTTTAATAAAGGCCCACGAGGAAACAATTGGGTTGAACGAGGAAAAGAAGAAAGAAAGAAAGAAAAAAGCAAAAAGAAGAAAAGAAAAGGAAAAAAAAAAAAAAGAACAACAAGAAGAGATCAGACAAATCACAGAGACAAAAAGAAAATTAAGCGAAAGGAACACAAGAAAAGAAAGTCATAATAACACATTCACTATCGACTTGTTTGACTTCCCTTAGCTAATCCCAGACTCTCCCTCTAACCCCCCAGCTGTGTATTTGCTACCATGTCTTCCGGATTGGCGTCCGATGAAGTGGCTGAAGACTACAAGAATTCCTTGGAAGACCTAACTACAAATGACAGGTTTCAGATCAGCAATTTAACTGTTATAGCCAAGGAAAATACAGAACATGCAATGGCTATCTCCCGAGTACTGGAGAATCATATTCGAACAGTAGGTGACATACTACTCCCAGATTATTTGTTTGCGGCTGCAAAGTCTACTGCTATTGTACTTGGCGTGTCGAGACGCCGTGTCATCTGTAGTGTGCTTGGGATGAATGTGTTCTAATCATTGAGTTTGTAGACACCACCGCCTCAGAAGTTGCCTGCTCTGTATGTAGTCGACTCTATCGTGAAGAATGTAGGAACTCCCTACACTCTCTTCCTTGGTCGCAACATGTATCAAACCTTCATGAATGCCTACACTTTAGTCGACTCACAGACCCGACGGAAGCTGGACGAGATGCTAAAGACATGGAAAGAGCCTGTCCCAGGATCCTTGGATACCCGTCCTGTCTTCCCTCCGGATATCACCCGCAGTATTGAGAGTGCCCTAATCAAGGCAAGGACTGCCGCGCTTCAGCAACAGCAGGCTAGAGGACAGCCAGATATTCTCAATCGGAACCGAGTTGGCACTCCTCCGGCTGGCTGGGTTAATAGCCCAACACCTCCTCAAAATGTCCCCCGATATCCGCCAGCTGTTAACCCCCAGAATCCCCGCAACGGGCGTAGTAATGGATATCATCAGCCTTTGGTATGCTTTGGCCTCCCCCACTGCTTGGAGGTGCGATCTTCTAACATATGAAAACCAGGTTGAACAGATGCCAGTTCGATCAACGCCTACTCCTCAACTTCAGCAGAATCAGGTTGATCTTTCCGCGTTGAATCGAGATATTGAAGCTTTGATCACAGCCGCTCGTAATGAGTTCGCCAACAATCCTTTAGACCCGTCCGTACAACAGCGATTGAAGGCACTTTTAGACTTGCAGGGTATCATGCAACGCCAAGAGCTCACCCAAGATCAATTAAGACTCGTCCGTGACCAGGTGACAGCCCTTGCTCCCAAAGCTGTCGTTCCTATTCCTCCGCCTCAGCCTGCCCCGCCCAGTCTACCAGTGGTATCCACGCCGTCGCTAGCCACACCCCCTGCAGCCCAATCATTCTCGCAGCCTCTTCAGCAGCTTCTTAATCCAGGAACTCTAGCAGAGCTGATCAAAGCCACAGCTGCGCGCCAGCAGCCTACCCCTCCGCCGCAGGTTCCAAACCTCTTAGCCCAGATGCCAATTAGCAGTAGCACCCCGCAACTGCCTACTCCATCCGCACCCGAGAATCCGCTGATTGCAGCTCTCAGAGCGAAAGGTCTCTTACCTGCTGCATCTGCTCCTCCAGCCACCACTGTCCCCCAACCAAACCTTGCTTCCGCTTTCCCATTGATCATGCCTGGCCAGGTGCGATATACCCCGCCTGTTCCAACACCTCAGGTGGCAGGAGAGGTGCAAGTAAATGTCCAAATGAACACTGCGTCTATTAAAATGTAAGAAGCCGGCTTTTCCGATAGATATGACCTGCCCTCTAACTATCCGTAGACCCCGAAGTATGTTGATCGCCCATCTTTATGAGGTGAGGTCGAACCGCTGCGGTACCTGTGGCCGCCGATTCTTTGCAACGGAGGAGGGGAAACAAAAGAAAGCCCGCCATTTAGATTGGCACTTCCGAACGAACCAACGGATGGCAGATGCCGCCAAGCGAGCCCAAACGCGGAGTTGGTATGTCGATGAACGTGTAAGTGGCATTCCGCCCTGTCGCCCGCATTCCCCATGAGACTAATTGTAGATAGGATTGGATCAAATCCCGTGAGGTAGGAGACGACCAGATTGTTGCAGATATAGAGACGGGCGGAGACAGTGCGAGCGGGAACCAGGCGAGTTCATCGAAGAAAGGCCCCGCAAAGCAATGGATCCGTGCTCCAAATGATGCTACATTGCGAAACACTCCCTGTCCGATTTGCCAGGAGAAGTTTGAGTCGACCTGGTCTGAGGATGTGCAAGATTGGATCTGGCAAGATGCAGTTAAAGTGGGCAACCGAGTGTATCACGCCAGTTGTTATGCTGAGGTAACCAAGGATGGCCCAACGCCAGCACGTCGTGACACTCCTTCAGGCCGGACTGGAACTCCAGATTCGGTATTAGGGAAGCGAAAGGCTGAGGTGAGTAATTTATTTTCCTTTTCTAGAAAAGTTATGCAACGGTATTTGCTGATGGTGTCTTCGTTAGGGAATCGACTCCCCTGTCCAGAATGTACGAGTCAAACTAGAACAAATGTAAAAATGGGCTTACAAATTTGGATTCGAAGCACAGCATGTCAAATGGGGTCCGCACTGTTTATTTTTCTTTTTTTTTTCCTACTTGATTTTATTTTCCTTTCTCTTTTCATTATTCAAACTTCGAGCTAGGATGTATGCATTTAGCCGGCGGCTGTTTTGCATGGGGACGCCAAATGTTCTCCCCCCCACCTCCCTTTTCAACCGGGCGTTGATGATGGAGTACCTACTACCTACCACTTTGTATATACATAGAGTCTCAAAAAATGGATACTCTTTTCTTCGGTGTTGTGTCTTGTCTTCCACATGTTCGATCGTTTTTGGGTCATGATTCACTAGTGGGGTAATAGTAAAAATGACCTAAGTATGAGGTTTCTGCGGGGTTACCAAGGAATTTTTGTTGACTCGCGGGGAGTCTCCGAATCCGTGATCTAATTGGAAATAGGAAGGGAAATATAACTAGATAGAGCTTCTTATAAATACCAATTACCCCACATTGCCTTCCAGCTGTTCGTACTTACTTCTTCCTCTCTCAATCCATCCTTTTCAGCTCTCCCTTGCCCGCTCTCACATCCATCTAATTCCATCTTCATCATGGCTCCATACAACATCCGGTGGGGGATTATGGGTAGGTCTCCAGCATCATCAATACTTCTCACTCACTGGGAGAAATCGAGCATGAAAGGCTAACATATATCATAGCTACGGGTTGGATTGCGGATAGTAAGTTCTACACAACAATCCACAGAAGAAAATAAATATCTAAAAAACACAAAAAAAAGTTTTCACCCGCGACCTCCTCCGTGACCCTACACTCCGTTCAGCAACCGACATCAGCCACACTGTCGTCGCAGTCGCCTCATCCTCATCCAAAGCTCGCTCTGAGAAATTCATCGAAGAGACCGGAATCCCATCCCCCTGTGCTGCTTACGGCTCCTATGCCGAGCTGGTGGCCGACCCCGCCGTCGACGTTATCTACGTCGCTACCCCGCATTCGCACCACTTCCAAAACGTCATGCAATGTCTCGAAGCGGGCAAGAATGTCCTCTGCGAGAAGGCCTTCACCGTGAATGCTGCGCAGGCGCGTCTCCTCTACGAAACCGCCAAGAAGAAGAATCTTTTCCTCATGGAGGCTGTCTGGACACGCTACTTCCCGATCAGTATCAAGGTCCGGGAGCTCATCCAGCAAGGCGCCATCGGTGAAGTACTGCGCGTCATGGCCGATGTAAGCTTCGGGAATAATGTCGAAGAGGCATTCGGAACTCAGCATCGAATGGTGAACAAAGATTTGGCTGGTGGGGCCTTGTTGGATTGTAAGTTTTCGTCCTATATTCTATATACTACTTCCCTAACACCCCCCTACCCTAAAATATTCTCCTTCAACATCAATTTATATCCCCAACTTTTTAAAAGAAGAAGAGAAAAAGAGATATATATATATATACAACCAGTGAACTAACTAACTCCTCCTCCCCAAAACTAAACAACAGTGGGAATCTACTCCTTAACCTGGGTCTTCCAAACCCTCTATCACACCCTCCCCAAGCAGGATCGTAAACCCCCCTCCAGAGTCTCAGGCCATATGACCCCCTACCACCTCACCGGTGCTGACGAAGCAACCTCTATCCTCCTCACTTTCCCAACATCCACACCCTCCAACGCTACCATCCCCGGTGAATCCCATGCTATCGCCACCACTCACATCCGGGTCGCCACTGACCCTGATGAGAAGAATTCTGCCCGCCCCGCGATCCGGATCCAGGGCACCAAGGGAGAAATCCAGGTCGACGGTCCTGGTTTCCGTCCCGAGACTTATCGTTTAATCCCTAGAAAGGGTGAGGGTGATGGTCAGATCATAGAGGAGTCGTTCACTTTCCCCGCTGATGGGAAGGGCATGTATTGGGAAGCGGATGAGGTGGCTAGGTGTTTGCGGGATGGTAAGTTGGAGAGTGAGGGATTGGACTGGGAGGAGAGTATTGTGATTATGGAGGTGATGGATGAGGTGCGTAGACAGAATGGGTTGACTTATCCAGAGAAGATTGAGACAACAGTCTACCCTACTGCTTTGTAGATAGAGTTTTCTTTTACTTTTTAAATAACCTGAAGAAAGAAATGAAAGCTTGATTATCTACCGTGAACGTGGCCAGCCGAATTATCAAAATACATCAACAAAAGAAAAATGAATTCCATCTAACTGACATTTGCCTTTTTTGCGGTTCCGAAAAGAAACAGCCTACTACCTACTATACATAGCGTTGAGAGTCTCCCGGATACATGCCTATATACTGACATCCAAGAGCAAGTTCTATTCCCAACCATGAATATAAATCTCCCTCTGCTCCGCAGAATAACAAAGAAGAGAGAGGGTCTAAAGAGAGAAGGGAAAAGAAAAGAAATGAATAGGCAAGTTCAACCAAAAAAAAAAAATAAATAAAATCATCCCCTCGTCCAAAGTTTTCGTCTCAAGACAAGAAGTTTGGAAAATCAAAATTTTGATATATCTAACAAGGAAGGAAGATTATATTCTCGTTTTTGTTTGGACGTCTTTTTCTTGTTTCTTTTCTTTTCTTTTATTTGATTTTAGTTCTGCTGGAAGACACCAAGAAGGCTCTTCCACACTTGGCCAGGCTCCTGGCTGGCGTCAATACCCCTCCAGATGCCAGTCTTTTTGTAGTAATCGCAAACAGGAGCAGTTTGGGCATGATATGTGCCAAGACGCTTCTTGAGTGTCTCGGCGTTGTCGTCGGAGCGCTGGATGAGGGGCTCGCCAGTGATATCGTCCTTCATGGACTCCTTGGGGGGGTTGAAGATCTTGTGGTAGGATCGGCCGGAAGCAGGGTGGACCAGACGACCAGTGATACGGGCGACGAGCAGAGCATCATCAATTTGGAGTTCGATGGCGTGCTGGAGCTTCTGCTGGCGGGCAGAAAGCATGTCGTCGAGACGCTCGGCCTGAGCGACAGTGCGAGGGAAACCATCCAAAATGAAACTAGAAAAGCCGTTAGTTAGGTTGAAAGCGTCCAATGCCGTCACGCTCCTCAGCGCAGAAGATGGAAGGAGACAAACCCGTTCTTGCACTCTGGGTTGTTCTCCAACTCAGACTTAATCATGTTGACCATGATCTCATCACTGACCAGACCACCCTGGTCCATGATCTTCTTAGCCTCTTTTCCGAGCTCGGTCTTTTTAGCGACTTGTGATCGGAGCATGTCACCGGTGGCCTAAAGCATATCCGAAACCAAATTAGCATGACAATTTCTATATAGGCCAATACATTCACGAAGTCCTTACCAAGTGACACACGCAGAACTTCTCCTTGATCCGAGGGGCCTGAGTACCCTTGCCTAATTAATGGAGTCATATTAGCATTGCCGGTCAACCTGCTCCGGTTCCGGAGCAACGCGTTTCCTTTTTTTTTTGCATTTCTTTTTTTGGGGTATCTATCAAATGAAGATAAATGTATAATTAAAAAGCATAATCATACCAGCACCAGGAGGTCCCATGAGGATCAGGCGCATATGCTCTCCAACAGACTTGGGCTTCGATCCATTGCCGAGGCGGCTTTCCAATTCCTCAATGCGAGCTTCGAGCTTTCCGATAGTGTTCTTTAGACCGACCACGGTCTCTTCTGTGATGGGAGCCATTGGAATGAAATGGAAAGAGATGAGAAAAATAGCTCAACAAAGAGTATCTCCTGAAGGGGAATGGAGAGGAGAGAGAAGTCAGAAGGATGAAAAACAAGTTGCGGCGCAAAAAAGACGGGGAAATGGAAGGGAAGACGGAAGTGGAAGTTGGGGTGAAAAGAAGAACCACCGGAGCGGAGTCTCTCACCCGCGTCTCCGAGGCTTGTTCGACTTCGGAATCTGCAGCAATAGCGCGTTATGCCGTGTCTCTGAGGACGTAAGGAAGAGTATTATGCAGAAAAGCTGACCCTCTCCCTTTCCTTTCCTACGTACTTCCTAGGTAAGAGTAGAACAAGTCGTACTATTTGACCCAATGTAGTAAAGTATATGAACCTTTTAACATGTGTCCTTAGTGCCTCAGGCAATAAGGTGTCTAAACCTCACTAGCCACAGTCACCGCCTCCAGTGTGGCGCACAGCAAGAGCTCCCAAGACCAACAACAGCTTCCATCACAGCATCATCTCTGCATCGTCATCATCCATCACTTCCTTACCCTTTTTATTATTCCCTTTTCTTCTCTCTCCCCCCTTTTCTCTCTCTTGCACTATTCACTATCATACCCCTCACCTCCCTTCCCGCCTCTGCTCCTCCTAGCTGTCTCCCACCATGCCTGCCACCACGGCGGACACCCTTTCCCTCGTCACGCGAACCGTCACGGTTGCTCCATTGGTACTTCTCTCCGTTGCAGATCACTATGGACGCTCTGCCAAAGGAACCCGGAAGCGAGTTGTCGGTGTGTTGCTTGGAGAAAACACAGGCCAGAATGTCCGGGTATCAAACAGTTTCGCAGGTACGTCTGAACAGCTGTACACAGAAAGGTATCAGAGCTGACCACCGGACAGTGCCTTTCGAGGAAGATGAGAAAGATCCCTCCGTGTGGTTTCTAGATCACAACTTCGTCGAATCGATGAGAGATATGTTCAAGAAGATCAATGCTCGCGAGAAGCTGATCGGATGGTACCACTCGGGCCCGAAGCTGCGGGCCTCCGACCTCGAGATCAACGAACTATTTAAGCGATACACACCGAACCCTCTACTGGTTATTGTTGATGTTCAGCCCAAGGAAGTTGGCGTTCCCACCGATGCTTATTTTGCGGTTGATGAGATCAAAGATGTGAGTTGTCTACACACCCACAACTACCTATCCTAGGTGTTCCTCTGAATACCGTTGGTAGCTTACAGGCGGGAACTCATCTGCTATTCAGGACGGCACCACTACATCGAGAACATTCGTCCACACCCCATCTATAATCGAGGCAGAAGAAGCGGAGGAAATCGGAGTCGAACACCTCCTGCGGGACATCAGGGACGTTGCGGTCGGAACCCTTTCTACCCGTATTACCTCACAGTTGCAGTCGCTGCAGGGCCTACATCTACGTCTCCGTGATATTGGCCAGTATTTGCAAAAGGTTCTTGACCACGAGCTACCCGTCAACCACGCTATTCTCGGTAATCTCCAGGATGTGTTCAATCTCCTTCCCAATCTCTCTACCCCCGCCACGACGCAACGGATCAGTGGCTCCGAACAGCCCACCGAAAACAGCGAACTCGCCCGCGCCATGAGCATAAAGACGAATGATCAATTAATGGCGATCTACCTGAGCAGTTTGGTCCGCGCCATCACTGCGTTCCACGATTTAATCGAGAACAAGATTCAGAATAGGCAACAGCAAGAGGAAAATGAACAGAAGAGAGAACAGGAGGCTAATGCGGCGAAGACCGAGAAGGAGGCGGCTAAGAAGCCCAATGGAACTACAAATGGGGAGCAGAAGGAAGAGCAGCCTGAGGGGGCTAAGGACAAGGGTAAGAAAAAGAGTCAATAGAGGAAGATGTTAATTTTCTTTCTTCTTTTTCCTTTCCCAAGTTCAATGTGATACGATTTAGAATCAAACTCATTTTATCGCCCAAGCTCTAAGGGATGTATATTATGTAATAAATTTTTCCCTTTTGACGCTAGAGATAGGATATCCATGATTTGGCTCTAAAATGAAATGAATAATACTATAAGACTTATTATACATTCCTCTATTTTGTTACTTTTGCTACTAGACAAACACTTGAATGTTCACATCCTTGCCTCCACCTCATCGTCCCCAACCCACGGCATTATAAATAAAATTCCAGAGATCTCTCTCCTTTTTTCTCGCCTATTCCCTCGCATTATACCCACGTCTTATATAAAGATATAAATAAAAGGGCTAAAATAAGATACCATCATCCCGCCCACCCGGCCGATAAGCCAGCCAATTCCTCCTTCTCAATAACCCAACGCCGTCGATATCCAGCCCCCATCAATCCGGGACATCGAGCAAACAATAAAGAAGCCAGTAGATGTTTACAGATGGGTGGAGCGAGTTTCGCTTGGGGGGTTGTTAGTGTGCCGCCAAATGGGTAGTAATAATAGTCGTCGTCGTCGTTTTCCAATTTTTCTTCTTCTCTCCTAATATCTTCATAATCGTCATAGTCAGAATCAGTATCCTCGATGACATCCCTCCTTTCTCGGTGATGATTATGATGATGAAGGCGACGATGACATAAGTTATCAGATGCATCTGGAGCAGGAGCATCTGGAGCAGGAGCAGGAGCATCTGGAGCAGGAGCAGGAAGAGGAGGAGAAAGAGAATCCATTCCTGGTTCAGGGTCTATGGGATTTCGGAATGCGGAGAGGATAAAACTAGGACAAGTACAGTTCCAGGCTTGTAGACGGACTTCGTAGCCCTTTTCGTGTAGAGTGGGGTGATATTCTTCTTCTCCTTCTTCTTCTTCTTCTTCTTCTTCCTCCTCCTCCTCGTCCTCCTCCTGCTGCTGCAACTCCTCTTCCTCTTTCTGCTCTTTTCCGACTCTACCTTCATCTCCACCTTCTCTCCCCTGCTCTTCCGTGGGGAGTTGAGGTGTCGGTGCTGGATGCGACTGTGGCTGTGGTATTTGTGAAGAAGGGTGGAACTGAGATGACATAGAAGGCAAAGTAGAATATGCCGATGAAGACACAACAAAAAACAAGTCTTCTTGTTCTCTACTTTTTCCTCCTCCACCTCCTCCTCCTCCTCCTTCCCCTCTTCGATGGCGGGCTCCATCCTGGGCTTGACGACTTTTATTCATATTATTCTCTCTCTTCCGGAATAAGGGTCTAACAAGCCCCCGATCCAAAATATCCAAGGCGAGAAGCAATTCATTAGGAAATATGCAGTGAAGAGTTAACATTAGGGGTTTTAATTGGGTTGAAAGAGGATTAGTAGTAGATCCTGTCCTTGCAGGTTGTGTCTGGGGTTGTTGGCGATACCGCGATGCTGCATTGTTACTCTCTAGTTTGATGGGAAGGACATTAGGAGAACCAAAAGAAGATGAAGATAAAGAAGTAGCCGCAGAGAGCTGGGAGATTAAGTGGTCCACGAACTGAATTTCAGATGGGAGTTTGTTGGGGTCCCAAGTGTAGTCCATTCTGCGTTAGAGTATTCTTCTATTCTCGAGAAATGAATGGGTGGGGAGATCGTCGGCGTGGTATGGTTTTCTTGTGTACTTTACCCATCCGGAGTAACTGCAGAACAAACTAATGAAAACCGCCACTCACAACAGAAGTTTTCTTTCTTTTTTAACATACACATGATAATTATGCTAACACAAGGAATTATAATGACAATGTATCCATTATACTTGGATTTAAGCCACCAAGAAAATAAAATCTTAATAATAACCACCTAGAGGACATTTATACATATAACCTCGCCCGAAATATCACAATATATAAACTACAAACCCACACCATTACATTCCGCTTAACCTTCTCATCCTACTCGGCATACCAGTAGCCAGATATTTTAATTGCCGCGTCCTCGACCCTTAGCCTTTTTAGTTCTCCTGGCCCTTTTGTATGGCCTAGTCACAGCTTGCTGTGTCTTGCGCCGAAGAGATACATTAACCTGCCCCTCAAGGGTCTCGCCGGCTGTAGATACTAGTTTGAGCTGAACTTTGGCCCGGAGAATTCTTGCCCTAGGTTTCATTCTAATGGGGTTCTCATCATCAGCAGAAAAAGGGAAACTCCTCAGAACTTTCCACTCAGTTCCCTCTGGCAGTATGATGGTTTCTTCCATGGTCACACCATGAGCCGTATAACTACTCCTTGCATCGGGCGACGGCGATCGACTGCGCTTATTTACCCGAATCATCGAATCAGTCACTGATGGTTGTCTGGATAATCTCCGTTCCGGTGAAGCTGGGACGGCTAGGTCGCTTTGTTCCATTGGTGCTCGAGTAGCTGTGGAGGTTGGCTCTAATACAGTCGGTACCTCTTCTGTATTTTCGATTGGCAGGTCTTGTAGCTCCTCTGCTGGAATATCCAGATGACCCGAAGAGGTCGGCCCTGTTGGTATTGGAGCATCTTGAGAGTCTGGCACATCTAATAACTCTTCTACTCCTTCTTCCTCCAGAGTATCTAGGGGATTTGGAGAGGCTGGCTCTGCCAAAACTGACGCATTCATCAAATCCCCTTCTGGAAAATTTGGCACATTGGGTGAGATTGGTGCTAGAGTGTTTGCTGGACAGAGCGGTTCTGGGGTTGTCGATACCTCCTGTGCGTCTTCATCAAAACCATCAGTGGAGAGCGACTCTTGCACAACTTGTGATTCTTGTTCTGGAGATCCTGGGCGATCTGGAGTGGCTGACTCTGTCAATGTCGGTTCATCTGCCAAATCCTCTTCCTGCAGGTCTGTGCTTGGTACCACTCTATCTGGGGAGATCGGTTCCGGCGTAGTGAGTATCTTCCGTGTGTTTTCTTCAGCAGCATCTAGCGAGTTTGACTCTTGTGAATCTTCTTCTGAATCTCCTGGAGAAAGTGGTTCTTCAAGGACCGGTACGTCAGGGAAGTCATCTGGTGGGTCTGGAGAGATCGGCTGCAGCATAACTGGTATATCGCCCTCCGAATCTTCCGGAGAATTCGGGTCCAGAAGAGAAGACGCCTTTGGTGAATTTGAATTTTGTGAAGCTGACAGGACGGGTAATTCGTCCAGGTTAGCTGAGGGGGCCTTCAAATCCCTTTCAATATTTCGCAATCGGCGGTAGGCAAACATATAGGACTGCGAAGGAGCCTCATCAAGCCCCAAAACATCATCCAAGGTCTCTCCATACATGACATTGTCATTTTCAATGAGAGCCCACTCATCAGTAGGACCCATCACAGCACTAGCGTAACGTGCAGTATCAATACCGTTGCCTCCATGAAAAATAATAGAGTAAAGCTCATAGGAAGGAGTTCCATTGTTAGAGTCGGGAGAGATTAGATGATCGGGAATTGTCAAAGGATCTTCCAGGATGAGTTTGGGACACCATCCTTCCGTGAACATCGATTTATTAACCTGGATAAAAAGAATTTCGGGAAGGTATGTAATGCGTTCAGAAATGCCATGTGTGGTAGACTCGTTACAAGTTTCACATGTCCAATTCAACGCCTCTTCTTCCAGGCCGTGGGCGACTGCGTGAGAGAGTGGGTATGAGATATCTTCGTCGTCGTCGGAGTCTGGAAACGGGGTCGAGGCAAGAAGGTAGCATCGTTCATCTGACCGAAGAGTTTTTTCACGTTCACACTCTTTACAATTAAGAAGTCTTTGGAATTGAATTTGGAAAATCTGGTTCAAGTCCCGGTGACTTTGACTCTTAGCATAATTATAACCTAGCCAAAAAGATTCGGTGAAAGAACCTCGCAAACATACCTTGGCTCATCAACATCCTGATAAAGGCATTCAATGAGCTCCTCGAGAAACTCTCGAGCATCCTGCCCCTGACTCAAATCGAGATTTTCCGTCTTTTGCTGGAATGTCTCCCAGAAAAAGCCCATCCACGTCTCGTGGAGATTGTCCTCGGTATCTTCAGACCAGTAGGCGCAAATGAGATGGTACAGGGCGCAGATCAAGTTCATGTTTGTTGTGTCACATTGGTGATTATTTCTATGATACCCTTCGATCCAATTGAGGAGTACAGGGGTGTGGAGGAGGACAGAGAGGATCGCATTTCGGTAGCAGAGGTTACTCGGATTGTTAAACCCTCTGGGCTGAATTCCTCTCGGATGGTCAGGGCCCCAAGCGGTCAGATGGATAATTCGCTGTTGCACAGAGAGTCAGAACTTCGATTGAGCCGGACGGGAATTCATCGTGACCTACTTTCTCTTGACCCTCTTGGGTTGTATCCACGATGCCCTCCATGCTTTCTGTCTCACACACTGCGTGCCTTTCCGTAGATTTTGAGAGGTTGGAGGAGCAATCGACGGGCCAGGAAGGGGTATATAGTGGACGAGATGATACCAAGATGAGACTGCAACAGTTTTGGAGGACGCTTTTCTGCGAGGGGGGCCATCAGAAGATATAGACGTCCTGTAATTTCTGTTCGTGGATAAGAACCAACTTTTTGGTCCTTTGCCTTTCTTTCTTTCTTTCTTTTGGGGGTCATTATTGTAGGTATTTTCGAATCCTGGTGATGCTTAATTCCTAGGATCAATATTCTAAAAAAAGGTGAAAGAAGGAAAGATGGGAGAAAGAATTTGTGTGAGAAGTTTTCTTGGACAGTGATTTTCTTTGTTGTGCATCAGTTAAGTGTGCCCATCCCTGCGTAATGTGCCTTTTCTTTTGCATCAAATGCTTGCAGACTAACACAGTAGTGGGACAAAGAAAAGAAGAAGAGAATCAAAGATATCAAGCATTATTTTTAAAAGGTTCTTTGTAGTTGTATCACGCACACACAGAATTCTTAGCAAGGGAAAGTCATTCTCAAAAGGATCTAATATCAGCGGACAAGCAGCCTACAATTTTGCTATCATACTTGTGTGGGGGGTTAAGGAACGCTTTATTGCATTTCTTTTAGATATCTTCATTTCCACTCCTACTAACTACCTAACTATGTATAGTTTGTAAATTCGCTACTATCTAGCTTTCTACTCTCCAGAGCTCGTTAGGGCACACAGAAGAGGGTGAGGTGGTACATGATATCATCGCCCACCATGATCCACCTCAAATACATAATAGATATGGAGGAAATGTATGTATTTTAGAATTTAGCACAGACCAAGCCAAACCCAAGCATCATCATCACCAAAGAGGACTGGCTGTCGGTTCAAACACGAGATAGGATGGGAAATTCACTTTAACTTAGACACCTTAGTGCTATCTATCCTATCCTAGCAACCCATAAATCTCCCCATGATGGTCGTACGTCCATCGTCAAGGCCGCGGCTCCGTGGATTAATTTCCGTATCACCGCTGACCACCCCTCCCTTCTGCGCCCCCCCTAGGATCGAGTGGGGTGCAATCAAGTTCTGGCCCAGAGAAGTTGGAAAAAATGACATGATTCCAGACTCTAGATCTGATACACACGGGCCTCACGCGCCTCCCCAATGAACGATGGTCCAACGCGGGAAGTTTCGAGCAAATGAGATGCGGGAACTGGGTCCATTGTGAGATGTGGATTGATTCTAGTCCTCATCCATCTTTCCTAGTACGGTATATCCGCAGAATCGGCATCAGCGGCGTCAAGACGGGCATCACAAGGCCGAACAAGATATTGTTTTTGTTGGTGGGATTTTATATTAAGTCGTCATTTCCTTGAGGAACCGAAATAAAATGAGCAGCCCCGGTGGCTTCAGATGGTAACATGGGAAATGAAGAATTAATCAATATAACACGGTCTTGATTAAGACTACCTTACCTATGGGTTCGGGATTGCCTATCTTTCATAATTAGGTAGTTGGTAGTTACCAATCGACATCTAGAGACTAGACCAACCTCGCTTTCCCCTCTTCCTCTTCTTACCACCTTCCTTCCCCCTCTTATGAACCAGTTCTCACTGTAACCCTGACCCAAACCTCTTCTAAGACTTGTATGATACCAGAGGACAACCGGCACCCATTGCCATGAAGATGAGATTTAATTAATTTGGCATTATGATGATGATACCTAATTTACCTGTTTTCCCCACACAGGCTAAGTTCTTGTTTCAGTTTGTGAGGTGTGGAGCGGAGTTAATTACCGCTCAATTCTCGAGCCGTGCTTTGTCTGTTCGTAGTCCACTCGGTACTTCGCTAGGCCCCCTCAGCCCAGCCATGTTAATTTATTCTTATGAGGTTCTAATTTCAAGACGCATCCTCATTCCATTGATGTTGCATCAGCCGCCCATTCATTTACATTATTATTACCTGACCTAAAGTCGTTGTTGTCTGATCTGATTCTGGACCAGTCGAAACACTCTGAAAGAAAACGTAAAACACTCTCCATACCTGAGGGGCTTGGCGATTTGACAAATTTCCGAGGTTTTTTTTTTTCTTTTTTGTTTTCAGCCATTGTTCAGCTCAATTCAGCCCTCTTTTGATCACATTTCATGAAAGCTGGCTAGGATCAGCATCATAATCAGCAACTACATGCAGTCGAAAATAAAAATAAGAGAGCAAGTTAAAAAAAAAAAAAAAGTCTAACTTTTAAGCAGGTCAATGCTGGTGAATCATGTGGAATAATGCATTTTGGGTTTAAGCCATTAATTAGGTGCTTGCACTACCATGCAGGGCTACGCACAACAATAAACTTCAGCTTTCAGTAGGATAAAATTAAGCGAGAATAAGAGGAGGATCTCACTCCTTCTCTGATTGGATCGATTGAAGAGAGATGGTCCAGTCTTTCTCCCATGTTCTAGGTGTGGTTGACACTGTTTAGCAGGCCAATTTTTCAACTGCAACAACAATATCATTCCTAATTGAGTAATATATACTAGGCACTTACCCAAGCTTCATAGCCAATAGCAAGTCTTGCCTCCTGTTAGTAAGGTAGATATACTAGGTAGATTATTTCCCCAACTCCATACCTACCTAACAATATAAGAAGCAAATAATGATATAGTGGTGCACTATTCTAGTCCTAAGGTACAATACTAACACGATGACAAGATGATCCAATATGGGTATATTAGTATGAAAATAATAATAAAACGTCGACGTATAATAACAACAAGACATTCCATGCCTAAACGGATTAGCACTACTTGCTATTCCTCAAATGGCAACTGCCGGTCAAACGGGTCCACGGTTGGTCTGTGGAGGGCTCTTTGCTAAAACGGTCCTGTATTATTAGTAGAGTGCGATCTAGTATGTACTATGATTATTGAGGTGGTGGTTGTTAGGTGGTCATTGATTATCATTATTGTTATTACTATTTAATACACAATTAATCAATTATTGAGTTAGGTTAGAGCGATCGCTTCAAGATCCACATCATCATCTCTCATCCTGGGATCATGGATGCTTCCGAACAGAAAGAAGATCTGAAAGAAGAACTTGAAGTAGTGTCACTAATAAAAAATCTGGGAGGGAAGAAGAACAACCAATCCCGAAGATTGATTGTTTGCTTTTTTTTTTTTTTTTCTTTTTCACCTTGTACCTCATCCATTATCTTTTTTATCGTTTCCCCCTTCTCTTTTTATTTTTTGATCTCCCCCCTTCTCTCTTCCCACCCTATTCACTGGCTAGTCAGAAAGCCAACAGCTAGAGATAGATGCCTTACTTAATATAATTGATGGTGGAGTTGAATTGAGGAACTCGACCATCAGTGGAATGACAGGTGGGTTCATTTCTCTTGAATCCATCAAATTACTTGAGACTCCACATCTAAACTCCATAATGACCCCTATGGATCAACCGCGTAAGCTAGTTAACCTCAACACATGACTAGTTACTACTTGGAAACAATGTGCAGGAGGGGAGAATGACTCGCTTTGAGTTTGAGAAAAGAAATCAGAGATATGTATATGAGATTCATCAGTATGACGAGAGATAGAACTCATACACCACGTTCTTGTGTGACAGGTTCAAGAGATGAACTAGGTATTTCCTAGTTAAGTGTTATGTATTAATATTCTTCTTCTTGCCTAGTTTAAGTGGAGAGAGGTAGCTACACCTAAGTACCTACTCCTGCTACTACTACCTGGTCCAAGGTCTAATTCGCCCGCCTACCTACCAAACCAATAACTAATTCTCATTAATGTACCCTAATTTACATCCTAAAATTATTTAATAGTCCTCTAGGCCCGAGTTAGTAGATCCACTCAATAATGTTGGGCATCGAATTTACTGACCTTTTTATTTTTTCTCTCCCTTTCTCCAGAGTTAGCCACAAGGACCACTTTTTTGTTTTTGTTTTTGTTTTTTTTTTTTTTTTTGTTTTTTTTTTTCCTTTTTCTTTTTCCCCTCAGCTTTGCCACAAACCGACGATCTCAGACCGTTTCATCTTCTCAACAAGGGATCCCTCTCTTTCTTTAACCTCCTCTACCCCGTATGTCAATAGTCATTGGCTATGACTCCACTACTGACCAAAATTCTACTCTTCTTCGTAGACCGCGTGTTCGCATCATCCACCTCCGAGTAAGGTATCCTTGAGTAGTTTTAGGGTTTTCCATTCTTGAGTCAGTTGTAGGAGGCGGAGGAGGAGTTATTAGGTGGTAGATAGCCAACTAGCTGCAATAACTCTCGATGGGGTACTAGTTATTCGAACCGGCATGAACTTTTTTCAGTCTCCAGAGCTGAGAAATGATGCCGCTATCTATCAACTTTTACAAGGTGATCCCAGTTGAATCGAGTAAGGTAGGTATGTACAGGACTTACTTATCTGTCGACGTGACCACCACCACACCACTACCAACTCTTTAGCGAGGGAAGTTTTACGGGTGATCTTCAAGAATCCAGACTGAGAGGGCCAAATACTAATTACATCATTCTTAGAATAGGACAAGGAGCTAAAAAGACATTCTACGGAGTATTTCCCCCTTCTAACATGGAGGGTGTGTCCAACAAGTTTGGCTTTATAGTATAGACTGTCTATTGAAACAGTTTGACTTAATCATCATCATCATCATCAAAAATAAACATTACTCTTCCAAGTATACAATAGCTAGTTATTAAGATATTCATCCATTCACATAGCACCACCCACTACTAGCATAACCATATTTCAAAGAAAATAATGTGATAAGATCATAGAATAATAATGGTGATGGTGATGATGATGATTCTGATAATAATTTAAAGAATGAATAGCGGAACTAAAATAAAATGTAGTGGTGGGGGGGAAGGGAAAGAAGAGAGAACGAAGGATTGCAATTCACCACTCGGACATTTTCTCTGCCGATCATTGCGTACCAGGAATAGATTGAGCAACAGGATCCCTGCTAGTCCCGCGGTATTAACCCAATAATATCTTGCCAAAGAGTTCTCCAATGGCTACCTGAAACCCCCGACAAAAACGTCGAGGAGGGAGGTGGCGCCGCTGTGCTGTACTGGCATAGCTTACTACGCCGGAGTACACGTAGGTAAGATCTATCTCCTCCTTAAGTAGGTAGGTAGGTAACAACGATATGTGTGCCTTCAACTCAACACTTCGTAAAATATGGCCATGTGCCTCTTCTTGCTTTTTATTCCTTCACAGATAGATAGGTAAATAGGTAAGTAGGTGGGTAGGTGGGTAGGTAGATAGACAGACAGGAAGGAACGATCGGCCACTGTGACTTGCATTTCTTCACCTCTCCGTAATCGTTGTGCATTCCGTACCGAAATCAATATATAGGTACGTACCTACCTAAAAGATATAACATGCTTCAATCCACTCCCATCCTCTCTCTCTTTCTCTCTCCACATACTTCTTCCTCTCTTTAATGACTAGGTAATTAGTAAAGCTCTTTTTTCCATACACCATATTCCATACCCCGTTGCCTGCATGATTTGACAGATGTTCATTAGAACACGAGGAGCAAGAGGAAGAAAGAGAAAAAATTCCCGAGGGATAAATTAACTAAAAACCTAAATAAAGTGTATATATTGGAAGACTACATACGCCGAGTACATAGTTCAGAGTCGCATTAGTTTATATAATTTCCATTTCGTCACAATCCTTCCAATCTCTTTCTTTTTTTTTTCTCCAACCAAAAAAAAGAAAGAAAGACAGAAAGAAATTTGAACCTTTTCATATCTCAAACACAAAGCTATAGTGAGGAAGAGCAGGGACTACCTGGCTATAGTAAGCTGAGCAATGCACATCTCAACACACCAACCACCCCTGTAGACTGAAAGCCCTGTGAAGAGAGTGAGAGCTGAGGAAATAGTGGGTAAGTAGCTTAATGCATATTGACAGAGAACATATGCACAGAAGGAACACATGTTCTAGGCCTCCCTGCCGTGCCCCTCTGAAGTGTAAGTTAATTAATTAATTAGAGGTAGATAATAGGATTATTAGATAGTCATTGTTCAATTCATATGTAATAATTTAATAATTTAATTAGTTCAACCATCCATCTACCCACCGCTATTTCCCACTTATTTACTATCCTGGCCTCTTTTTTTTTTTCCCCCTAAAACAGTCATTCAATTTTATCTCATGATGAGACAGAATATCACCTCAATAGGAAAATGAAAGGTACTCTTTAAGGATGCGATGCGATTATAAAAATTGCCTTAAAGATAACTACCTAACTCGCTGATTAGTTGGTTGGTTGGTTCGAGGTGGCTATGATTGATACCCGGCAAAGGATAACTACCTAGTATCAAGCCTATCATAGATGATATCGAACAAAGGTTTTGTGTTAGGTATTCAGTAGTTTGAATGCACCTCTGATACATCATCAATCAATTTCATGTCTAGTCTGCCGTGTACTCCGCCAAAAAAGACAGTTATTATTATTATTAGTGGATGGTGGGTTCCTGTAATCTCGATATGGCAAAAGAAAAATGATTGATCAGTATCTGGCGGTGAATTACCAGGTACTATTAGGTATATCTCGCCTACGGATGCGGGTACGGAGTGCACCTTCTTATTCAGTATAGAGCCCTGCAGTCTGGTGTTTGTGGCTTTCCAGCCCACAAACTATGGTTGGGGGCTCGGCGAACCCCTAGGGTCATCTGGTTTTTGGACATGTTTTTGGATTACTTTTTCAGCTGTTTTCCTTTTCCTTTTCTTTTTTTCCCTTTTTGTTTACTTTTTTTTTTAATAAAATAAGTTTTTGTTTCGCTTTTCCATTTTGCTTTTTTTGTTCGCTTCTTTGGTCATCGTAAGTTTGACAGATTATTCGAGGAAGCTCGGTTCCATGGTACAGACTGCAGGCACACCCCATCTAAATATCTGGGAATGATTGGATCATATTTTTGATACTAGGTCGGTTATGTGTTTGGTGTACCCTCAATTAAAAAACCAAGGTTCAGGCTCAAGACCAGTCAACTCTGTTTTTTTCTCTTTATGTGCTGAAAAAAAAAAAAAAAAAAAAAAATCAAAGATGGGGAGAAAACACTCATCACTGAAACGAGTGGTACGATTATGAGCATGGATGTAATTTTAATTCTTCAAGGGCGTGAAGAAACCTGTTCAACTTAAATGAATGGGGATTTGAACGGTCAATCTCCGGGAGGGAAAGAGTCACGAAGAAGGACGAAGAAGAACTTGGCAGAGGCCCAGCCTTGATTCAAGCCTCGTACCCTCCGACGGCCAACGCGTTTGCCATGTCACTTGAATAATGGAACGGACCAAGTTGGCGTTGGTCAACTCCACTTAGTGCTGTCAAACACAGGATTTAAATGGCCAATAAGCCGGAGGACAGGCTTTTTTGGGTTCCAGTTTCCCTCCACCGCTTCAAGTTCTATTCGGAACATTACTTTAAGGCAAGCCACCGTTTGGACTTTACCCCACTAGTCCCTAGGTAATCTTGCAGGCTTGCAGCTGCGGTTGCGAAAAAGGCCCCCTTGTTCCCTTCCCGTCGCCCCATCGTTCAGTGGCAAAGGGTAGTTAGCAGTTAAGACACACTCCGCACAATACTAATAAATAATATGACTATGTAACCTATTAATCCGCCTGTATAATGAATCGTCACTAAATGAGCTTGCTTTTTCCATTGGATCCTTCTTGCGTCGAGGAATGGAAAGGGGGTGGGGTTATGAGAACGAGCAAAAATTAAAAAAAAAAAAAAATTAAAAAATAAAAATAAAAAACAATACATATAAATGTATATAAATATAAAATTTAAATAAAAACACACCAAAACTTCAGACTCTATAAAGAGTTTCGGGATCCTTGTCATCTGTACAGGATGTGGGAAAGTGCACGATAACATATGATGGCCATCGCATCATTTGTGCAGTTAGTGACAGCAGTAGTTACCCAGAGCAAGCGCGGATCAAGCGAAAGAGTCGCGTCTTTGGCGGCAGTAATATTCCCCTGCTAGGTAGGCTTTTACTGTATCGAGGTTATAGGCCGACAGATCACCAATACCCAATTTAACAGGAATCAGAATGTTTCAAGGTGCCATGAATCGTGCCCGTGGCTTGAAGGTCAATGGTTGGACCTGAAGTCGAGTGTAAGGGGCGAAGAAGAGCATAAGTAATAAGTAATCAAACTAATTTTCAGGTGTCCTTGGTTTTCCTGTAACAAATAATAATAGTAGGACCTTTTTATTTTTTTTAATTTTTTTTCTACTTTCCAGGACTAGGAAGTGATGAGCCGCAGACTAAACCGAACCGAAATGATCAAGGCTCATAGCCAGGGAAGATCATTTCGGACAAACCAAACGATCTCGAGACAACAAGGTGCTAATAAGATGATTGGTTTGAATAATCGTACTTGAGGGGGGGCAAGCCGCGTGTATGACAAGACGGGTACCTAGACAAGCAACCACGGGTGAGCAGTGAGCACTGGGCAGTTCCTTGACACGGTTGACAGGTTATTCTCTCCATCGTTCCTCGGTATCAGAGCAGAAAAAAATCGAATTTTCAAAGATAGAAAAACCACTTGACATAAAGCATAGAATCAGATACTTAACATAATGCTGTGTAAGTTTTGCTTCTCATTCTTCCTGCAGAGTAGATAGCTAACTACCAGCATTACTGTAACGAACCTGAAGGTGATAGGTATGTCGGTACTAAGACCAAGTAAGTAAGATGGCAACTGGGGCTTCGGAGAATTTGTACGGAAAAAGAATAGCAGCGCGTGGGTAAGTTACCAGGGGGGAGGGGGGAAAGCCAATGATGGCGTTTTGATTTCTGAGGAGGGACGGTTGGAGGGTGAGGTGGGAAACGAAGCTTCATTATTATTATTATTATTATTATTATTATTATTATTAAGGGAACAAGTTTCAAGATTCGGGAACCTGGAAGTTGCGCCAACAATAACAATGTCGATTTGGCTCCTTAGTCCCGATTGACAACATCATGCGAATCCAGGGTGGATGCATCACTTTTTTCCCTTGGTTTGAATAATAGTGAAAACATGTGCACTCTGCCTTGATTAATTATTATCATAATTATTGTTTACTTAATTTTTATTTATATTTCCCTTGTAACAGTACTAAGTAACTATGACAGCATTTTAATTTAACATTATTATTCTACTATGCGTTGCTCTCCTCTTTATAAAATAAAACTCACATCTTTTATTTATATGAATAATCCTTTAATTTCAATCTTGAGAATGAGGGAAACCAAACGGGTCGATCTCAAAGCTCTTCAGAGGGGCCAGAGAGGGGGCATATGATATAACGCCACCACCATCAAGCACTGGTGAATCTGACTTTTCTTAAAAGCAAAAGGAATACCTACTAATATTAATGTGGTGCTGGCTTATTTCTTCTTTTCTTTTTTGAGGGATTTGGGAGGGGGGAAAAGACATTTGCCATGATAAGGTAGGTCGGTCAGTCAGACATGAGGTGCAGAAAGTTGGACGAGGGCGAACGGTTACTAAAAAAGACCCCGGATCCCGGTTAGTCTCTCGCTAGCAATATTACCTTGTCGATACCTTCCGTTCAAGGCTTGGGGTTCGTTCGCCGTTGACAGATCCATCGTCGTGGTCCAGAACTAATTGGCTGGATGATCCCACGACCGTTGGAACTCGGAAATCTAAATTGATTAAAAAGGGACCAACCAAGACAGGAAAAAGCGAAGGGTCCGTCTCGGAAGATAGTACTGTAGATAGATTATTCTCATTATTTTTATTATTATTATTATGATGATTAAAGATTATTTCGATCAACCAAGGGGAGAAAGGAAAATAAAATGACGATTGGGCCAGGCACCTCTTTTTTTGGCTACCGAGTTCAAAATCTGAAGACCGGACAAGCACTTCATTCCACAACCTCCCTTCCCTCCGTGATGATGAATTAAAGTCGTCCCAGATAATCTATTATGGCGGACAGACCTCGTTTTAGGGATGTGACGCCCGTTATTCTTACACACCCATCCCCATAATTTCCTTATTTTGCCCTCTGGTTCTCCTACAGGATCCATTCCACAGTCTGCTTTAGTATGAAGCTGGCTTCTCCACAAGGAGGAACCATGTTCGTCTCTCTCTCTCTCTCTCCCCCTCTCTCTTCTTTTATTTTCTTTCCGTTATCCCCCCCCCCTTTTTTTTTTTATGAATAGCCTTCCACTTCACTTTCACATGTTAGATGATGATTCTTTATTATTAGTTGTTGTAATTTCAAGAAAATGTTAAGATGAATGATAGCTAGATTATTACTGACCCTAACCACCGGGTCATCTACCGGGGTTCCCGGACGTAGTAATACTAACTAGCCCGCCATAATTTATTTTGTTTTGTTTTTTACCTTTCCTATTGACTTATTATTCTAATTTTGCCCCTCTACTGCGGAGTACGACTCCTACTACTAGGAGTAGAAGAGAGCATCGCCATTGTTACTGGAGATTTTATTCTTCCTCTCCTAGCTGACACGTATTCAAATTTCCACAAGTTGAGCTTCTGTCCTTCCTTCCTCTTCATCCATTTTATCTCCGACACTGCACACCGGATACAATCACACACAGTCGGAGAAAAGTAGCGCTGAGATCTATCATGCACCAGTAGACCTAGCCGTGGAGCAGCTGGGATGATGCAGAAACAGTCAACCCCTCCCCTCCCAATCGTTGATTTGCCCCATCATTCCGCGACAAGATCCCGCTCCAAGGAACCTAAGAAGTTTTTTTATTTATTTATTTTTTTATTTTAGTTTTAATTATGATTTATTATCGTACCCGCCAACTCACTACTAAATAGCCAACCGAGTCGTCAACCAGACCAAAGCTGGGCTCGAACGTTCGGGGGGAGGGTTTGACCGCCAGTAAAGGACTTCCATTCAAGTATAGTACCCAGAAGTGGAACCCATTTTGATAATCATCGTTAATATTATTCTTGTGGTGGTATTATTAGTATTTTCTAATTTTCTCTTTTTTCTTGTTATTATTATTTTTATTATTATTACTACAAGCACCTTTTTTTTTTAACCCTTTAATTTTTATTTTTTTTTTTTACCTTTAAGAGAAGTTTTTTTTGAAAAAAAAGCATCAGAACTGTTATTATACACTCCTTTTTTTTTAAAGTTTCCTCTTGTTTTCTCTTTCTTGAAGGCATATAGGAAAAAAGAATTTATAAGGATGCTAGATTTCTTCAATCCAGGTCTAGTTAAAGAATATTGATTCTATGAACATAATCGCAGTCAACAATGTTTACAATGTAATAATGCCCACTACTGTATTGTCATCCCCATAATTTAAATAACATTGAAATAAAATAAAACGAAAAATAAAAATGAAATAATAATACTTATAATAATAATAATATTTTTAATATTAAAACGGTTTCTCGAACCCACTGGCCCTGGCCTCGCCTCTTAGTTAGCCTCCTCTTTTCCCACCCCCATAGCAGGACTATTAGCTGCTGAGCTTCTCATTTGCTCTCCACCTCTGTTAGATCAGCTGTCATTAGGTGCTGGTGATCTCTTCTTATGCATCTAAAGGGTGTTCCATCTATCTAGTCGTCGGCTTTTCTCCCTCCCTTCTTTATCACTTTCTTTTTCCTCTCCTCTCTTTTTCTTTTCTCTCTTTCTCTCCCCCTCCCTCCATTTCTAAATCGATTTAGTTGAAATCCTTACAATATCTCTGAGTCCAATAGTATCAGCCCTTCTCGACTGGTAAGGTAGATTAATTCTCACATCTCTTGCGACTATCTTTCACACCATTTTACAAACTATCTGCCAATCCTGGTCTCAACTACATTCGACATCACTGTCTCCTCTATACCAATCTTTTCATCCCATTGGTCATATCGATTTCATAATATCTCTTCCACCTGGACAACTCTGTTCAGTACTTTGGTTTAACCCCCACCACGACATTTATTTATTACGATTAATTTTTTTATTTTTTTTTTCGGTGACGAGCGACGGTTGGCTTGACACACTGGCACAATCCAGCGCCTCGGCAGGGCCACCGTCTTACTCAGTTCTTCATCCAATACTGGAGGAGTTCATATCCACTCCAAACGCCTTACCGCTTATTCTAAAGATCCAGACAAGAAAGAGAAAGTTGGACGAGACTGCTTGAACTATCAAATACTGATAACTGGGCCGGTTTTCTACTTGCTTTATTCGATTTCGTTTATTTTTATTTATTTTTATGATTTAATCGTTCGAAATTTCCTTCTGTCCAATCTCTCTGAATTGAACAGATACGTCTCCTTCTGCCCATCAACAACGCTTTTCATCGGGCACCCAAAAAGACAAGAGCATCCTCTTTCTCCCCCATCTAGCATATGGTGCTTTGATTTTTACCTTCATCAACTTTTTTTCCTACAAGAAAATTTTTGTCGTGAATCCGCGCATATGATTGCGTTACAAAACCAGCCTATCCTACCCCCTCCTGCCAAAGTGGATATCTCACTATTGCTAAAACCCCAAGATGAGGCAGAGGCTGCCCCCGTGACCACTACATCTACTTTCACATCCACTCCCGCTATGCAGGCACCAATGATTCCAGTGGCACCGGTTGCAACTCAACCACCGGTACCTTCATTGCCTTCGGGGGCCCCTCTTACTGCCAAAACTTCCACTTCTATTCCAGCTAAACGCCTTCAACCAGCTCACACAGCAGAGTCTCCTGCTAAGAAGCAATCAAAGTGGTCTCCAGAAGAAGACGCTTTAATTATCGAGCTGCGAGGAAGCGGTATGAAATGGGAGGATATCAGTAAAAGACTTCCAGGACGAAGCGCTATTAGTTGTCGGCTTCACTATCAAAACTACCTAGAGCGCAGAAGCGAGTGGGATGAAGACAAGAAAAATAAACTTGCAAGGCTATATGAAAGGTATGGGCTTTAGAGGATCCACTTGATCAATTTCTAAAGATGGAGACTACAAGTTTCGATGCGTGTATGTAACTTTTTGCTAACAACATATTGCAGGTTCAAGGCAGAAATGTGGTCAAAAGTGGCAGAAGAAATGGCAATTCCGTGGAGAGCTGCCGAAGCTATGCATTGGCAATTAGGAGAGCAAGAAATGGCACGTCGAGCTGGCGTAGTCCCCTTCTCATTATCAAGTTCAGCTATCGACCCACCAGCCCCCAGAGCCCGCAGAGCAAGCACCTCGCTATCTCGACCAAGGAAAGGATCAGCATCACGAGCGATACCCCCTCCCCAACTTCCCTCTGTGGAAGAGCTTACCGCAGGAGTTCCCGCATTTGTACCACCTCCACCATTCCCGCCACCACGAGACGCATATCGGATACCAAGGCCAATGAGTTTAGGAATCCCCGGTGGTCATTTAGGGCCCAACCTTGGTCTCCCCCCTCGAACCCTTCCTTAGTGGTACAGGATATGATATCGATGATGTGCCATTTTTGTGTGCTTTTTTATCTTCTCCTTTTTTTTTCACCTTTTTACGATTTGCATAGCGTTGGTGGGTGGTATACCTTCATTCATGGGGAGGGAATATCATAGATGATGCATTTTATATGTGTGTGTGTGTGTGTGTGTGTGTGTGTGTGTGTGTGTGTGTTGCTTTCCTCCACCACAGGTGGGAGGTTTGATCGATGCAAGCTCCTAAAAACGCGGAGCTTCTTTTATATTTTATCATGTATTACATATGATTTGGAAAGAAAATGACTCTGAGGCTGGATCTCAGACCAAACGTTCAAATTCATATATGCTATGATGTCTCTTTGGTCAATTCGCGCCTTGTCGCAATCACCCACCAATTATCCCTTTCATATCCTGATTCCAGGACGAGGCCGCCCGCCTTTTCTACGTCCCTTTCTAATTCCCCGCCTTCATAGAGATGGTAATAACGATGGAACACCTTTGGTGGCTCGTCGGGGTTATTTGCAGGTGAGGGAGTCTTCATGACCCACGGGACCATTATATCCTGTGGATCACCTTTATCCCAGCCTCTGCGACTAGTCTTCTGTTCCAAAGCCCAGGCATAAATGAGGGCCCTACCGCCAGGAATCTCTCCAGTTGCAAGTCTCAAAGTACGCAGAATTTCTTGGATGGCTAAAACTCTTCGTTCTGGAGTCGACAAATGGTGGACCACAGCAATTGATATGGCAAAATCAAAAAAGGAATCGGGGTGTGGTAAATTGAGGATATCGGCTACGATAGCCGAATGTGGCTGGTGATTGACCGCAATCCGGACAAGGTTTTCGGATCTAACATGGTCAATCGTGGGTTATATACGATTATATATTGCGAATATCCTGGCATGTAATTTTTTTTCTTTTTTGTGAAGGGGGTGCATAAAGAGAAGAGCTAAAAAAAAAAACCAAAATATAATCGTAAGATGAATTGAATGTCAACATACCTATCCGAGCCAACAATGTAGACATCTTTATTTACAGTCAGATATTTGCCATTGCCACATCCCACATCTAGCCCCACGGCTCCAGGACGTAATTCTTGAAGGAAGCGTTCCACAATTGGCCATGGCTGCCACCGTCAGTTTATGGATCCTGTAGTCGCTTCGTCAAGTGGATGATTTGATTTACCTTATATCGAGTAGCAGAAAAATGATTAGCTATTTGCTGGTATACCTCATGGACATTCTTCTCTTCATATGCCTCATCCTTTTCTTGCTGAGTTAAACCAGTTTCCTCTGACGCCATTCTTCCTTTCTTCTAAAGCTTGAGCTGATCGCTTGGAAGAGAAAGTGCGCTTTTATTTTATTTTTTTTTTGTTTAAGGAAGCAAGAAGAAACCTATCACTGTCCCTTCTGTTGTGCTGGTAGGCAGGTAGGTACTTTTATGAATATAGTGTACCTAAGATATGTAGGTAGATTCCCCTCCAACAATAGAAAGTAAAAAGAAAAGGAAAAAGTCAAGTGTTAAGCTGGTTGGTTGGTTGGTTGTTGGTCAGGTTGTTGGTTGGTGGGTAAGTGGTGCGAGTGAAACGGTTCCATACAATACCATACAGTATTTTCTTTTTTATTATGTTCCCAAATCTTTCCTTAAAAAAAGGAAAAGAGAAAAAATAAGGTAAGGGTGAGTCTGTCTACCAGGGAGGGAAGATTGACCTAAAGCAACAACCAAGTATGTATCGAAGGAAGGTAGGTATTTCAAGAACGAAAGGAGGAGGACAAATTAAAGTTAAAGGATCGCCAACATAGGAAAGTATTTCCTATGCAGTTCGGAAAATTTCTGAATCAGCAAGTCTTAGTACAGACAACCTTGGGTATGTGTGTATTACCTCTATTCCTAAATTAGATTCTTCATCGCTAAGTATTGCTTACTTTTAATTATTAGGCATTATTATTATTGAGATTGGGAGGAAAAGTACTAAAACCCAATAATACCCTGTTCTCAATTTTTTTGGTTCCTAATTAAGCTTAGTCTTGGTCAATCTTTTTTGTTATTTTTTTTTGAAAAAAAAAAAAAAAAACCCCCCCTTAGACGATCGCTACATGTTTTTAAAGCTTAAGAGACCTTAGATACGAATCCTATAAATAATAAGAATTTGCCTGAGGAAGTAAATGCAATGATAATACAGAAAGCGGGGTTGTTAATATGTAGCTACCTACCTACCTACCTCCCTAGGTACCTAGGTACCGTAGGATATGAAAGAAAAGTCTGACTAATTGTTACCCACGTGCTGGCTTCTTATCATTTTGAAGCACACCCCACCAAAAGGAGTTATTTATCTGATAATACAACTGAAAAGTTATCCATCCATCCAGGTGGTACATATCAATTGGCCAAATCAAAGATGCTTAATTGACTCATATAAGACAATTATCATTTCTTCAAAATTGTGAGTTAGATATGACATTCTGCGGTTTAATCAGTTGGCTTGGAGGAGATTCAGACTTTCCCTCTCCCTCCTTCTTCTCCCCCTCCTCCGCAAACAAGCTCAAAGAACAGGGCAGCAGCCCCAAGCATCAAACCCAAAATTTTTGCCGTTTGTGGTGTCGGTCTTTCTTTGGCGTGCCCAAGAAATATTCTTTTTATTGACCGCGTTCATATAATAATCATTATATAGATTCTCAGAAATATCAAGTCTCCATCCATCTTTATCCTCAGAATCTACATACCTCCAACATCCTCTTCCAAGATTCCTCTTTTCTTCTCCCTCTTCTCCCTCAACCAGCCATCTAGCTCAGCTTAACAAAGACTCCCTTAGATATATACATAGAAAAAGAAAAGAAAGAAAAGAAATGTCTTTCCAACCAACCCCCACCGACATTTCCGTCGTCATCACCACCCCCTCATCCTCCTCAACAAACAACGAACCACGCTTCCTCACAGAACGTCGCGTCACCCCAACATGGACAGTCCTCCAGCTCAAATCCAAACTAGAAACCATGACCGGTGTGCCCCCTTCCAGTCAAAGATTGCTGCTCAAATCCCCAATAGGACAGAATCAATGGTTAGAAGGTGATGACCGAGTTCTTACTGAATGGGGGTTAACGAAAGGGTGTGAGATTGAGGTATGTCACTGATTACTCCCAATCATGTACCTTTTTTGGGGTGTTGGGATAACTACTTTCTCTATGTGTGAAATGTTAATAAAAAAAAAGGTCCACGACTCCCGTCCCCAAGCTGCCCGACCAAATTTTACCGATCTTTCCTCAGTTGAGAAATACGTTCTTCCGGCGGAAACTTATGAATCCCTACCTAATTCTGTCCTGGCCTGGAAGAGAAATCAGAAATTGGGACGATTTGATCCAAACGCAGTGCCGCCAGAGGAGACAATGGGTGAGCAGGGCGTCAAGGATGCCGAGGAAATTTTGAAGAGAGGTATGTACATAACTTTTCTTGTCTTCCTCCCCCCCAACCGTTTCTTCCTTTTTCTCTCAGCGTCAGAGAGAATGGATATCTCGCGGTTATTTGTTTCATTGAGAAATAGGGACACTCCAATTAATGTTCCCCCCCTCCTCCCTTCTTTTTTTTTATTTTTTCTAGGTATCTCCGTTGGCAAGCGCGCTATTATTCTCCCTTCTTCGCCACCACATATACGTCGGGGAACGATTCGTTACGTTGGCCCCGTTCCTACAATTCCATATCCTGGTGTGGATTTTGAAACCGTCGATTCCGCTATCCCACGGCCCATCTGGGTGGGAATCGAACTCGATGAGCCAACTGGAAAGAATGACGGTAGTGTTGGTGGAAAGAGATATTTTACATGTCCTAACAAGTCTGGAGCTTTCGTAAAACCAGAAAAGGTCGAAGTAGGCGATTTTCCCCCGCTAGATCTAGATGATTTACTAGATGATGAGATGGAGGAGATATAATAGACGAAGAAAATACATGCTACATCATTCAATGCAACAGGGATTGAAGGGGGAGAAAGGCGGTTTCATTCTATGACACCGTTGAGTTCCAATCATAACCAGGACCTGCTCGCCATTGTTGCTCAATTGCCGACAAAAAAATTGAAGGACTGAAGATAAGAATAAAAAGTAAATACAACAAACACCATTATCCGGGTAATATGGAGAGTATCGCTAATGTGAGGAGGAAATCAAAGAGGCACAAAAAAAGGTGGGAGAAAAACCAAAATCACAGACCCGAGATGAGATATTTACCCACTCCGGTTTACAGAGCTTGAGCTCAGCTATACCAAAAGGAAGGGGGGAGGGGAAAGAAAAAGTAGAAAGGTGGATAGCGGCGGAATAAGAGAAGGATCTCAGGTAGCTGTGGGCCTCAAATTGTTAAACGCATAATCATCATAGCTAAGCTTTTTGTTTTCCTTTCGGTCTGCCTTTCCCTGCCTTTTTTGGTCGATTTACTGGGGTATTCGACTCTGCCTCGAGAGCATCAGCCTTAGATGCAGATCCGGGGGCTGACTCATCGGCTTCTGTAGGCACACAACCTTGTGTAAAGAACAGGCGTGCGTCTTTCTTATAGGTGTTGGCAAAGCTATAGTAGTTTCCTACGGGTTTAGAACAGGTCAGCAGCCTTCCCATAAAAAAAATAGGTATACGAAGAAGACAATAGGAGAAGAAAAAGGAAAGAAGCCTTACCTCTCGGCACTTGAAATACACATCCTTTCCCAGCGCTGAATTGAACCCCAGAGATATCCACTAATACTCGACCATAAACAACATAAAATACCATGTGCATCTTTTTGGAATTCTTGGGTTTTTTGACTCCACCAGGGGGTAGTTCGACGATCCCTGAACCCAAGAATGGCGAACTGAGAAGTTTGGCAAACCGAAAAGTTGCACCTTTAACATCTCTTGTCTCGATACCAGAAGGGGCGTATGCGATATCTATAGTTCTTACATTAATTCTGGGTTGACCAGACAGACGTGGTGATTGATAGCCTTACCTAAAACCTCCTCCTCATCTATTGCTGTTTGGGTTTCTGGATCCCATTTCCTTATATACCCGTGTAGAACTCCCCCTTCTTCTTCATATGGATCACGATACTGCTGGTCCTCATCGTCCGATTCGTCCTCCTTACTTTTCTTTGATTTCGATTTCTTGGATCGGCGCTTATTCCTTTTTTCTGGCTCCAGTTCCTCTGTTGTGATGATCTCTTTGATGGTCGACATTGGATATCGCTGTCCTTCGCCCACCTCGCCATCCCCATACACACATCGCTCGTTCTTCCAGTAGGCCAGGGGTCTGACGGATACACGACCAGAGCGGGTTTTGTGACTGGCCGAGCTATCCGTTGGGGCTTCCCGCTTGAGTATATACAAGCTCCGCCCTTTGAGTGGCCCTGTTCGGTTGATATAATTCTCAACCATCTTGTCCAGCTCAGGGTTTCCTGTTGAGCCTGATGCCCGGTTCTTCGGTTCCGACGTCTTGGCTTTTTTTACGGGTCTTTGCTCTTCTGTATCGTCGCTTGGCTTAGCCTGCGCTTTCGGTGGTCGTCCGGGACGCTTGCGTTTCTGGGCTGAGTCTTGATTTTCTGCTGTTTTCTGTGGTGCGGCAGCTTGGGTTTGAGTGGTCGAACCCTTTGCGCCCCTTGTGGACTTAGGATCAGCTTTCGGTCGCCCTTTACGCGTAGGCTCGGGGGCCGTGTCCAGTGTAGAATCCCCCTCAGCATCGTCGCGCTCTGTATCATCCGCAGGATTCCCCAACAAAGGATCATCGCCGGCATTGAAGCTATCATCGTAGTCAGGTTGTACCTCCGCAAACGAATTTCCATTCTCGTCACCATTGCCTTCACTGTCCGAGAATGAAACCGGAGCCGGTTTATCGGCCTTTTTACCTCCTCTATTCCGCGCGCCATTAAGGTGATTCAGTGACGGTGCAGCATTGATTGAGCGATTGGTAAGAGGAGACACCTCAGGTCGTAACTCTCCTTTCGTGCTCCCGAGCCCTTTGCCATCGGACGGGCTTGATGAGGGAGCATCTCGCTGCGGGCTTTGGGAAGAGCGCAGGCCGGGGGTCCTCCGTGGCGACCCTGTTAAACCAGTTTTCATGGGTGATCGCGCAACAGGTGGTGGGAAAAATGGTGTTCGACTTCCATTAACACCATTCAGAAAATCGGCAGGACCCGGTCCGTTACCTATTTATTGGGGTTCACGAGTGAGTTTCTCGGTAATTCCAAAATCCAACGTTCTTTTTTATTATTGTTATTCTTTTAGAAAAGGGGGGGGGAAAGGGTGAAGAGTTGAGCTATCCACATACCCTCGTCCATGGACATCCCATCGGACCCCGTAGACTCATTCCCAACATCAAACCCATTCTCCTGGGCGGGAGATTTTTCAGGTGAGGAAAAAATCCCATCGACTTCTTCCATTCCATGCTCATCACGCTTTCCTTCCTTTAGAGTAATACCTGTGCGCCTGCGCCCAGCTTCGACATCAGTATCCAATACCGTAAGTAGCGATCGATGATTCTGAACAAGAGATTTGATGGCCGAATCATCCCGTACGCATCTTGTCTTGGGATTTGCTCACCTTCCAGCTTTTCCAACGTTGGAATAATCATAGTCGCGGGCTTTTACCGGCCCTCGGGGAGCCATTGCTGCAGATGTGAGCTGTGCGGTCGGGGAAGGCTCAGCGGACTAAGGTCGACGGAAGACAACCCCGATCGGGAAAGGGAAAAAAAAAGAATGGGGCAGCTGGTAGCAATATGCTGCTCAGGCTAGAACCGATGATCAACTGGGGTGAATTTGTGTCATAAAAGCTGTAATGGTGGAGAGATTTGAGCGGGTGATGCCAGAGTGGTAGAGCGGCGGAAATGGAGCTTTGCGGACGAGAAAAGTGCATAAACGCAGTAGGAGGGGACTTGGAATTCATGACGCGCGGAAGTGCCGCTAGACCGGAACGGTTTGGGACGCGTTCCGCCAGTATATCAATCCCATGCAGTGCAACTCTCCCACCCAACATATCGATCAACTTCTCTTTGTTCTTTGGAGGAGGCTGGTATGTGTCTAAGACGAGGTTTAATTGGTGCGTGCTAAGCTGTGTGGTCCTTTGTTCTCCATCTATGGGTTTTGTAAATCCCCTCTCCTTCCCTAGTTCTTCCTTGACAAGGACGACCCTTTCTCTGTGTTCTACTACGGGGTACCTTTATCGTATATTAATTATCCATTACTTGACTGGGGTGGGGATGCTGGACATATCTGATCTCATGGCAATAATTTTACCTTTAATTGAAGTATCAGTTTGTAATGTCGCCCAGGAGTGTCCCCAGTTGACAGCTGCAGGTGAATTGCCTTGGGCAGCATGCAGAGCCGCTCCAGGCATATAAACTAACTCAATCATAAGAACATGACAACATATAGACAATAATATATACATGCAATGATTATGACGATATGTGCATGGCTAGTCAGAGAGTTTGCTTGTTTTATGAAACATAAGAAAGAAAGAAAAAATTAAAAAAAAAAAGTTATCGGTAAGCCAACATCAATTAAATACAATAGAAGAATATATTGAATAAAAAAAGAGATATTATTATACTTGAATTATCAATAAACACAGTCTAACTTTTGGTCAATTTGAGTCTTTGAATATAAGTTCAATTGTAGAAATTCCCCACATCATAGGACCGGTAGCTCAGTGGTAGAGCAAGCGGCTGCAGTTAAATCCTGGTTTCCGCTAGGTCTCGCGTTCAATTCGCGATCGGTCCTTTCTTTTTTTTTTTTTTTCATTTGTAATTCTTTATATTATTCATTATATCCCCAATCTATTGCATACATCCATCCATCCATCCCTCTATGACTTCACCGCACATAGATCCTATTGCACTCGATGAATAAAAATCGTTGCATCACTACTCGGAGTACAGTAGTACCTAACTAAACCACTTGCTCAATTATATCTATATTTATATATCTCAATTCATGTAACACCTTGCCAGGAACTTTCGACATGAAAAATACATACGTAATCTTCACGCTTCATCTTGAGCTGCCTAAGGGTTCCTCCTCCACAACGCATTACTCCAAGGATAATCACTGTGCCACCTGGGGCATCGCTAGAAGGTCATAGCCGCAAATTTTTTGGGGGGCACTATTGCTTCGTATTATGTCTCCCCACACAAAAGGTAGTAGTTATATATCAGCCACCGAATAACCACTCTCCAAGTAAACATTTATACATATGTTAACGGTCAATTGTCGGATGTCGAAGCTATTTGATACCCAATGCACCAAAATATTCGTAAATGCAGCTTCAGACTAACCAATACCATTCCCTCCTCACAGATGGCTACCTCATTGGATGGAGACAGGTAGCTACCTAACTGATTTATGAAGTGGGGTCGTGGTTTTTGTTTTGACCAGGGATTAAACTGGACTCGTCACTGCTTAGCGGGGGCCAGCTCAGTCTCTCCTGCTCTCTAGTAGTAGTATCATCTGCTGTACTCCTTCATCCTAGGTGGCTCTACGATTGCACTGCCTATCTCAAGCCTCCAATTTAGCCCTATACATAACTGCCCCCCAGCACAACAATAGCAAACAAGTCGATATTTACCCAAGGATCAACCCCAGCACATCCTCAACCAAGATGGCAATCTCAACAAGCTTTGTGAAGCCATGGCTCCCAAAATCCAACCCCCCGCCGATCCTCTTCACTAATGCGCAAGTCATCGATCCGGTCAACGGCCAAGTACAATCCAATTCCACTGTCTATATCAATCAGGGCATCATCCAAGCTATATCGCCCGAGGATGGTCCAGCAATCACAACACATGATAATACGACTACCATCGACCTAGAGGGCCGATATCTCTGTCCGGGTCTGATCGATGCACACGTACACATATCTGCCGTCCCGGGTGAGACTGACTTCCGTCACCTCATGGCAATGCCTGAGTCCGAGGCCCTGCTCCGCATGACGTACGTGTGTCGCGATATGCTATACCGCGGCTTCACTTCCGTACGAGACTGTGGGGGGGCCCCGGGCGTCCTGAAAGATGCTTGCAACGAGTGGCTAATTATCGGTCCCCGACTATTTATCTCGGGTCATGCACTGAGCCAAACTGGCGGCCATGGAGATTTTCGCCACCGCCATGATCATTCAGACTGTGCTTCCGGCTTCGTGTCCGGGCTGGGAAGGGTGTGCGATGGGGTTCCCGCCTGCATCGCTACCGCACGGGACGAGCTCCGACGCGGTGCCGATTTCATCAAGATCATGGGCAGTGGTGGTGTGGCTAGTCCTACAGATCGACTGGAGAACCACCAGTTCTCTCCAGACGAGATCCAAGCGATGGTCCGTGTCGCAAGCAATGCGCAGACCTATGTAACCTGTCACGCCTACGGTCCCAAGTCGATTCAGATCGCCATTGAGAACGGCGTCAAGGGAATCGAACACGGGAACCTTCTTGATGCAGCAACTGCAAAGCTCATGGCCGAGAAGGAGTGCTATTTGACCCCGACGTTAGTGACGTATTTCTCCCTAGCAGATCCAGCCGTCGCACACTTCCTCCCTCCAGACTCACAAAAAAAGAATGCCGATGTGCTAAGCATGGGATTTGAGGCACTGAAACTCGCCAAGGAGCATGGGGTGACAATGTGCTATGGGTCAGATTTGCTGGGGCCACTAGGAGTGCATCAAAGTCGGGAATTTGGGTTACGGGCGAAGGTCCTCTCTCCGTTGGATATCCTGCAGAGTGCGACGATCAACCCAGCCGAGATGATGGGACAGGAGAATCGACTTGGTCAGCTTAAGATTGGTTTTTGCGCCGACCTTCTTGTCCTCAGGAACAATCCACTGGAGGACATTACGGTGCTGGAGAGGGGAGAGACAGAGATCCAACTCGTGATCAAGGATGGACGCGTTTGTCGTAGTTCGATTCCAGGCGTGGTGGGATTGCTAGATGAGATCCAGAAGTTGTAGTTCTCTTGTCTGTGTGGTTAGCATATTCTCTAGGTGTTTAGTTGCCTGCTAGGTTTAATGGAAAGAATATACTTCCGAACTTCCCCCCCCCCTCCCCCTTCCGCCTCCCTTCTTTTTGCCCTCTCGCCTCCGTGTGTATATACACTCACTTTCTACCGTTCTCTTGGTACATACATTAGAACGCCTTACCTAGTCAAGAGAGCCTTGCATGGTAGTGATCTATTCATCAGGCAGACGCGGAAGAAACCAATTAGACCCGGGAATTAGGGAAGGGATGTATTTCCTTCTATATATCCCGTGCTATCAGTGCGGATCTTATACTATACCTGTGATATTTAGATCGTAGGAATCATCGTGTATGCTTCCCCGTCAATGGGGGTGGGGGGACGAACGAGGAAAAAGTGAGGTTAGAGATTGGCGGGCCCTCCATGTTATATGCTCCTCGTTGCAACAGAGGGCACGGGTTGGGGTAGTGGGGAGGTTAACAGCGTATCTAATATTAACACCCAGGGTAATCCATCTCTCTCTCTCTCTCTCTCTCTTTCTCGCTCGATCGGTCGTCATCTTCTACCGTTTAGTTGTATTCGGATGACTATCAGGCACTGACCCCAAGTAGAGCTTTTGGGGTTATTGGCAGATAACCCCTAGAATCCCAAAGAGAATGTCAAATGTGGATTTTTTCCCCCCGTGCTCATATTACTTTTTAGGGTTTGTCTCAGTGGATATGGTTGGGTTGGGGAATAGAAGGACAAAAGAAAAAGAAAAAATTAATGATATATATATATATATCTCTTTTCTCTACTTCCTTCTCTGCTAAGCACTAGGGTCGCTATCCACGACGGGGTCAATTGGATACTCTCGGTGGTATTAAAGTGGGGTGGTTGTTTACCAATCTAGATAATACTCGACCCATGATATATATCTTAAACCTCATGCTTAGAGCCTTAATGCGTCGGACAAGCCACCAGAACTCATTTTAGGGATCACGTGGCCGACCGGAGTTTAAATTAAGCGTTCAAAAAACCTGTAGGAGGAGCGAGTGAAACGGCCAAAAATGGGGTTTTTTATGAAAAATTAATGACAAAGAACAGTTGATAGAACTGAATATAGGTCGATGGAGTTACAGTAAAACAGATAGTTATATATTATCAACAGGGATATATATTATGATTTGTTCCCTGAATTACAACAACTGGACCGGTAGCTCAGTGGTAGAGCAAGCGGCTGCAGTTAATATCCTGGCTTCCGCTAGGTCTCGCGTTCAATTCGCGATCGGTCCTTTCCTTCTTTTTTTTTTTTCTAAAAAGTTAACATTTTCAACTGGATCCCTGTAATAACACTCTTACACATACAGTAAATGGATCATTCATGGATGATATACACAGGTATGAAGCATGAATTAACCTGAATTTATTATATCATCATCAAAAGCGGTTCTGGGAACAAACAATATCTTGCTGGCTGCTGGATCTCTTGGCTGGACGGATACGTCCGTTCACCCACAACGCGTACCACGCGTCGAGTAATGTACCCGAAATAGGCAATCTCTATTTCATGACAGTGGCATCCAGTTCTCTACTCCCAACTACATTTCCTCGAATACCGACGCAATACTATCATATCGAATATATTCACACTGAAATCGATCATGAATGAATCAAAAGAAACCACGGCCACATCCACCCCAGAAGATTCGCCCGATACTTTCACCCCCCCAAGTATAGATCGAGTCCGACTTCTCTCCGGTGATTCGTACTCATACTATTCACCACCTCCAGCGGCCATCACTATACCAACAAACGATAAACAATGCGACAAACTAGACAAAAACGACCACCTAATCCTCGGCGTCGATGAAGCTGGCCGTGGTCCCGTCCTCGGGCCGATGGTCTACAGCGCCTTCTACCTCCCTGCTTCTCTCCACCACTCCCTCCTAGCCAAGGAATACAGCTTTGATGACTCGAAAGTTCTCACCCCCGGAGTACGCGCGAATCTTATGCGTAGCCTTTGCACACCGGGAAACAAGCTCTTCGAGTCATGCGGCTGGGCGACGAGGTTACTTTCCGCAAGAGATATCTCGGCTGGCATGCTGAGACCGGCCGCCGGCGTTTACAATCTCAATGCACAGGCGATGGATGCGACTGTGGAGCTAATCAGAGGCATTGTCGAGGTTCGGAAAATGAACGTCAAGGAGGTTTATATCGACACCATCGGAAATCCGGCGACATACCAGAAAAAACTAGAGCAAATTTTCCCATCACTAAGGATTACTGTTGCCAAAAAGGCAGATTCATTGTTCCCCTGTGTCAGTGCGGCAAGTGTGGCAGCCAAGGTGACCAGGGATATTGCTCTGGAAGTTTGCCATGAGGCGGTAGCCAGATTTCAGCAGGAAGGAGAGGCACAGGCCGAGTCCTGGGGTAGTGGATATCCGTCTGACTCTAAGTGTGTGGGATGGCTGAGGAAGAACATGGATCCCGTATTTGGATGGGGGAACGAGTGTCGATTTAGCTGGGGTACAGCAAAGGAAATGCTTGAATTGAAAGGCGGGGAAAAAGTCGTTTGGCCAGAGGAGGAAGGAGATACACAGCTCATGGATTTTCTCTTGACGTCGGGACCTTCCAAACAACCTAATCAGGAACTTCGGGACTGGTTTGGAAGTAGAATACCAGAAGTTTTATGAAGGCCAATAGAGGGAACCCCCCTCGAAAGGTTAGTAACACAAAATAAAAATATGTCTTAAATTAGGTACATGATAATAATGCTAACTATGATACCCCATCTTCATAAATATATAAACCAGAATGCTACAGACAAAGGGAAAAAAAGAGGGGAAAAAAAGAGTTAACTCAAATACAAAGGAATGAACGTTCTCTTGAGCTTGTCGGGTCTAAATCTATTAGTTCCCTGGATTATAATAAAACCCGATACTAAATTTTAGTGCAACCTGCTCAAGACGTGATGTATATATGAGTGTCGTCGAATAACGGAGAACTTCACTACCCCATTACATTGTCGCAGAGGAGAAATAGTAGTTGTCCCATAAATACTCGTAATCCTCAACAATGCTGCCAACAAGATCAAGCAGAGGTTTGCCCTTCATCTTTCCCGTGAGCCCTTGGAGCATTGACCTGAGTAGTTATCATTAGCAAAAAATTCCCTCTAGCAAATTTAGGATTCGGGGGCCAAATACTTGGTGATGTTTTCGTAAAATCCTCCACGAAGAAGCCACCAGCCCATCGCCCATCCCCTCTTTTTCAACTCTTCTCGTTCAAGCCCAGTTAAACCGCGTAGGCCGCCAGCGACCCTCTCTCGGAAGTCGGCTTTCGCAAGCTGCCTGCAGCCGTACTCCATGCCAAAACCAATTAGCCAAGGCCTCCAGCTTCGTCGATCGCCGCTCCATTTCTGTAGTGCAAGGGCATAGACCACAGGTCGAAGAATGTGGAGTATCTCTGCCAGCTGGCCTTGACCGGAAACTCGGTGTAAAAGAGCCTTTGGTGGCTTTATATCATCGGCGGTAAGAACTTTAGATATGAGGTAGTTTGAGACATCGTTCACATCGGGAAGCGAAGGAAGCGAGAGCCCTGTACGGGGCATAGTCCAACTCAAATCCGAAGATCGATCACTAACAGGAGTCTGCATGCCATTCCAATCGCCATCTTGTTCATCTTCCACTGATCTGGGGTCTACTTCACGCTCAGGCAAAGGGGGGCTGACAAGTGGTCGCGAGTTTGTAAGGCGAAGTAAGAACAGGCGGCAGACGGCCTTGATGATTTCGATGAGGACGACGACGCGCCAGCGGACCTTTTCGCCGCGGCGTCGTGCAATCATCTCCCATAGTAATTCGGTATACTGAACTGTCTGGAGGGTGAGGGCGACCTTGTGATAGTGTGAAGATTGAGAGGTCCAATACTTTGTATAGCGGGTGTGGGGCGTCGGGGTCTGTCGAGGTATGGTGGGTGGGAGTGAAGCAACAACTCGAGAGATCAAGGAATCATGGTAAAGTGATAGCAGTTGCACGCCCGAGTGCACTATATAATACTGATTTAGATGCGATACCCGATGGAGGTTATGAGAACTGCAACATACCACATTCTGAAGGAACCTCGGAATCTCGATATCGTCCTAGCCAAAGGATAAGTATCAATAAACCTGATATGGATCTGCGGATGGTCAAGGAAAGACAAACCCGGGATGATATATGTCAAAGATCTCAGTGCAGACTCAACTTGACCGACAGTGCTCGCATTTTTGGTCACAAACTCCTCGTAAATGGGTAGCCATTTAGATGGCTGTAAGAGCGCTGCTGGAACTGGGCTTCTGGACCTCCAAGCAGAATCCATATCTAAACTAGCAAGTGGCCATTAAAGATATAATAATGAGAAAACAAAAGAAAACGAAGGAGAAAAGGAAAGTAGGAAAACTTTCTCTAGCTAGGAGATCAAGAAGCGGGATTGAATACTAGGGGCGCGATATCTAGCCCCGGCACGTGCCCCACGTATGCCAAGGGAACAATACCGAGGTATTTGAATTATGGATGCCGCTGAAAGTTACCTGTCCAGTAAATTAAATCTTTTATGACGAGTATTTACAAACGCTGATTTACGTATTTACTTTCATTAGCGAACTATGCACTATGGTGATGAGTTTATGCAGGGATTAGTTAGTAATAGAAATCATATTTGACTTTGCAATTTGTTAAACCACCTCGAAGGATCGACAGACTAGGAGTTAACTACATAACTTGTTACTATGGAACCTGTCATATATCCCCAGAGGTCCCTTCTCCACTGTGTCTTCATGGACCTGGGTTGTCTATCCCCGCGCTTCCCGAAGCTCCACACTGGGACTGTAGAGTCTACAGTACTGAACCCCAAATGCGTGAACTATCAACGAGCACACTCGCCAACATTTAATCGTTCCAGCCACGTTGTATGATGCGCATTTACTCATAAATTACTGTTTTTAAAGTAGACGTATACATAGAGATGAAGTTACCATGATAGGCTTTGTAATTTTTGTTTCTTATCAATAAGGTAATCAAAGTATAGAGTTACTCATCGGCGAATTTCCAACGGCCACCTGGGCGCATGGCTTCTCGGTATCGCTCTCCCACCTTCTCTCTTTCTATCTTATGTGCCTCCTCATGGTCTCTCTCCAGCTCTTGTGTACCAGGCATGTCTGTACGCCAGAAGCCAGGTGGCGTGGCCGCCCTGTGATGTTGATGTCGGTGCTTCCCAAAGCGATTAGCAATGTCCTTTGCCTTGGCTTCCTCCAAGAGGCGTTGACGGTCTTCTCGACTTAGCGAATTAATGAGATGTTTCTCAGATCCTAGGTATTCCTCTAATATTTGTCGATCCTCTTCGTCTCCCCCTCGAGATGGGAAGCCAAAACGTGCCATGGCACGGAACTTTTCCCCACAGCACCCGGGGCGCGTGCAGCCATCCATGCACTTACGTTTGTCTTTCTTTCGGACGACTTCATCATACGCAAAATCAAGCCCTTGGTTATAGTCTGGATTCACTTTGAAATGACCGAGAGAGAGTCGATGGAGCGGTCGAGCTCTATAAGACTCATCGTCGGGGGAAGTCTTTAGTTCGCCTGGCGGCTGTCTTAGATTAAAGTGAGTGTCCGCTGTATTTTTTTGCTCGCTTGATCGTATCATTGAAAAACAATCTTTCTTTTCTGGAATTCCAGAACGGGTCCTTGTAGGAGTCGGAGCGTTGGCGTTTTTGCTTGATTGCAATAATTTACTGGTTGGTGAAGGTCTCTCGAGAAGATCCTGTAGACGTTGCTCCCTTGACTGATAGTGGGTAGAAGGGAGTTGTCGCAGCGATTCTCTTCTAGTAAATTTTGCATTATTTTCATCTCCATCCTCAGCTATAGCGGCTAGCGCCGCTTCAGTTTTCCTATCTGGGTGTTTTGCTCCTGTTTGACCGAATCTCTTTAGTTTGCGATTGCTATCAACAGGTTGAAGCACACCTGGCCACACCGGGGGATGCTGGTTTCTTTCGAACGCATGATTTGGGGGAGTGGGGCGTCTTGAGGGGGAGCCCATGGCGATAGGTGCACCGGCTTTTTGATGTTGAATTTTTTTCCTTGGGGTTTCAACTGTGTCGCCAAACTCATCCAAATCCTGAGTTCCCGTGATTCCATAATGTGGAGAAGAAGCCGGGAGGGGACTGGAGGACACGGGCTCACTTTTGACAATAATGGATTGATCCGGTTCACCACTTCTTGGATGCTGAAAGTCCCTGGGTGAGGGTAAGTCTGGGTGCTTTCGTTTCAATGCCCCTCTTTTTATACCGGAATTCGCAGGTGCTTGGGTAGACTGTGTTTCATCGCTTGAGGTTGAATTATTCGATGGGGTTAAAGGTGATTTTCGATTTTGGTCGTCATTGTTTTTTGGTGTATCTTTTGCATTATCATCGGTAGGGGTGTGATCTATGCTTGATTTTGACGCAACAGGTGCACGTATCCCCTCAGTCTCGTCGTTGATGGGCATGACAGTCTCCTCGTTTAGCGGCATTTCTCCTGCTCTCTGAACTCGCTGGAATTTGACAGCGCCCCCGTCAACGACGAGAACAAAATTTTGACGCCGAAGGCATAGTTGTAAGTGCTCCAATTTTCTTTTATGGTGTTTGACCCGAGCTCTCAGATCACCGGAGGCGCGAAAGAGCAATACTACTTGTTCATAAAGCTCAGCATATTTGCCGCTGATAATCTTCAAATCTCCATTTAGCACGCGGTCAGGGCTATACTTTTGCTCCAGTTCAGCAAAGACTTCATCGGAAAATCTCTGATCTGTAGAATCGATAGAATTATGGCACAATTCCTCTCGCAGAAGAGAATTTTCCTCTTTAAGGGCATCTATCTCTAAAAGCGCATTTTTACGCGCTTCCTCGGCGATGTTGGCCTTTTTGTCTGCCTCTTTAACTCGCGCGTCATCGAGTGTGATCTTCGCATTGAAATCCCTGTAAGCATTGTCGAAAGATTTATCAAATGCATCAGCAACAGAAGTTTGGAGCTGTCTTATAATATCCATGGGAAATTCTGTGAATGGTGTCTACATTTGAGGTTTTCTCTTGTGCTGATGTTAGGTCATATTCCTGAACGCGTGGTGCCTGGAATTTATATGTACAAGGGTAATTCGGGGGTCATACCAAAATTACATGGTACTATTGACTTCGTGTTATGCAAGATTGGTGTAACATTCAACATGCGCGCGTTTGTTTATCAAGTTAATATTTCTGAAGCCCAAATCAGACTCAAGCACCTAATCTCCTCCAAGAACAAAAACAAGACTTTGAAATTTGTGGTACTTGAATAAACCGCCTTTTGCCCAGGCTTGGAGCGTTTGAACCCTTGAATGTTGATAAGGAGGTACGTTATATAGTTTTTATAGCCTTTAGTACCTCGAAATTGTTGATGGACAAGATATAATTAATCTGGCTTTAGTGTAGGTAACACATTTTTCCCCCCTTTCTTTCTAAAAAAAAAAAAAAAATGATATGTACATACTTAAGACTTACTATTCTTTAGGAGAGATGGGGCTAACTGGGTATTCCGGAGTAATTTCGGTGGGGTTACCGAGCTTTTAGCTAAGCGCCCCCAACTTCAACTCATGGATTGAAGAGGCGGCCTTCAACAAGCTTTGTTCGATGACTTCGCAGATGGGGGTGACAAAATGTCAAAGAGATATATTATTGACGATGGTGATGTCGATGAGCCGTCTGGATTTCCACCACCGAAGCGACTCCGGATTATCGAAGCTGATCACAGTACTGACTTTCTTTCCTCCCTGAGCAATGAGATTTTGCTCCACATACTCTCATTCCTCCCAATACCATCTTTGCTCATTTGTCAAAGGTATTTTAGGCTCTACAAGGTGCTGTTAGTAATTGGATGAGCTTACAGTGGATATTCTAAGGTTGTCCCGTCGGTTTTACGCACTGGCCGGAGACTCAGAGCTGTGGAAAAGGAAATATTACTCCCAATGGGTACGACCACGCGCACGCCGATTAGCGAATACTAGACGGGCGTCTTTCCCTCAACCTAGGCTCGAATATTCACCCAAAGTATCAACATGGCTGGATCATAGCCATTTGGATCGGAAGGATAAAACTACAAATTGGAAAAGACAGTATCATCTCAGACATAACTGGTCCAAGGGGATTTGTAGGGTAACTCAGGTTGAGTTCCCACAACCCCCTCACCCACCAATGTTAGTTACATTCTGTGTCGGTTTTGTTTTCACGGTAGACTCAGCTGGAGGCCTTCGAGCCTGGCTTGCGGAGAGCCCAAAGACATGCATAGCAAAGCTTCCTTTTGTTGACACTAGTTCAACGGTCACTTCCGCTCCCACAGCGTTGACGGCAACTTGCGATCCGCAGAGAAATTGTATTGAGGTCGTGGTGGGTTTTAAAGATGGCAATTTTAGTGTGTACGGGATGGATATGGTAAAGCCACACCTGGAGGCACGCGCTTTCCGGTCTAGATTCGCTGATGGCGCTATAACTGCTATGGCTTCATCATTCCCTTACCTCGTGATGGTATCGGAGCACAAAGTTTTATCGTTATATAAGCTACCCGCTGAAATTGATGGTGCGAGGTGGCCAGGTGATGCCCATTTGCTTGCATCTCTTAAGGCTGAGAGTATATTATCGCCTATGTCGCTGTCAATTCGTGTTGCTGGATCAAAAATCATCTTGTCAATAGTTTACAGTTTCTTTCATATTGGCTGCGGCTGGTCTTTGGGCATCCAGGAATTGCACTTCAGCAAAACTGGCCAACAAACTGATTCACGGCTCACGACGACAGTAGACTCGCAATTTGGAGAGATACCCTTGCGACCCTTTGCCCGATTGGCGAATGGACAATATTCATATTCAAATCGCGGAAAATCAATTAGTGGATTGTATGCAACTCCATCTTCTGGACCTTCAATAGTACATCGGGATCCACCAACCTCAGTGTCTTACTCCCATCCTTACCTCTTAACGTCTCACGCTGATAATACGCTGACCGTGTACCTTGTTGTTTCAACATCAAAAAACCTTTTTGTTAAAGGTTGTCAAAGGCTTTGGGGTCACACTTCATCTGTCCTGGCAGTACAAGTTAGCGACCGAGGCAAAGCAGTTTCTATCAGTCCTCACGGAGATGAAGTAAGAATATGGGAACTTGAAGGTCTAATTTCATCTTTTGGAACGCAAAAGTTATTTCAAGGAGACGCCGGTATTCGAGTCAGCCCTGAAAACCAGAAATGCCGCAAGCACGATGGCATTGGTTTACTTTCTGGGGTTCCTTGCAAGACAGATAGCCCTGTATCTCCATCCACGGATTTATCTCGCCCAATTACCCACATGCGCGATTGCATTGGGTTTGATGATGAACGTGTACTTCTACTGCGGGAAAGGGAGTTTGGAGCGCAATTGCTTGAGTTTTATGACTTCATATGACCTTTTTTTGTTTTGCAAAACAAAAAAACTTAATAATAATAATCACAGACATGTCTATGACATGCGCGAGGCTGGACCTCTCAAATCGAAATATTAGGTATTATGAACTCTATATAGAGATTCCACGGAGCATTAGATTCCTTTCCCCCTCTTATTCTGGGTATAAGCCACAGTCCGTCATCCATCGTCGAGGGAGCGATAGACGGGGAACCATCAAGGTGCGTGGTTCTTGGGGACCTTGGTAGGGTTCCTAGTAACTAGTATAAGAGGCGTTTCTGCCACTAGATATGCCATGTACATTGCGGGATTACAACTCTTTTAGCCTAGGCTCTTCATTTTTATTCCTCAAGCGGATATTTACCTCCAATTCACTATCAAAGAAAAATCTACCTAATCTACTTGGTAGGTACAGTTGATCCAACTTTGGGCCCTGCAGGGCCCTGATCATTTTTACAACTGTTGAAAATCCAAAGCAGTGAACACTTACTAATACCCCCACCTGAAGTATTCAGTAACAACTATTAAGAGATATTAATAACAGATTAACTGATGGATTTTTTGCCAGGCGTTTTCAAGGCTTGAGTGCAAGTGGTGTTAGAGGTTTTGTTCCTTTACCTTTTTCTTCTTCTTGCAAGGGGAAAACAAAAAAACAAAAAAAACAAAAAAAAAAAAGAAAATAAAATAAAAATAACAAAGGAGGTGTTGGAAAGAAAAATCTTTTATTATGTTTCATGTCTTAAATTTTGTTCAATTTCTTCAGCCTCACGATATGCATGATGCTTTCATACTTTTGCTAAATGGCCCAGCTCGCTTATTTCATCCCTCTCGAGCCCCGTTGAGACCCGACAACTATTAAAAATCCACAAACTGGTGGGCAAAAATATTAACTGAACAAAGTTAGGGAGAGGCTCGACACCCATAAAGAATAAATGGAGAGAATTGGGTAGAAGGAGGGAGAGAAATATTCCGAGCAACGAGAAGAATGATGTTGTATGGAGAGAAAATTGGGCAGAAAGTGCACCGTTTTTCCAAGGCAAAAAAAAAAGCCCTGCAGGAACCACGGGAAGTGTTCCCCCGCACCGAAGTTAGCATATCTCCGTTTTTTTTTTTTTTTTTTTTTTTTTCCAATTTTTAATTTGCATCTGGTCTTTCCGCTTTGCTAAGCACTAAATTTCTGATCGAGATTTTTCACCTTGAAACAAAAGAAAAGAAAATCTATACTTCTTACAGTCCCAGCGTCTTGTGTCTATAATAACCCACATATTCCCATCAAAATGAGTTACCAAGCTGGAGGTCGTGGATGCTTTAACTGTAAGTTTTCATATTTCTGATGGCCACCATGTCATCAACGATTGCCACACTACATTTTTTCGTGGCCTCTCTCTCTCCATCACACTTTTCACCCTCTGCCTCTTTGTTAGGCAGCTCAGTTTACAGGTTCTTCTTATCCTTGTGATGCTCTCTATATGCCACGATATTTAGTCTGAAGTCAAGCTTTCTTAAGAATGGAAGAAGGGAGAAAAGGACAAAATATCTTCTTTTTCTTGAAATATTCTTTTCTCAAACAATTGCTTTGATTTTTGACCATAATGTGTGCGGTTATCTTCGCAGGCTTTGTTGAACCTTGGCTCTCTGCCTCTCGACCTTTCAATGTTTGGTGGGGGAAACATAGGCTAACGTTTTGATCTCGGATTCAGGCGGTGATGCCTCTCACCAGGTAAAGATTTCCCTTCCCTATTGATGAAAATTTCTCCCCTTTACCATAAAAATATTTGCGCAATTTCTAACACTGTTTCTCTTACTAGGCCCGCGACTGTCCCAAGAAGGGAACCCCTACTTGGTACGTTCCCTGCAATCTCTGCATCTGTAAATTAAGACTATAATTTACTAACCTATCTCTCATAGCTACAACTGTGGAGGTATGCTCTTCTAATTTGTTTTTTATATCCCAAAAAAGCAGCTACATCGCCATTATTTCATTTTTTAATTTCGCTCCTATCTGACTAATTTTTGTTATTTCAGGACAGGGACATGTTAGTAAGTTAACCCATTGCTTTTGTTTTTGACTTGTCCTAGATGCCTTGAAGGAAAAAAAATATTGACAATCCTAGGCCGTGAATGCACAGTAGCCCCCAAGGAGAAGTCTTGTTACCGCTGCGGTGGAGTTGGTCACATATCTCGCGAATGCCCCCAGGCTGGTTCCAATGACGGACCCGCCGCTGGCGGCCAGGAGTGCTATAAGTGTGGTCGCGTTGGTCACATCGCCAGAAACTGCCCCCAGGGTGGTAGCTACGGAGGTGGATATGGTGGTGGCCACAGCGGTGGATTTGGTGGCCGCCAGACTTGCTACTCTTGCGGCGGATTTGGCCACATGGCTCGTGACTGCACCCACGGCCAGAAGTGCTACAACTGTAAGCGCGTCCTTACTCTCAATGATTTATATGTGTCTCATATGTTAACTAATTGGTGTTATTACCTAGGCGGAGAAGTCGGACACGTTTCTCGTGACTGTCCCACAGAGGCCAAGGGCGAACGGGTTTGCTACAACTGCAAGCAGCCCGGCCACGTCCAGGCTGCCTGCCCCAATTAGTTGACCTTCCCTACACTTCCGTCTTCTTCTGGATCATTTGTCTTCTCTTGTGGCCTCCATTATGACATTGGAACCATGGGCAGACGGGGATATATGTTTTCTAATATATCTCCACATCCGTTCCCCCCCCAAAAATCTTATCTTTTGTGTATGAACGGCTTGCTCTTTTCTCCTTCGCCGTCTTTTATCTATTTTCAATCCCAATTCTGTAGCCAAAACCCCATTGCAGCTTGGCTTATGAAAAACCTGGTTCTTAAATAACTTCCTCCGGTTTCAAAGACAACGCAAGGATACCACCAGCAAAAAAGATATCTCTTATTTTGGCCAGTGCTCTTCCTTACCATTAGTCATTTCCATGACTTGCGTCTTGCCTTGATAATTCTCATTTGTGTTTAAATTACGAGGCAAGTGTGATTGGTTTTCCGGACTGGTTGAGGGTGGTGTGGCCTAGGCTACCCCTAGGTTTCATTGTGATGGATGGATGGATTGATGCTCTTTATGTATTGCGCGTGTACGAGGAAGACTCTCAGGAAACTACGAAAGGGGGGAAGGAAGGAGGGATTTTGTCTACGATGTGTCTAGCTCTTGCAAAAAGAAAAAAAAAAGAAACGAAAGAAAAACTGAAAACCCAGACTAAAAGGATACCTTGATTCTATTTTTCACTGCCTCCCTCTGCCTATCTTTTTCTCGCTTCTCTTCTGCCTCCTTCACCATATGAACATGTCTGGACTTTCCTTGACTTCGAGAACTTCCTACCTTGATACGAAGCTTGACTATCTGCTACATCAGGCTCAGTTCTAGGAACCTGCAATTGGAACTCGTATCCTTGCACAAATGGCAATATTCTTATTTGGCAACATCATAGATTATTGCGAGATGTGTATGCTCTGGGGTCTCACGAACTACAGCTACACATCATAGCTCGTTTGAATCTAGGAACGTCTCCACAAAATCGCTCCTCCTCTTCTTTATCTAGGCCCCATTCATCTTTGAACGGGTTGAGGGCCATTTTCATCACGCGACCAAGAATTTCTCGATCTCCACGACGCTCTATTCGCTCAATGATTTCATCAAGAATCCAACCTCGTGGTAGGAACTGAGGGCAGAGGGTTAGTCAACCGGGGAGAGCAAATTAAACCAAACGATGGGACACGCAGTATAGGAACTTAGCTCTTACGTTTGGATTCGCCTGTTTCATAGCGTTCTGTCGCTCCTCGTCGTTTTCGGAGCCCCAGTCTTCCAGGACACGCAGTCTCCAGCTATCTAGCCACTTCGCAATACGCTCCCGCGCAGAATCTTCTGTGTACCCAATTCCACCAAATCCCTCGCTATGGAAGAATCGAGGTGCAACTTCTTTTCTTCCAGCATCTGTTGCAATATCGATAAGCGATACGGTTGAGAGTCTTCGGAAAAAATGGTTGAAGTCGAGTTCCAGAGCCTCCAGTGTGTCAAGAAGCTCCGAGAAGAGCTCTTGGAAATCTGATTCCTTCTGCGTTTTCAATCCTAGTCTTTTGCTCATCAGGCGTTTGTACTCGTTCAAGAATACCCCCTTAAACTCGTCGCCTGTTCTTTCAATAATAGTTTCTGCCCGTTTGACAACAGCCGGCGCGGCTTCTTCCCTGAGTCCCTGTTTAACGAAGGTCTCCTCATCAACCAAATCCCCAGCCCCAATGAGTTCTCCTAAGCATTCCCCGAGTCTTACTAGATTCCACCAAATGACCGATGGTTGGTTTTTATAGGAGTATCTTAACATGTGGTCATCGTGATTTGGTGTGTACTGAGGATCGAAATTGTCCATGAAAGCAAAAGGGCCATAGTCAAGCGACAGTCCATATATAGATGTGTTGTCGGTGTTAAGCACGCCGTTCATGAAGCCGTACGCTTGCCAGGCAGCCACGGTTTTGGCATTGCGTCGTGCAATTTCTCTGTACAGCCTTGCAAACCGGTTTTCTTCTACCCCCTGGTGTTCTTGTACTTGGTCTCGTGGCACACTCCTGGAAGGGTTATCCAAGGCATCGGCTGACTGGTCCTTTCCTATGGACACTGCGCCTGGCAAAGTTTCCCATCCATTGAACACTTGCTCAGCAGCGTAGGTTGCTAACGTTCTAACCAAGTCTCGGTCACCTCGTGAGTGTGGAAGATCGAAAGTTCCGATTCTCAGCCAAGTCTCAGCAAAACGAGCTACTATGGCGCCCGGCTCAATGCGCTCGCGCAAGACTTTCGATTTTGGCAAGTAAGTAAGGGCCAATGCTCGAGTGGTTGGGATACCCAGCGCAGAAAGAGCTACACACAAACTATTAGCTCTTGCCAGCGCCTCAGCATTCGTAGCTCTTACCCTCTGAGACAACATATTCACGGATGCTAGATCGAAGCACGGCCTTCCCATCCGCAAAGCGGGAATAAGGAGTTTTCCCAGCTCCTTTTAGTTGTAATTCATACTTTTTGTTTGTCTCTGGGTTCGTACACTCGAAAAGACTGATCGCACGCTGCTAGAGGTCAGTCCTCCACCTTCGCTGAAAACCTTATATAGTGTGGCATACCCCATCTCCAAGTTGTCCTGCCCATGTACCACTATATTCTGTCAACCCGGTGTCCTCAACGCATGTAGTTTCTAGGTGACATACAACTGCCATCCTATAAGGGTGATTAGTCATGTCGCTATGATAATTTCTAGCTATGCTCGGCAATGGACATACCGCCATAACATTGCGCCCAAGGGTATATTCCTCCGTTTTCTGCATTCCAGAAGATTTCATTCCCAGATACTAGGGCCTTGAATAGAGCAGTAGATTCCTCACCCGATTTCAGTCCGAGATCTTCCATTGCCTTGGGGCTAACGCCCAATAACTCTGGGGCCTCCGTTGGTTCTGGACGAACGAAAGTGTAAAGGGCATTTTTCACCAGGCGGGGACCAAGAGCTTGCCTTGGTGCATTATGGGAGGACTGGGGAGTCTCAAAGGCTGGATCTGGGGGAAGCTTAGACGTGAAAATGTTGGATTTTGGAAGTTCCGTTAGAGAGAGTCCCGTGGTCGCAGTAGAAAATTGCGACGCCATTTGGACCAAGCGGGTTCGGAGAACCTGCGGTTGATATAGGGTACTACGAAGAGGCATATACTTTGTGGGAGTAGCGAAGGGAATAATGGAAAGAAGGGAAGAGTGAGAAGGTCTATTTCAAGTGTCCCTAGTAGAGACTAACTCTGGGATTGTCTCCACAACTGTCGTTGTTCTGCATTAGTTGGGCCGAAGCCGAGGCTCTAAATTGTTAATAATAAGTAGTTAACAATAGCAACCTACAGCAGGATTATGTTCCTAGTGCGATTTAGCCATTGACAAAGTTTCCCTCTGGCTAGCCAAGGAATTGGAATGACATCATTGGGTCTAACCAGGTTTGCTATAGTTTTGAGAGGCTAGATTAGATGAATCCCACTTTGATTATTAATGTGAATAATGATGAAGAGAAAAGCAGGTAGCCGGTAGCAGTTCATATCATATCTGTTTCTCTCTTTTTTATTTTTTCATACTAAGGGGTATCTCATTCTATCTATCTACCTACCTAGCTACATATTCAAGTGTATCTGAATACCGAAAGGTTTATACCCTTCATTCTAGCAAACTTTATCGAGTTAAATACTGGGTCGAAAAATGGAGAAACCGGAACCATACTGCCGCTCTCGACCCCAAATCACTGGCACTACCCCATAGATTATTAGTTAACTATTAGATATCACCATGCCCCTCCCCCTCGGTTCCTAATGTTATTTAAGTCTCCAAAAGGTAGTAATGATAGTTCCCCAGTGTTGCAAATTTCACTTCTTCCAAAAACTTCGCCCAATTCTTTCTCTCAACCCTCTCTCACCTTCCCATACTATTAAATTTCCACTTCTCCGAAGATGGCCGCTATTCCCACTACTCAGCTAAAAGATGGTACGTCTATTCCTGTGGTGAGTCTGACCAGCCTGTATTTTCCTCAGAGTTCTCCCTGTTGGGTATATTCCAAATACTAAGACATAAGGGGGAGGCAAAAGATTGGCTATGGAACCGGCACTGCCTGGTATAAAACCAACGGAGATAATGAAATCAACCGTGAGTTGGTTGAGTCGATCAAGTCAGCCATCAAGTTGGGCTACCATCATCTCGATGGAGCAGAAGTTTATGGCACAGAACGAGAGCTTGGGATTGCAATCAAGGAGAGTAGTCTCCCAAGAGAAAAATTGTTTGTGACAACCAAAGTGATCGTAAACATTGCGGATATACCCAAAGCCATCGAGACCAGCTTAGAGAAGCTTCAGCTAGATTATGTTGACTTGTACGAGCCCCAACTCCCTCTATTTTCTATGGAAAATCCAGCTTGAATACTCATGGGAGTGGCTTTTTGATAGATATTTGATTCATGCTCCCTTCTTTGCTCAATCAAAGAGCGAACTCCAGGCTGCTTGGGCTGCAATGGAACAAGTAAAGGCAGCGGGCAAGGCTCGATCGATTGGTGTATCTAATTTCTTGCAAGAACACCTTGAGACACTCTTGGAAACTGCCAAGGTAATACCGTCAATCAACCAGATTGAATTCCACCCATACCTACAACATGGCAATCTCGTCCCTTTCCACGAGCAGAAAAGAATAAAAACTGCTAGTTACGCACCTCTCACGCCTATCACGCGCACCAAGGGTGGGCCCCTTGATGAGACTTTACTAAAGCTTGCTAAGAAGTATGGGGTTGGCGAGGGTGAAATTCTCCTGCGATGGTCTATTGATCGTGGTACCGTGGCTATCACTACAAGCAACAAAGAAACCCGTCTTAGCAATTACCTTAAGGCCCTGAAATTCCAACTGACGCCGGAGGAGGTGAAGGAGATAAACAATCTTGGAGAGCAGAAGCATTTTAGGGCTTTTTGGGGGGACAAATTCGCGGCCGACGACCGCTCATAGAACTAGAAGATGGCGGGCCTCCCCTTTCCATCCGGGGGGAATTAGTTAGGGATAAGTTGTAAGTGTGTGTACTTTAGATATAGAATCTTCGAGATAAATAATGAGGGTGTAACAGCTGGAGCACTAAACTTCTGGTCTGTGAAACATTTCATATAATTTGATTAGTTTCTATGGCTACAACAGGGGACGGACCTGAGCACTGTCTTATCAACGGTTATCGAGTAAACGGGTACAAAAGGAGTCCGTGGCTGTTTTATTGCTTGTGATTCTCTTCCTCATATCATTCTTCTGAAATCTTTAGCTAAGGGGACAAAAATACGAATCTGAAAGTAGAATAGAATTCTTGGTTCAGTTGTACGCAAGTATATGAAACCAAAATGTAGGACGGGGACGGAAGTCGGTGATCAAACTTCACGCTACTCGCCCATACCACGTAAGGCACTGCGCCAAGCATCTCCGCTTCAACCCCAACCAGAATGGCTATTTGCAACTCTCGACGTACCTGAGTCAAACCCGCGTCCTAGGCACAACTTGCGGAGGAGATCGCCTATCTCCCTTTCCTCCCCCCTTCTCAGCTGCCCTTATTATATCCTTCCTTTCCCCTCTTTAAGTCTGGCGCGCGCATTCTAACGAGTGAGCCTCTGGCTCCTGCCCTCATGGCCTCAGGTGTTCGGCGATAGACTCCTACCACTATTATCCACACTCGTTGTTTGTCGCCAGCCCCTGCTGTGGGCGACACGATAGGGCGTTACTAGCAGCTCTTACTGGTTATTCTTCCGTTCACCCCAAGACATTTCCACCCGATTATCGAGGCGCACTGGCTTGTTTATTTTGAAAGTTCAGCCCCTGGAGGAAACCACACACACACACACACACACATATATATATGCGCGTGTGAGTGTGGTAGAACAACAAGGTTCCAGGACGTGGGTCTTTATAGTGCTACGACATTCTAAAATCCCTTGAAGCGTTATTCCCTCGTGGTGCAGGACTCGAGATAGGGAGGAGGGGGGGAAGTGAGCTTGGGTTGATAACACTTTTAACTTATATTCCGGTTTACAACACTATACGTACCCCGGTCTACACAGCTTGGTCATTAGGCAAACATATGTGTTGCCTTGTCTTCTTAATTTGGCACGGCGTCCTTTTTCCGAAAGAGTAGAGCAGACAGGAGAACGAATCTCCAATCAGCTTCTAGCTCGCGGCGTGGCTCCTGATTTGCGCCCAGATTTGACCCAAGAGATATAATAGTTATCAGTCACCAGGGGACTGCAATGTCGGGGAACCGGCCACCTCGGTCTGCGGATTACAATACAAGAAATTCTAAATTTACTGGCGAACGATCGAGTCCATCCGAGCAAGATCCGATTGATCGGCGGCTTAAGCGTCTTCGAGAAGAGATTCTTCCATTCTATCCTTTCCTTCTCACCGTTCCAACTGATGTGCCTTTTCGACTCGGGAATCGCTTCGTTAATAATTGGGCAGTGAGTAATGACGGGCCTTTCACACCAGAGGAGCAGCAACTTCAATATATGACCTTCTTAACTCATCACGAGGGCGATTCTCTACTAGTAGCCGTGGGTGATTGGTCAGACGAGACAGGGAACGTTATGGCTGACCCGCGCTCACGACCGCAAAGTGCTGCAAGCACCCCGTCGAATGGCTCAGTCAAGAAGAAGATCAGCCTGAATGATTATAAAAACAAGAGGAAAAATGGTGCTTCGACATCTCCCTTGAGTCAGGAAACTGCTAGCCAAAGCGGTTCCGGTCTCAATATCTCCTATGGAAACCAGCCAGTCTCAAAGGCAACCAATCCCAGTGATAGCCGCCAAAAGCAACCGCAAAAAAATCTTTCTCCCCAACTATCTGCCCACTCTGACCATGAACACGTAGAGCGCAAACGTCCCCCGGACCGCGAGCATGAGCGCTTAGAAACAGGACCTAGTCTCTCTAAAAGACCAAGGCTATCACCCGACGGCGGGACCACTTCTCAGAAAGCCGAATACTCAAATCATAATGGCCTCCCCACTCTTTTATCACCAACTTTACCTCCAACCTCCAGAAGCCCTCGATTACCCCGGCTTTTATCCCCTACTCTTCCACCTGATCTCGAAAAGGAATTAGCCAAACTTTCAAATGAGCCTGTAGCTTTAGACTCTCAGAATAAAGCAACCCTAAATGGAGATGCAAAGACGAAAATGCAAAAACCAAAATCTCTCCGCGACACAACCCACTCGGAATCAACTCCCATCATGGGACCTCAAAACCCTCACCATAAATCACTCAAGTCGCTACCTGATAAGAATTTATCGACGAGCTTTGAGACCACAAATTCTGATTCCCATGCCACAAAAGCCGATGTGACATCCCACGGAAGCAGGGCGTCACATCAGCCTAACACGAAATCTACTCACCATACTACCTCTACGAAACCACACATGATAATAAAATTGAAATATGGAAGAAGGAATAGCAAACGCGTTGAAGCTCTCCTCAAATTTTCAGGGAAGAAAAAATATCATCACCAAGATTCGCCTATGAGGGACGTACCAGACCACGAATCATCTCATATTACAAGACCGGAGCAGTCCAAAGTATCAATATCTGATCATCCCAGCAAGTCAATTCGCTTGGAAGGGAAATCCAAAACTACCGGCATTAACACCGCCAACTCTCAATCGAAAGATCGTTCAAGAGAGTCAAGAACAATTGGCTTGGAAAAGGCCCAGACTCCCGTTCCAAATCAGGCCCAAGAAAGGGCAAGACCGGCATCAATAACACCGGCAAAGGATCTAAAGCACTCTTATTACCGATCTGAATCGACGGCACAAAAGTCTATACCTGGTGAATCAGCGCCAGCGTACATGGCACCCGCCACTGCTAATTCCACAAAACATTCCCCATCCCACTCGAGCAACACTGACAGAAATGGCGAACGTCGAGCTTGGAAGGAAGAGTATCAAAAATATGGTAATATGGGCCGTGAACTCAAGCATGCAGCAGAACGACATACTGCAAAGGATCATGTGTCACACACGGACGAGAAGCTAGCAGCTGTTACTGCCATTGAAGCTATCCTTTGCTTTATCCTTGCATTTGTTGCTGATGACCAATCAAAAGCCCTATCCCGCCAAATCGGTGACTCATCCTCCTGGCTATCTATTATTGCATACTGGAAAGTCGTCAAAAAGAACAGCTATCCCTATCCACCTCTTTACAGCCTATGTCTCGTCCTTGGCGCTGTCTCTTATGATGCTATCCACGCCCTTGATCTTGAACGGCTTGCTGTTACCCCCGTACCTGGCGAACATACCCCCGTTCCCACTCCTGCTAGCGACGGCCACTCTGTTGTTTCAGACGAGAATAAGAAAAGTCTGAAGGACTTCCTTGAGCTAAAAACACGTCTTCCTGAATCTTACAAGGAATCTCAACGACTATGGTATGAAGGATCTCGCGGCTTTTCCGAAGATATACTTACGCGTGACTTTCCTGATACGTGGTCTAAGCGCTCGCGCAATTATTATGAGCAGGGAAAAAGGCGTCTCAAGCCCGGCGATTACTCCGGGGAGCTCTACTTTCCTCTTGGGAAGACAAGCACTCCCATCGAGGTCATCCGGCTTAGCTGCGCTATTTTAAAGGAGTGGTGCATAAAGGAAGGGATAGACTGGACAAGTCGGCTTGATCTACCGTAAATTTGCTGGTCGACAGTCTCTAGCCTTAGCTAGTTTCATTTTCATATCCCTCTCTTCTGCTTGCTCGGCTCCCTCAATTCATGATGTTTCTATTCTCGTCTCACTATTCCCTATCTTTTGTGATGATTGCTATGAAGTAGTGATTGTGATAATTTATTATTACTTTCCAAATGGCCCTGCCTTGGGAGTGCTTGTTTGTTCTTTCTTTCTGCCTCGCCTTCTTTTTTTTTTTTTTTTTTTTGGTTTTGATCCGCATAATTCTGTAGGTCGGGCGTATAGGAGCTTATTGATATATCTTTGAGTGTTGTTATATGATACCACGGGTTATATACTTTCTTTAATAGGAGGCAGCGAGGTCAGAATTCGTGTTGCGCTAAGCCAGATAATTATATTTTATATTTATATATATACTGTACTTTGTGGACTTCTAGTGTGGAGTAAGGAAATCCTAGCTTTCCCTCCAAGGCACGGGTTTAAGACCTGTCTTCACTGGAAAAACTAGAGATTCTATGGGTTCTAAAATTGTGAGAAACTATGCGAAATAATTTATGATATAGGATGATTCTTGGAGAGGCTGTGTCAAATTAGGTATAAGTTTCGCTTGTGGTTCTCAGAAAGACTTGTCCTTTTGAAAATCAAGCATTATAAGTTGGCAAGGCATAGATCAGCTGTAAGCTCATTACACATGGAACGTTATACTGACAAAAATTTATTTGCCAATTCTCTCACCAAAGGCTCGCTAAATGAGGTAAACAAAACCTAAAGGGCCGGTGACCTAGGATCTCTTAGACTACTAGGCTTCCATTGGATGATAAGTATCAGGACCCATCTCCTGACCAAAGAGCCAACCAGCCTCACGACAATACTTTGCTTCCCTCCCATATGTCCCAACTTCACTGCTCCAGCAAATGATTGATGCGTCTACGATATCTGCAATCACCCCTTCAACTGAACCCAATACACTCCAGCCAATTGTACCAGCAATTAGCCCAACCACGTATGCATACATACTGCCGCGGATAACACCACCGGTGCTAGGTACTCCTAGACTTCGAGCAGTGCTCACCCAGCCCCCGAATCCAAGAGCTAGGGACATCATGAGACGAGCAGCATGCAGGATAAGTTTTGAAAGTCTATAGGAGAGCAGAGGAGCATCGTTTGCATGAGACCAGGAAAATGAGCGCGGGTGGAGTGACGACGTAGCTATTGACGGTGCAAGGTTTGTCATCTGAGTGAGGCCACGAGCTGATGGAGCGAGAGGCTGAGAATGAATTGCAGCATATGTAAGAGAAAGCGGGTCTGTGAGCGTAGCGACGGGAGTAGGCACAAGACTATATGCAAATAGACTGATAATTGATGATAGTCGACTTGGAAGCAAAAGAAGGGGAATCCGGACAAGGAGCGCTATAAGTCTGGACAAACATATTGTGCCGAATAATGTTGTGAGAGAATGAACAGTAGCCGCCTGGACTATCTGTCTTGAAGTTGGGGCTGGACTTGCAAGACGGTGGAAATACCACTGGCTTACAGTCGCAGCCGTGGCCGCACGCTGGATTCCAGCGATTATCCCAAGCGACCACAAGTATACAAGAATGAAGTAAGATCCCAACCACCAACTACTCGGGCTTATGACAAAAACTTTCGATCCTGGATGTCCACCAAGGAACACTCGAGTAAACATAAGCATCCACACCCACGTCCACGTAACAATCACGACAAGGTTGGCAAGCCCGAGGACAAGAAGCTCAGGATTTGCAGCAAGGATTCGGCATGAAAATTCGAGAATACCGATAGCCCTCCCGATAGAGTGACGGCCGCGAATAACGTTGTAGACCCACGCACTGGCCATAATGAATGGAACAATTGAACCAAACCTCATAATCTTGTCTTGGAGGCTGGCTCCATGCCATGTTCCTTGGAAGCTTGAGATGAACGGATATAAGGAGAAGGAGTACAGAATTACTGGAACAACAAATGTGATGGCATAAACTAATGGACGCACGTAGGACCGTAAAAGGGCAAGCCAAAGCAAAGAAATGAATATTGAAACCATAGTATAAACGCCAAGGAGGTAGAATGAGCCATGGATTGTTAAATATATTGTATCACCCCATTTCGACTTGTCTCCAGAGGGTGACGTGGTATGTAGATAGACGAGGAATGAGGTAGCAAACAGGCAAGCCAGCGATATGAGAAAGAGATGACCCCAGAAAGGGTCGTAAACTGGGGATTCTATCCTTTCCGGATCAATAGAGCCCTGATAAGAGCCTTCTGGGCTTGATGGCCGGGATTTACCTAAGAGGCCCTGTTTATTGGCATCCTGGGAATGAAACAAGGAGTCAACCCCAAAATTACCGACTCGGGAGTGGGGATCTCTGAATCGTTGGATAGAAGGTGGGTTTTCATCGCGAACTCCAGGGGATTCACCACCTTCAGAATTGGGGTTAGATCTTAACGTATCTTCAAGATGGATGTCGACTAATTTGCCTTTTGTATTACTTTCATCTTGTGTTTCATTGGTCTTGTTTCCATCGTCTGCTGCCTCCGCTACCGGGTCGAAAAACCAATTGCGTCCTCCGTGGCCGAGCTTAGGACCCCGCCATGTACTTCTAATCCCTTCAATGTTATCTTGAGCGTGTGTAGAAGTGCCATCCTGTTCATTAAGGTTACGAGAGTTATCATCGTCGTCTGTTTCTGACTCCTTTAAATGACTACCACCAAAGTGCCGTCTCGACCTTTGGAGAGCATAAAAGTCGGATATCTCGCGCTCGCGCTCCGCCTCATCATCTTCCTCTTGAAAATCATCAGTGGCGCTATAAAAAAGGGGTGCGTGCTGGGCTAAATTTCGGGAACCAAAAGCGAAATTGGAAATTTGGGATGTTCCCGGCTGGTACGGATCGGCCGGTTTTCTTTGGAGGAAAGATCGTGACGAGGGGTATCGAGGATTCCCAGGTTGCTGGATGAAGCGGCCATTATCTTGCCGATGTCGTTCGTCAGGGTGAGGTATTATGCGTGATTGGGACTGGGCAAGAAAGCGAGAAGCATCTAGGTGACTGATGAGTGACACTCACACTTCAAGCTAACATAGTTTAGTCACCCATGAAAATTGAATTATAAAACACGTACACTCTGAGAACATCTCTTAGTTTATGTCAAAGACAGAACCCCCGTCAATACCATCGACGCTCAGGTATGTTTTGCGGGGGTGTTGGAGGATAGAAATGAAGGATGAAGGAGAAGCGGTGAGGGCTTGGTCTCGTGAGATGGATAAATCTTAAGAGATCTACCTGCCTGAGGGTGAGAGGGGAAGAAGTCTTGATGAGAGGGAAATATGAGCAAGGCCTTTTAAAAGGCTAGAAATTCTTCGGGGGTAGGGAAAATAGGATCTATATATTGAGAGAATGTTGAGAGAGAGTCACCTAGATTGAAAGCCTTTAGACAATAATAGGTAGGTTGAAGTGAGCAGCGTCATAAGACAAGGTCATGGTGATAGATGACTCAGCAGCGGTGACTCCACCATTCCACAAACTCCAGTAATGCACGAGTTATCTTAGAGTGCCTAGTACCAACTTACTCACAATAAACGTGTAACTAAATGTACTAATCAAATAATAACCGCATACATGTTACCATAAAAAGAAAAAAAGAAAAAAAAAAAAAGAGAGAGAGAACCACGACAACCCCATGCTTCACGGATTTCTATGATCTTAGAGCAAAGGAACCTACCGATTGAAAGCTCCGACTTAAAACCAATAGAGCCTTCTGACCAGCTTGCTTTCTAGCAGCCCCCTCGGAGTATGAGCTCTACAGTCTGAATCAGAGAACTTTGATTTTTGGAAGCAAATCATCTATAAAAATTTATTTCTCTATCCCTCCTCCACGCATATAAGCGCCTCTTGTATCCATGTCACAGCCATGGGATTATATTGCTAAACTCGTCTGTATTGGCGATTCTGGAACCGGAAAGTCTAGTGTGAGTGTACCGGCTACGTTCTCACCCAGCAATACTGACTTTTGCGACTGACTTTAGCTTACCATTCGACTGTGCGAAGGGCGCTTCTCCTCCACTCATGATGTTACTATCGGCGTTGAGTTTGGATCGCGCATTGTGCCAGTCGGGCCACCCGCTTCAAAGGAGCTTGAAATGAATCCACACATACAGTTTGATGATGGCCCAGTATCTGACCCCCATAATGCATCCTTGGGGACCATGAAAGCTTCGAAGGAGGCCGCCAACTTCGGATTACCCAACCCCCCCAGGAAAGGACAGGAACACCAAAAAAGAATGAAATTATCGCTGTGGGATACAGCTGGGCAAGAAACATATAAATCTATAACTCGGTCTTATTTTCGGGGTGCTTCTGGCGCTCTCCTTGTTTTCGATATTACACGACCCTCTACATTTACTTCGTGCACCCAGTGGCTCCAGGACCTACGACAAATCGCCGATGAGGGCATTGTGGTGATCTTGGTGGGAAACAAAAGCGATCTTGCAGAGGATGATTCAGCCTCAAACCAAAGGCGGGTTACAAGGCAAGAGGCAGAAGAATGGTGTCGTATTAATAATGTGGTGCGCTATCTTGAGACAAGTGCCAAGTCAGGTGAGGGAGTTGAGAATGCATTTCTTGAGGTGGCTGAGAGGATTTATCGCAATATTGAGACAGGTAAATATGACTTGAATGACCGCCGAAGTGGAGTAAAGAGCTTTGGCGCAACTGGAGGAGTAAGCGCCGGGATGCCAAAGACAGTCACCCTAGGGTTGAATGATGCAATGAATAGGGGCGGGAAGGGTTTAGGGGCAGGCTGCTGCTAATTTGACATGAGATCACATATCCACTGAAGAAAGTAAAGAAAAGAAAACAAAAAAAATCCGTGCATTACTTCATCTAGCTATAATCCCTTGTTTGGGCCATTAAACCAAAATATTACCCATAACACTTGACACCCCAAAATCCTACTAAAGACGGAACAAGATTTAGACTAATAATGCATTGAATTTTATAAAAAGTGGCACATAAAGACACAAACGTGCTTGATGAAACTGAGAGTTCAGAGAGGAAGTAAAGCCCTAATTAGAAATCCGCCAGCCACTTAACCAGTTCAAATGAGCCCACTGTTGACTAGGGCCCTCAATTCCGAACACGATCACGCGGAAGTATACGAACATTCCCGTTATAGCAGCGTAAAGTAAACTATATATCACCCAGCGAGCTTTGGAGTTAAGAGTCTGAGTTAGCCAGTCGACGCAAAATCCGAAGGTAAGTATGGCATAGTAGAGTGCAGGGTAGTAGTGGTGAACATAAGTCACTCGTGCCATGATGACAAAGGGTAAATAGTGAAGCAGCCATCCAATTATCGGGTACAGTCCTGCGTAATGAATGTGATCGATATCCGCTTGGCTGAGTTCATTGTAACCGCGCTGCCATCGAATAAGGTACCATAGGACCAGAAGACCGAAAATGCCAAGGCTGAGAGTGCTACCCCAGTATACCAAGGGATTGCCAAGGAGATAATACTTTATTATATTATCATCCCAGGAGCACATCCGTAGGCCAACATTAAGTACTGGCCACTGCCAGAATTTCGAAGCAAGATCATCCTGTTTATCGGGATCGGGGACAAGAGCGTTATTTGACGTCATCATGGCGACATTCAGGTGCACAAAGTCCTTGAAGAAAGGAGACTTGTATGATCCAGGGTCACCAGGGGGTACTAAAATAAGAAGTTAGTGAATGTATTGAGTAGGAACAAATAAAATAATATATATAAAAGTGTTAATCTCTTACGTCGCTCATTGACATGTGTTTCGATATTCCAATGTGTAAAGACATCACGTGGTTTGTTCTCCTTTACACATGTGGTTTCAATCTGTTTGAAACCCCATTGCGGAAGATTAGTATTCCCAGCGCGTAGATAGCAGCCTAGGACAGGATGCCGCAACCGGAATGCTGTTGTAAGAGTTCTGATTTTGCTTCTATCTTTTGACGCAACATCATCAATAACTTCAATTGCCCAGTGATCTTTATCATCACCAATGGTCATGTTCCCATAGCATGAGACTTCATTATGGCTCTTAGTGATTGGTGCAGGAATATTATGGGAGTGGAGATTGCGTCCAGTCTGTCCATGAATAAGACGAATCACGTCCCCATCTCCAACAAATTTCAGATCCACACTAGGGTCGAATTCTGTCTCGTGACGGTTAGGGTATATAAACCAGTCATTATTTGCATCTTTGTGGTGATAGCAAGTGACTTGCTGCTGGTTGGACCCGTCTGGATATGTTTGAACATGTGAATGGAGGAGCCCACCGCCGTAACCCATGTTCTTCAATGTGACCTTTGATCCAAATGCTATCTCCAAGGGACTGTCTTTTCCCACTTGTGTGCCCTTGAGGTTTGCTTGGAAAAGCGAGCTCATCTGTGCATCTCCTGGGCCACTATTTTCCAATATCAAGAAATGGATATAGAATGATAAAAGATACACTAGGGCGGGTACAATTATGAGACCCACAACACGAGCCACAAAGTGCTTGGCCAAGGTAGTCTATTAAAACAATCAGTGTCGATCCAAGGGAAGATTCACTTTGCTAAATACTAACCTCCTTCATTTTAAGATCACCAAACTTGTTCCATAGGTCCTCGATTGTGTAAAGCCCCACAAGTGATGTGCAAAAGAGACCCACCCACTTCACGCTGCAGACGCAGCCAATGCTAATACCAGTCAAGAAAAGCCATGTGAACCATTCGATGGAGAAGCTAGCATGCTGCAGTCGATGGAACTTTGCCCAGCAGAATGTTGTAGTAAATGTAAAGCAAAGCAACATAGAGTCAAGTAGAATGAATCTCGAAATAGTTGCATAGGAATTTTCGAAAAGGACCATTAAGCTCACTAGCCAAATAGTAGCGCGACGAAACCCCAGTTCTCGTGCAGTAAAATAGGCAAGGGGAACACAGACGACACCAAAAGCGGCATTGAAGACTCGCATGAAAGTATAGTTTAGGTCATCAGGATATCGCTCGCCAGATTTAAATTCGAACGATCCGTTGTAGCCAGCGAGTAGGCCTGACAAGCCAACTAGCATCTTCCCTAGAGGAGGGTGAACATCGAAGTAAAATTCACGCTTCAAGTAATGTGATCCAAATTTCCCAAAACTGTAATAATTCTGTAAGAATGCTGTGCTCTGGATTTCGAGGGGTTATGGCTTACTGAGCTTCATCCCACGTCACGATGTTGGAGCGGCCAATACGATACATACGGGTGAATATTGATAGAGCTGTCAATATCACCGGTACAATTATACCTTCCCAGTCAGCTAAAGCTGAAAGGAGTGAGGACGACTGGAACTCATATACTCAGCATTAGCACCCAGACAAGGATGAAGTTACTTGACTTGCAGGGTAGAGAGCGACTATACCTGAGGCTTGACTTTCTTGACATTGTTCTCTGCAATATTCGTGAGCTCAGTAGGCCTGTCCGCATGTGGAACATTCCTACGACGCACATCAGAGGTAAAGTTTGTCCCAGTGCTAGAGGCAGTGTCTGTTCCTGCCATGTTGGAGGTGTACAGCTTCAAGGGCAGCTAGATGGTATTTTGACAGGAAAATATTTGGAGAGCAAAAGAAGGGGTTAAAGAGTACAAGACCAATCCCTAATAGCAAAATGAAAAAAATAAAAGGGCCGAAAATATTGCGCTCAATGGCAGAATGCGGTCATATCTGATGGCAAAAACTGTCACTTGAAATCAAGTGGTGATGAACAAAGGGGAGGATGTGTTGGTGAGCAATAAAACAAGAGAATGGAAAGGAAAAGTTCAGTCAATAAAAGAAAAGTGAAGTTTAAAGAAAGACGAAAATTTGAGTTAAAAAAAGAAGATGATGAAAATTCAGATAAATTTATTAATTTGAGAGGATCAACATCAACATTGAGGTTGAGGAAGGAATACAAATGGAAAGTTGGCCTGAAGATAATGCGGAAGAACATCACACCTACATAAATAAACCGCCCCACACCAATGTCACTGACTGGACAATTTTAGTTTCCCAAACCACAGGGACCATACCTAGGTAGGACTGACTTACTTAAGGTACCTGCTTGTACCTATATTTATCCACAAATTTATTTTGCTCCTAAAGTTATGTGGTCAGCGATAAATACTTTACTAACTTAGAGTCAACTTATGAGATACTGGTGTTTCCATAAAATGTCGAGGAAAGCAAACATAAGCATTTCTCCTTCTCCTCTAAGACTTGGACTCTCTAGGTTAAAACTAGTAAAGACCATCTGAATAAATAATACTCAATCTTTTTAGGGAAGGTTCAAGAAGGTGTTAATCACAGTAATTAGCAAAAAAAAAAAAAAAAAGAAATTCTTAGGAAGTTAGGACCTTCTAAAGCACTTGTAAATGCTCTGCTAGTACCTTTAATTTATAAAAGGTATTATTAGTTAGTACATGTAAGCCTCTTAGTCTAAAAACATTATTTTATCATTCCAAGTGTTTAATCTCCATTAAGGCAGTGTGGTATTTGTTAAATGTTGTATGTGTATGGTTTTGTGCAAAGTCACATTCTTCTATGTAAAATCAAAACAAAGAGAGCGTAAGACCAAAGAGTGCGGTGTGGCCATTACAAAAAAGAGCAATATATCATCAAAACGAAAAAAACCCAAAGAATATAGACAGTAAAATAAAGAAAAGGGAGGTGAATCAACCGAGTAATGGAAAGAGAAACACAGTACGGAAGCCAGATGACAAGATGTGTATATATCTAGGGCCTAGCGCGGCTAAATGAGTGTCCTTGCTGATGATTCATTAGTCGTTCTCTTCATCTTGCTCAATTCGTCTATATTGGTTGCTTTGAGTTCGCGGTGTTGAGCCCCTATGTCGATTAACCATGTTCGATATCCAACCACCGAACCCCTCGGGCCGAGGAATATTATCTTCCTGGCGGGGTTTGCTATTATCGTCGGTACCGATATTGGGAGGATCAATATCCAGCCCGGGAATAGCACTATCCGCTCCATATTGGCCATATTGCCTTCGAATATCTAACGAGGGCACTGGAGATCCGGCACTCATAAGGGATCCTCGCTCGCCTTGAGTAGCTGGGGTTGGCATGGCGGTAGTTGCATCCCCAAAAAGCAAATTCATATCCTCCAGGCGCACACCACTTGTTTCAGGGTAGAGGAAGTAGACTTGGTAAAGACGCGTTAGTAGGGAGCATAGATATGAGAAAAGAGCTACCTACCGAGAACAAAACTGCAAGCACAGAAAAATGCGTGAACCAAGTAAAGTCGCCACTTTATCACGGCCTGGAGGATTGGGGTAAGCTCTCCAACAAGCCAGTTGAAGGCCCAATTTGTAGCTGTACTAAGACTAGCACCTTTCGCACGAATGCTTAAAGGAAGAATTTCTGGAGGGTAGAGCCAGGGAATCGGACCCCATGAAGCGCCAAAAGCAGCATTGTATATCATAACGAATACAACAGTGAGAGTGGGGGTTGCGGCGATATCAATATAAATGAAGTATGATATCAAAGAGAGAGAAACCATCATGGCCACTGCTCCAGAAAGCAGGATTGGCCGCCTTCCCCAACGATCCACGAGATACCATGGAGGTACAGTGGATGCAAGATACGTAAGGGCATTGATACCAGTCATCAAGATAGCCGCACGTCCTGCCCACCCTGCGGACTCAAATACAAGGGGGGCGTAGTATGAGATGACGTTGATGCCATTTAACTGTGCCAAGGCTTGGGCAGACATCGCAATGAGAACTCGTTTGCGATACCTTTTAAACATATCGCCATAAGATCGTTCTCCCTCTTGACGTTGAAGGAGAACGTTCATTTTGATCTCCCTATACTCTTGCCTGGCCTTGTCATTGTGAAGGTCTCCTTTACCGTATAAGTTAGCAATGACTACCATACCCTCCTCATCGTAGTCATTGTCAAGTAGCCACCTGCTTTATAGTAAGTACCATTCAGAGACATGGAGTGCAGCTCTAAAAGAACACTGTGAAACCTTACCTGGGTGATTCGCATATAATTAAACTTCCCACGCCAAGGAGAGCGCCCATGATGCATTGGCATAGCAGAGGTAGACGCCAGGAGTAATTGCTGTCAATAAAACTACAGAAATAATCAACCCAGACGCTAGCAGCGTATCCGGAAATGTTTCCTGTAAACTCAATACAAGCCAATTTCCCCCGGTTATGAGGGGGCTTAAAAAGTTAGCAGATTAACGTGTGCACTTCGGGCGGGTCTCAATACCGAAATCTCAGACTGATAGACAGGCACAATTGTTGAAAGTGCGCCAACCCCTAGACCTGCAATTATACGACCCACCATCATCATGGGAAGCCCTGTAGCAAACGTCTGGAATGCCCCTCCTATAAAGAAAACTATGGACCCATAAAGAATAGTTTTGCGGCGGCCAATTAGGTCACCAATACGTCCAACAAGTAACGACGCAATGAATGCTCCAACTTCAAGGATTGCAACGACGGTACCGATTGCAGCTCGGGATGGTTGATCAAAATATTCCTTGAAGTACCAACCCCTAGCACATATTTAGTATGAAGACCGGTGGACGACGGCGTATCTTTAAGAAGATGGAAACTAACGTTATAATCCCAGACATTACACCCTGGTCATAGCCAAAAAGAAATACTCCTAGTGATACAAAGACGCTTGTGAAATACCTATTGTGAATAGTCAGCGGTGAAGTCCAGTCGCTAGAGATTTGGCTCTTTGGATTGCCTTACAGCAATGGCTTTCCAACCAAGCCATGTGCTCGAGCAGTTTGCCGACTGCTCGGTGACATGATAACGGCTAGAGCCCGCTCAATTCGTGAAACCTGTCTAGGTGGAGGGTGGGGAATTTTTATTTTTTCGAGTTCGATCTCGTCTAGGTTGAGCTGGCTTTGGTAGTGCACACGTTTGGGTTGCTTTGCTCGTGCCCTCGACCCCGTCGGACCAGAAACCTCACGGTCCAAATATTTTTTGAGACGTATTTGAAGAGGATCTTCTGCATCAGCAAGCTGTTCAGCTAAATCTCCCGTGTCAGTCCAGAGAGAAAAGTCGGACCGGGCGGAGTGAGTTGACGAAACGGAAGAACGACGACTGCCCTTCTCGCTACGTGATTCTATCACCTCCACTGGCTCGGCAGAAATATTCTGAGAGTGCGATGGTAAGGACCGCAAGGGGATACTTGAGGAGGTACGAGGTGAGGATATTGTTGAAGGAATGTTGGCGGTTGGGTGGGCTGGATTTGACAGCCCTATTTTTGGGAATAGAAACGTGAGTTGGCTGAGACTTCAATAACTTGCATGGGCAGTTCCCGTATCCCGCCGTACAGAATCGGATTAGGAGGTTTCATCAAAGGGGTAGCTGGAGCAAGATGCCAGTCGGCAATCCTGTATGAAGGAATGTATCAGAAGGACAGTAGGTACTTTTGGGCAGGGAAACTGCAATAGGACGCACAAAACAGGCCAAAGCGGAGACCGGCAGGTGAGCAGAGCCAACTATCTACAGGAGGGCCGAACAGGAGTAGAAAGCGGTGATGATGGTGCTTAGGAATATGTTCACGAGACAAATGGGAGATCAACGATGCAGGATGACGGAGTTCGAGGTTATCCAGCCGAAAGGGGATGGTCAGGCGGAACCGAAGAAGGCGGCTGGGAGACCTGAACAACGTGACAGGAAAACTACGGAGTTAATTGGCAGCTGATAATTCAACGCAGAACGAGGGGCCGCTTTATGATCTTGCGAACTTTGTAGGGCAAATGATGGGGTGAAGGAAGGTTAAGGTATTGGAGTGATTTGGGAGTTCTGGAGGCCTCCGCAACCAGGCAATCCGCTGTGGGTACGCCTGGAGTATCTGATAGGATCACAAAATTTGGTTGCTGAATGGGACGGAGTTAGTGCCACTTTTAGTGGGTACTAACAAATACTTAGTACGTACCTCAAATGATGTCCGTCCTCTTACTGACTCTTGTACTCTACTATGCCCGGGAACCTACCTAAGTACCCGGAAGAACTTCGTATTGAGTAGGGGGTGGTTGAATGTACCAATCAAATAAGAGTGTTGTTGCCAATGTGTCAAATTTGTGATGAAAAAGAATAAAAAAACAAAAACTCTAAGGATGTTCAGGTATAGTTATCAAGAAACAACTATTAGATATATACAAATATGCTCTTTAGTGGGAAACAATCGAATGGAGAATTTTTTCTACTTTCTTTGGGTCATTTTGGATGGCAGTGCTTAGAAGTTTTTCCCATTATCCATAAGTACGACACAACATCCCCGTCCTATGACGTCGGGGACCGACATCTGTTACCGCCAGAGTAGGAGTAATCTGATCCCGCCTGCCTGTTCTTATGGGGTAGGTAGTTTAGGCTACAAACTCGCACTATTGAGGGGGTGGCGGGTAACTAATAAATCTAGCATAACCTCGATTCTTTTCATGGCCACTAAATCGGAAGGCGTAATTCAATACTGACGTCCAACTAGACATACTGTATTCCGTACGCCCACTTCCCAACGACGTCATCACAGCAGCAGAATGGGTGGTTCTTCACAATAAATATGAAATTACAACCCATGTTTGCACATTCCCTTCACAATTCCAAGGGCTGTATTGCTTTCTTTCATTCTTTTTAGCTTGATTGCATGGTTGCCTAGGTCGACTGACTGATTAATATACAAGGTGTTCTGTTCCTGAGTTTAAAATTAATATCCACCCGAATGAAGTCGTTCTTGGTCTTGAATGTCTACATGTATACGCAGCCTAGCATCAGGTGAAATTAGGCTTCAGGGCTCAAGACTAATGAAGATAATTACTAGGTATTGCGATAAAGAATAGTGTTGAATATGTCATGCCAATAGGAAATTGGCCATCTATAAAATATACATTCACAAGTACGGCAGGGGATGCGCCGTTTTAAGCAGAGGTGGATTTATTGTTTCCCACACCGCGGAAAACGCCTTTTCTCCCACTGAACTGACCCCCAGAGCAGGCATAAGTTAGAGGGTTATTAATCAAAACCTCAGCAGTTAAAAATTCGGCGATTTTCAAAACACGATGAAGATCTATGATGGTTCCTACGACAGCAAAATATCATAGCCATCTTGCCGAATATACGTGGCGTCTTCCGTATTAGCATGTTTACGCCGCACTAGTTCAAATATCACCAGTCCGGCACTAGTACTAGGCACCTGGCGGATGGCGCTTCTCAAATATCCACGAAACAGCCACCTACGCCAGCCTCCAGCTCGAATAGCCTTTCTTTTGCACCGTTTGTACGTTTCCTGATAGGCTAGGTAGTAGTGCCGCAGCATTTCTCTTCTCGAAGGGTTTAAACTCGCCTGGTGATCAAGATATTCCAATCGAACAACGTGGAGGTTTTGTACCGTATTTATGGGATGCTGTATTGCCTGCTGGGCGATAGATGCCGCAACACCCGCTGCCATCAAGAAACATGGCTCCAACGCGTAGTGAGGTTTGATCAATGGAAATCCGCGATCGCTGGAATCGGATGTGTGTATTTGACCTATGGTGTGAGAATCTAGGGATCCGTAGAACCGAGTAATGAAGGAGTAGTATGCTTGCGATTTTATGTACTCGAAGGAAGAAAAAAATATAGCGTAACCGAACGAGTCGCGGAGAAATGACAAGCCCCAGCCTGCAAAAATACCTCGCAGGCCAATTTGCTTAAGCTTAAGTTGGCCATAGTGCCACATGCTCTGATAACGACCTTCAAGAATATCGTTGGTTCGTAGGCGGACCTGGAGGGCATCCAAAGGAGCCGCGACAACTGACTGCATAGACCCAGCAGCAAATCCAGCCATAAATGTATCGATTGGATGCGCCGGGGGATGGATGCGTTTGAGTCCTCGAGAAACTGGTTCATATAATGAGCCCAAAACTTGGAGGTACGAAGTATAAAGGACAACACCAACGCTAATGAATTATGAGCTTTGTTATTTTCGAAGATTCTCATGAAGGAAGAGAAAAGGAAAAATGAGAAATACTCACCCTGCATTAGCTAGGAGTGGGGGCATAATTTGATTTGGTATAAAACGCCAACCATATGTGCGAACAGCGTGAACTAACAAGCCCGGGGTTGTAGTATTAATTGACCAACGGCTGTCAGGTGAACTCGGATAGACTGCACGAGCAAAGGCCTATGCAAACGGATCAAGGGATCAAAAGAGATGATGTTAGTCGCTATACAAAGCTAGAAGAATAACAAAAATCTCGGATTATTTACCATATAGCTAAAAACATACGGAGAAGGAAAAATCAGTGTAATGGTACAAAACTGGGAGGAGGGTGGGGTCTTACTCAACGCGAGTGCGAAAAAATGCCTTTACAGGGGCTCTAAAGTAAAATGCAACTAGTTGCGCACTTATAGCACGAACTCCAGCAGCAGAAGCCCCAGTTGCTGCATTGTTTTTAGACCTGTGAGAGGAGCCCTCGGTATTTGGATTGGAGGACTGGCTATCGCCTTTTTCCGGACCTCTAGAGAAGACGGAGCTCCTTAGTACCATGTTTATGAATCACCAAACATAAAAGGAGAAATGAGCAAGGCAATATAAAGACCCTATAATGAAATCATTGCAAATAAATTTGAAAAGGTTTGAAAATTTAGAACAAGATATATATATCTGGTAGAGGGGGCACTGAGCTGGAAGTGGGTGAGGAAAGAAAATAAACTAGAAAATAGTTTGCATTGACATTATAAGTAATGTATTAGTGCCAGATTCATTTGACTTGAGTCTGAGAAAGTTTCATTCATACAAATATGTATGTATTAGTAGGTAGTAGAAACATGCAAGTAGACTAAGATAAGATTAATGATAAACAAACAGTTCAAACATTATTTGTCATCAAAAAATTAAGACGCGCATGTCTATTATTTCGCGTAGTATAATTCCCCAGCTTCAGAGCATCCCGAACAATTACACTCTAGCTCTTTAATACTTTGCTTATCATAACCCACCTATCTGGAACAGCTAATGCACCTTGGATTCCACTTATATTGAGATTATTATTGGAGATCCTGTGTTTTCTAGATCCTTAACACCCTGTTCTTCGTCGGAAGGAGTGCTTGAAGCATTGCTTCAAACACAACTTTACCATGGCTGAAGAAATTGTCATTGATAAAAATACCTTTTTTAACCGTCTGTCAAACTTCTATACGGCATGGAAGACAGATAAGAGATCTGGCCACCCTGTTTTTGGGGGAGTTGGGTCGATCGTCATCCTCATGGGCAAAACAGATGAGGCCAATAGCTTTCAGAAAAACAATGCGATGCATGTATGATTCTCACTCATTTTTATTCGCTGCTGTTTGCCAGTACTAAGAACTCTCTAGTTTTGGCTTCTTGGCTACGAATTCCCAGCTACCCTACTAGTTTTCACCCCTGATGTGATGTATGTTGTCACAACAGCTAAAAAAGGTGAGACTTGATTTAACCGTTGAGTCAAGTTCTCTAATAACTAACTATAAATTGAAACACATAGCCAAGCATCTTGAACCGCTAAAGGGTGGAAAAATTCCAGTTGAAATCCTAGTAACGACTAAGGATCCAGAAGAGAAGGTCAAAGTTTTCGAGAAATGTATAGACGTCATTAAAACCGCCGGCGTAAGTAACTAGAAATATGCCTATTAAACAAGAGTAAGACATTAAATCAAATGCTAACTTGGTTAATCGCTATAGACGAAAGTTGGCATTTTGCCCAAAGATACAACTACCGGGCCTTTTGCGGATGATTGGAGACGCATCTACACCAATTCTTCAGGAGAACTGGAAGAGTTCGATATTTCGCCGGCTCTTTCTATGTCGTGTTTCTCAGTAAAGGATACAGATGAGTTGGTAGGTTTTTCAGCCATATTCTATGCCCTAGATAACTAACCAATGAAAGGTTTCTATACGAAATGCATCAAGGGCGTGCAGTGGCTTGATGTCGGAGTACTTTGTCGACGAAATGTCTCGTCTACTTGACGAAGAAAAACAAATGACACACAAAGCTTTGTCAATGCGTATCGACGCAAAAATCGATGATACGAAATTCTTCAACAAATTAGCGAAATTACCAACGGAATTTGATCCCCAGCAAATTGACTGGGCATATGGCCCGGTAATCCAAAGTGGCGGAAGATATGATCTCAAGCTCACAGCCAGTTCTGATGACAACAATCTTGAACCAGGAATTATTATCGCTGGATTTGGAGTTCGCTACAAGACCTACAGCTCGATAATTGGACGAACATACTTGGTAGATCCAAGTAAATCTCAGGAGGCAAATTATACCTTGCTTTTGAATATTCAGGAGGCAGTTATGAAGGAGGTCCGTGACGGCACAGTGGCCAAGGATCTTTTTAATAAAGCAATCGGTCTTGTTCGAGCCAAGAAACCAGAACTCGAAGCTCACTTCATGAAAAACGTTGGTGCTGGCATAGGAATAGAGCTCCGAGACTCCAATATGGTCCTGAATGGAAAAAATAACAGAATCCTCAAAAGCGGGATGACCTTGGCTATCACCGTGGGGCTGGTTGATGTCGAAGAGTCTGGTGTGAAAGATAAGAAAAAGTCTATCTATTCAATGGTCATAACAGATACCGTCCGTGTAGGAGACCATGGACCACATGTGTTTACGAAAGATGCAGGAATCGATATGGACTCTGTATCCTTCTATTTTGGAGATGAAGAGGAACCTCAAAAGCCTGCAAAGGAGAAGAAGGAACCCAAGTCGAGCGTAATCGCCAGTCGAAACGTGACGAGAACAAAGCTGCGCGCCGAAAGACCAACACAAGTCAGTGAAGGCGCAGAGGCGCGACGCCGCGAGCACCAGAAAGAACTGGCAGCAAAAAAAACGAAGGAAGGCCTCGAACGATTCGCCGGCACTACTGGTGACGAAAATGGAGTCACACAGAAGAAGTTCAAGAGGTTTGAATCTTACAAAAGAGATAACCAACTACCAGCAAAGGTCAAAGATCTCACTATATATGTGGACCAAAAAGCCTCCACTGTCATTGTACCGATTATGGGCCGACCGGTGCCTTTTCATATCAATACAATCAAAAACGCTAGTAAAAGCGATGAGGGAGAATATGCCTACCTTCGAATTAACTTCCTTTCTCCGGGCCAGGGTGTTGGGAGAAAGGATGACCAGCCCTTCGAAGACCTATCCGCGCATTTCCTACGAAATCTAACCCTTCGTTCGAAGGATAACGCTCGCCTTGCACAGGTTGCACAAGATATCACTGAGCTTCGGAAAAATGCCCTACGTCGCGAACAGGAGAAGAAGGAAATGGAAGACGTGGTGGAACAGGACAAGCTCGTTGAAATCAGAAGTTCGTTCTTACCAAGGAAAAATAACCCTTGCTCAACATAGATACACTACTGACCATACTATTTAGACCGCCGCCCCGTCAAACTACCAGATGTTTATCTTCGGCCACCATTGGATGGGAAACGAGTTCCCGGCGAAGTTGAAATACACCAAAACGGTTTGCGCTACATGTCACCATTCCGAAATGAGCACGTTGATGTTCTGTTCAGCAATGTGAAACATCTATTCTTCCAACCATGCGCTCACGAATTGATCGTTTTGATCCATGTCCACCTCAAAACCCCTATCATGATCGGGAAGCGGAAAACAAGAGATGTTCAATTCTACAGAGAGGCCACAGAAATGCAATTCGATGAAACTGGAAACCGCAGGCGCAAACATCGTTATGGGGACGAAGAGGAATTTGAGGCAGAACAAGAAGAAAGAAGACGCAGGGCAGCTCTTGATCGAGAATTCAAAGCATTCGCTGAAAAAATCGCAGATGCTGGAAAGGATGAAGGTGTTGATGTTGATATCCCCTTTAGAGAAATTGGGTTTACAGGTGTCCCAAATCGTTCGAATGTCCTCATTCAACCTACTACCGATGCCCTTGTTCAATTGACAGAGCCTCCTTTCTTAGTGCTCAGTCTTAATGAGATTGAAATTGCACATCTCGAGAGAGTACAGGTAAGTTGATCCGATCCCTGGCAAATAATTTAAGTCTAACATCCAATAGTTCGGGCTCAAAAACTTTGATCTGGTTTTTGTTTTCAAGGATTTTCACAGACCGCCAGTTCATGTGAACACAATTCCAGTCGAATCATTGGAAGGTGTGAAAGACTGGCTTGATTCGGTTGATATTGCTTTCACAGAAGGGCCGCTAAATTTGAACTGGACAACAATCATGAAAACTGTTGTTAGTAATCCGTATAATTTCTTTGCAGATGGTGGGTGGTCATTCCTGGCGGCCGAGTCAGATTCCGAGGATGGCTCTGAAGAGGAGGAGGAATCTGCTTTTGAGTTATCCGAATCCGAATTGGCTGCAGCCGATGAAAGCTCTGAAGATGATAGCGAATTTGATGATGATGCTAGTGCCGACGCAAGTGAAGATTTTAGTGGCGATGAGGACGAGAGTGGTGAGGACTGGGACGAACTGGAGAGGAAAGCTAAAAAGAAAGACCGAGAAAGTGGCCTAGATGATGAGGATCGGGGCAAAAAGCGAAAGCGTTGACCTATGTGGTCTTTTATCTTGTTGGCTCTCATTTCTGTCCCTCCAGGCTTGCACCAAGTTTACATACATATCAAGGATCGTTGATTGTTGAAGATCAATGCCTATCTTTAGATGAACCAATGTAATAACAGAAAGATATTCAAGCAAGTGACTCTATTTCAATTTCTTCCCCCGACCCCGGCAAGGGCATTTACCAGGGGGTTTTGAATGATGTGCCAGGAATCCAGTAATGAAAATTGCCTTTCTACGTTAGTCCAAAGTTCTGTCAGAGTCGTATATAACTTCCCTGGGAGTCCATGTGTAGTCGTGATTTTATGGATTTTGCACAAAATCTGGCTCACTGCTCTAAGCAAAATATAGGTCACGGTCGACATGGAATGCCTCAGACACTCTTGTAACTAAGGACATAACGACGAAGCTCATCAAGTATACATCAATGGTCATCCTAACTTTCCCTTATCTCTCTATTCCACACGGAGCTATAAACGTACTGCTGCCAACAAATTTCCTTGGGCAGGACTCGGCAGCATCTAAGCGTTGTCGAAAACCCTAGTCTAAAGAAACAAAGCTTTACTTTTATTTCCCTTCCCTCATAGCATACCACATGCTTTGCATCCTCCTTGCCTGATCTGGTGTGAAGGACTCATAACAATCATCTGATGAATAATCCATAAAATTATGCACAGCATCGATACCTGGAAGATCTGGACACGAATTCTTCAAAATTGGACATCCCTCTGTGGGGATAGACTCCTGAGGTGTGTCTGTGATGTAATCGCCATCATTGTCTGGTGAGCATGACTCGCCTTCAAAAGTGTGGAGGAGACCGTTCCAGTGTCCAATTTCATGAATCGCGGTGCCGCCTTTGTTGTAATGATTGAGCGGACCTCCAGGCATCGTTTTTGAGAGTACGTTGCACCCATCTTTCACGTAGCTCGAGCGCGGGCTAGTACTATTAATCTCTGGGTCAGGCAATGTGCAGAACCCAAGGACACTAAACAACAACTGTTGTGAAATGTCTGTAGCGCGCTTCTTGACATCATAGACCACACGGCCAGATGTATCTCGAGAGGCTTGAAGATCAGATTGAAAATAAACATTAAGAGTTCTGTAACTTCCCTTGCGAAGGGCGTTTTTCATCGCCATCTCATCTCCATTACGTGCCCACAGGTCATTGATCTGGCGAGTCACTCCTTGTAAGCGATATGTAATTGAAGCATCACGATACGCTTCCTGAAGGTAGGCTAGCTTCACGAAGTTAGCTCAAACAATAGATCCAATGTTATAGCCAAGATTTCCTAGTTAACACTGACTTGTGTAGCAATCATATCATCCGATACAAAATCGGCATTTGCTTCGCTGTTCACGATATGGAACCAGGTGTCTATTTCAATTGGAGTTATCACATATCGATTCTCGTACTCATTGACAGCTTGACGCTGGGACTCGAGAACTCTCAATCGCCTGAATTCCGCTTTCAACAATTCATCAGGGGCAGCTGTCGCACAAATGCCACGTCCTAAGTGAGGGGCTGCAAAGCATTTTAGTCGCGTGTGTGCCAAAATGAGGGCCAACAAAATGCGAACACCCCAAAGTCGGAGCATGTTGTCCTCAGCCTGGGTTATAGCATCTGAGTCGATGTAGCTCACGCTGGCTACTAAAAGGAAGTTGTCGTTGCTAACGGTTACGTGGAATTTAAGAAACCCATTGCGATGAAACCAGAAGTGGTAAACAAGTGTTGTGGAAAGGAATGCTAACAAGGGGTGTTAACACCTATGCAAGCAAGGATATTACTCGTCAATCATGAATTAGCAAGATAAGTACGGGCAAAACTGCATTTGTGCAGCCTAGGTAAATTAAACAACAGTCAAATTCAAGATACCGCAAAACATCCACCTCTAGACGCCATAGAATTTTCATATGCTGGTTCGAAGCCTGGAGTCGTCCAGGTGTCGGGGACATTGAATCCATTCAATAATATACAGTAGCAGAAGAAGAAAAAACCGACCTCCTAAGGAAAACATTCAGGGAGCACGTCGAATATCGCGCCCAGTTGCTGTAGCAGTACTTTCTTGCTCGTTATTCCAGGTTAAATAAGTATGGTCGCCAAGTTTCCTATAATCCATCAGTAAAACTAGGCGAGAGGGGATGACGAGGGACGATGTAGATTCATACCGTGGACGAACTAGGTGTGCGATCGTGAATAGTGCTCCGAGCAAGACACAAATACCCCCAACAACAACGTATGCGATTCCCATAAATGGATTTTGCCCTCCAATGACAGTACGAGTCGAGATTATGATTGACTTTGTGCCACCATATTCAAGAACAGGAAACGCTGCCAAGCTATTAGTACTAAAAACTAGAATAGAGCTGCCGGAACATACGGTCCGTAATATCTAGCTGGTAAGACCCAGACTGCATCGCTGTAGTATCATTTCTCCGAGATAATTTGCTGAATGTAGGCAACGCCGCTGTCCTCATCCAGACCATAAAGTCTTCATCGTCATGCAGGTCTGGAATCTCGTCCGTGTAATTGTTTGGGAACCTCTTAATCCAATTTGGAGGGGGAACAACCTCCCCAGGTTTGTACTGAGATGTTTTAATGAGCTCCTTGTCACTATCCCAGGCAATACCCTTTTTGGTCATGAAATACTCCTGTTGTTCAGCGCCGCAGTTCATGCAAATGGGGCTCTCGATCGTATCGTTGAACATAGAATTAGCGATAAGTCCACAGGGATAGTATGCTTTACCACTTGCATCAAGTTTTAGAGGATCGCACGAGCTTCCTCCTATCGTATTATTATCGACCGCTTTTCCTTTCAATTGATCTATGTCCAGAGATTTCACGTATCTGCGATGGTTTTGGTAAAAGTTCGTCAAACGATAGTACATAAAAACTGGTGGGGGGAGCGTATCCGGGATGTCAAAGAGCAGTCGACAGACGGAAGATTCATTGTTTGGGCGCATCCACTTTGCATCTTCGTGAGAAGGCCCGAACGAGGATTTAAATGAGTATTTGACCCTATCATCAATGTCTTCCCACTCCCCTACAGGCGCACTCTGGCACTCCGAGTAGTCTATGACTATTTCTTGGACCTTGGAACGTTAGCCTATTGTTAGAGGCAGGGACTGCTATCTGCCACGGCGCGAGCCTACTTGCGAGCTTGCCCATAGAAGAAGTCCACCTATAGGCGCGAATATGATTCCGATTATAAAAAACAAAGGTAAGACGCTTTTCGGTGTCAGGATAGGCCTATCAATTTGTCAGTGCATGATCGTCATTGACAAACACACAAGCCGATCTTGGGGCCTTACTGCCAGGCCTTGAGCCGTTGTTGGCGAAAAGCGGTATCTAATACTGTATGAGCATCATTGCAACAACCTTGATGGGACATACGAGACCTCACTTGCTGGCCGTCTGCTTTTTTGTTTCTTATCACTTTCAGTATCACCCCTGTTGCCTTGGTCGCTGTAGGACTCTGTATTGTTTGCCTGTTCATGAGACATGGCTAGTCGAACGCCCTTTTACAAGGTTTAGGATGATGGTAAGGGTGCTAAAATGATCAAAGTATTGTTTAAGGTCAAGCAATATTAATGTTGACAAGCGAAAAGGAGACGATGATGCATCCCGTGGTAGGAGAGATCCTCAGCAGTGCATAGTTGGCAGGCTTCGCTAGGCCCCACATAGCTAGATGTCAGCAATTAGTTAATTCACCATTATGTGAACAGTTATCATAGGACAGGATTTCCCGTTTTACAGCATTTCAAACCCCTCCATATATATAAACAAACATAAGATTAATCTTTATCTAAGTAGGTAGTAAATTTTCATTGAATTCTTCTCACTTAGACAATTCCAAGGGCTTAAACACGGCGTTCTTCGATCTCATACATAGGTAGGTATATGCCGCCACTAAACAAAGGGCACTGAAACTAGCACCAGAATTGAAAGTACACCTATTAGAGCGAAATTTCATATTCTCGTGAACTAAATTATGCCCATAAGTGACACCTAAAGACAAGCAAGCAATTATAGCAAGGCTGAGACAACATGATTATGAATCATATCAGATGCTCAGCCACACTCTATTTCAAAAAGTGCACATGAACAACATAAAAATGGAGCTCAAATCGCCGAAACGGCCAATCATTCAGCTCTTTAACGCCAGTAGTTCAATAAAGTTCCAAATTTAATCCAAACAAAATGCCACATTAAAAGACGATAGAGAAATGCATCACAATGACTAAGGGAATGGGTTGGAGTCGTGAAAACCAGTACGCCATTATGATAAGAAAGAGTATTCATAAAACCATGCTAGTGAGATATCAAGGGGTCGAGATCCGGCTCGCTAATTAATCAAGCAAAGGGAAATTGAGCAAGGACATGTTATACTATCACTTTCGATACTCTTGGAAGTGCTCAGGTTTGAAAAGTCCAACGCGCTCATAGGCAGTCCAGAGCTTGCTTGCTTTGTTGACATCGATTTTGCAGGCTTGCTGAGCGTCTGTTTTGCGAAACTCTTTACCAACATTCAAGGCTTTGACCCGAGCCTCGAAAATTCGACGCTTGCTGCACAGGTACGTGGCACAGGAAAGTCTCAATGTAGCGGCAAGATTGAGCTCGGCAGAGCTCAGCAAATGCCGCTCTGGGTCATTACTGAGATCCAGCATTTGACCTTTCCAATCCGCTTTTAGGGCCTTTGAATTTCCACCGATAGTCTCTAGTGAGGGCGAATAATCTTTAATAGAGTTAAAATCTGTATCATCCCTATTTGTGCCGATGGCACGGGGTGGTTTGGAGTTTGGAGTGGGTATATCAAAGGAATCCAATGCTTTTTGTTTCGGGGTAGATTTTGGTGTACGCTTCATTCTGGGTGTCCTTTGCACACGGGTTTGAGCAGGAACTACCCTCTTTGCTGGCGCTGGTGCGATCTTTTTCAATTTCGCCTCCATGGTTTGAGGATGACACCGATTCATCATAACCAACTGGCGCTCTAGTGTTTCTCTTTCTTCTCTGGCCCATGCTGCTGGGTTGCGGTTGTACTGGGAGGATACAATCGGTACGCATGAAAGTGCTAAAAGATACTCATCGCGAGTGGGCTTATTGATCTTATTCTCAAATCTTGCCATATGAGAATTAATATGCTGGTCCACTAACGCCTCCGCTGAAGATGGAAGCATAGGGCCAAACAGGGGTTCATCAGTGGCAATGTCAGGGAGAGACTCATGTCGTGGGAAAAGGACAGGATCTCTCGATGCGCCAACCACTGCATCTCCATCGTGATGCTCTGAAGCATTCGATCTTCTTTTCTTGTTTCCAGTATACGGGGTCACCGGGGGGGATGGCAAATCCATCTCTGACTGTGTCCGCTTCCGATCAACTGAAATCGGAGGAAGTTTCATTTCATGACTGAAAGATGGTTCCTGCGACATCTTGTAAGGTGAAAATGTAGGATTAAAAGTTTCGAAAGGTTTGGATTCTGGGGGGGACATGAGGCTAGATACTGAGGGTAAGCGACTCATGTTGGGCTTGTCACTTGTAGCCAGTAGTGAGGCTGAATTAAATGAGGTCATTTCAAAGCGAACCACGGCCCGACCTGTTAAGGACACTCCAATAAGGCCAAACAGAAAGCTGTGGAAATAAATACGTAGGAAAGAGACTGCTTCTCTGATGGTCTGTAGGAAATAAATCCCGGTACAGAGGATAAAAAGTGAATAATGCTGGTGGTATGGTGTTTATAGAATTCAATGGAAAGGAGAGAGACAAGATTGGTAAAACACACGTGAAAGTGATTTGTCAGGGCCGTCTTGTCTGGTGGCAATTAGGCAGCAGATCTGGCTTAGTTCCAGGGATAAGAGTCACAATTGCTGGAGGAACCAAAATTATATTAGATATGGAATCTTCTTGAGAGTATCAGCCTTATAGAATAATGTGGTTATGTATCTTGATGGGCGAGAGTTGCATCAAGGCGCCCCTGGGGAGGCGCGGGTTGGGAAAACGGAGAGCTATGAGTCAATGCGCTGATTGACGGATGGGGCTGAGGTTCTATGTATGTACATTGATGTTCACGAGACTGCGGGGTTGGCGCGTGGCAGAAGAGGCACCAATCATAACAATTATCTCACACAAGGTTCCAATTGTAAATTTTAGTGGGAGGGAGGCAGTTATTATCGGATGACCTAGCTTTTCTAGAGAATTTAATCATATCAAGGAATGAACAGAACACCACATATCAGAATCATTGAAAGTGTGACCAGGCATTATAATATTAATTGAGAGGGTGGATGATGATCTCCCACATGACGACAACTGTCACGGGAAGGGGCGGGGATACATGGAGCACCCAAACAAGGACATAATTATAGAAAGGGGCTGGTTGGCTCTAGCAAGCCCGGCTGAGGGGCGAGGCATTACTAGCCTGACTGGGCATCCACCAATAACCGCTGTCGATTCGGCGGTATCTCAAGGAGTTGGGCTGAAACCTGATCCACGGATAAGAGTCAGATCATCTGTAATTCAAGGGAGGCGGGAGGTACTACAGCTTACATCACATTCTGATGGGATGAATCATACTGTCTAGTGCCCCCACTCCTCTAGTGTTGCCTGGTGGTCAGACCTGACATGCAATTAATATTTGTGATTATTTAGATTGCAAGGTCCCTTGACTAGTTTGTTATAATTTCAGCTAAATACTTGGAACTGTATCAATGCCCAAGCATAGAATAAAATCAGTTCTGGTTTCATTCCCTCGAGAATGCTCGAGTTGCCAATATAAATTTACATAAGTAGTACGAGCCGCCCCTTTGATGGAACCTGTTCCAACTTCGTTATTTCGCGATTTCAAACACACTCGGAACTCCACTAGCAATGCTACCTGGAAATGATTAAATCAACTTTTCAACTCTCAGCACACTTCTGCCTGCTAGGTACCGAGCAACGCCGGGGCAACCTAGGTCAACTCTAGATGAAAGCCTGGGTGGTCAAGTCACCAACCTATCAGGTTAGCAAGTGGGTAGGCATTAACAATTTAATCAACTTACAAGCGTCTAGTTAAATCGAACAACCAATTGCCTTTAATACTATCTTTCTTGTTTTACCCGACTACTTTTTGTGTTTTTCTCTGGGTGGGTTTTGGGTGGAGAGGTGTGGGCGGGTCAGAATACCTCCAACCCTTTACCCCATTGAAGTCAACCTAAGAAGGATTTATCTCAGGTTTTGGGGAAGAGATTACATGATTAAATTTAAGGTGGGTTGAGAGGGCTATCCCAAACAGATATATAGTAGACTCTTACTACTCAGGATAAAGATATAGTACCCCATGACTACATATAAATTCTAGATGATATTATATGGTCTTTGATAAGCTCTCTTCACTAACCTAACTAAGATTTGAAATATTCTGTGTTAGAATAGCAGGTTGCCACGAGCTCCTATTTCTTATTTACTACAATTGATAATGACCTCTTTGCTATTAAAAGAACTAAACATCCAGCACTCCGTTTATCACTTGAGATAATACTACTTGCTTCAGACCAACCTTTACAAATTTAATAAACTATAATATACAAGCCAATTGTCATGTAGCTAATAAGGTTACCCAATCAGAATAATCCCTCTTAGATCAGAAACGCGAGTTCTATGATAGCAGTTAACACCAATCTATCAATGTTTCCCACGCCTCTCTTGCTCTTTTTTCAGTCTCTTCCGACTCTCATGGGCAATCATATCACTCAAATCCTCCTGGAAATCCCAACCTGGATTGCTCTCATCGTGCCTCTGTGAATCATATAATCGCTGGATATTCTCCCTATTGATCCCATCGCTAGATTGTAGCTCGTCTGGATCCACTGATACATCAACATCGCCAGGTTTTTTTCGCTTCCGATTTTGCTCGTCCACACCAAGTACGGGGAGACTTTCTGAGGCCACGTTAAGGTCGTACACCCTATCACCTCCAAAAAAGCCTTGTACTTGCGCTTGCCGCTCCGGTATAACTTGAAAGGCGCTTCTATGACTTACAGTTTCTTCGGTTTGGGTTCCACGATAGTGCTTGCGCACATCAAACTCTCCCGAAACATTTTCTACCCCGGCCATTTCAGAGGGCACGGCTGATGCCATTCCGCTTGGTGTTTCAAGTCCACTAGGTGTCTGAACCCCTGTTTCAATATCCTCTTCTTCTGAGTCCTCCTCTTCATCTTCTTCACTCTCCTCGTCCGACATTTCAGGTGCCTGTAGCTCGCCCCAGAGATCTCTTTCAACGGGTTCACCTTGCTGGACCGTCTGCTGTGGCTGCAGCACCCCAAATATATCGCCACCATATAGGGGTCTATTATGTTCATCAACGGGTGGCTTTCCGTACCCCCCAGGATGATATCCCCACATAGCGCCGGGAGGCGGCGGCGCGTTAAGGCCCGGAATTTTTAGGGCTGGGTATGATGGAGGAGGTCCGTATCGTTGTTGGTTAATCAACCATGGTGGAGGAGCTCCAGGGGGCATGTTAAGAGCTTCTTTCAGCTCGGGGCTAAGCTCGCCAGGCCGAAGGTGTCGGAGATTTGTTTCATATTCCTTTCCTTCATAGTAAACTTCCCCGTATCTAGTAAGTTCGGGTTTGGTTTGAAATCGAAAAAAAGCCTCGTAGAGTTTCTGATAGTCAATATCTAACTTTCCCATCTTGGGTTGCACTCTTTCTCTTTGCTTCTGTTTCAATGTTGCTTGCTCTTGTTTTTCTAGTGCAGCATCACGCATTTCAGAGATCCCAGTTTCCTGAATGAACTTCGGCAACGAGAATGGTGCTTTCTCGATCCCCCTTTTGGACGATAGATATTCCCTCTTCAATGACCAATGGGTGGGAACCGGAACAACATTGCGATGGGCTTTGATATGAACAAGCAGGCGAGCATCAGGAGCAGAGGTGTCGGTCCAATCAACGATTTCCGGTTTGCGGACCATTGCCTTAAGCTCAGCGACAGAGAGCTTATTTAATTCTTTTCGCTTACGTTTTGATAAAGTAAATATTTTTTCTTCCTCCTCCTCGGGAATTTCAGTGTCATCGTCGAAAAAAACCTCCGGTTTTTGAGTATCTTTTATTGAAGTAATTTCATCCCCAACTTCGTCGAATTTATTTGCAATGTCCCTATACATTTGCCATAGTGGGTCTTCAGGATCAGGGGAGATAATAAATTGCAAGTCAGAACCAGCTGTTTCTGGTGAAGGTGTTTTGGCTTCATATAAAGATTTATCAGGAGGTGCAGAGGGTGTCGTTTCAGCGCCCTATGAGGTCAGATGTTGGTATTATATTGAGAAGAGTTCAAGACCGCCTTACCTGGGATTTCAGAGCTTTTTTCCGCGCCCTCCTGAGTTGGTTCTTACTCGGCTTCATGTTGGATTTTTAGATTCACAAGATTCCTCTTGTGTTCAGGTTGATGCGGTAACTAAAACAATGGTAGAGTGATGGGTACAACGATATGGTTTTATTGGCTTACATAACTACCTAGGTATGTTGGCCAGATGTAATACCGTCCGTCAATGATCACCTGATGAACAGTCCGTCCCGCCTTGACGTACAACTCTCCCCTTCATTCAAATAATAAAATAAAAGTTTTCAACCACAACAAGATATAATATATATAGAAATATTTAGTATGGTAATTATTAGAGTAATAATAAATTTTTATACAATAATTTTTAATCTAAAGGTACTATAGGAGGTGGTTCTAGTAATCAATTATCAAATATACCTTGATGTTATGAAACCCTGAGGTTTCTAACCCTGGTTCAATCAGGTGAGTTCTGTGACTAGTTTGGTATTCAGATTGAGGGTAAGCTCCCTGGAGCTTCAATACTTAGCTGCTATAGTATCTTATACTTCAGATAACTCCTAATCTCTAGAGGGCCAGTGGAAGTACATATACTTCTACTGTCAGTTATAGTATGAATAAGTTAATCTAGTAAGGTGGTTTAATTACTAACTTAATAACTAAATTATAACTATAAATTAAATATAAGTAACTAAAGTCTATTTATATATAGTAATAAGCATCCTTATATATTCTTTAATTTCTTAAATAGCTTAAGTAGCTTAAATAGCCCAGCTATTTATTAAGTAGCTAAGCTATTTATAAATAGCTTTATTATTTATTCTTTAACTAGCTATTTTATTATATAACCCTATCTTATAAGCTATTATTTAAGATATTTATTTTCTATATCTACCTTCCTAATGGTTAGTAAATTAATTAACTAGAATTTATAGAAGATGACCTCTAGTATGATTATAATATATAATAAGAAGTTAAAAATGCTCTATTTATCTATATTAGAGTACTCTAGATTTGGACTATAAGAATAGAATAACTATTATATAATATATTAATATTATAAAGGTATTAAGTCACCTTTAAGAGGCTCTAGATATAATATTAGATTAATATTAAATAACTAGTAAGTAAAGAATATAAAAGGATATAAAAATTCTTTCTAAATTAGAGAGAAATCTCTCTAATTCTATATAAATTAATCTTAATATTTAAAAAATAAAAAACTTTAAATATTTAAACTTTCTAATTAGTCTATTTAAAATAGCTATCCATCTTTAATTTATATTAATATTATTTTTTATTATAAATTTATATTTAATTCCTTATCTAATTAATAGAATATCCATTTAATAATTAGATATTTTTAATAATTTTAATTCTTTACTTTAGCTATTTAAGAATCAAGATATTATTATTATTTAAAACTAATTTAATAAAGAATATTATATTTTAATAAAATTACTTTCTATCTAAAAGGGCTTTAACTCTAAGCTTTATAAAATTAATTAAAATATTAAAATAGAAAATTAACTAAATAGTTAAATTATTATAAAAAAGATAATGAATAAGAATTTTAACTAGTTTAAAATTCTTTATAATTTTAAATAAAAAAATAAAGTTAATTAAGAATGCTCTAATTTATAAAATAAATTAAAAATAAAAAATTTATAACTCTATAAGAAAGCTATATTTAAAAATATATATTATCTTATAATAAATACTAATATTTAAAAGAGATTTAAATAGCTTAAAGAGCTCTAATTTATTTTTAATAATTATTTAAAAAGTATTAATACTAATTAAAGGAGAATTTAATTAGTACTATAAGGAATAGAATCTAATATTAAATAAAATAATATAATTATCTATAAAAGAAGTTAAAAGAAAAATTAGAAATAGAATATTTTTAAAGTATATTTAAAGAATAGATAAAGAAACTCTTATAAAATAAAATAATATTAATATTTTAATTTTATAAAGAAGATTATTTAAATTTAATAATAGATTAGCTAAACTCTTATTAATTTTAATAATTATTTTAAATTATTAAAGAATAATTTTCTTTAAAAATTTAAATTAAAATATATTTTAAATTTTTATATTAAGCTACTTCTAGTGCTTAAAAAATATATAAAAAAAATATATAATAGATTTACTATAAAATTAAAAGAAGATAATTACTATTATAATATATTATTATAATCTTATAATATCTTTATATCTTAAATAAAAAAGTAAGGATATTTAGAGAGATAAGAAGTCTTTAAAATAATTTAAATTTATAATTCCTTCTTATACTAGAGATATTATTATATAGAAAGTAAGGAATAGTCTTAAGAGTAATATAAAGAATATTATTAATATAAATATAAAGAAAGAATAAAAGAATATTAGAAATTAAGTATTAAAAAAATAAAAAATAAAGAAAAAAATTAAAACTCTTAAATAAAGGCATCTTATTAAAATTTTATTAAAAAAAATAGAAATTCTTTAACCTATAATATTTATAAAAATAGAAATTATTTTATATAAAGATATTTTTAATAAGTATTTATTTAAGAAGTATATATAGAGAGATTTATAATTAAAATAATTATTTAAAAGTTATTTATTTAATAATTAAAAAATCTATCCCCTCTAGAAATATTCTTTAATTATTTTAATTTTAATTCTAACTATATTTATCTTCCTTTTAAAAAATTAATAAATTATTATAAATTAGAGTAGAAGTTCATATTACTTTAATTTATTTAATTATAGAGATAATATTAAGAGGCCTTATATTATAATTAAATAGAATTTTAATAAAAAAAGAAGTCTAAATTTATTATTAATTATAATTTTAAAAGATTTTTAAATCCATCTAACCCTATAGAAATTAATAATAATTTAAAATAATCTTCTTTAAAGTTTTATCTATTTAAAAATTTATAAAGAAATATTAAAATTAAAAAATATATATCTTTATTATAATAAGGATATTAAAAGATATATAAACCTTTAAAAAAGAAGAGAAAATTAAATATAGCTTAATATTTATTTTATTATTTAATAATATTTTAATTAAATTTATTATTTATTATAATATTTTCTTTATAAATTAAGCATGAAGCATCTCTATTTTAAAGAAAGTAAGATATTTAATAGAATTAAAAAAAGAAGTAATAATATCTTATAGGCTAATTTATCTACTATTTTAAATTAAATTAAAGATATTTTAAAAGTATCTAGATACTAATTTTAAATATAGAAGAATTTAATTATTAAAGAGTTCTATAGAAGTATCTATATATACTCTTTATTTTTTAAAAAAATAATAATAATTTTTATCTTTATATTAATTATAAAGACTTAAATTAAGTTATAATTAAAATTTATTATTTATTACTTTTTATTTTAGAAATTCTAGATAAAATATTAAGTTAAATATTTTATTAAGCTTAATTTAATAGATATATATTATTAAATTCATATTTATAAAGAAGATAAATAAAAAATAGTAATTTATATATAATATAGCTACTTTAAATATATAATTATATTCTTTAATCTTATTAATACTTCTATTATTTTTTAAAATTATATCTATACTACTCTATATAATATATTAGATAATTTTTTATATAATCTATCTAAATAATATCTTAATATATTTTAATAATAAGAAATTTTATAAAAAATATATTAAAACTATATTAAAATAACTCTAGATAGTCTAACTATATATTAAAACCTTAAAAATATAAATTTTATAAGAATAAAATAAAAATTTTTAAATATATAATCTTTAATAAAGAAATTACTATAAATTTAAGCTAAATTAGAATTATAGTAAATTAAAAAAGTTAGATATATATTATAATTTATAAAATTTTTTTTAAATTCTATAATTTCTACTATTATTTTATTATTAATTCTTTAAAGATTAATATAATTTATAAGCAAGCCATCATTATATGCCAGCCACCATCTACTATATTTTATATAAAATGATACTTTTCAAAACTTTAATATCTCAACAATAAAGCATCTAGGATACCTAAAACTTAGTATACAAAGTACTCTCATATTGAATATATATATTTTAAATAGAGAACTTTATAGGATTTCATTTTCTTAAGGTAATATTCTTTATAGCTGTATTTTTTATATTTAAGAATGATACTATATTACTAAAAATAAAAAAATTTATAAAAGTTTTTCTTCTATTATATATTACACTTATATATAACTATACTATAGAAAAAGCCTCCTAGAGGTGTTATAATGGAAATACTAATATTTAAAAAAGTGTTATTTTATATGAAATATAGTAGATAATAGCTGGCATATAAGGGTGGCTTGCTTATTAATTATATTATAATTACTAGTTACCTTTAACTAGTTTATTAAAAAATATAAGAAATAAAAAGAAGCTAGAATCTATAATTATAAAAGAAAAAGAAATAAAGATATTTTATATATTATTTAATACTTTTAAAATAATATCTGTATTATACTACTTTAACCCTAATCTTTTAATCTAATTAGAAATTAATATATTTAATTATATAATATCTAGAATTCTTTTATTACTAAATCTTTAAGAAGTATAATACTACTCTATTACTTTTTAATTAAAGAAATTCTCTAGAGTAGAGATTAATTAAATAATACTAGATAAGAAATTATTTACTATTATTTACTTTTTTAAATATTAGTAATAATATCTTAAAGAAGTATAATATATTATTAAAGTCTTATTTAATTATAGTAATCTCTAAATCTTTATAAAATAATTTTAATTAAATAATTAATAAGTCTATTAATATCTTTTCCTGATATTATTTAATATAGATTTAATAAATTAAATTCTATTAATAAATCTTCTAGAAAGATCTCTAAATTTAAGAAGAATATTTCTAGAATTAAAATTAAAGAATCTCTCTTTAAAAGAATAAAGAGAATTTCTATTCAAACTTTAATTAAAAATAAATTAAATAAAAAGTTAAAGAATTTAGATAAAATATCTGTAGATCTAAAAAGAATCTTATTAAATAATATATTTAAAATTTTATAAAAGACTTTATTAGATAGATTATTTAAAGTTTTAAAGTAGACTAGTTAGTTAAAGAGTAATAATTTTAAATTAATTAATTATATTATATAAAGTAAATTAAGTTATAGACTCTATATTATTAATTTAATAATCTTTTAAAAGTATAATTTTAAAGATATATACTTTAAAAATATAAGTGAAAATCTATATAATTTTATTATTAAAATATAGAGAGAAGACTAATATAATTTAAAAAAATTAAGCTAAATAAAAAAATCTTAAAAATTAATTTTTAGATAATTAAAATATATTATAATTTAAAAATTACTTATTTACATATTCTTTTAAAGATCTAAAGTAGAAGCTTTTATTTATATACTATAATAATTTACTTACTAGATATTTTAACTAAAATTAAATAGAAAATTTATTAAAAAGAAAATTTTATTAAATAAATTTTTATAATAATATTACTAAATATATTACTAATTACTCTATTTATTAAAGAATAAAATCTTTTAAATATAAATTATATAGATAATTTAAATCCCTATCTATTTTATTATAATTCTAGAGTAAATTATTTATAGACTTTATTATTAAATTTTTTCTAATCCTTAGTTAAAGATTATCTATTTAATAGTATCTTTATTATTATTAATTACTTTATAAAGTACTTTTTATTCTTTTCTATATTAATCTAAATAAATACTACTAAGCTAGCTAAGTTATTTTATAATAAAATAGAATTTTAATATAGAGTCTCTAATAAAATTATATTAAATAGAGAAAGCCTCTTTATAAGTAACTTAAAATTAAAATTATATTATTATAATTATATTAAATTATAGCTTTCTACCACATTTCATCTATAAATTAATAATTAAATTTTAGAATATTATTTTTGATACTTTACTAATAAAAAGTAAACTAATTAATATAAAAAAATAGAAAGAGAAAAGGTAGAGTTTAAAGATAAAGATATTATATAAAAATTCTATTAAAAAAATAGGAATTCTTTAATTTATAATATATAAAATATTAAAAAATTTACTATAATATTAAAAGACCTTATATTATAATCAATGAAAATTCTAATAAGAAGGAAAATCTAATTTTATTATTTTTAAATTATAATATATTTTAATTAGTTAAAGATAAATTTTCTAACCTTTTTTATTTAGTTTAAGCTTCTTAAATCTTATATTAAAATATTCTATCTATATATAAATAATAAGATTATATATATATATTTTTACATATATCTTTAAAGTATATATCTTTAAAATTATATACTTATAAAATTATTAAATTTACTAGTAGTATGGAGCCCTTAACTTAGTTTATTTTAAATAATAGAGTTAATTTATTTAAAATTATTAATAAAAATAAAAATATATTCTATATTCTATATCTCTCTATTTAAACTAATAAAGAATAATAAAGATGACTAAGATAAACCAGATAATAAGAAATATAAAGTTAAAGAAATATTAAATTAATAATTAATAAAGGAAAAGATTTACTATTTTATAAAATAGAAAGAATACTTATATAAGAAAAATTTATAGAAATTTATATAGAATTTAAATTATTCTAAAAAGATTTAGATATTTTAAATAGAAATTAATTAAAAAAGAAAGAAGAATTAAAATTAAAAGATAAAAAGACTAGCTAATTATTATTAATTAATAATTTAAAAAATTAATTATTTTCTACTTCTAACTTCTTTTATTTTTACTTCTCTTCCTCTAATCTCTTTAACTTCTTAATTTCTTTATATTATAAGCAATAAAATTATTAGTATATTTTTAAAGTAATTATTTTTACTTTAATAATTATTTTATTTTTACTAAGATAAGCTTAAGATCTTACTCTATTTTATTTTTATTATTTTAAATTTACTACTAAGACTAAATTAAATACTTCTATAATCTTATTTAGAGGCTTTACTTTAATATATTTTAAATTTTCTAACTAAATATATTTACTATATTAAGTAGAATTTTCTAATTTAATATATAAATAACCTAACTTCTTATATTAAGTATAAGGAATGGCTATAATAAAACTTTTATTATAAATATATTAATAGGGTAAATTCTTATAAATAAAAAATTTAAAAGCTATAATAATTAGTATATTGTCATGGCTAGCTAGTAGTATATAAAATGAGATTCAGGCAGACCAGACATGGAGTCTGGTCAAAGTAGCCTTTTTAGCTTAATGGGGAGTATGGTGCCTGAATATATATACTTATAAGTTTAACCAGACTCCATAAATTACACAGGTTCGAATCCAGCTGGAGTCAATTAAGGGGGTAGTTAATTAATAATGAAAAAGCTACTGGGAGTAGTAGTGACTGACACCTTGAACCCAGGGTGGGTAAATAACTGGGGGTGAACTTGCGCTACTGGAAGACAACCTGTAGGAGTGGCTCACAGGCCCTGTAGGGCTTGTCCCTGTGGGGCTTGGGGGTGTACATCTTAATTACTACTAGCATGCTAGGGCCGAGCCGGCTTGGGGTCAAGCCTTCTTTTGAGAAAGGAGAGAATTGTTATGGCTAGCTAGTAGTATATAAGATGAGATTTGGGCAGACTAGACATGGAGTCTAGTCAAAGTAGCCTTTTTAGCTCAATGGGGAGTATGGCGCCCGAATACATGCTCTTACATATATACCTATCAGAATAAGAAAAAAAGATAATTTTCTTTTAAGATCTACTAGAGATACTGCACTACTTATCTTCTTTAAAATAAAGAATATAAAAAAGAGGGATTATTAGAAGATTAAGTATTAATAATTAATAAATTAATAATCTATAATTAATATTATTATAAAATATAAGATAACTATATTCTATCTAATTATAGTAATATAAGTAAATTAATATAATATTAAAAGATCTTATTATAGTAAAGCTATTAGAATACTATAATAATTATAATAGAATAATAAGTAAAAAGAGTAGATTAATATAAAAGATATAATTCTACTATATATATAAATATTATTATTACTATATTATAGTTTAGTTTGCTATATTAAATCTTTAGTAATAAAGATAGTCTATCTTTTAGTTTTATAAATCTATTTATATATCTCTATTACCTTCTACTTCAGTCAGTAAAATATCTTAAGATCTAGGTAACCTCTTAGACTCTAAAAAGAATTAGTAGATCTTATCTGACATTAGTCTATTTAAAATAATTTCATTATTCTAACTTATACTAGTACCATCCTTATTATAGATTTATATTTAATTTCTTACTTAATTAATAGGCCATCTATCTAATAATTAGATATCTTTAATAGTTTTAATTCTTTATTTTAGCTATTCAAGGAATTAAGATACGTTTAAAAATATTTTTAATTTAGTTTAAGATAATATATAAATTAATTATAAAAGTTTATTACTCTCTTTTTAAATTTCATCAAATATCTAGCTTCTTTAAAGTAAGAATACTTTATATTTAATTTAATTTATAAAGAAGATAATTATTATTATAGTATATAATAAATTTAATAGGGATATTCCCAAATAGTAAACTAAATATTAAGCTATTTTTAACTTCTTTCCTTTCTTTAAAAATCTATATATATATCATCTAGCATCCTTACTAATTACTATAGTAAAAATATAAATATTATTCTAGTATTTTTTAATAAATTTTTGATTAATTATATTGACTTTCATACTAATCTATATCTATATATATTTTAAAACACTTTTCTAATAACTAGATAAGCTAGAATGATAGAGGCTTTTACTCTAACTTATTATAATGACTTAATTCTTGAAGAAGCTTTTCTAGGCTATTATTTTTAAAGTTTAAATAAATAAAAAGTAGTTGAAGAGAAAGGAAATCTTTTACTTTCTAAATAAATAGTATTTAAATTTTTAATTCTTTTAAATATAATTTTTAAATAAATATTCTTTTACAATATTTTTATATAAAGTAGTATTTATTCTTGTAGATATAATAAGTTATTAAATATTTATTCTTTTTAATAGAGTAATAATATATTTCTAATAAGAGCTTTATTATTTCTTATTATTAATTTTTTCTTTTTATTTTAAATATCTTACAACTTACTAAATTTATTTATAATTATACTTAAATTCTATTATTTAAATTTTATCTACTAAAGTTTTATTTAAATATTTACTAGACTTTTATCTATAAATTAAAATTTATATTATTTAAAGAGAGGTTTTAGCTATATATTAGAAGACTAAGTACTGATAACTAGTAAATTATATAATCTGCTACTAGTACTATTATAAGATATAAGATAATTATATTCCACCTAATTATAGTAATATAAGTGTATTAATATAATGCTAAGATATCTTATTATAATAAAAGTATTAGAATACTATAATAAATATAATAAAGTAACAAGCAAATATAGCATATTAATATAATTAATATAATTAAATTATATATATAAATACTATTATTATCATACCTTAATTTAATTTACTATATTAAATCTTTAGTAATGAAGATAGTCTATTTTTTAATTTATAAATTAATTTATACATCTCTATCTATTCTTCTACTCTAAGTTAGTAGAATACCTTAAGATCTAGATAATTTTTTAGATTCTAAGAAGGATTAGCAGGCCTTATCTAATAATTTAATATCTTTATAATTTAAGTAAAAGAAGTAATCTCTAATTATAATAACTTTAGTAATTAATACTATATTTAATAGTATTAAGACTCCTTATAAAGAGCTTGACAAGCTTTAAGCTAATCTTATAATTCTTATAATTTAAATAGAAGCTTTTTAAATATTTAAGAAAATTAAGATAAATAAAATTAAAATATTTAAAGGTAAGTAATCTACTTTAAAAAGATATTTAATCTCTATAGATATATATATATAGATTAATAATTTTAAGAATGCTAATATCTATAATAAGATTATATTTATAGAAATCTACCTTACTAGAGTAGCTTTTAATTAATTTAAACTTTTTATAAGAGAATATTAACATATTCCCTATCATTAGTAATAAGTTATAATAAGAAATATATTTATTAATTATAAGAAACTTAAGAAATAAATTAATACTATATTTAAAATTTTTAATATTAAATAAATTATTAAATAATAGATCTATACTCTATATTAAGAAAAAATATTAATTAAAGAACTTACTATAAAGTTTTATTAACTTACTTTAAATCTTATATAGGATGATACTACTCTCTAAGTAAGATTTTATTAATATTTATAAAATAATATTAAGAATAGATTAGTATATTAAGAAACTATCTCTTAAATATTAGATAAATTTATTAATTAAATATTAAAGATTAAGAACTAACTACTTAATTAGTATTATTAAAATAGGTGGAAGAATAAGGAAACTTAGAAATAAATTAATAAAAAAAATAAAGATAGAGATATTAAGATGCAATTAAATATTATTTTTAAAAAAGATGAGTAACTATAATAGTAGAAAAAGAAGTTTAATAGAAAATACTTTAATTATAGAAAGATTAGATATATTAAGAAGAACTATTAAGAAAAGTTTAAAAATAATAAATTAATTATTTAGTATTTAATAATTACTACTGCTTTTATAATTATATATATTAATAAAGAACTATAATAATAACTTTATAAAAGAATTTAATAAATTTAAAGTAAGAGAAGTAAGATATAAGATTAATTAGTAAAAAAAAAAGAATTTAAAGAAAATAGTCTATAATTAATATTAAAATAATAATAAAAAGAATTCTATAAATATATTAGAAGTATTAAAAATTCCTTGAGATTAAAGATTTTAAAAATGATAAAGTAATTAAAGAAATCTTAAGAGAAGAAATAATTTAAAAGAAAAATTATCTATAAGATAATCTTAATATAATTAAAAAGATTATTTTAATAATAATAATAAATATTCTCTACTAGTTAAAGAATTCCTGCAGCTAGTATTCTAGAATGATAATAAAATAATAATAAATTAAATAGAACTAGATTAAGAATAGATAAAAATCCTATAAAGTAAATAGAAAGTATATATATAAGACTATAGAAGAAGAAAAAAAATATTTTAAAAAGATAAATTTTATATCTATATACTAGTAAAGATAGTATATTAGAAAAAATCTTATTAAATTTAATAAAAATATATTAATAAATATTAGTATTATAGAAAATAGATATTTTATAAATATATATTCTATAAATATATATTCTATAAATAAATTAATATATAATTTATTAAAGAATATAAATAAATTTTAAATTTAAAAGGAACTTAATTCTATAATAAGACTATAGATTATATATTAAATTATATATATAAATATTATTTATAATTAAATTAATATTAATATTGTAAAATATATTAAATATATTATTATAATAAGAAATGTGCTAAACGCCTTGATAAAATGAATTATAATTATTAATTTAAGATATTAAAAGTCTTAAGAAAACCCAAATTTAAGTATTCTAAGAAAATTAAAAATTATAAGAAATTATACATCTTTATTATATATAAATTAAAATGAAGAACTATAAGGTAATAGACTATATTATATATAATAGAAAAAGATAAATAATTATTAATAACTAAGATAAATACTTTACAGTATAATAAAGATACTATAATAGATATTATAATTATATATAATTAGTAGTAACTAGTAATTATTAATTATTAATTATATTTATAAAAATTAATAAATATTCTATATAAATTATAATTAACTTAGGAGTATTAGAGAACTTTATTAGTTAAGAATTTATAAATAGATATAAAATATTAATATAATTAAAAAAATCTGATAGAGAAATCTAGAGAATTAATAGAAAAATCTTATATAAAAAATCCTATATTAAAATAAAATTAATTATCTTAATAATTAAAAAATATTAATATTTACTTATCTTTAAGATTACCCCTATTAGAACTGAAATGTATAATAAAATCTTCAAAAATAAAATAATTATTTAGTAAGAATCTATAATTAATTAGATAAAAAAAAATTAGTTTTAAAAAGTAATATATAGAAGTTAGAAAGAAAGTACTAGTTAAATTAGATATAAAATATATAGAAAAGGAATTAGGGAGGATTCTTATTAATAAAAAATTAATAATAATATTATCTTAAAAGAATAAGTAAATTAGAAAAAAGAGTATAATTATTATATATAAAATATAAATAAAATAGTTCTAAAAGTTATAGAATAAATTAAAAATTAAGGATAAATTTATTAAAAAATTTCTTACTATAAAATATATTATTAAGTTAAAGTCATCTATATTCTTAAGAAGTATATTTATATTAAAAAAGAATAAAAATGTAAAAAATTGTTATTAATTATTAATATCTAAATAATAATATTAAGAATAATGTCAATAAAACTCTATATATAGAATAAAAAAAAATTTATTATAAAAAGTAAAGATCCTAACTAAATTTAATATACTATAGAATTATTTTAATCTAAATATATAATTAAATTTAAGAATTCTTAAAAATAATAAGATATATTTAAAAATATTTATTTAAAAATATATAAAAAATATTAGACCTTTAATTAAATTATTTAAAAGATAATAAATTATTTAAAGATAATAAAGTATTTAAAGATAATAAATTATTTATATAGATAAATAAGCAGTAGAATATATTTAAAATAATAAAAAGAATTATTATTAAAATATTAATATTTAAATTATATAAATTAAAATAATAGAATATTATAAAAACTAATACTTTAGAGAGAGTAATTAAATTAGTATTAAAGTAGAAAAATAATAATAAGAAATTATAATTTATTTTATTCTACTCTTAATAATTAATTTAAGTTAAAAGAAATTATAGCTAACTTAAGCTAAAAGAAATTATAATATTTATAATTAAGAAATACTTACTATAATTAAAGAATTTAAGTATTAGAAATACTATCTATAAGATATATTAAAGGAGATAATTATTTAAATTAATTATAAGAATCTAATCTACTTCATCAGTACTAAGAAGTTAAAGAATAATAAGTATAATAAATATAGAAATTATCTAAGTTTAAATTTAGAATTAAATATATAAAAGAAAAAAAAATATTACTATAGATATATTAAATTAAAGACTAGATTATATAATAAATATTAAGAATTTAGAAATTAATATTTTATAATAAGATTAGAATAGACTAAGATTTAATTAGAATATATAATTAATAATAATTATTATTATAAAGGATGAAGAGTTACTTAAGAAAATTAAATAATTATAATTAAAGAATAAATAAATCTTAGATATTCTATAATATAAATATATAAAAGAAGTAAAATAAAATATAGTATTTAATAAAATAATTAAAGAAGTAATTAAATAATATTATAACCTATTCAGTAAAGGATATTTAAAGATTAATAAAATTATTAAAAAAATCTAGAGAGCTTACTTCCTTCTAAGAATATATTAAAGAGTTTTTAAATATTTAAAGAATATAAAGAATATAATAGAAATAAATTAATAAATAAATATTATAAAGAATATTTTTATAAATAGAAGTATTAAGAGTAATTATTTTAAATTAAAATAAATTATTTATATTAAAGTTTTAGAAAACTATTATAAAAAGTAGTAAAGTTGAGTAAAGATTATTTATAGTCTATTATTAATAGATTAATAGATAAAATAAACAAATAATTTAGATAATTAAATAGTATTTATAGCACTATCTAGATTAAAATTAGAAGAATTGAATTAAACTATTATTGTTAATATAATTTATAATTAATAATATATAAAATATAATAATAAAGTAAGTAATATACTTTATAAATTTAAAATAATATTTAAGATTAGATTGAAAATATTATCATTTTAAAAAAGATTAGAAAAAGTATTATTATAAAGAGTTAATTTATTACTCTTATATTAAATAATATTAAAGAATATTAAATAAATAAAAGAGAAAATAAAATTTTACTATAATAAGAAGTATAAGGATATACCATATTTAAAAAAGAAAGAAAAGATTTATCTATTATATCTATTATAATAAATAATAGAATAAAGAACTTTAACATTTAAAGTAAGTAGTTAAGTAATAAATTTAATATTATAAAATATAGATTCTTTAAGATTAAAGAAAAATAAGATAATAATATTTACTTAAAGTTATTAATAAAAATAAAAATATATCTAATATTTTATAAATATCTTTCTATTAAAATTAATAAAGAATAAAGAGAATAACTAGAATAAAGTAGATAATAAAAAATATAAAGTTAAAGAAATATTAAATTAATAATTAATAAAAGGGCATATCTATTATCTTATAAAATAAAAAGAATATTTATATAAGGAAAATTTATAGAAATCTATATAGAATTTAAATTATTTTAAGAAGATTTAAATAATCTAAATAAAAGCTGATTAAGAAAAGAGAAAAAATTAAAATTAAAAGATAAAAAAGCCAGCTAACTATAATTAATTAATAATTTAAAAAGATAATTATTTTTTACTTTTAACTTTCTTTATTTTTATTCTTCTTTCTTCAGCCTCTTTAACTTCTTAATTTCTTTTATATTATAAGTAATAAAGTTACCAGTGTATTTTTAAAGTAATTATTTTTATTTTTATAATTATTTTATTTTTATTTTAAAACAAGTTTAAGATCCTATTCTATTTTATCTTTATTATTTTAAATTTATTATTAAGCCTGAACTAAATATTTCTATATAATTTTATTAGAAAGCTTTATCTTAATATATTTTATATTTTCTAATTAAATATACTTACTATAATAAGTAGAATCTTCTAATTTAATATATAAATAATCTAATTTTTTATATTAATTATAAGAAATGGCTCTAGTAAAATCTTTATTATAGATATATTAATAGAGTAAATTCTTATTAATAGAAGATTTAAAGGCTATATATAATAATTAATATATATCTATAAAATAATAATAAAAGATAATTATCTCTTTAAATTTACTAAGGATATTGCACTATTTATCTTTTTTAAAGATAAAGAATGTAAAAGAGGGGGAATAAGAAGATTAAGTATTAATAATTAATAAATTATATAATTTATAACTAATATTATTATAAGATATAGAATAACTATATTCCACCTAACTATAGTAATATAAATGTATTAATATAATACTAAGATATCTTATTATAGTAGAATTATTAGAATGCTATAATAGATATAATGAAATAATAAGTAGAAAGAATAAATTATTATAAAAGATATAATTCTACTATATATATAAGTATTATTATTATTATATCTTAATTTAGCTTACCATATTAAATCTTTAGTAATAAAGATAGCCTATTTTTTAGTTATAAATCAGATTTATTTATCTCTATCTATTCTTTCTACTCTAAGTTAATAAAATACCTTAGATCTAGGCAACCTCTTAGACCCTAAGAAGGATTAGCAGGCCTTATCTAATACTTTCTTTATTAATTAACCTCAGTTAATATTATAATTTATATTATTTCTTATTATATTAGAATTTACTTCTATATCTGTTCTTTATTACTGTATAATTATTTATTAATTATTTTTTATAGCTATATTATCAATAGTGCTTTCTAATAATACTATTATTATTAATAATTAAAGAATTATTTTAAAATATAGCTTTAAAGTAAATATATATTAGAATACTAGGTAATATCTATAATCTTTTTAAAATTATTAATTAAATGGAGAAATTCTAGAGTTAGAATAAAATTAATGATTTAATTAAGATATAATAATTTATACTACTATAGCTGAATTAATATCAATTTTTTATAGTATTTGATTAAGTAAATTAGACTTATATAAAGATATTTTATATAAATAATTACAATAAGTATTATATTATAAGGGATATAATTATATGTTTTATTAAAGAGGAAATTATTTTATATTTAATATATTTTATAATTACTAATAAATTTAAAATATATTATATTAAGAAGCTACTTTATCTTCTAAAGGATTTAAAATATCTTCTTTAGGCTTTTGATAAATAATAATTCTATAATATTCTTAACAAGGCTGTCATTACAGTATATAATAAAATAAAGATTAATAAATTATAGTTTTCTTTATTTTTAGATAAGTAATAATATTCTAATTATTTTACAATGTTTTTACTATTATATTTATCTTCTTTTTATTATTTATTTTTCTTTTTCTTACTCTTTATTTTTTAAAACTATATTTATTATAAATTCTTTAATAATTTATCAATTATATTCTACTAGCTATTCTATCTATTTAACTAGATAGTAGAAATTATCTTAAAAGATTATTAATTTAATTTCCTTAACTTTCTATTTATTTTTATTAACTAGTTTAAATATTAATAGCTTATCTACTAGCTTGCTCTTCTAAAAATTTAATAATAAACTATAAAAGATATTATAAATATAATTATATAATCTAAATTAATATATTTAAGATTTAATAACATTTAATATTTATAATAAACTAATAAATTTTAGAGCTAGTTTTAATAATATTAACTTTAATTCTAAATTTTTTATAAATAGAGTTACTAGATCCCCTTATTATAGTATTTTTAAATATATTTTCTCTTATAATAATTTATTTATTTTATTTATTACTAGTATTCTTTTAAATTTATTTATTAAATATTACTTAATTTCTTTGTTCTTATCTATATAACTGGGATCTCTCACTAAATAATATTAATTTTAATACATAGATAAAAGTCTAGTAAGTATCTAAATAAGATTTTAATAGAGAAAGTTTGAATTATAGAATTTTAAATATTGTTATAAATAAATTTAATAATTTAAAGTATGTTTAGCTAGTTAGTTTGCTCTTTATTAATAAAATATTAAAGATAATATTCTAGAATTTAATTTATTCTTTTTATTTAACTATTTATGTAAAAGCATAAGCTATTAGCAGCTGGCTAGCTGGTTGAAGATGGTAGTATATAAGGTGTGCTCTGGGTGACCTTCTGTCCATAGAAGATTATTATGGTCTTTTTAGCCTAGTGGTAGTCATGGAACCAGAGCACATGATTTATTATAATTAATTTATAGGTAAAATAGTAGAAAACTATAATTTAATATAATTATAATAATATAATTTTAATTAAAACTTATAAAGAGGCTTCTTCTATTCAATATAATTTTTTTTAAGGATTTTATATAAGAATCTATTTTATAACATAATAGCTTAGCTAGCTTAGTAATATTTATTTAAAATTAATATTAGAAAGAATAAGAAGTATTTTATAAAGTAATTAATAATAATAAGAATACTATTAAACTAAGACTGCTTTTTATAGAATTAGAAGACATTTAATAATAAAATTTATAGATAATTTACTTTAAAATTATAATAAAATAAATAGAGATTTAATTTATCTATGTAATTTATATTTTAAAGATTTTATTCTTTAATAAATAAAGTAATTAGTAATATATTTAGTAATATTATTATAAAGATTCATTTAATAAATTTTTCTTTTTAATAAATTCTCTATTTTATTTTAATTAAAATATTTAGTAATTATAATATATAAATAGAAATTTTTACTTTAAACTTTTAGAAGAGAGTATAAATAACTAATTTTTAAATTATAATATATTTTAATTATCTAGAGATTACTTTTTTAAGACTTTTTTATTTAGTTTAAATTTTTTTAAATTTTATATTAGAATCTTCTATCTATATATAAATAATAAGATTATATAGATCTTTACTTTTATTTTTTTATATATATTTTTTTAAAATTATATCTTTATAATATTATTAAATTAATATATTGTATGGGGTCTTTAATCTAATTTATTTTAAATAGTATAATTAATTACTTATAAGTATATTCTTTAAATTTTATTATATTTTTTTATACACTATTATTTAAATAATTATTTAAAAATTTCTTTTATTAAATATTATATCTTCCTCTTTAAGTAGTTTATATAATGATACTATAAATAGAGTAAATATAAATATATATTATTAATAGTATATAGCTAGCCCTAAAAATTATTATATCTTATAGATATTTCTAAATTATAGTTAGTTATATATTATATTTATAATAGATTTATATATTTAGCTACAGGCTATAAATAGATAGTTATCAACTATTCTTTATTAAGTATGGTATATATACTAAGCTCTGTAACCATATATTTAATTCTATAAAGATTAATTAAATCTTTTCTTCTTTAATAATATACATATCTATAAAATTCTAATTTATTTATTTTAAATACATACTTAGAGTCTTTTATATATAATTTTTTATATAATAGAACTCTTAATATTTATCTAATATATTTCTAATATTTCTCTAGAGTAATTAAAAATATAAATATATTAAGATAGATTAAATAGAATTATATAAGAAAAGGTAATAATATTTAATCTATAAATAATTAGAAGATTATAAGGATATTATAGAGATTAAATAATATTTTTAAATATTTAAACTTATTGAATATTATATTAAAGACTATTCTTTTTATTAAAAGTATATTTATTTAGACCCGCTAGTATTTTAATAATAAATTAATTTTAATAGATACTTTATCTTATCTATAAGATTAATTAAATCTTATATTTATAATAATAAGGATTTATTTTTAACTATTATTTTATTTAGAGTATAGTAGTCTATATATATTTATTACTTATTTTTTAATCTTTATATAACTATTACTAGAAATCCCTATATACTTGAGAATAATTAAATAATTTTCTTTTTAAATAACTTCTTTAGTTAAATATATATAATTTATCTATCTTCTTCTTTAAAGAGAATAAAATATCCTACTAATTAAAAATATCTTCTATATATTAATTATATAAATCATATTTCTCTTTAGAAGTAATATTAAAGATAGTTCTGTATAAAATATATTCAGAAATTTATCTAGAAGAATTTATATCTTTTTATTTATTATTAATTTTTCTTTCTAATAAATTTTCTATTTCATTCTAATTAAAATATATAATAAGTAGATTATTATAATATATAGATAGAAGCTTCTACTTTAAATCTTTTAAGAAAGTAATTTTATATAAAATATTTTATTATTAATAATTTAGGGCTCCTCTACTAATCTATTTATAATTTATTAAATAATAAATTAATAGGTTTTCTAAATTAAATAAAATCTTTATTTTAGAGGAGGTGCTATAGCTATACTAGCCTTGCTTTTATTATACTGATCTTACTTCTATTATATTAGTTAGACTACAGCTACACCCTTTTATATATATTTACTCATTATTTGAGCCCCAGGCCTTAAAAAATATTGTTAAGAAGGTTATATAACCTATAACCAGGTGCCTTATATGTGACCTCACTTATAATAGATACTATTGATTCTAACTATTAATTCTAACTATTGATTCTAATTATTAATATTAATTCTATTATCAATTCTAGCTACTAATTCTAACTGTTAAGTCTAGCTATTAATTCTAACTATTAATTCTAATTATCAATTCTATCTATTGATTCTAACTATTGATTCTAACTGTTAGTTCTAATTATTAATTCTAATTATTAATTTTAACTGTTGATTCTAACTGTTAATTCTAATTATTGATTCTAATTATTAATTCTAACTATTGATTCTAATTATTAATTCTAACTGTTGATTCTAGCTATTATTATATTTATTATTACTAGAGTATTAACTCTAATTATTAATTTAGGTCTACCCAATATACTGGGTTATCTATATAGTAATAACTTTATCTTTATATTATTAAATATCCCTATAAAAAGATAATCTTCCTTAGAAAAATAATGTAGTAGGAGTAAGACTAATATAACTATAATATCTTTCTATTTTTAACTCTTCTTTATAGTAAGTTAATTGATCTTCTAGAATATAAAAATATCTTTTAATATAATTTTTAAAAGAAAATATCTTAATTTAACTAATAATAAAGACTTTTTATAGAATGATTATTAATACCTTTATATTAAATAATTCTCTTTATTTTTTAATTTCTTCATTTCCTTCTTTTATTTATAGTTTCTTTTTATAAGCTACTTCATCTATATTTAAAATAGATATTATTATTTCAATACTATTTTAATTATTTAATTATTCTCTTTTTCAAAATTAAAGAGGCCTTAAGAAGTAATAAAATAATTAAATTATTAAAATAATTATTATAAATATTCTCTTTTAAATTAAAATTTACAACCATATTTCCTTATTTATATTAAGTAAATATTTAAATTATTTTATTAAACTTCTTTAATTAATACTTTTTCTTTATTTATATTTTTTAAAGATGTTTAAATACTTTAATTATAAATATATAAATAATAATTTTCTCTAAAATAATAAACTATATTTAAATAGTAATATATACTAGATAGATAGTATATATTTATATATCTATATTATTTTATTTATAGACTTTATATTTAATTTATCTCTTTTTCTTAATTAGAGTATTTTAAAAGTTTTCTCTAATTTAGTCTTTAAATTCTTCTAAAATAAATTTTTATCTCTAACTTTTTTTATATAAACTTTATTTACTTTCTACTATTTATATATACTCCTCTTAATCTTCTTTTTTACTATAATTATTTAATTAAGCTTTATATGATTATTTTCTATAAAAGTATATTTATATTTAAAGTAATAATCTAGATACTTTATTTACTTTTAAATAGTATTTTTCTTAAATTTATTATAATAGAGTAGGTATAATAGCTTATAACTTAATAAAGTCTAATAAAAGTAGTAATTATTCTAAGTTATTCTTCCTAATTATATATATTTATATAATATATATATCTCTTATAAAGTGATATATAATAAGATAGTAGAATAGCTAAGTAATAAAATATTAAGCTATAAGAACTATTATAATCCCCCCAATTTAAATAAAAGCTTGATGTTAATTAATATTAAGCTTGTAAAGATAATAAGAAAATAGAAAAGAAATAATACATATTTTTTAGATTAAAATAAATTTTTCTTATATATTTTTATTAACTAATATTTCTTAAATTCCTAATTTTTATATTTCTTAATAAGTTCTTTTATATCCTATAAATCTTTAATATTATACTATTAATTATATTTATCTTTATATTCTTTCTACTTAATTAAATATTTTATATTTCTCCTTTTAGAGTCTTTATTTAAAAGCTTTTTAATTTTATAACTATCTAAATCTTCTATATTATCCTCTTTTAAAATTAGATTAAATTTAACTTACTTCCTATTAAAAGGATTATTAATAGGATCTAGGCTTAATATTAAATATATAAGATAATATTATATATCTTCTATTTTATAGAAAAGTTTAATTTATAGATTAAAGAATTTATTCTCTTAAGTATTTTAAATAGTCCTATAAATTAATTATTTTTTTTCTTAAATATAATAGAGATTTTATAACTATTATATAGGTATAGTATAACTTTATCTCTTACTATAAATTATATTAACTTATATATCTAGTTGTAATAATATTTTATTATTATTTATATTAATTTTAATACTTTATTTACTTTAATCTTAGATATAAATAACTATACTATATTTATATTTTATAATCTAATTCTAGTATTAATTTAAATTTACATCTATATATAATCTTATATAGAGAGTATTTAGTAATTTATACTAATAATAGTATTTAGTAATTTATACTAATAATAGTATTTAGTATATTTTATAACTATAGTAAAATAAATAGTTATTTTTTAATTCTATTAAGTACTGCTATTACATATTAGAGAAATATTTTAATAATTTAATTAAAGTATTTTAATTATTTATCTACTTATATATATATAATATACTATTATATATCTTATTTTTACTTTTAATTTATAAAATATAGCTTTCTATAATTTAAATATAAATTTTATATCCCTATTTAATATTATAATTTATAGTAAGTCTTAATTAGCTTTAGCTAGACTAGTAAGTAAAGTATTTATTTAATTTAAAGTAGTCTATATTATATTTCTTATAATTATTTTTATTACTTTACTATATATATTAGTAATAGATATAATAATATTATATATTTTACTAATTTTATCTTTATTTAGTAAAAGAATTACTCTGAATAACAGACTAATAATAATATCTATTAATAATATATAAAAAATAATAGGTGGTATTAATATTAATTATAAGATTTTATAAGATTTATATTTAAAGATATATTTCCTCCTACATTTTATATAATATTAAATATAAAATTTAATATTTTTTCTTATCTTTAGAAAGATTATATTATTTAGATTTTTTATAATTCTTTTTAATTTCTAGATGGCCTTATTCATTATATATAAGTTATAAAGTTTCTTTAATATAAGTTAATAATAAATAGAGTATTTAATCTATTATTATTAATATATCTACTAGCCTATTAAAACTAATTAAAAATATAATATTATCTTTATTAATTCTATATAATAGTTTAATAGGGTATAAACTATATTTATTCTTTTATAATATTTTTCTTAATTAAAATTATCTTTTATCTTTACTATAATTATTAATGATTTTTTTCTTAAAATCCTAAAAAAGAATAATTATTAGAGTATTTTTTATATTTATTATAATATCTAAATATAGAGCCTCTAATAAATCTTCTAGTTTATTATTTATATAAAATAATAGTTGAGATAAAATATTAAGGATAATATTTAGCTTTTCTAACTTATATAAGATTATAATTTTAGATTACTAAATATATATTAAGACTCTTATTAAATATAAATTAAGTTTATTTATTACAGTTATTTATAATATTATTTATTTTATAATTTATACTAAATTTATATAGTCTATAAATATAATAACTCTCTTTTAATTTAACTCTATTATATAATAGATTTTTTAAAAGAATGAAATTAAATAATATAATAGATAAGAAAAGAGAGATATTTAAAATATATAATCTTATTTTAAAAATTTAATTCTTAATAATAGATTTAACTTACTTTTTTATAATATTCTTATTAAATTTACTACCTATTATAATATTTTCTTTATAAATTAATATAAAGTATTCCTACTCTAAAGGCAGTAAGATATTTAATAGAATTAAAGAAAGAAGTAATAATATTTTATAGATTAATTTATTTATTATTTTAAATTAAATTAAAAATACTTTAAGAGTATCTAGACACTAATTTAAAATATAAGAAAATTTAATTATTAAAGAATTTTATAGAAGTATTTATTTTTTTTCTCTAAAAACAATGGTAATCTTTACCTTTATATTATTAATTATAAAGGTTTAAATAAAGTTATAATTAAGAATCATAATTTATTACTCCTTATTTTAGAAATTCTAAATAGAGTATTAAATCTATATACTTTATTAAATTTAATTTAATAAATGTATACTATTAGATCCATATTTATAAAGAAGATAGATAAAAAATAGTATTTTATATATAATATAATTATTATAAATATATACTTATATAAATCTTTTAGATTTATTAATATTTCTACTTTTTTTTTTTATAATTATATCTATATTGCCCTATATAATATACTAAATAATTTTTATTATTTACTTAAATAATATTTTAATATATTCTAATAATGAGTAAATCTATAAAAAATATATTAAGGCTATATTAAAATAATTTTAAAGAGTTCAGCTATATATCAAGCTTTTAAAATATAAATTTTATAAGAATCTAAAATAAATTAAAATAATAATAAATTAAAAGAAGCTATATACTATAATTTATAGATTTTTTTTAAATTTTTTAACTTCTACTGCTATTAATAATATTATTATTTATTTAAAAATTATATTGACTTTAACTAACCTATTAAAAGGTATAAAAAATAGAAGGAAATTAAGATTGGGTTATAACTTTTAAAGCTAAATAAAAGTAGAGAAGTTATTAAAGATAATAAGAAATATAAAATATATTAATTAAAAAATAAATTACTATTTAACTTAATCAATTAGCTAATATACAATTAGAATATAGATAAAATAGTTTAATATTTACTTAAATTAATTATAATTTAGCAAATCACCCCTATATATATATTAATTTAACAGTATATTACTTATAATTATTTTCTCCAAGATATATAATTTTAAAGTTATATTTTTTAATAACTTCTATTTATTAAATATAAGAAGCAGCTTTATTTGCTATATATAAAAGTTGTATTTAAAAATACTCAGAATAACTATAAAGAAGCATAAGTACATACCCTATAATAAGAGTAGAGAAAATAGAGATTCAATTTATCTATATAATTAATTTTTCCAATATTTTATTCTTTTATAAATAGAGTAATTAGTAATATATCTAATCAAATTTTCTTTTTAATAAATCTTTTATTTAATTTCAGCTAAAATATTCAGTAAATAAATTATTATAATATATAAAAAGAGATTTCTATTTTAAATTGTTAAAAAGAGAATATAAATTAGTAATTTTTAAATTATGAAGTATTTTAATCATCTAGTGGTTAATTCTTTAAGATTCTTTTATTAAATTTAATTAATTGAATATTATATTAAAATCTTCTATTTATATATAAATAATAAAATTATATAAATCTATATTTATATTTTAAAAGTATATATCTTTAAAATTATATCATAAAATTACTAAATTAATAGTATAGAATCCTCAGCCTCATTTACTTTAAATAATATAATTAATTAATTAGATTGACTAATAAATTTACTTTAAAACTTTAAATAATTTACTTGTTAAGTCTTCTTTAAAATTTAAATATATTATTTAGTAAGATTTTTTTAGATTTTAGATATTCTATCTAGATTCTTTAACTTTTTATTTAATTTACTTTCGCCTAAAGCTTAAATAGAGATTAATTTATTAAATTTCTATTAAATAATATAATTAAATATTATTAGAAAAAGATGCTAATATATTAATTAATTATTAAATTAAGATTATTTTATAAAGATTTAGAGATTATTATAATTAAAACTTTAATAGTATATTATACTTCATTAAAGTATTGTTATTAGTATTTAAAGAAGTAAATAATAATAAATAACTTAACTTTTTTATATATTATTTAATTAATCTTTACTCTAGAGAACTTTTTTAATTAGAAGATAATAAGATAGTATTTTTTTTAGAAATTTAATTATTAATATTCTAGTTATTATATAATTAAATATATTAATTTCTAATTAAATTAAAAAGGACTAGAGTTAAAGTAGCATAAAAAATTTTTTTAAAGGATTAAGTAGTATATAAAATACTTTGATTTCTTTTTCTTTTATAATTATAAATTCTAGCTTTCTTTTATTTATTATATATTTTTATAAGCTTGCTGAAGATAATATAATTTTAAATAATTAATAATAAAATAATAGTAGAAGTTATAAAATATAAAAATATCTATAAATTATAATATATCTAGCTTTTTCTAAATTATAATCATCTTAATCTATTATAGATCTATAGTAATTCTCTTAGAAATGATAATATATTTAAAAAATTCTACTTTATTATTATAAAATTTATATTTTAAAGGCTCAATATATAGCTTAACTCTTTAGAGATTTTAATATAGTTTTTATAGATTTTTTTATTATTGAAGTAGGCTAAGATATTATCTAAATAAATAATATAAAAATTATCTAGTATATTATATAGAGTAGTATAAATATAATTTTAGAAGATAGTAGAAGTATAAATTAGTTTAAAAAATATAATTATATATTTAAAGTACCATTATCTTTTTTTTAATTCTATTAGATATCTTACTTCTTTCAGAGTTTGAATGCTTTATACTTAATTTATAAAGAAGATATTATAATAGGTAGTAAATTTAGTAGAGATATTATTAAATAAGAAATTAAATATTATATTATTTTTAACTTTCTCTTCTTCTTTAAAAATCTATACTAGCATCTTTACTATAGTAAACAATATAAATCTTATCTTAATATTTATTTATAAATTTTATATAAATAAGGCTTTAAAGAAGACTTTTTAAATTATTATTAATTTCCTTATAAAATTAGACAGATTTAAAGATCTTATATTATAATTAATAATAGAATTCAATGTCCTATTACAATTTTGATTAATTATAATATAAGATCTTTTAATATCATAATAAATTCCCTATTAATTAATTAAGATAAGTAGAATATTCTATATAGTAAAACTCTATCTAGAATTTCTAAAATAAATAATAATAGATAGTAATTTTTAATTATAGTTTTATTTAAGGGTCTATAATTAATTAATATAAAGATAAAAAGTATTATATTTTTTTTTCAAGATAAAGAGTATAGATACTTCTATAGGACTTTAATAATTAAAATTTTTTATATTTAAAATTAGCATCTAAATATTTCTAAAGTTTAATTTAGTTTAAAATAATAAATAAATTAATATTTAAAATATTAAATTTTATCAAATATTTTATTTTCTCTAGAGCAGGGATGCTTTATACTTAATTTGTAAAGAAAATATTATAATAAAGAGTAAATTTAGTAAAGATATTATTAAATAATAAACAAGATATTAAAATATTTTTAACTTTCTCTTCTTTTTTATAGATCTATATCTTCTAATATCTTTACTATAATAGAAAATATTTTATTTTAATAATTCTTTATAGATTTTTAAATAGATAAATAAGACTTTAAAGAAGATTATTTTTATTATTTATTTTTTTATAAAATTAAATAGATTTAAAGATTTTTTAAAATTATAATTAATAATAGAATTAAGCTTCCTTTCTCATTAAGATTTTAATTAATTATAAGATTTAAGATCTTTTAATATTATAGTAAATCCCTTATAATTTAATTAAGGTAAATAATAGGATATCCTATAAGTTACTATAAATATAAATTTTTAATTTATTTACCATTTTTAAAATAGATATATATAGTTTAGCCTATTAAAAGTAATATTTATTTTATAGAATTTTAATTAATTATATCTACTTTAATACTAGTATCTAGATCTATATAAATTTTAATATATATATTTGATACTATTTTTATAATTAGATAAATTAAAATAATAAAAGTTTCTATTCTAGCTTATTATAGTTTATTAATTCTTTAGAGGGGATATTAATACAATTAGAATTAGAATTAAAATAATAAAATAATATATTTTAAGAGAGATAGGCCCTCTAAATATTAAAAAATATCTTTTATATAATAATTCTTTTATATATTATTTTAGATACAGTTCTTAAATAGAGGTTTATATAGAATATTATTATATAAAATAATTCTTATTCTTATAAATATTATTATATAAAATAATTCTTATTCTTATAAATATTATAAATCAAAGAATTCCTATTCTTTTTTTAAGATTTAAAAAAATACCTTTATTTATAAATTTTCAATTTCTTTTTTATTTCTTATTTTCCAGTACTTAATTTTTAATATCTTTTTTATATTAATATTAACAATATCTTTTATATTATTACTCATAAGATTTTTTCTTACTTTTTAAATAATTTAAATATATCTATAATAAAGAACTATAGATATATTTAAATTATTTTATATTATAGGATTCTATAGAAGAATTCTAGAGAAGCTAGTTATAGACTACTCTCAACTATCTATTTAAAAGAGTATTAAAGCTCACCTATATTTTTTAGATAGCTCATATTCTTATCCAACTATTTTATTAATTTTTAAGGGAGTTGATAGTTAAATATAGAAAATATAGAAAATATTATTTAATATAAATAAAAGTATTAAGGCTTTTTTATCTCTTTAATCTTTTTAATTCTTTAAAATTAATTTTATATTCTTATATTTCTTTACTCTTTATATATAGAAATATCTTAATGAGATAAAGATATATTTCTTAATTTAAAGTATTATAATATTATAAGAGAACTACATTTAAATCTTTATCTAAATAATAGATTATCTATCTATTAACTAGGATATTTTTAAGGTATCTAAGAAATTATAATATTAATTTAAAAAGAAAATTTAAGGGGGGATATCTTATATACTTCTTTTTATAAAATTCTTTCATACTAGATTTAAATAATATATTAAAGTACTTAAAAGAAGAAAAAAAGAGGCTCTAGGAGATTAAGATATTAAAAAATAAAATTATAGATTTTAAAAGAAGAATAAAAATTAATAAAGTAGAATTAACTTTAAAGTTTTAATATAATAAGTAACTTATATTTAATAATATAAAATATTCTAAAGCTAGTATTAATATTTAAAAGAAATATAATTAGTTTATAAATATAGAGCTTATCTTTTATAAATATAAGTAAATATCTATAATAATATAGATAAGATCCTTCTGATATTATTAATAATTAATAATAATTATTAAATAAGATAGGTCTATTATATAGAACAACTCTAAAAAAAAAAAAGAAGTAAAGAATTTCTAACTTCTTTTAATTAAATAGATTAAAAATCTTCTATAAAATAAAGCTATACTACTCCTGAATATAATTATATAATTAAAAAAATTTAATAATAAATAAATAAGAACTTTAATAACTTTAGAGAGGTACTATAGCTATACTAGTCTTACTTCTATTATACTAATTAGACTAATACCATATTATTTTTTTAGAAAAGATTATCTTTTTATAGGAATATCTAATAATTTAAAGATAAAGTTATTACTATATAGATAACCCAGTATATTAAATAATCTTAAATTAATGATTAGAGTTAATACTATAGCAATAATAAATATAATAATAGCTAGAATTAACAGCTAAAATTAATAGCTAAAATTAATAGTTAGAATTAATAGTTAGAATTAATAGTTAGAATCAATAGTTAGAATCAATAGTTAGAATTAATAGTTAGAATTAATAGTTAAAATCAACAGTTAGAATTGACAATTAGAATTAATAGTTAGAATTAATAGTTAGAATCAACAGCCAGAATTGACAGTTAGAATTAATAGTTAGAATTAATAGTTAGAATTAACAGTTAGAATTAATAATTAGAATTAATAGTTAGAATCAACAGTTAGAATTAATAGTATCTATTATAAGTGAGGTTACATATAAGGTACCTGGTTGTGGGTTATTTAACCTCCTTAGTGAGATGTTTAAAGGCCTGGGGCTTAGATAATAAGTAAATATATATAAAAGGGTGTGGCTGTAGCCTGACTAATATAATAGAAGTAAGATTAGTATAGTTATAGCACCTCCCTAACTTTAATATTTATTTAAACTTTCTAGAGTAATACTTACTCTATATTAATAAAAAATATAAGTATAGATCTATTTTTTAAAACTCTATTTATTACTAAATTAATATATTAAAGAATATATAGTTAATTTATTAAAAATATATAATAGAATAATTTCTCTAATATTTTATTATTATTCTTAAATATAAAGAGAAAATATAAAGACCTAGCTATATATAATATATTATTAAAATAATATTAGATATTTTATAATATAATACTTTAGTAGGGCCACAACTAAAATAAGGAATTTTAATAAAAGAATAATTAAATTAGAGAGATAATAAAATAAAGAAAAAAAATAAAAGATAGATTAAGAAATATAAAAAGAAGGAATTATCTAATAAAATATTATAAAATTTAACTAGAAGAGATAAAAAGATTCTAATTTATAATATTTATAAAAGTAAATATTATTTTATATTATTATATTTTAAAAAAGTAATTTTTGTAAAAAATATATATAGAGGGGGATTAATAATCTAAAAATTTTTTATTTAAAGATTAAATAATTTAAAATAGAAGTTATCTATATTAAACTTGAAGTATCTTATTAACTCTAGTTTATCTAATAAAGTAGTAAACTATAATAGACTGGAGTAATAAATCCTAATATTTTAATTTATTTTATTATAGATAAATATCTTTAGGGAGGTGCTACGGCCACACCGGCCTTGCTCCTACTATACTGATCTTACTTCTGCCACACCGGCCAGGCTAGTGCCACACCCTTTTGTACATGTTTGCTTGTTATTTACAGCCCCAGGCCTTCAAATATCTTGCTAAGTAGGTCATAAAACCCACAACCACTATTTAGAATTTTTATTATTAGGGAGCTAGATAGCCCCCATGATAATAATATTCAGGGTTAGGGAGAAATTCTCTAGGATAATCATTTAAGTGTCTTTTACATGTAGTTGAGAATTAGAAACTATTGATTCTAATTATTAATTCTAACTATTGATTCTAACTGTCGATTCTAACTGTCGATTCTAACTGTTGATTCTAACTGTCGATTCTGACAGTTATCATGTTTATTCTTACTATAATGTTGACTCTAACCATTAATTTAGGCCCACCCAACACACTGGGTTATCTAAAAGTGATAACTTTATCTTTAGATTATCAGATATCCCTGCAAAAAGATGATCTTCCCCAGAAAAAGGGTGTGGCATTAGCCTGGCCGGTGTGTCTGAAGCAAGGCTGGTGTGTCTGTAGCACCTCCCTATCTTTAAAGATATATAAAATTAGATAATAAAGTATAAATAAATATTATTAATTAAAAATAATTTATTTAAAAATATTAGAGAATATCTAGATCTCTAGTAAGAAAGACTTAAATAAATCTTAAAAATGTTTTAAAATATTTTAAATTATATATCTATTAAATATATATTTTATTAAGATATTATTTTAATTAAAAAGATCTAGATAATTTAATATTGAAGAATATAAGATATTCTATTAAATTAAAAGAAAATATAATAATTCTCTATAATTAATATATCTATTATTCTAAATTAAATTAAAGATACTCTATAAGTATCTTAATATTAATTTTAAATATAAAAAAATTTAATTATTTAAAAGTTCTATTAAGGCCCTTATTCTCTTTATATTTAAGAAAGATAGAGACTTATATCTCTATATTAATTATAGAGGGCTAAATAAAGTAATAATTAAAAATTAATATTTATTATCTAGTCTCCAAAATTCTAGACTAAATCTTTAGTATTAAATATTTTATAAAACTTAATTTAATTAATATTATTTAAAAAGATAAATAAAAGATAGTATTCTATATATTATATAGCTACTTTAAATATATAATTATATCTTATAGACTTATAAATATATCTATAATTTTTAAAATTATCTTTATACAGTCTTTTATAATATACTAAATAATTTCTATATTATATATTTAGATGACATTCTTATCTACTTAAATAATTTTAAATTATATATAAATTATATTAAAGCTGTATTAAAGTAGTTAAGAAAAGCTTAATTATATATAAAATTAGTTAAATATTAATTCTCTAAACTAGAAATTAGATTCTTATATTATATCATCTTTTTTTAGATATTACTATAAATTTAAAGAGATACTATAGATATACCAGCCAGATTAATACCACATCCTTTTATAGAGTGCTTAATTAGTAATCTATTTCTAATATTATAATTCCTAATATAGAGATCACATGCTACTATATAATTTTAATTTCTAGAAAGTAGGGTATGTTATATGCCCTAGTAGTCTAGTGGGATAGTATATAATTATAGTATAATTATTAAGAAAGACCCTTATCTCTTCTTCTGATCTAAATATACAGTTAGTAGAAGATAGTAGCATTAATGTATTACTTATATTAATTATATTAATTATGAGATTATGATTAGGTTAGTTGTTGTATGGGTTGCTTAGATTAATAAGATGAAATAATAATAACATTTTTATTATTACTAATATTAAGTACTTCCATGAGCTAAGTATTACTTGCTATTTTATAGGTAAATTAATAATAATATATGGCTGGTGATATTAATGTATTAGTATGGGTGGGAGATATAATATTATTATAGCCCTAGTTTGTGGCCTTAACCCTACTTGTAAGCCCTAGACACATGATATTATTATATGTATAGATATAGGGACTCTATAAAGGGTGTGATATTAGCCTAACTAGTATATTCAAAGTATGGCCAGTATATCTATAGCACCTCCCTAGATTTAAAGTAAATTAAAATAATTACTTTATAGAAGAAGCTAACTATATATTATATAAATCTTTCTAGAGTTCTATAACTTCTACTATTATTTTATTAAAGTATACTAAAAAATCACCCTATCTCTAATAAATATATTAAAAGAAATAAAAAATAGAAGAAAGATAGGGCTAATAATTTTAAATTTAAAAAAGAAGTTAATATTCTATAGATATTCTTATTAATTTTTTTATTTTTAAGGTAGTATTTTTTCTATAATATTTTAATTCTAATCTCTCTATTTATCTAGAGATTAATACCTCTAGCTTTTCATAATAAATAATAAATATTCTATTTTAATCTAATTTAAGAGGAGTATACCATCCAATTGAATTTTAATTAAAGAGATTTATAAAAGTTTCTAGAACTCTATTAAAATATATTAAATTAGAAGTTATTTATTATTATTTACTCCTTTAAATATTAGAGGTGCTATTTTAAAGATTTAAAATATATTATAGAAATATTCTCTAACTATTTAAATTTATTAAATTATAAATTCTTTATACTTATATAGCTAGTAAAAATTAAAATAAAGAAGAAAAATAAAAAGAATCTTATTTTTAATTTTTAATACTTTTTTTTAATTATTTATAGAATATATATTAATATATATAATATCCACTGATATAAAAGTAGCTATCAGCTTATTTAATACTTTATAAATAATATTATAATTTAAAAGTATTTATAGATTATTCTAATTTTAATTTACATTCTAAAATTAATAAATCTATCTAAAAATCTTAGAAAGGTTATAGATATCTTTAAGTATTCTAGAATATATTTAAAGGTAATATTATTATTAAGAAATTAAATATATTAAAATATCTATAATATTTATTATATTATATATTACTTTAACTGCACTACACCTCTTATATAAAATTAGTACTTTAATATCTTAAATATATTTAATAGAAAAGGGTGTATCTACATATTAATAGATAATAATAGTAATATCTATCTTATTTTAAATTGAAAGTAAGTTTATTATATATATATTTATATATTTATTAAGCCTTAAAAGCAGCTTAATATGGAAGTTTTAAGATATATTATAATTTAGATTTTTAAAGAAAATTATCCTCTAATAATTTAAGATGATTATTAAAAATACTGGGAGTTTAACTAATCTATTATTAAATTTAAGTAATTCTTTTTATAAGATTAGATATTAATATTACTTTATTTTATAGAAAATTTATAATTTGTCCTATAAATTTATTTTATAATTATTCTATTTTTAACCTCTTTCTACTAGCAGCTCCCTTCTTCTTCAATAGTTATATTATTTTACTTAATATTTAGAATTTATTTAAATGATATCACTCTAATCTTCTTTCTATTATTATTATTACCTTTTAGATAATTACTAAAGATGAAATAAAATTCTTTAAGCTATTTAAATCTCTTGAATATTAATATTATTTGAGATTCTAGGTGTTAGTATAGAACTACTTAATTAAATAAAAGGTATAAGTTAACTAATTAATAGATTAATTACTCTAATATACTATATAACTATAAAGATACTTGATCTTCTATATATTCTTATTTAAATTATAGTACAACTAGAATAATAATAACCTAGTAGAAATTTAACTATTCATTATTAATAATAAAAAAGAATAAAAGGTAGAAAGTATGCTAGTCTACTATAATAAAGAAAAGTATACTTAATATTTAATTAAATAGAAAAATTATCTGGACTATAAGAATAGTTAAGAGAAAAGATTTAAAAATTATTATTAAAAAATAGGTATTCTAACTAGTAAGCCCTATTAAAGAAAAAGAATTTAATTATAAAGTCTTTTTTCTAAATAATTTTAATTTATAAATAGAAATCTAGTAATACCACCCTTTCTCCCTATTTCTATAAGATTTAAAGGTTTAATAGGGATAAAATAAATTATAGAATTAAATAGGATAGAGCTTTAAAGTAAAATTATATTATATTAATTAAAATAAATAATAGAAAATAAAAAAATAGATTAGTTATATAATAAATACTCTCTATAATCTAATTAATAATATAAATCCTTACTATACTATCTTATTATTAGAGTAAGATATAATATTCTTTTAATAAATTTTCTCCTCCTCTTTAAGTAAAGGTAATATATAGATAGTATAGATTATATTTAATAGATAAGAGGTATTATAATTTATTAGTCAGATTTAAAATATTATATTTATTATTTACTTACTATAATATATTATTTATTCTACTTTTTAAATCTACTTTTTTAAATTATTATACACGGCCTGTATAATAAATATTTATTAAATATAATTAAATAAAGTCTATAAGGCCACTAGTATAATCTTATAGATATATTTTAATTTCTTATATTAAATATATTTAACTTTAAAGATATAATAGAGATAGTTAATAGACCCTATAAGATTTCTATCTTTTATATAAATAATTTTCTTAGCATACTAAAGATAAATATAATTCTAGAAGATTATTAGAGTATATATAATAAAAGGATCTATAAAGAAAGTAAAGAGTCTAAATAAAATTATTGTTAAGATTATAGAAATAGTAGGAGGGAAAGTAATAATAATAAAAGTAATTATTAAAGTAATAAAAATAAAAGAAGTTAAAGATATAGAAATATTATTAATAATATCTTTTTAAATAAATATAGAACTAGCCTAAAAGATATATAATTAATATTAGTAGAAAATATATAGAGAGGTAGTAATACTTATATATTAATATTTATTAGAAGAGTTATTAAGAGATAAAGTAAGATACTTTTCTAATTATTTTTCTATTATTTTATAGATAAAGATTAATGGGGTGATAAAGAAGTTAGAGTTTTAGATAATAAAAAAAAAGTATATATTTATAAATAGAAAAAAAATAATATAATTAGAGATATAAAGATTTTAATATATCTTTTAACTCAGCTTTATATTACTTATCTTTAAGAATATAATAAAGATATAATAAAAGTATTTTAATCTAAGGCTATTAATAATAATTCTAATAAAGATATTTTAGCCTAAAGTATTAAAAATATTAAATGAAATAATTCTTTTAAATACTTATTTAAAAAATAATCTAATATCTATAAAAATAGCTACTTTTTTTATATTAATACTAGCATGAGGGCGTGTCTTTTTATTATAAAGAGAGAATTATTATAATTAATATAATTATTATTACTATTATAGTTAGTATGACTGTTATAACTATCTTAAATATTATAATTATTAAAGTTATATAGATCTTCTCTAACTATACTTAATAATTAACCTTTATATAGAATACTTATAAGATATATGCTACTTTAAATAAGGAAAGAGATCTTTTAAATATAGTAGAGATGTAATATAACCTTCTAGTTATATCTAATAGAGTATCATCTAACTCTAAGTTACTAGAAATTACTCTAATTTAGTAAATAGGAGGGAGGCTTGCAGAGGCCTTAATAATAGATATAAAAGAAATAAATAGAAAGGAATACTTAAAGGACTTTAAGTAATTTATTCTACTTTTTCTTTATATTATCTTACAGTAGACACTATCTAAAGGCCTACATCCTCTTCCCCAGCAAGCCGCCTGCGTCCACTACCGCGACCGCTTACAATCACAGCCACTATCCAACCCATAAGATGATGGTGGGATCTTGGTAATAGGAATATTATCATAGATTTTATGATTTTATATGGGCTGCCAATACCACTCAACCTCTAACTTAGTTTTATTCACATTGTATTCAACCAGGCACAGGGTGAAACATTCCTAACCCCATAAACAATAAAGATCTGGGCAAAGGCATAGCTGATTATGGCATCCATCACATAGTCTGGTGGGATCCCAGGGATCTGTAAAAAAGGCAGCCTTCCATAGAGCAATCTTATCAGGCATCCAGAATATGGAGAGTAAATTCCAAAATATCAGGATAATAGGAGGTTTTGATAAGAGATAAATCAGGTAATTAGGGTAAATGTGGGCAATATTTATTGGTCTTCGATGAGTAATCACATACAGCCCTCCATCATGATGGAGGGCTAGTTCCTTTGGTATTTCTTGAAGCCTTCTTTTAGCAGGAGGCTCACAAGATGATATTGATACTGATAAAGATAAGATAGAAGAAGGTTTGACTTCAGTCTTCCATAGTTGTGGGAGTAAGTGGCAGGTATTGTTAAGTGGTAACCAATACTGGAAATTCACTGGCGCACAGATGAGATGATGGATTTTCTCAATATTATAAACTTGGAGACAAGCCTAGAATTATGTAGATGTTTTCTCATTAAGGGCAATTTAGAGGTCATTTAGAAGCCTCTTATGTTCTTGAGATTGTTTCTTATAATTTCCACTATTGTCTTCATCATTCTGGTTAGTGAGGCTCATTTCAAGCAAGGAGCTTATTGATAATAGGTGACACACCCAGGACTGCAGGGAGCCTTAGGCGCAAGTCTTTATAGAGTGAACAGCAGATATAGAGTAGTTTTATAGCCAATCTATATCCAGCTGTCAATCTATTAATTATCAAGTTGAATTGGTTGGTTATCTAGCTTAGGAAAGGTTGATTGTCCGGACTGGAAGTGATTAATTATCTGGCTTGGAAATGAGAATATCTGGCCTGGAGATGATTGATTATATTGCTTAAAAATGATTGGTTAGATATCTGGCTTGAGAATAATCAATTATCTATTATAATGAATATTGGAGCCTTAGGCAGCAACATATAGTTTTATAATACTAGTTTTTTATAAACTAATAGAGTTGCATAAAATGTTATCTATACAGCTCTTCTGATTGGTTGACTATTTTATATTTATTATATATATCCTGAGTCTGCTTCACTTCTCTCTACAAATAATTATCCATGAATATGTCAGCTGGGTGGGGGTCACTATAGATATTACTAATTTAATATCTTAATGATAAAAAATGCAAGTAGCTGTATATTATAAAACTCTTTGGAAAACCCTAAGGTTTCTAACCCTGGTTTGATCAGTGAGTTCTATGGCTAGTTTAATATTTAGATTAAGAGTAAACTCCCTAGAGCTTCAATACTTAGCTGCTATGGTATCCTATACTTTAGATAAATTTTAATCTCTAGAGGGCCAGTGGAAGTATATATACTTCTATTATTAGTTATAGTATAGATAAGTTAATCTAGTAAAGTAGTATTATTATAAACTTAATAATTAAATTATAATTATAAATTAAGTATAAGTAATTAAAGCCTATTTATTTATATATAATAACAAGTATCTTTATATATTCTTTATAGCTATTAATAATTATTAATAAGCTAGCTATTATAGTAGGTAGTAGCTGAGTTATTATAATAGCTAAGTTATTATTTATTACTTAACTTTAATTATTATTCTATAATTTATTATATAATCTATATTTTATAATTTATTATTTAAAATATCCTTATCCTGTGTCTGCCTTTCTATTAATTAATAGATTAATTAATTAGAATTTATAGAAGATAACTTCTAGTATAATTATAATATTACTTCCTCTCTTTTAAATCTTTATTTTTAAAGATATATAATTATAGTACCTTTCTATTTATATTTATAGAATTTCTTATTTTATAAATAATATTTTCTTTTTATTATATTTAAAAGTAATAAGCTAAAAGCTTATTAACTTTATTAATTTAATTAGATTATTTATAATAGTTTTTCTACTAATATTCCTTATATATATTATATAAATTTAAATTAAAATTATATAATAGCTATAAATAATAAAAAATATATTAAATATATAAAGTATAATTATTCTTATAAAAAGTATTTTTATAGTAATTTTAAGTGGAAATGATTAAAGTATATTAAAGATAAAATTAATATTAAAATTATAAATACTGAATAAAAGTATAAGTAGTATATTAAAATTTAGATGGAATTAATATTAAAAATTTTATTATTTTTATAGATAATAGAAGTTATTAAAAGAATATAATTTAAAAATATTAAATTATATAAAGAAAAATAATAATAAATAATCTATTAATTCTTTTAATATAGCTAGAACTTTCAAGCCTATTAACTTTATAAATTATTTATTTAATAGTTTATCTCTTAATTTCTTAAAGTAGTTTATTTATAAAATTTCTTTATTATTTATTAGTAATTTTTAAGATTCTTTATAAATTTTTTAATATTTTTTAAGGTATTATAATCCTTCTATTTAATTAAATAATAGATTTTATTATTAACTTTTTTATTAGATAGAATCTTTTTAATCTTATATTCTTTTTTTATTACTTTAATTTTAAGATGTTTTTAAAATTTAGTATTATTTAATACTAGCTTTAATAGTAAAATATAAAAGATTAAATATATCTTTATTTTTTTAAATAGCTTTAATTAATAATTAACTAATTTTATTTTTTCTTTAATTCTAAAAAACTTTAATTTAATATAATCAAGTTTGTTGCTTAATCTCTTTATTTAATATAATATTATAAAAGGTATATTTTTTTTCTCTTTTTTAAATTTAATTTCTCTAATCTATATTTATTTATTAAAGTAAATTACTATTTATAAATTAATAAATTAGATTTTTTTTACTAAATTTTTATATTTTTTCTTTAATTTTATTACTATCTATATTATATCTTCTACTTTTAACTTTTTTTTAAATAGATCTTTAGCATTCTTATATTATATTTATAGTTTATAAAGAATAATAATACTTTAATTATTAAATTTATTATATAATTATATATTAATTATACTATAGGTAATAGTCCCACTTAATTATTTTATTAATAATTAATATAATAATGTAGATATTACTTAATTATTTATTTTATTTATTTATTAGTTTATAAATAATATACTATTAAGTTTTTTTACTTTATTTTAATTTAATTTATAAATAATCTCTATTATTTTAATATGAATAATATTTCTTTATCTATTATAATTTTTACTAGAAATTTATAGTATATAAATATATTTCTAAGTAGTATAGTTATTAATCTATATATTATTAATTTCTTTAACTAGAATTATTATATATATTTAGTGAGTCTATTAACTAAAATTAATATAGGGAGGTGCTACGGCCACACCAGCCTCACTTCAGACACACCAGCCAGGCTAATGCCACACCCTTTTACAGGGTCCCCACACACTGACACGTGATAATATCACGTGTTTATTCACGTGCCTAGGGCTCATAAGTAGGGTTAGAGCCACAAATTAGGGCCACAATAACATCATATTTCCCACCCACATCAATACATCAACATCACCAGCCACGTGTCATTGTCAATTTACCTTTAAAATGGCGAGTGATGCTTGGCTCATAGAAATACTTAATATCAGTAATGATAAAGATGTTATTATTATTCCTACATCTTATTAAGCTGAGCAACCTAATACTAATGTAGCTAGTACAACTACCAACCTAACTGTAACTGACACAACTAATAGATCCTAAAGAGGAAGTCTTACTCTGGAGTATAATCATGCACTATCCCACTAGGCCACTAGGGCATGTGATATACACCACTTTCTAAAATTTAAAATTATATAGTAGCACGTGATCTCTACATTAGTAATTATAATGTTAGAAATAGATTACTAATTAATTACCCTATAAAAGGGTGTGGCATTAGCCTAGCCAGTGTGGTAGAAGCAAGATCAGTGTGTCTGAAGCAAGGCCAGTGTGGCCGTAGCATCTCCCTTAATATAAAATTCTTTCTTTTTAATATAGATAATTTAATAATATAATTTATTATAATTTATTTTTATAATCTTTTTAATACTTCTATCTATTATATTTCTCTATAAAATAAATATATTACTATCTTATTTTTATTATATTCTTTATATTTCTTAGTATATATTTTAACTTTTTATCTTACTTTTAAAATATAGAAGTATCTTCTGATTAGTTTAATAATTTTATTAATTTCTAAATAATCTTTAATTATTAATTAAATTATTATAATATCTTATAATAACTTCTAATTTTATAATTATTAATATTATAATGTATGCTAAAATATATATAATATTATTATTTTTTATTAACTTTTAAATATTATTTATTTTACTTAATAGTTAATTATTCTACTGTACTACTTTTAATTAATTATAAAATTCTTAATCTTCTTTAATAATTATAGTAGTAATAGAGACTTTTTCTATATTATATTTAATAATTTTATTATTAATATATTTTAAGATTACTATTTATAACTTAATTTAATTTTCTTTCTTATAATTTAATCTTCTATTAAATATATCTATATATCTATTCTTAGTTCCTTTATAGTATATAATTCTATAATTATATTATATTAATATTTTAGCCCATCTTATTTATTTTCTTATTAACTTTTTAGTTATTATAAAGTAAGTAAGATTTTTATAATTTAATTTTATAGTAATTATTTATTTAGTATCTTTAAAATAAACTCTCTAATATTTAAATACTATAATTATAATAAGTAATTTCTTATTATAAATATTATAATTAAGCTCTACTAGTGTAAATTTTTCATAAATAAAATATAATTAATTATATTCTTTTCTATTTATTTTTTTAGATTATTCTTATATCTATAGTATAATCTAATATATCTATCTTAAGTATTATTTTTAATTTTATATTATAAATTATAAGTATTAATATAGTTATTATTATATTTTTACTTATTTTAAATACTTATTATTACTTTATCCATATAAACTTAATATCCTTTTATATAAATTTAAAGAGAGGTTTTATTACTTTAGAATAGTCTTTTATAAATTATTAATAATAATTTAATAGTCCAATATACTATTATAATTTTTATAGATTTATTAATATCAGATAATTTCTAATTATTTAAATATTTAATTAGTATATATTTCTTTTATTAATATCTAATATTTTAGAAACTCTATTTCTATAATATAGAATTTATATTTTAATAATTTATACTATAATTCTATAATTTATAGTTTTTATAGTACTTTTCTTATATATTCTATATAGGTTACTTCTATTTTTAAAAAGATAAGAATAAAATTTTTAAATATATTAATATATAGACTTCTTATATATATTTTAATACTTTATTAATAAATCTTTAGAATAATATAAGTGCATTAGTAAGTCTAAATAATATAATTAAATATTTATAGTATTTAAATTTAATTTTAAATACTTTCTTCTATTTTTCTTCTTTAATAATATATATTTAATAGTATACTTCTAAAATATTTAATTTAATTTTATAAAAATCTTTACTCTCTTTATTATATTTTATATTTCTTTTATAAATGGTAGTAGGTATTAATCTTTAATAATAATATTATTAAATAATTAATAATCTATATATAATCTGAGTATTTCATCTTTCTTTATTATAAATAATATTCTATATCCTACTAATGACTTTAAAGGTCTTATATATCTTTTAATAAATTATTTATTAATATATTTCTTAAAAATTTCTAATTCTTTTTCTGATATAAAATTTAATATCTTTATAGTTGGTTCTATTTCTTTTTTAAATAATATAATATGATTATATACTCCTCTTTTAAATAGCTTTAAATATTCTAATTTTTTAAAGATTCTCTTAAATATTTTATAATATATTAATAGTATAACTATAATATTTTTATTAGTTACTACTATTTTATATTTTTTATTCTTTATAAATTATCTAATTTCTATATTAAATATTATTATACTAATTTCTTCTATTATTCTTTCTATTTTATAATCTATATATATTCTAATAATTATTTAGTAGTTACTAGTATAACTTCTATTAGATTTTCTTATTCTTTATAACTTATCTCTTTATTCTCCAGTTAAATATTATCTATATATTAATTAATAACTATATTTCTGATTTATAATTATAGCATGCTAAGTATAATATTATATTTAATTAATAGAATATTAAAGATTATAGATTAATAAAGTTTCCTATAGTCCTTAAATTAATTATTATATTAATTTTATATCTATTAATTCTAATTTATTTTTTTAAGTATTAATTATATTCTATTATAACTAAATTTTTAGTATACTTTCTAAATAATTATAATTTTATATATTAAATAATTCTTTATCTAAAATGGGATCCTATCTTAATAGCCTACTTTATAGATAGTATAAAAATTATTCTATATTTATTTTATTACTATAATATATTAAATATCTATTTTTATAGTAAAGATTCTAATATATCTCTTTATACTCTAGATAAGCTATAAATCTTATATAAATATAATTATTTCTTCTATATAGATATAGCTGGCTTATCTTAATTACTTATAATATAATTATTCTTTTTTTATAATTTTATATATATTCTAATGCTCCTTATATTTTATTAAGTAATAAACTATCTATAATAATGTATAATAATATTCTTTATTAGATATCTTATAATTTATAGTATAGATTTATTATTTAAATATAGTTTAAATCTCTTTAAATTTTTAATATTTTTCTAACTTAATTTTAATTAGTATTTTTCTAATTTACTACTCTTTTTTTATTAACAGTTTTTAAATATATAGTCTAATTTTTTATAATTATAGTATAATTTATTACTGTAATATTATTCTCTTTCTTCTTTAGAAAGTATTATATTAAGTTTTATTTATTTAAATCTATAAGAATCTTTTTCCTTCTTAATATTCTATTTACTATATTAATATTATTTATTAAGTAATATTACTTTCTTTTTTTAAAGCCTTTTAATTAACTACTAATTTATCTATAAATTCTAATAAGATTTTCAAATATCTTAGATCTCTTAAGGGTGACTATTTTATCTTAAATTTTTAATTTAATATCTCTTTTAAATTATACTATTAGTACTTTATTATCTTATTCTACTTATAATATAAGCTATCTGAATTTAGATATATATATTATAATATTATTCTTATTATATAGTTATTATAATTTTTATTTTATTTATTTAATAGTATTATAGTTTTTCATAAATTTTATTAAATAATTCTAATAATAAGAGCCTTAATCCTTTCTTACTTATTTTATTTTTTATATTAATAAGTTTCTTCTACAGCTATTTAATCTGACTATTACTAGATACTTTAAGCTTATTAAGCCTTATCTATAATTAATTAATAATATTAATAAGATTTTATATGCTAGAAGTTAATTACTATTAAAGTATTTATAGAGCTATTTTATTTATTATATTATATTTTTATCCCTAAACTTAATATTAACTAACTAGTATTTTAATTTTAATCTAAACTTAATTTATACTAACTAGTACTTAATATATTTTAAAATTCTTTAGAAAATTCTAAAGTTTTTAACTCTAATTTAATTAGTAAATTCTATAATTAATTTAATATTTAAATTAAGAGTAAGCTCTCTAAAGCTTTAATATTTAATTATTATAATATTCTATACTTTAGATAACTCTTAATTTTTAAAGGGCTAGTAGAAGTATATATACTTTTACTATTAGTTATAGTATAGATAAGTTAATCTAGTAAAGCAATATTATTATAAATTTAGTAGTTAAATTATAATTATAAATTAAGTATAAGTAATTAAAGTATATTTATATATAATAATAAATATTATTATATATTCTTTATAGCTACCGATAGCCATTAATAAACTAACTATTATAGTAGCTAAGTTATTATCTACTATTTAACTTTAGTTATTATTCTATAACTTATTATATAATCTATATTTAATAATTTAATATTTAAAATATTCTTATCCTGTATCTAACTTCCTATTAATTAGTAGACTAATTGGCTAGGGTTTATAGAAGATAACCTCTAGTATAATTATAATATTATATAAATAATAAGAAGTCTAATATTAGATAAGTATTATAGTATTATTTAATAATCTAATGTTAGAGATATCTAGATAGTTATTAAATAGATATTTTATTAATTAAATAAGGAATTGGATGTAAAGCTATAATAAGGAATAGTATTAATATAAATTAATATAGATAAGCTATTTTAAATAGACTAATTAGAGAGCTTAAATATTTAAAGCTTTTTTATCTTTTAAATATAGAGATTAATTCTTATATAATTTAAAGGATCTCTACTACTAATTTAAATAGAGCTTCTATATTATTTTATATCTTTATTTTAATAGCTATTTAATATTAATCTAATATTATATCTAAAGCCTCTCAGATATAGCTTAATATCTTTATAATATAAAAATATATAATAGTTATCTAAATATTCTAATATAGATAAATAGAGTACTTTCAACTTTCTATTATAATTATATCTTTTTTCTTTATTAGCTGACCTTAATTAATATTATAATTTATATTATTCTTTATTATATTAATATTTACTTCTATATTTACTCTTTATTACTATATAATTGCTTACTAGTTACCATTATAATTATATTAGAAGTATAATTAATATTTTATTTAGTTATATTATATAAAGAAGCTACTTTATCTCTTTTTAAAGAATTTAAAGTATCTTCTTTATTATTTTAAAGCACCTAACATAATTATAAAGAATAATAATTGGTAAGTAATTATATAGTAATAAAGAGTAAATATAAAAATAAATATTAATATAATAAAGAATAATATAAATTATAATATTAATTAAGATTAGCTAATAAAGAAAAAAGGTATAATTATAATAAAAAGTAGATAAAATAAGAAAATATTTAATTTAGGCTTAATAATAAATTTAGAATAATAAAAATAAGATAAAATAAGATCTTAAGTTTATACTAGGAAGAATAAAATAATTATAAAAGTAAAATAGTTGCTTTAAAAATATATTGGTGATTTCATTATAAATAATATAAAAGAAATTGAAAAATTAGAAAGATTAAAGGAAGAAGAATAAAAATAAAAGAAATTAAAGATAAAAAATGGTATATAATAAAATAAAGACTAATAAATTATAGTTTTCTTTATTTTAAGATGAGTAATAGTATTCTAATTATTTTTAAATACTTTTATTATTATACTTACCTTTTTTTATTATTTATTTCTTCTTTTTCTTATTTTTTTTTAGAAAATTATATATTATTTATTATGTATTCTCTATATTTTCTTTAATAATTTATTAATTATATTCTACTAGCCATCCTATTTATTTTATTAAATAGCAAAAATTATTTTAAAATATTATCTTATCTTTAACTTTTTTAACTTTTTATTTATTATTATTACTAATTTAAATATTAATAGCTTATTTACTAACTTACTATTTTAGAATTTTAATAATAAGATATAAAAGATAGAGTAATTAGATCTTATTTTAATATTTTTAAATACATTTTATATTATAAAATTTTATTTATATTCTACTCACTACTAGTGTTCTTTTAAATTTATATAAATATTATTTAATTTCTTTATTCTTATCTATATAGCTGAAACCTCTCTTTAAATAAGATTAATTTTAATTTATAGATAAAAGTTTAGTAAGTATTTAAAAAAGTTCTTAATAAAAGAAGTTTAGATTATAGAATTCTTAATATTATTATATAGTATTTTAAAATAAATTTATTTATTAATTTATTCTTTATTAGTAAATTTAATATTAAAGATAATATTTTAGAATTTAATTTATCCTCTCTATTTAATGATTGATTTATAGTTGAAAAGTAGTAAAGAGCTATAATTTAATATAATTATAATAATACTATTAATTAAATAGTTTTTATATAGAATTAAGGATAATCTAATAATAAAGTTAATAAATAATTTCCTTTAGAGTTATAATAAAATAGATAGAGATTTGAATTATTTATATAATTTATATTTTAAAGATTTATAGTAATATTCTTTTTTCTCTTAATATATTTAATTCTAAATTTAAATTTAGATAGGTCCTATATCTATTATACTTATTATTCTTTTAATTTCTTAATATTAGTAAAGTAGGTTAGATTCTTATAATTTATTTAAATAATAATCTTTTTTAATATATTTTAAAGATAGTATTTTTAATGCTTAAATTCTTTAATTATAGTAAGTATTTCTTAATTATAGATATTATAGTTTTATTTAGCTTGAATTAATTATTAAAAGTTTATAATACTCTATTTATCTATTTTATATATTTTAAATATAGGTATTTTAGTAATTTTTTTTTTATTATTTTAAAGATATCTTATTATTTACTTATCTATATAAATAATTTATTATTCTTAAATAATTGAATTAGAGGTCTAGTATTTTTTATATATTTAAATAAATATCTTTAAATATATTTTATTACTTCTAAAAATCTCTAAATACCTTTCTTATCTTCTAGTATTAGCTAGTTAATAATTATATTTTTATTCTTTTCTTATAGAATCTACTATTCTTTTAATGAATATATTATTTTAAAATACTTAATTTTAATTATATTAAATTTATATTTTTTAATGCTTAATATAAGTCCTATATTAATTATTATTATTATAATTAATTATATATAATAGTCATATTTCTTGACATTCTTTAAGTAGATAATAATATTATTAAAATAAATAGTAATAAATTTATTTAAGTATTTCTTAGTATATAAATTATATATCTTATAAATTTAATTAATAATTATTTTAATTCTATAAATATTATAATTTATTTATATAATTCTTTATTAATTAAAAATATAGTTTTTCATCAGTCTTTTAATTATATATTTAGATTGAAATAATCCTATAATATATTAAATATAGTTAGAATTTTCACCTTTTATAATAAATTTCTCTTTTATTCTATTTATAGAGCTTTATTAATATTATTCTTAATATTATGATTTAGATATTAATAGTTAATAATTATTTTTAAACTCTTATTTTTTTTAATATAAATATACTTAAGGATATAGATAATTTTAACTTAATAATATATTTTATAATAAGGAATTTCTTAATAGATTTATGCTTAATTTTTAATTTATTTTATAACTTCTAAAACTATTTTACTTATTATAATATAGTATTCTTTATTAATAATATCTTTATATTATAATACTTTTATATTATAATAGTTAATAATCTAGTTTTATAAATAACTTAATAAAGTCTTAATACTTTACTAATAACTTCTTAAATATTTCTTTTAATTCCTTTTTATAGAGTTCTTATAGCTTTATTTATATCTTATAGATTATAATTATAACTTCTTTTCTATTTATTCTAATTTTTAAGATAATACTATTATTTATCCCTCTTTATTAAAGGTTTTCTTTAATTTCTTTTCTATATATTTAATTTCTAATTTAGTATTTTTTTTTCTATTTCTATATATTATTCTTTAATATTATCTTTTTCTTTTATCTAATTAATTATAAATTCTTACTATAATAGCTATTCTATTTTAAAGACTTTATTATATATTTTAATTTTAATAGGGATAATCTTAAAGCCTAATAAATATTAATATCTTTTTATTACTAGTATTACTAATTTTATTTTAATATAAGATTCTTTATATAGAACTTTTTTATTAATTTCTTAAATCTTTTTATTTAATCCTTCTAGCTATATTAATATCTTATATTTATTTATAAATTCTTAACTAATGAAGTTTTCTAATACTTTTAAATTAATTATAATTTATACTAGGTGCTCATTAATTCTTAAAAGTATAGTTAATAATTAATAATTATTAATTACTATTAATTATATATAATCTTAATATTAGTTATAATATCTTTATTATACTATAAAGTATAATTCTAATTATTAATAATTATTTTTTTTCTCTTTATATATAATATAATCTACTTCTATAATACCTTATCTTAATTTATATATAGTATAAATATATAATTTTCTTATATATATATTTATAATTTTTAATTTCTTTAGAGTATTTACACTTAATTTTTTTAAAATATTTAATATTCTAGATTAATAATTATAATTTATTTTATTAAGAATATATTTAGTATATCCCTTATTATAATAATATATTTAGTATATCTTATAGTGCTGATATTAACTTAATTATAGATAGTATTTATATATATAATTTAGTATATAAATTATAATTTTATTATAGAATTTAATTTCTCTTAAGTTTAATATTTATTTATATTTCTTAATAAATTATATATTAATTTATTTATAAAGAATATATTTATAAAATATCTCTCTTCTATAATATTAATATTTATTAATATAGACTTATTAAATCTAATAAGATATTTTCTAATATACTGCTCTTACTGGTGTGTAGGTATAGAATTTATCTTTTTAAAATAATTCTTCTTTTTTAATTATAGTCTTATATACTTTTTATTTACTTTATAAAATTTCTATTTATTCTAAATTTAATTTTATCTAATTATTACTATTTTATTATTATTCTAAAATATTAGCTGCAGGAATTCTTCAGCTAATAAAAATATTTATTATTATTATTAAGATAATTCTCTTAATCTTTTTAAAATTATCTTATCAGTAGCTTTTTATTTTAAATTAATCTTTTTTTTAAGATTTCTTTAATTACTTTATTTTTTTTAAAATCTTTAATTTTAAAGAATTCCTGGTACTTCTAGTAATATTTTTAAAATTCTTTTTTATTATTATTCTAGTACTAGTTATAGACTACTTTTCTTAGATTTTCTTTCTTTTATTAATTAATCTTTCACTTTTCTTCTCTTACTTTAAATTTATTAAATTCTTTTATAAATATTTTTAAGAATTATTATTCTAGTTTTTTATTAGTATATATAATTATAAAAGCAGTAGTAATTATTAAATATTAAAAAATTAATTTATTATTTTTAAACTTTTCTTAATAATTTTTGTAATATATCTAATCTTTCTATAATTAAAGTTTTTGCTATTAAATTTACTATTAAATCTATTTATCCTTTCTAAAAATAGTATTTAACTATATCTTAATAATTTTATCTTTATCTCTTTTATTAATTTACTTTTAAATCTCTTTATTCTTCTATTTCCTTTAATAATATTAATCAAGTAGTCAGTTCTTAATCTTTAATACTTAATTAATAGATTTATCTAATATTTAAAGAATAATTTCTTAATATATTAATCCATCCTTAATATTATTCTATAGATATTAGTAGAATCTTATTTAAAGAATAATATCATCCTATATAAGATTTAAAATAATTTAATAAAATTTTACTATAAGTTTATTAATTAATATTTTTTTAATATAGAGTATAAATTCATCTTTTAATAGTTTATTTAATATTAAAGTCTCTAAATATAGTATTAATTTATTATTTAAATTCTTTATAATTAATAAATATTTTTTATTATAATCTATTATTAATAATAAGGAATACTCTAATATTCTTATATAAAGAATTTAAATTAATTAAAGACTACTTTAGTAAGATATATTTCTATAAATATTATTTTATTATAGGGGTTAGCATTCTTAAGGTTATTAATTTATATATATATATATATTTATAGAAGTTAGATACTTTCTTAAGATAGATTATTTATCTTTAAATATTTCTACTTTATTTATCTTAATTTCTTTAAATATTTAGAGAGGTTCTATCTAGATTAAGAGATTTATAATAATTACTTAAAGCTTATTAACTTTTTTTAGGGAGTTCTAGTACTGCTAGATATTATATTAATTATAGAAGTTATTATAATAAAAAATTTCCTCTTCTTACTTAAATTATAAGGTATTTATTAGGGTTTAGATAAATCTAAATATCACTCAGTAATTACTTTAATTAAACTCTAATTAGTAACTATAAAAGGGTCTACCTATACACACACTTGATAAGTTCCCCAGTAAAACCTCTTTATATGAAGAGCCTACTATAGTTAAGATAATTATATATAACTCTATAATATTTTGTTTTACTTCTATTAAGAGGATCCCTTAGAAATAGAAAATAAATATAATAAAATGTAGGAGTCTATAGATATAAATACTTTTATTTAAGAGCTTATCAATCTTTATATATAACTATAGAATTAAGTTAGTAAGAAGTAAATTAATCAGTTCTAATTAGAATTTTTAAATCTATAGAATACTCTCTAGTTAATCTAGATAATATCAATATTGATTCTTATAATCTTATATAAGTTAAGATAGCAGTACCCCTAATATCTAGATATAAAATCCTTTAATAAAAAAATAATAAGAATTATCTTTTATTTACTCTAAACTTTTATATAAAGTATACTATCAATACTAATTATTATACCTTTAAATTTAAGAGTATATTAATAATATCTATAGCTATCTATATAATAAGAAAAGCTAGTATATATTACTATAGATATTAATCTATTTAGAATTAAATAGTCTATTATAGAAGATGTTCTTATAAATTATAAATAAAGTCTTTAATAATCCTAATTAAAAAATAAAAGCTTTTATATAAATAAATATAATAAAATAAGATTAATAAGATTTTAAAGAGTTTTTAAGTAACTTTAATTAGATACTATTTATAATTAGAGGATTAGAATAGATAGATAAATAGAAATAAACTTTATTAAATATAATAATTAATCTTTAACTCTTATAAGGGATAATTAGAGTACTATATATTAATATATATAAAGAATATTATATATAGTTAAGAAGGATTAATTATAATATATAAATATAATTATACTATATTTTTATATTATTATTTAATTATTAATAATAGATTTAATAGATTAGATGCCTAGCTTTATATAAATAGCTTCTATTTAATAGTATATTAAAACTTATATATAAAATTAAAATAGACTATTCTAAATAAGTTAAAAAGAATATAATTATAGAAGGGAAGATAGTACATATCTTTAATATAAAAAAAGAGAATATTTTATTAAAGACTATAAAATTAATATTATTAAGTAGTCTAAGAAAGTTATAACAGTCTTTTTTAAATAGAATATATTTGATAAAGAGATATATAAAGAAAAAAGTAAAGAGTTAAAAAATAAATAGTCTCTATATAAAGTTATATATAAAGAGAGAATAAAAAAGAAAATTAAAAATAAACTATCTTCTTCTTCTTTATCTTATTTATATAAATTATTTTAAGACTTAGATCCCTTTCTTCTCTATATTATTATTAATTAAACTGCTGTAGCCTATATAATAATAAATATAGAATATCTTATTTATAATATTATAATATAATTAATAAGAATTTTATATAGATTTAAATATAAGATCTTTATAAGATTAATTAAATCTAGACTGGTAGTAGAAACTCTAAATAGAAAGAAGGTTTTAATCTAGATTATATAGATATAGTTAAATATAGAATTTTATAAAGAGAAGAATACCTATCTTCATATAATATTAAATAATTTAAACTATAATTTTATTCTAGAAATGCCCTAGCTAATATATAAGAATAATAGAATAAAAGTAAAAAGAGGGTAATTTTATTTAAAGTTTATTTATATAATATTTTAAAATAAATAGAAATATAAATTATCTATACTTAATATCTTCTAGCCTATCTCTATTTATATAATATAAATCTATATAAGAAAGAAGAAAAAGAAAATAGAGTAGATATCTTTACTATTATTCTAGTAAATATTAAAAAAGTATTAAGAAGAAAGAAAATTATTAATCTATATATAAAAAATTACTATTATAGTATTAAGAGTTTCTAGAATTCTTTAAATCTAAAAGAGTTAATTAAACTTTCTCTATATTAAAATAATAGAATTAACTATAAGATAAAGTTTATATAATAAGAAAATAAAAAAATAGAACCTGCCTGGAGTCTAATTTAAAAGAAAGAGAAAATTATATAGAAGTTATTTAAAGTAATAAAATAGGCTTAAGTCTTAATAATTTTTATTAAATAAAAAGTTGAAAAATAAACTAATTAAAAAAATACTTCTTTAAAATATAAGAAAGGTGATTATATCTAGCTAAATTTAAAGAATATTTATATAGATAGATTAAGTAAGAAATTAGACTAAAAAAATATTAAATATTAAATAGTTAAAGTTCTAAATTTTTATATTATATAATTTAACACTCTATCTAAAATTTATTCTATCTCTTATATTAATCTTTTATATCCAGCTACTATAGATCCTCTCCTCTTTTAATAATAAAATAATTATTAACTTCTAGAAATACTAATAGATAGCTATAAAAAGTATTATATTAAAGAAATTTTAAATAGTAAATTTATATAAAAAGGATAAAACTCTTTATTTAAATATTTAATTAAATAGATAGAATATATTAAGCCTATGTAAAAATTAATTATAATATTATAAAAGACTATACTATAGTACTAGATTAGTAGATGGCTTATATAAATAATATAAAGATAAAGAATAATATTAATTTATTAAGAAAAGAAATAAAAAGAACTAATAAAAAGAAAATAAAGAATAAAATAATAAAAAGATATAAGAAATAATTAATTATTATTATTTTATTTTTTTATATAGCTTTATTATTTACACCCCTCTTCTAATTTCTAGATTTTTGAATATTAGTTATAGAATAGAGCAGTAAAAGCAGTAGATATAAATTTAGAGTTATTATAAGAGGTAAATATATAATATAATATATAATTATACTATTTATATACAATATAGCTTCTCCCCCAATATTCTAATAATTATATAGTATTTTAAAAGACTATTTATTAATTATAATTATAACCCTTATCTATATACTTTAAAATATAATAAGAATAGTATTTATATAGAAAGGCCTAGCTATTTAGACCTATAATATATATTAATTAAGAGAAGATATTAAGAAAAATAAAAATAATAATTATTTATTTATTAGGTAGACAGTGCCCCCTTTTATGTAATAAATTTATAATAAAGAAATTACTATATCTCTCTCTAAATCTCTATATAATATAATTTTTATAATTTCTTATTTTCTTAAGCTATTAATTATATAATTAATTATTTATTAGGTAGACAGTGCCCCCTTTTATGTAATAAATTTATAATAAAGAAATTACTATATCTCTCTCTAAATCTCTATATAATATAATTTTTATAATTTCTTATTTTCTTAAGCTATTAATTA